>OX451739.1:2815864-3498364 GCA_948472305.1 Vicia faba
TTATAGGCTTGAGGTTCCCCAAAATAGGAAATAAAATTTAAGCAAAAATAGTCGTTGTTGTTCGATTGACACTTTTTTTAATCAGTTAATTTTTGAAAATTAAACGTGTATAAATTCCCAATATGAAAAAGATAATATATATAGCCGTTGTATGAATCTTGGTGCTTTCAATTTTCCTTGCGCCTCAAGTTTGCAACAATCGATTAAATATTGTTAACAATTTGTTTATGGCTTTTTTATTGCTCTCATCCAGTTATATACAACTTCTATATGTTTTTCAAAGTGTTTTTTTTTGTTGTAAATCATTTGAGAAAAATGATTCAGTGTGTGTATGTGTGTGTCTGTGCGTGCACTTATAGTCATGTACTTCTATGAAAAAGTTTCTTTGCTATTACATAGTCTCACTCACTTACTACTTTAAGATCTTTTTTCTAAGCCTTGTCGGTTGTGATCTTTTTGCTTTGACACTTGCTTGAGATTTCTCGAGGCTTTTGATAGAATCTAGTTTGTTTGCCTTTATTTGATATTCATGTTTATCAAACCCTTATACTCATGACTTGCATCTTTAACCGCTTAAGTGTATTGTCTGGCTTATCATTGGTTGCATCTTTATCACGATGGATATCTATGTTCTTTCTTTTATAGTTGTCATCACCAAAAGATATCGTCTTGATAAAAAGTCGATTACTTGCAAAACAAGATTCTACATTCTCTCCTCTTTTTGATGATGACAGTGCATCTCTTAGGAGATGTGCTAAAAGATACAAGATATATTTGGAGTGACAAACTCCCCTCGAGTTCGATAAGTTAGATAAAATACATATCTTACCTCTGAGAGTATACTTCTCCCTCTTTGTCAAAATCAAAAAGACAGGTAAAAGATACAATTGCGAAAAGCCTAAATATGCAAACATTTATTTTGAGGAGAGGACAAAATTATCATATTGCGTTTTTACTCTTTGAAATAAATAAGTATGGGCATTTATAGAAAACATCACTTAATAGAAAATTACAAAATACAAGAATTTATTAGATGCAAGAATCATTTAAAATATATTTTTGATTTCTATACTTAAACATAGCATAATTATTTTTTAAAATAAAATAAACAATTATTTCACACTATATTTCAAAATATGTCAAGTAAATTATACAAAATAAGGTTTTATTAGGTGTTTTTAAATAATAGATAAACATCATATTGAGCTATTAAGTGCAGTATAGGAATTTTAGTGGTCAAGAAAATAAATATGTGTCTGAAGGTATGTTTCAAAGTGTGTCAATCAAGTTTATTTATGCAAGACAAAGATTGTTTAGATGTTCTTAAGCAATAAATGGTCATCATATTTATCACATTTGTCAATTTATGTATTTCAAGGGAACAAAAGACATTTAGGAATGGAAAGACATACTTATATTATTGAATTCAAAGTACATAAGGAAAGTGCACTACAAATGAGAAAAGGCAAAACAAAAAATAAAGTAAAAGAAATTAATATTTCATTTGTCTCATAATAAGTGTCTTATTGAGTTCTGCATGATTCTTAAGAAAATGATTAGATATGTTAATTTTAATGATAAAATTAGTATCATTTACTAAAATACTTTTCTTATTATAGTTAGTGAAGTACTTAAAAAAGTGAAAAATAATAAATAAGGGTATAGTAGTGGAAAAAATAATAAATTTTGTATTGATATTCTAAAGAGACATTTATTTTGAGACATAAAAAAATTACAAATGAAACACTTATTATGAGACTGACCGAGTAACTCTTAGTTCATCTCATCCTATCTTTGACTTAATCTCTTTCACATCTTTTAGCTAAGTTTTGACAAAGTTCTCAAACTTGTCTTAAGTTTATGTTTTCACTCTCTTCTGCTTCTTTCCCCTCATCTACCCAATCATCTTTCAGTTTAGAATATTTGATATCGATTTTTAGCTGTTTGAGAATGGTGTAGTTGAATATGTTGTCGGATGAAATCGACTTTTTCTCCTAGAAAGTTGATTTCGAAGACTCTTAAGAGAGTGGTGATCATTGCTCCATATGGTAGATCTATTTATGGTTCTTATTTTGATTTGGTCATGTGAGAAAATACTCCTTCTACCCAATTGATTGGTATGTTCTGTGTCAAGAACCATAGAGGAGTAATGTCATCTTTGATGACGTGATTGGTATTTGTGTTTCTTGGGAGTAAGATCTTTATTAAGAGGTAATGAATGATTATGATTTTAGGTTTTAGGAGGTATGTCTTGAATGAAAACTTTCTTTAATCCATGAAATTTGTTACTAGAGAGTTTAAGACTACACTTCATTTTCATCATTGATTTAATCTTATAATGCTTCTAGTGTCTTCTCCGTCGAAAAACGGGGATTGATTTACGATTAACAATTAGGACGGACCGCTATTGTTAATTCTTTTATGAGAATATGATATAGTAGATATCACCTAAGATTAGGGATATCTTATAGCAACCAGAGTATTTTTTATCATAAAATTGCTTGATTTCATCATGAATTTCTAGGGACTTAAAATTTAGGATGAACTATCAAATGTTTTTCCATAAGGATTTAGGAGAAAATAAACTAAAGAACTGGTAATTGGTTATTTGAAATTTGTTTTCAAAATAAGGATTCAAAGTTGTTACATGAACAATCATACACTCTCCCTAGCATGTTACTCATATTTGTCAGAACCAATATAATTTCGTGTTTACTTTTATTTGTCAATATTTTACGAATACCAAAAAAATAAAATCCAAACATTAGTTTTTGTTTAATTGAACAACAACTTGAATTCGATATATATACGCAGTCTTTGAGTTCGACTTTCAGGGAATTTTCTCATTATTACTACAGAGACAAAATAATATACTTGCTATTTTTCCGATCACTTTTACATAATTTTACTCACTTACTATTTAAGATATTTTCTCTAAGCCTTATCGATTGTGATCTTTTTGCTTTGACACTTGTTTGAGATTTCTTGTGGTTTTTGATTGAATCTAATTGTGCTTTAACTCTTATACTCATAACTTACGTCTTTAACTGTTTAAATGCATTGTCTGACTTATCATTAATTACATTTTTATTGTGATAGATATTTCTATTTTTTTTATAGTTATCATCATCAAAAAAATATTATCTTGATAAAAAATTTATTACTTACCAAACAAGATTCTACAACCTTAAAAGTCCTCTACCAGCTTCACTACGAAGGAGACTCCATTTATGTGAGCTTCGTTTTCTTTAGTCAAAGACTTCAATTCCTTATTTTTAACAAAAAGTCTTGCTACATCCATCTTACTTCTAGCCCTCGTGTTATCAAAAAACGTATAAAAAATTGCTTACTTCTAGCCCTCGTGTTATCATCAAACGTATAAAAAATTGCTCAAGAGTTTAACCAATATTTAATAAAAAATTAATTCCAAACCGTAACAACGGACCTAGGTGACCCGCTCATTGTAACCTATATAGGAAGAAAAACAAATTGTAAAACCATAGATAATTTTAACTTTAAATTACAAAAAGGGTCATTGATTATTAATTTAACTTTAAATTGCAAAAAGGGTCCTTGATTCAACTCGGATCGGATCTATTGAGTAATAAAACTAATTATAACCATGAATTAAAATATTTTTAACATGATAAAGTGAATGAATCATAAAAACAAAATGTGATGCATATTATATAAAAATAGAAATAGAAAAACGCAACTTAAATTTTCTACCTTTTTTTCTTGTTTGAATTAGTAATTGATAACTAGCACATATATGATCCATCATAATCTATGAGCAGATATCACCCAATTGATTCACGCAAGTAGAACAACCAACAAAGAAGTGAAGGGGGGGACTCTGCAAATTGATGAGTACTACCATCCAATCAATGAGGTGCCCCCCATTGTCATAACTTTAGAGGTCTCCACGTGCTATTGTTTTTGAAAAGTAAGATATCATGATATTATGCATTGTTTTTGAGTCATTATTATAAGTTTCATAGAAAAAGAAAGAGGGTCCATGCTCTTGGTGTCACATAATGCATCTTCATCAACATGATATAACAATCAAAATAGGACCCAGTTATTAATGTTTGAAAACGATGTATGGGTCCCACTGAGTTGGGGATTTGGGAGCTGAAAGTGGTGTTGCACTTCTCCAATGAAACAATGACTATGCTTTATAATATTCCTCTGAATTTATAATAAGCTTCCATTGGGAAAAAAAACACTTTGCTACTTGGACCACATTTCTAAAAAATAAATTGTTGCCATGATAATCTTTAATGCCATGAGGTTATACACTTTTTTTTAATACATTTTAAATTGTGTAAAAAATAAATTATATTTATAAAACATTTTTAAAGAATGTGTATAACTTAATTAAAATTTGAGTTAAAAAATACTGCCCTAACAATGTAAAATATTATATACTATTATTTAATCGTATTATTTAATTATTAGACTGATGAAACAAAAATTTAAAATTATACACTAACAAAATATATTCACTAAATTATTATACACTAACAATGCAAATGCAAATTTAAATATATTATACACTAACAATGCAAATTTAAAATGTCACTTAAAAATTATTCACTAAATTATTAGACTGATGAAACAAAATATATAATAATAATTTTTTTTGGTGAATTAATCAATCAATTTCGATTCACATAATAGATTAATTAATTTAGTTTTGTGATTCAGAGAGACGATTTACTAGTCCAATTTTATTATAAATTTTTATTTTTATAATAAAAAAATTTAGATGAATTAGACTCTAAAGACTAATCAAAATCTGAACATACTTCAAAACTCAAAAAAACACCTACAAAAATACTTACAAATCATCCCTAAAAAATATCCTCGTATTGCCGGAGTTGAACCCTTCACCAGGGTCAAGCCTTATTCTTACCAATAGTGTAAAAGCTTCTAACGAAACCGAGAATTATTATTAGTAGAATAACTTTAGTTAATACTAATAATTTGTATTTAAAGGATTTGAATATACAAATATGGTTATGGTAATTATTGTTTACCATTTTGTTTCAGAAATCACAAGAGGGGTTGATTTGATAGTATGTGGAAATTGACGTTGTCTTGCAGGTTGTTACTACTACAGTAGTAGTACTATTCAAAGTTACGTATTTTGTCGTGTTTCTAGAATTTCTTAATTTAGTTGCACAAAATGGTATTGCTGTATTACATCCTCGTCCCTGGCTGTTTCTGTTTTGTTCTTTTGTTTTTGTTTCTTGTACTCCGACTAAGAAAGGATCCTTACATTTAAATGAGTTCTGCAAAGTCGATATAAATATTAAATAAATATTCTATAATTATATATATATATATATATATATATATATATATATATATATATATAATTATATATATATATATAAATTAAATAGTCTTGAGCCGTTAAAAAAATATGTTTTAGTTGAAAAATAATTAAATAGTCATTTATCTGTCGTTTACATGATTTATAAAATATCGTTATAAATAGTAAATATAAAATATATACAAATTAAATAGTTTATATCCGTTGAATATATATATATATATATATATATATATATATATATATATATATATATATATATATATATATATATATATATATATATATATATATATATATATATATATATATATATATTCAACGGATATAAACTATTTAATTTATATATATTTATAGAAAACATAAATGAAATAATTAAATAGTCATTTATCTGTGCGTTTGCACGATTCGTGTAATATCGTGTATATAGTGAGTACATTTCACATAGACACATAATTGTATCAACATTTGACATTTTCCCGTTTATAAATAGTGTAATGTATGCGAATTCATCCCGTCTTGCACTCATAATTTTGTAGAGTGGAGCAAGATTTTAGTACTATTGAAATATTTGTTTTATTAGCCTGATTGGGATATTAAAAAAAAGTTTATGATTATGTATTAATGATTTAAATAATCATTGTTCATTATTAACCATGTATCATATTGATAAAATTGTAATAATTTTTTATTATAAGGGCGTTTGTTTCAAGTTTAGAAATTATATTCTCGGAAACATATGGGTGGGAAATAGTTATTCTCATGTTTGTACAAATTTGAAAAAAAATTATTTCTAGGAATAAGAGTTCCTTGGAATGATATAACTCTCATAACTTCTATAATTTCTATGGTTTTATTCCCATGAGAAGAAGGTTGGAATATTCATTCTCATGTAATTTCACATAATTTTTTTGAAAAAAATATAGCTACTCATTTTCCAAGGAACATCAAATTAAATGCCAGACACAATTTTTAAAAAAATACTCTGGAATTAAATCTTCATATTTTTATTCCCATCTAACTTATTCCTGGGAATCTTTTATAAATATTAGGGAAAATACCATTTTTCGTCCCTTAACTTTGTCTCGGGATCGAATTTGGTCGCTTATCTTTTAAAAAGTGCAAAAGAATGCCTTAAGTCTTAAAGATGGAGCACATTTGTCCTTCCATATGTATCCGTTAGTGAGTGTGCAAAATGTTTGTATATGTGGCATGGCTGATGTTACGTGGCAATTACATGGTATATGTTTAATCAACATGTGAACAAACACAACATTCATACCTTGAATTTCTTCGCTCAGAGAGATAACTTGAAGGCGAATCGTCGTTTATACAAAGCTAGAACCATCGTTCAGTGAAGATCCTTTGAAGGTGAACCATCGTTTCAAACAGGTTAGATATTTGATGATCTGTATAAGTTCTGATAGGAATTAGGGTTTTCTAATAAATCTATTGTTTGCATGTTTTCAAAATGAAAAATTAGGGTTTTATGTTAAATCGTTTGTTTGCATATTTTTCAAAATGAGAAATTAGGGTTATCTGCTAAATCGTTTGTGATGCATGTTTTTAATCTGAGTAATTAGGGCGTAGTTGAAAATAGGGTTTATTGAATAAAATTCATTTTGAATTGTCTAGGTGAAAAGGATGAGTATATTGTATTAACAATTCATCATAGTGGTGAATTTGTTCATGGTGGTCTTAGGGTGTACGGAGGAGGGGAAGTTACTGAGATGAAAATAGATGTTGACACATGGAGCTACTTTGAGCTTGCATGGTCACTGAAGTGTTTAGGTTTAGGGATTTTGAGTCAATCTATTACAAAGACCCGACATTTGGGATGCAACAATTGACTGATGATGCTGGAGCCTTAGAAATAACTTATCTTTATAGGATTCACTTAGGTGTAGACATTTATATTAACCATACAATTGAGCAGCTTGAGTATATAGAAAGTATTGCCAATTTCAATGAGGAGCATGATGTCAATGATGTAGTTAAAGAAGTGCTTTCTAAATTGCATGAATAATGTGTCAAAGAAAATGATAAGTCCAATGAAGTTGAGACGGAGGCTGAGAAGGTTGTGTTGGAGGCTGAACAGGTTGTGTTGGAGGCTGGGAAGGATGATATGGATGCTAAGAAAGATGGTATGGAAAATGGTGAGGTGGATGATGGTCTAAGTAGTGATGATAGTGAGTTCAACTATGATATTGCTCTAGAGATAAATTTTAATAATTCTTCTGATGGATATGATGATATATAGGAAGGTGAGTTCTATTAATTTGTATTGATATGGTTTGTTGTGTTGCAGTGTTTAGTACCATCCATGGATGAACTCTTGCCTAATGTTGAGCAAAGGTTCTGTGTCAGGAACTTATACAACAACTTCAGGAAAAAAATATCTTGGAAAGACTCTGAAGGAAATAATATGGAAAGCTGCTAAATATACATATGCACCAGCCTGAAAAAGAGAGATGATGAGGATGGGGATATTAAATGGAGAAACATATCTCCATATGATGAAGACACCTCCAAGATATTGTAGTAGATCTTATTTTAGGAAAACTAATAAATGTGATGTTGTGGTCAATAACATGTCTGAATCTTTCAACAATGTTATTCGTGAGTCAAGGTCCAAACCCTTAGTGACAATGGTGAAAGAGATCAGGACATATTTAATGGAAAAATGGGCAACAAATAGAATAAGGTTTCAGAAACTTGCTGATGATGCCATCTTGCCTAATATAAAAAGGAAAGTTGATAAAACAAGTAGTTACACAAATTCATGGATTGTGAGGTAGGTCTTATGGATTGTATTTAATAGATATGTCATATGCTTTGAATCATGTCTCTAATGCTATTTTTATTATGTAGGATGGCTGCTGAACACATGTTTGAGGTACATCATGTGGAAAATCATGCAGATATATTTGTTGTGAATTTGAAAGAAGGGGTGTGCTCTTGTAGAAAATGAGAATTAACTGGACTACCCCGTGTTCATGCATTGGCTAACATTAAAAGTAGAAACTTCAAGATTGAGGATTACATCCCTGTTTATTATAGGAAGTCACAGTACATGAAGGTACATTCATTTATTATTTATCCTATGAATGGACTCTGAACCAGAACGGAATATTCAGATGTCCAGCCTCCTAAGTATAGAAGGATGCCTGGAAGGCCAAAGAAACGAATAAATCTTGAGCAAAGAGAGCTAGATGGATCTGATAAAATAATGAAGAGAATAGGTTTTGCAGTCAGGTGTTCTAGGTGCAGGCATACAAGGCACAATAAATCAACATGTAAGGTGACTCCAACTACTCAATAGAGTGCACAAGGTACTCAACATAGTGCACAAGATACTCAAAAGAATGCACAGGGTGCTCAACATGTTATCAACCTTAGCCAACCAACTCCAACTACTCAAGGGTCTCAAAATGTTATCAACCTTAGCCAACCAACTCCAACTACTCAGGGTTCCAAGAAGTCAACTTCTACTGAAAAACAAGAAATTCATGCAACATCAACACTAAGAAAGCCATATAAGTTGGGTGTCACGAGGCCATCAAATTTTTTTTGTTCCTCTTGGACCAACTACAAAACTAATTGCTGCCAAGAATGTGATTGGCTCAACTACAAAGAGGACAACTCCAAATAAGACGACAACCCCCAAGAAAAAAACTTAGATCTGTATAGGATGTCATTTTGAATTTCTGTCATTTGGTGTAATGGTCTTAACTGATATTTGGAACCATCTACTATTGTTTTGTGTTATGCCTATGTATGTCATCTTGAATTATTGTCATTTTGTGTAATGGATATGAATGTCATTTTGAACAAGTTTATATTAATGGCAATCATGTGTTATTTTGAAAGTATGTTTATTACAAGTTTATGTGTTAATGCATAATTGATCAATATTACAACATTTCAATATTTCAACACTTGGAATATTATAACATTTGATTACAACTTAACATAGAACAATACAATATTTCATTACAACTTAACATTGAACAATACAATATTTCATTACAAAATGATCAACATTGCAATATTTCATTACAACTGAACAGATATTTGGAACTTTACAATATTTCATTACAAATTAAAACCATATCTAAATCATTACACTGCAACTTAAACATTATAATTCATCATAAACCAAACCAGAGTTGCTGCACCTAAAATAACAAACATAATACAACCGTTTTCAACTTCAGAATCTTGTTCATCTCCTTCCTTAATTCTTCATTTGTCAACTTAATTTTTTCAATCTTCATTGTTGTAGTATCCAATTTCTTTGATAACTTTTTCAGTCTATACATTATAATTTACCCTTTGTCATCTTGAGCTTCCTCATAAAACCATTTAAAAAACCACCCCCAGATTGCCTTGTTCCCTGCAATTTATGATGTATTACTCAAACAGTAACAATAGAGATAAAAAGCTTGTATATTTCACAAATGTACCTTTAAATGAGTACAACCCTAAAAATGTTTCCCATGGCTCTTTGCCGTTGAACACTTGCGAAGAATAGCCAAATCTCCATAGTGACAAGTTGGTTTACATGTGCGATTGGAGCTCGTGAACATACTGGAGTTGTTTGATTCTTGGCTTTTCTGGTTCATGGGAGACGAAGCACCTAGGGCCATTGATGTTAAACCCTATGCTTCAATTTGGGCAAAAAATTCTTTACTCTAGATACGATAAAGAAACGATTTGGTGAAATAGAATAGGGGAAATGAAGGAGACAAGCCATGTCATCTGTCACATATGCAGACACAAACGTCCGTTTACAGTAAATGAACGGAAAGGACCCACATGCTCCATTTTTAAGACTTAAGGGATTGTTTTGCACTTTTTAAAAGATAAGGAGACCAAAATAGACTCCGGGGCAAAATTAAGGGACGAAAAAAATGTATTTTTCTTAAATATTATATAGTTATGATTAAGAAATATATATATATATATATATATATATATATATATATATATATATATATATATATATATATATATATATATATATATATATATATATATATATATATATATATATATATATAAATTGAAAGAAAAAATGTTTCAATGATGATTGTGTATAAATATAAATATTAATTTATCAAGTTATAATAGTTGTCAGGATATACATAGAAATTAAGTTGAAAAATATATGAATATATGACATAGTATACTACACACACGCACGCACACACACGCACACACACACACGCACTCACACACGCACACACACGCACGCACACGCACACGCACGCACACGCATGCACGCACACACACACGCACGCACGCGCGCGCACACACACACACGCACACACACACACGCACACGCGTGCGCACACACACACACACACACACACGCACACGCGCGCGCGCACACACACACTTGTATTTATGAAGATGTATTTTAGCAACATGCATCTTTAGGTGTATTTAATGTATTTTAAGTAATAATTTGCTAACACACTCCTTCCAAAAACTTGCTAAAATACTCCTTCATAAATATAAGTGTGTGTATCCTAGCAAAACCCATATATATATATATATATATATATATATATATATATATATATATATATATATATATATATATATATATATATATATATATATATATTTTAATAGAAAAATAAAAAAAATAGTTAAGTAGTCATCTACCCGTGCGTTAACACGGATCGCACAATATCGTTAAAAATAGTAAATAAATATAAGGAAAAATACTCATTTTGATCTCTTAACTATACTCTTGGGTTCAGATTGGTCCCTTAATTTTTTTGTCACTTTAGTCCCTTAACTTTTAAAATGTTTCATTTTAGTCCTTTTTGCCTAATTAGCGACGAATTTAGCGTTAGATTTCAAAGTTTTTCCGTCGCTAATTAGATAAAAATGACTAAAATAAAACGTATTAAAAGTTAATGGACCAAAGTGACACGAAAAAAAATTAAAGAACCAATCTAAACCCAAGGGTATAGTTAAGGGATCAAAATGAGTATTTTGTCTAAATATAATATAATATAATGATGGTTAAAAATATATATAAAATATAAAAAGAATAATAAATTTATCTTTTCATAAGAAATTTGTGTATTCTTCAATCAAATTGTGTCATATTTTTTATAAAAATAAATATTTATATTATTTTTAGTATAAAAATGTTAACATTTTATCATAAAAGTTACACAAATTTATATGACATGATATTATAATAATAACAGTGACACAAATTTATATGACATGATATTATAATAATAACAGTGACACAAATTTAAGAGATACAATATTTGATGTAATCTAAAATTTAGAAAGATTCAATTACTCTTCCAATTGAATAAATAACCCTCTCACGCATATTCAAAATATAATAAAAGTATATTTGGGATTTAGAATTTAAGACGATTTGCGATGGTTCAGAATAAAAAATTCATTTTAAATTGTTTGATTTTTTCCTTTGTTTTACCGTATGTTTGGTTTTTAAAATATTATCAAAAATATTTATACTTTTTGTATTTCAATTAAATTTAATAATAATTAAAATAAAAGTATAAAATTGAAAACGACATGTACAATAGTGATCTCTTCAGTCCAATCTATTAGAATTATCTTATATTAATATTTTTATTAGATTTTGAATATGTTATAATTATTTTATATTTTTATTTTTATTAGATTTTGAATCTGTATAGATTGTTATTGTCAAAAATTTGAAATCACAACTTATTCGTCCATTCATCTTTTATTGTCATAAACAAAGAGAGCTAATTATAATTTAACTTATTGATAAAAAATATTTGTAACTTATTCTTCTTTATAAAAATAGTATAGTAATAGTTTAGAATAGAGAATACAATTTTACAATATGTACTCTTTTTTTTAATTGTAAATACGATAATGTTGTTCACATATTTAAAAAAATGTTCAATAAATTTAATAGATTCATTTTAAATCTTGACAAAACTAAAATATTTGTAAGATAAACAAAATATTGAAAAGTATATAAATTATTTTAAATCAATTTTGTAATAAATTAAAAAAATAATAATAAAATTGAATTAAAATAATTTAAATATATATTTATAGCAATCCTGAGGGATGAATAATATATTGTGATGATTAGTAAATCGATAGTGTCCTTAACCCATTTATTAAAATAATGCGTAATATTATTATAAATGTTTTAAAATTTGAAAAATATATTTTATTTATATAAATATAAATTTTTAATAAATTTTTACTAATAGATAGAAATATTGTTAGTAGTAAAAACAACAATTAAAAAAAATATAAATTTAAGTACAATAAGAATAACATTAATAAATAAATGTGTACAATTTTCAATTTAAAAAATTCCTAAATTAAATATTAATAATAATACTAATTTATTATTAATAATAATAATAATAACAATAATAATAATATATTATTATTACTATTATTAAATAATAATAAAAATAGTAATAATAAATAATAGTAATAAATTTTATTGTGAGTAATCCACCAAATAAATTCTTGCTTAATATTAACAAATGAAATGTCACGGTTATAGTTATCTAACAATGGCCACGTACTAAAGGATGAATGCAATGGTGTAGGACAACTCTATCTTTCTTTAGAAATGTGATAACAACGATCGATTTGATAATTTTACATTTAAATGAATCCTACAGCTAACATCAAATCTAAGTTACTATTTTGTTGGTTTTTCTCAAATTCCTCTAAGATAGAGCATGCATCATCTGCAAAAACTGCATTCACATTGAAAAGAGAGTTTAACAAATCAAATTGTAACTACTAATATAACTTAATTATGGAAGAATAAGAATAGCCACTCATATGAAAATTCAAAATTGGTAATCAATTTCTAAATAAATCTAGCCACAATATGTAAAGTTGATGTTTATGATAATTCAGCCTTGTCATATTCACTATGCCAAAAAGGCCTTTAGACAACGCTTTTATACAAAAGCACTGCTATAAGTAAATAAAAAAATTAAATAGAAACTGTATACGAAAATGAGTAAAAGCGCTGCTAAAAGGCCGACCTTAGACAGCGCTTCTGAAAAGCGCTGCTAAAAGGGTTGCTTTAGAAAATATCTTAAAAGCGCTGCTAAAAGCCCATATTAGCCAGCGCTTCTCAAAAGCGCTGTCTAAAGTCATATAAATTTTATAAAAAAAAATCTTTAAAGCGCTGTTAAAGGCTCATATTAGCCAACACTTCTCAAAAGCGTTGTCTAAAGTCATATAATTAGAATTAAAAAATAGAATCCCTCCAGAACTCGTTTCTATTCACATACCTCTAGAAATGTAACACTTTTCTCTCCGTCGTTCCTCCGATATCGCCCTCCTTCCGCCGTCCCTCTGAACGCCCTCCTTCCACCGTTCCTCCGACCGTCCTTCTTCCTCCGTCCCTCAGTTGTCGTCCTCCACTGTATCTCAAGGTAAGTTTCCCTTGTTCCTATCTCTACTGCTGCTATGGTTCTTTGGGTATTTGGTTTATAACATTTGGTTTTTTGGACTCTCTTGTAGGACTTCTATCAACCATTTCACCAACATTTGGTTTTGTTAAGCTTGGTTCAACATTTCCTTCTCCATTTCTAGGTATTCATTTCCTTCTACATTTCTAGATATTTCCTTCTACATTTCTGCAAAACCTGTGACCTGTTTATAAGTTCGATTAGTTAGTGATATAAAATCTGCTAGGCTGTCCAATTTTATTTAGTTTCGATGAAGGTTGGATGTTGATGTCGCGTTTATTCGTGTATAAACTAACCGAGAAACTATTGGGGCTACCCTTTTTGTTTTATTTGTTAGAGTTTTGGGTTTGAATTCAATGTTGTGTCACTTTGTGTGAGAAAATTTGAAAGAAATTTTGATGTATGTTGTTATGAATTCAAGGTTTAATTCGGTTACGGTGCCACTTTGTTGCGATAGTTTGATTTTATTTTGGTTTCAATGACAACTTGATGTATATACCGCGTTATTCACATAAGATATAGTCGAGAACCATTCATGGGGCATCAATTCATCTTTTACTGTTGCTTTGAGATTCAGACAACTTTATTGTGTAATTTGGTTAAAATTTGAAAGTTCGCATGGTTGTGACATCAGGTGCTTTTCCCTTTTGTTTTGAATCTTCTTGAGTTGAAACTATCGAGCATTCATAACTTGTTATAGTTGCTGCCTGGTTATTGTTTAATCGAATAAATCATGTTTTGAAATCAATTCTGACGCCCGCATTGCTAAGAAACAAGTAATTCATATTCCAACCAAGAAAAGAAAGAGATGTTAGTGAAAGAGGTAATATAGTAAAATGCTATATATTATGTCATTTTCAATAAATTTATATGCTTTTCTTTATTTGTCATTTGTTATATATTAAATTGATTATGAATTTTTATATTGGGTTTATGTTTTTCTTTATTACAGGTTAGATGGCTAGTAATGAGGATCACCCACATGATGAGGCTATTGATGATGGAAATTATGAGACCGTTATTGATCAGGAAGCGGAAATTAGACGGGGAATAACAGTTATGAAGAAAGTCATTCGTGATAGAGACCGAGCATGAAATTAGATGCGCATTGGAGCCAAAGTGGCCAACTAATTGAGCCTAACAGTTCAACGGTGACAAGTTTTATTGGTGCACTTGTAAGGAATGAAGTTCCAATTACTTATGATGATTGGAGAAAACGAGAGTTGAAAGAAGCAAAAGAAAAAAATTGGAGTGAGATACATGTGCCATATTTAATGAAGTTCCAATTTGTTTTTAATGACGATTATGTCTTTAAATTACTTGTACTAACGCACTTTGTGTATGTTTTTCGTAGAGGTCTTTCAACAACATTGATGATACTAGAAGAACTTTTTGTCTCTGATTGACCAGAAAACTACTAGGAGGGTTTAAGACTTTTTAAATATCAAGTTTCTTAGGGATGCAGATAAAATTATGTTGATGCAGAGCTTACATCTAAATATGCAAGTTTAGTTTCACCTAAATAATTGGAAACGTTTAAGCCAAACGAAAAACCTAAGAATTTCAGAGTGTAAGTGAAAAAAATCGGCAAAGAGCATCAAGTCCCACGTATCCATACAGAAATGGCGTATTGGATATGGACGCTTAGAACAGTCTATCGTAAGTATCTATAAATTGCAATGATATACTTGTTCATCGTGAATTATATTTGATCATATTATTTAGCTTAATGTGTAGTTAACAAAGGAGAATAGTTCTGAAACATCTCTTCTGGCACATGTTTTGTGTAAGGAAGCCCATGTGGGTAAGGATGGAGTTGTAAAAGAAGATGTTCAAATTTTTTTGAGAAATGTGTAAGTATAGCATTATTTCATTAATTAAATCAAAAGTTTAGTAATATATAATTAAGATAAATTTTCAATATTCATATGAATTTTAGGAGACTCTATCCCAGTCTATATGTTCAGATGAAGACAATGATTGCAAGATCATACTTAGTCGAGCATTAGATGTTCATGAGTATTCTAGTCGGGTGAGGGGTAAGGGATTTGGAATCACTCCAAAATCCTTGAAGATGAAAACACAAAAGACTCATAACAATAAAGAACTGCAGGAAACCTTGGAAGCACTACAAGCTGAAGTCCGTGAATTAAGAAGGGAAAAAGAATTAAGAGAGTAAGCTTCAGGTTTTAAATCTACTAGTGACAAAGGTAGGTTTTAAATCTACTAGTGACAAAGGTAGTATCGATTGTAATTTTCAACCGAATCTTCCAGAGGTAACTATATATATCATTATGAAATTAAAGTAGCTTTATTTATTTAATTGAAATATATACACAATAACAATTTGAAATTTATTATTGGTTTTAGGGAACTTTACCTTGTCAACTCTACTTATCGTCATCGACTTATTGGATGGTTGGAAAGGGAAAAGTGCATAACACTTTGGGAGAATTACTTCACACTAAACCTCTCCCTACTGACTGTTTGAAAGTATCAGTTGACATTGCTTTGGAGAAGGATGCGTTATTACCACATCTTGGCGATGTTTCAGATGCCACACTGGTGGGAGATGCAATAGGTTCATTTGTTGCATGGCCGTCAAGCCTTATTAGTGTAGATGATGAGGTATGCTTAAAACCATATATATGAACCTTTGAGTATTCAAAGTTTTTACGTGCATTTTACGTACATTTGTTTTTACATGGTTATGTTAATTAGACTCTAACAAAATCCAAAGCAAAAGACAAGGGGATTCCGCGGCAAACTGAGTCAGTTGCATCAATAAAAGAGGTACATCACAATTATATGATATTTATGCATGAAAAAATTTAATTCATGATCTTATACTTCACATAACTAATTATATGATCTTTAAATTCATGCTAAAGAGAATGAAGATGTCGGTAGGGGTAAGAATCCTGAAATTAGCAACATTTCCACACAAAAAAAGGTTGTTGCTAAGAAGACCGCGGCTAAAAAAAACCTACTTCCAAGTTTAGGTCGTTCCTTGGGACATTTTTAGAAATGTCTGATATTCCGGAAGGAAATACTCGTCTTCTACCTATGGAGATTGGTATTTTTGGTTTTGAATATTCCGAAACAATTGGTATGGAGGATTTTGATCAAGTTTTACAACATAAGCAATTAGACCTCGGTGTTGTTAATACATACATAAGGTATATATGATCTACTTTGTCTAATTAACTGAACAATTCATTTACTCACTTCAAATGTTAATGAGGTCTTTTATTTAAGGTTTTTGTATGAAAAATTGATACGCCCGAGTGTATTGGAGCAAAGATTCGCTTTCTTATCTCCTTAAAATACCAACTTAGGGTTAATCATGCATAAACCAAATGAAGTCATGGTGTATATAGCCGAGCTCTTTATGGCCGACAAAGATACCGAAAAGTTATTCTTTTTATCGCTTAATACCGGCAATGGGTTAGATTTTCATTCTAAATTCATCTATTATAATTTTTCATATTTTGACGTTGTGTAGAAAGTTTTCATCTCACATTTTTTTAATCTTTCATTGGACATTGGTTGTTGGTCGCGATTAATCCTATCAGAGAAGTTGTATATTATCTGGATTTTTTACGCAATGATCCAAGTACATACCAAGATATGAAGAATATGGTTGATACGTAAGTGAGATTATTCTAAATATTAGTGTGTATATTTATTTATTTATTTATGTGAATTGTTCTAAATATGTGTTTATGTTTTATTAGCATTATACAAGTTTTTTGAGCACAAAGAGGTATTCAAGTACCAAAGAGTAAAGTCAACAACATTACATAGATTATAGTTGATGTATATTAATTAATTATCACAATTTTGATTATATTAATAGTGATGATACTTGATAAAACTTAGGCCTTATCCATATTTTCTTTTTATGTGTAGTGTCCTCGGCAGCGTAATGAAGTAGATTGCAGTTTTTACATGTTGAGGTTTATGAGAGAAATCCTTCTTTTGGATTGAATAGAGATTCCATCTAAGGTGTGGATTTCTAACTTAGGAGTTTTTTTAATATTTAACACATATTTCTCATATAATTAAATAGTTTTAACTTAAACATACTATGTTATATTATCATGTAGTACTTTGATGAATTCAAGTGTGCTTATTACTCAAGTTCTCAGTTGGATGAACTTAAGGAGTATTGGTGTCAATATATTATTGAGACGAAAGTTATATAAGGTATATTGTAATTTTACTTTAGTTGATGAAAATTTTGAGTATATTCAAGTGTTGCAATTTTGTTGTTGTTTGTCATATGGTAAATTATATATATTTTGTTTGTATCATGGTATGAATTACAATATTTTAGTGTTGTTTCAGGTTATATGTGCATATGTAGAAGATAGAGATGAATAGATTTTGTAATGGTATATAATGGTGTTGTTTTGGTGTTGTTTTTTTGTAAAATTATATATGTACAAGAGTAATAGTATATATATAAGTACATTGGTGCAAATGTATAGTATCTTTTGGTATTATTTTTTATTGGATTGAAGCTCCAATATTAGTGAAAATCTAGTGAAATTTGTAATGGCATATACAGGTGCAAAATATGGTGAAAACCTGGTGCAAATATGGTTAAAATCTGTGCATATAAAATTGTATATATCAAACAACGCTTTTTTTTTCAAAAAGGTTATATAAAAAATTTCGTGGACATTAGACAACGCTTTAAAAAATATTATCTAAAGCCCCTTTTAGACAACGCTTTTACTGTAAAAGCGCTGCCTAAATGGGCTCTCTTTTTTTTGTTTCAGAAAAAGTGCTGGTTAAAGGGGGCCTTTAGAAACGCTTTAAAAAAAGCGCTGCCTAAAGGGGCTTTTTTTTTGTTTCAGAAAAAGAGTTGGCTAAAGGGGGGCCTTTAGCAACGCTTTAAAAGTAAAAGCGCTGGCTAAAGGGGACCTTTAGCAGCGTTTTTACTTTTAACAAAGCGCTGTCTTTACCTACAGCAACGCTGGAATAGACAACGCTTTAAAGTGTTGTCTAAAGTCTTGTTTGACGTAGTGATTAAAGTAAATGTTAAAAGAAAGAAAAGAAAAGAAAATGACACAATCCAATACTATGTAGAAATAGTAGAAAAGGGAAGATAACATATAACATCTATAAGAGTTCACTGCCATACTTGAAAGTTAGTCGAAGGTTCACTACAAAATTTGATGAGAGTTCATTGTAAAATTTTATCAAACACATAGTAGGCATATATGCAACTGTAATAGAGAAATAAACAACTAAAAGAAGAAGAAACCCTAAAATGTATTATCAATGTAACAAATCTCACACATGTTTTTTCTTGTTTCCGCGTGAGTTTTGTATTTACCAAGACTCTCACGTGTTCAAAATGCCATAGTTTTTGCTTTCACTATCGATATAAGAAACAAATACAAAAATCAAATATCAAAACTCATAAAATAAAAACTAACAACTGAGAAACAAAATCTGAAACCTAACACAAATTCTGAAAGTTAAAGAAACAAAACAATTGATTTGCAAATCAATACAAAACAAATTGTAGTAACATAAAATAACAAAATTACTTATTGGTTTGCAAATCAAAACTGGAAACCCAGAGCAACACGGATTCAGAAAGTTACAAAATGATTATATGGTATGTTTAAAAAACAAATTTGTGACTTTTGAATACAAAAATCGAAATCCATTTGCAATTTTGATAAAAAAAAAGTGATTCATAGATGAATAAATAGATTTGAATGCAAAAGAGATCATAAGAATCAGTAAAGAAACCCTCATCTTCGTTGCCGTTTCCTTTTTCGAATAAATCCAGCAACGCAACTGACGAACCATCATTTCCTTTTCCGTCACTGCAGAAGAGATAAATTTGTACCAAAATCAGAAGACAATATCACATGCTTATATGGAAGAGGAACTGAAAAGTGGATGAAACAGACAAAAAGAACTCTTACCACACCAACCTTCAACAAACCCTAATCGAAAATTAATTCTTCATCATTCTTTACGCCTAAATCTTTGTGTTGTTCATTACATTGATGAATTCCCCTATGATGATTGCTCGATTCCATGCTCCATCACCTTTTAATTTAATTTTTAAAAATTAGGGTTTATAATTTAAGCTTCAAACCTGTAAGAAAACTGTAATGAAAATCCCAATCAAAACCGAGTCAGCTCTGAAACGCGAATCCCACACTAAAACTCAATTTTCAATCGAGCCAAAAATTGAACATGGTCGATAATTAAAACTGAGCTGATTCCAAACTCAAACTGATTCTGAATTGAATTCAAACGTGAACGGTATCACATCGCTATTGAACCAAGTCTGAGTTCTTCATGGTTACTTAAGGTTGGGTGCTAGTCGATTGTCGTTGTATGAGCGTGAGAAATGAGCGATTTGGGGTTATGCGCGACGAATTAATCGCTTATGGAAAAGCGTTTTTGCTCTATTGTAGCTTATTTCCATTTTTTTGTTCACCTTATTATTACGTAGCTTTATAATTTTTTGCAGTTTCTTTTTTATTTTTTTATTCCATTCACAGCCAATGTTTAAGATGACTATTCGTTTAAATGGTAATATGAAAGGCATGCTAATACTTTATGTTTCAATTTATTAGATAGACATAGGAAAACGAAAAATTATTTATGGGAATACGTAAGGTTGTAGTTATGGTAATGACTTGTCTAGGTAATAATGATTTTAATTTAAAATGGCTGAATAAATTAATAATCGATTAGAGTTTGTAGGAATTAATAATGGTTGAATAAATTAATTGCTAAATCATAATCAAGGTAGTGTAAATAAATGATTATGATACAGTAAAAAAAATTTAAATTAAAGAAATGATTAGGGATTGTAATTACTTATATGTCCTAGAAAATCCATGTTAAAACTTATTTTAGTTGGTTAATGACGTAATTATAATAATAATCACTTTTATTATATTAATTAAAAGTAGATTATTGATTATTTTTTTTACATTTATTAATACTAATCATAAATTCAAAGTATATAGCCATTGTTAAGGGACTAGCATCTGCCTCATTAATAAAAAATATTGGGACATTCTAAATTTGAATTTGGTTGCAAAGAATTTTCCAGTTTCCTAGAAGATAGGCTTGTTCTATCTTGTATAATTTTTTAACTTTAATTAACATGCTCCAATTCCTTAAATACGATTTATAAGCAAAAGTTAAAAAAATATTATTTTAAATTTACTCACGTAATTTTAGAATTGATCAAACGTTTCTCAATCGAAGCAAAGTTAGACAACGAGATTGTTGAATAAAATCGAATTAAGCCTTTTATTTATTTGTTAGGGCTTGCGAATGTTTACGTGAGATATAAGAGTCAAAGTCCAATAAGTTCTGATAATTGATCTTGCGCCATGATTTTAGATGCTACTAACATCAATTGAAGAGTAACACACAAACAAAATATGAGCAATAATGTATGTGCTAAATAATGTATGTGCTAAGTATGGAAATATGCAGATAAGAAGACTACTCGGTCGTGGGACACCACATATCTTAAAGAGATGGATCACTCTCGTATTACACGAGAAAAATAGTTAAATGTCATGTTATTTGTGCATGTCACGACTCTATGGCCAATATAATATTTTCCTTTATAAATATCATAATTTGTAAATCATTTTACCAATCCAATCAATCAAGCTACTTTACATATTTTATTTCTTCTAGTTTACTTTATTTTTATGTATTTTTTAATTTAGTAGTTCTACATCTTCACAAGTCACACTTAATGTCCACATTTAAGAGAGAAAGTTCACCCCTCAACACAATATCTGGAAGATATGGGAAACACTATTGAAAGCCATTATTCAGTCTATTGACTAACTTTCAAGTTTGACATAAAATTTGGCACATCCAATTGGGCTATACGATCAAAGTCCCTAGAACATTTAATTCATTGTATTAAGACTACATCTAACATGTGCATTTGTAGTCTAAAAAGAGCCTTAACAACATGGATCTACCATCATTTTCATCAATGAAGAGGTTAGGTTAACAACAACCTAATGAACCTCCATAAATAATGGGAAGATCAACAACAATGTCTTATCCAATTAGTATGGTTGATTCACCTGAGGAACCAATGATAACGACAAATTCTTTCATTAGATAACAATATGAAATAGGGATACATGATATCATGTATCATGTCTTTAACAACTTGATAACTTTGTAAGATATATGATTCATAAAGAGGTTCAATAAACCAGGGAGTTGGAGACTACACGGTCTAATTATGGTCACATATGTGCCACATCTACCATATAAGGAATTAAAGGGAATCAAAGTCAGATAGACATTGCTACTCAAAGCTAGCCTATAAATGTAATAGTAGGGTCTGCTTAGGTCCAATTTATTCCCCTATAACAAGTACATTTTACTCTTTGTAATTCTTATCTTAGTACTTTAGGTGTGGACAACTCTAGAAGCACCAGGTATAGAACAACACATACAATTAGCCTAATATTTAACTTAAGCAGGTGCATATGGAGTTGAGGATATCTGAAGCATTCAAACAAATTAGAATGCTACAAGTATCATCTTATGAACGTATCATGTAGGCAAAAAACATCTTTCATGCTTGAGGGGAAGCTTTTGTCCTAGTAGAAGGAATTCAAAGACCAATTGTGATATTCTATTCATAAACCTTGAATGCACCTAGACTAATGTTGGTTATGTTAGTAAATATCCCCAAAATGAAAATTCACTTTACCACTATAATGCACTTGTGGTATTTGAAACTCTTTTGAGAAACAATGTCAGAAAACTGCAAGAGAAACAATTGGATAATCCCCACCTTAATTTCTTGTCCAATAGGGTTTACAAAACCCCTATATAGTGTATAGAACCAACCAATTCCATTGATGTTAACCTATTTGACTAAATATGTTGGACCCCAATTTCACATATGATACAAATATTATAGTATTTTAGGATACAACTTCCTCATATATATCTCAATGTATAAAAATCCATATCTTGAATAGGTGGAGAAATTAGTACCTTTTTATAGAGGTTATAAAACTTCATACTTTTATATTTTTTATGGAAAATGTATTCAACTATATAGAGCACATTAGAAGGTTTATTGTGTGATGTAGTGAGGGAAACTGGAATAAATTTCCCAAACTAATGTTGTTCTCTTTATTGTTGACATGAACAACATTTTTTGGTATTACTTTATTCCACCTGTGATACGGTGGAAGAAATGACTTGAAGATTTTGTGTTTGATCACAAATGTCGCGGTTAGTAAGAGTCGCCACCGACTTTTCTTTTATCCAAAAGGAAAGGTGAAAAAGCACAGGAAATACCTTTGAGATTATTTCTTGAGTTCAGGGAGTAAATTATGAAAGGGGAAGGTATTAGCACCCTTTTCATCCATGGTTTTCCATGGGCTCTTAGTTACTTTCTAGATCACTTGCTTTTGTTTGAAATTGTGCTTTGTGTGGTTTTTGAAAGTATTTTGTAAAGATGCCATTGTTTAGGCAAACTTTATAATGATTCTCGTTCGTAAGAATGTATACAAAGTGTTGATCTTTTGAAAATGTTTTCAAGTTTTGTAAGATGTTTTGAAAGTGTAAGTTTTTGTTTTGAAAATAGAAAGGATGTTTTGTTTTGAAATTGATCAAGTAATTAGGAGCACTCTACCTACTCAAAAGTCTTTCATGTTCATTTCCTTTTTCTTTGACATTGTTATCTTACCATTGATTTGGTAAGTAACCCTATCTTTGGATGTAAACGGGACGGGCGTGGGTCATCGTATAACCATGATTAGCAATGTTGCAAGGTAACTTAGCATTCTCTTTAGGGACTAAGATCATTTGAAAGGTAACTTAGATAGCGTCATCGAGGGAATATGATCCTATATTTTGCTTGTTTTTGCTAAGATACCTCACATGTGTAATATGACCATTTTGTAAGGCAACCAAGTGGATTTTACCCAAGGGGTGTTTGTGTGCAAGTGTATTGTTTTCATGCTTGATTTTGTTTTTGATTAGGGTTTTCTAATTGATTGGTTTTAGTCTTTCCATTCAAACCCTAATTACTAGCATTTATATATAAAGCGATAAATTGCAGAATTTAAAATTACTACACTATTACAATACTTGTGGAAGGGGGGGTGTACAAATTATAAATGGGGATTGCAAGAAAATAAACCTAGTCAGTCTATTACAACCATATTGAATTGGTATAAGAATTGAAATAAATAATGTACAAAATGAATAAAGGTATAAGAATGTAAATGTAAAGAAAATGGATGTTTATTTGGATTTTTAGGGAAAAGGATTTTGTTTTAACCTAATTAACTAAGAAAATAATTAATTAAAATAACAAAGAATAAACCTAAATTTACTAGGAAAATAAATTAAATAAAACCCTAATCTATTAATTGATTAAAAGAAATTAAGTTTATGAGAAAAGTATTTTTTTTGGTATTTTTTGTCTTAAAAAATAATTTATAGTATAATAAAATGTTTTTGGTCTTTTTTATATTAAAACAATATATTTTAAAATGGTGTAAAAGGAAATAACTAAAACCCTAATTTTTATTAAATTTACAAAACAATTAATCAAAATAAAATAAAGTATGATTAAATAAAATAATTTTTGTATGAGAAAAAATAAATAAACTATGTCAAAATATAAATCTACTATTTTTATAATTTTTTATGATTTTTAGTATTAGGAAAATATTTAAGAAAACAAATAAATAAAAAATAAGAAAAAAAAATAAAATTGGGCCAAGGGTGTGAATAGCCTGCAAGGGGGGTTAACAATAAGAAAAAAAAACAAAAAGAGGCCCAGGCACTGCCAAAAAGAAAGTCAGAATGCAAAAAAATGTGAAAAATCCAAAAGGGTACCACTGGGGCTCGAACCCAGGTCCCTCAAGTTACAGGCGCGCGCTTCTACCACTGGGGTGGCTATACATCTGTTTATATAAATCAAACCATAAATATATATGGTAAACACGTTCCTAAGGCCAACTTCATCTTCAACCTCACGCCCAGCCAGAAGCTCTGTATCTCATTCAAATCTCAACAAAAATGAAAACTGTAAACATGAAACTTGTAGCCAATTTCCTCACGATTTCAGAAATACAAAGCAAAATAATTATAGCTCAAAGATAAACAAGAATTTTAATGGCCCTATTCTGAACCCTAAAAATCTCAGAAATTTCAATCTTAAAATTCTCTAAACTCAAACAAAATTAATGAAAACTATGGACATGGTGATCTTTAGGGCAATGATATCTACATGTTTCATTCACAAATAATTCCTTGATGATTCCTGTATGAAAAGTTCCAAAGTTAGAAAACTTACCTTGCAAGAGGCTATCGGGTTTGGAGTATGAGAAGCTTTCAGTGAGTTCCAATGATTGGGTTAGCTTCCTCAAGTTCCCAGGAAGCTAATGGGATGCTTAGCTTGAGCTGAAAGTGCCTGAGAAGTTCTGGAGAAGCCCAAGTGCAAAGCTCTATTTTTGAAAATGGAGGATGGTGTTAATGGTGTTACATTTTTGTAACAGGGTGTGGGGTGAGTTCTAAATGATGTTTAGAAACTTTAGGAACCAAAAGGCTTGAAAACGCACGAGGGAGATGTGAGTTTCAAACTTTTGGTCAGGTTGGGCAACAATGAAGGTATGTGATGCAGTTCTGAGCTCTTAGTGTTTTTAGGGGTCAAGCCTGTGTGTCATTTGTGGAAAATGGTTTGTGTATCTATAAGCAAAGAGCCTTAAGTAGTTTGGCAAGTCAGAAGTACACGTTTCAAGCTTTTTGCTATGTTACTTGATTTTAAAGAAAAATGGGACAAGTTTCAATGTGAAGTACAAGCATGGGCTGGGTGATTGTAAGTGTCTAAACCATTTCTCTTGTGTTATGAGACATGTATGATCAGAAAAGAACAAGTGCAAGGCTCAAGAACAAGTTTTGTGCAAAAAGTCACTTTATCAAAATGACAATGTGCACTTTCTTCCCAAAATGGATATAAAGCATGGCCTTGCATTGAATGCTTGAAATGAGACCTCTAACAACTGTGAAAGCAATTAACTATGGAGTGCCTAACAAGTTTGAGGCCTGCAAAGTAGAAGTTATGCAGCATAACTTTGAATTTTGAATTTGTTCATCACAAAATGACTTGTAATTCAAGTGATAAAACCCTAACTTCATCTCTTCGATTCTCCCTACCCAAAAATGATCTCAAGGAGTTCTTGGACATTTTGGAAAGATTTCAATGTGCTATACAACAAATATTTGAATTAATTTTGAAGATTACCCTTGTAACTATATGAAAATGTGCCATGAAGTTGGGTCAAAATCCTGACAAAATTAGGGCAAAATTTCACTAAGTGTTTTGTTTCATGACCATGTATTCTTAAAATTATAACTTGAGATCCAAGCACTTTTGGAAGGAGTTGTGTGAATAAAAGTTGTAGATTTCATGGAGATCTACAACTTTCATGTTGGAAGTTTCTTTTGAATCATCTTGCTTCATGGTGAAAAATTGGCCCAAAGTTAAGAAAAAACATGAAGTTTAAACAATTAGAAAAATTTCTAAGTTTGAAAACTTTGAGTTTTCAAAATGAAATCTTGACTTTTTGATTTCTTGATGAATAAGTTTCATATTTTGACATGTTTTTATGAATTGTGATCTTTGATATAGAATTTTGACCAAAAAGTCAAAGTATGACTTTTCAATGTATAATTGACTTTTTGATTAGTTGACTGAAAATTCACTGTCAATCCAATTGATCTTGAGCAATGTTTTGGGTCATGACATTAGGTCAATATGATTCAATTTAACTCTTGAAATCATGCTTCAACCCAATTGATCATTTGCTAGGTTAAAAAATCAGAAATTGCCCTTTCCTAGTCAAAACCCTAATTTTGACCATTTTGCCCTTTTGAAGATTTGATCAAATTTCTTGAGGAATTGTGGTCCAAACTTGATAAAATGATACATGTGAGTTTAAAGTGTTGATGTGGATAAAAATTGTGAAGTTTGACTGTAAATTGGCCATAGTTGACTTTTTCCCCAATACAACTGATTTTTAAGTCAACTGCTCAATTGACTGAGCAAAAGTGTGATCCAAAGCTTGAAACTAAACATGAGTAATCTTGAGGGTCCATAATGATCCATGAAAGTCATATGGGGTATTCGAAGTTCAAATATCCTTGTGCAATCCCAAACCCTAATTTTGGTCATCAATGCTTAAGGAGGTGTCTTGAGTTGATCAACCCTAGTGCAGTCTTGAGCCAAAGGAGATCTTGTGAGAAAATTCTTGATAAGTGAGAGGGAAAATTTTGGGGTATAACAGCTGCCCCTGTTCAATCTTCTTAAGCCTGAAGAGTTAGATTGGCGAGTTTTGCCATTCGTGACTCGAAGGTGGAAGATGACTGGACACTAAAGTGCCCAGAAATTTGCACTTGATGATGTGATGGTAGAGGGAATGGGCTTAAAGATGACATTTGGAGAGATGATAGAAAGTTGTTGGAGATGGGCTTGTAGATGCCATCCAGAAATGATTGTTGAACCGTATCTGTAAGCTGAAACTGAATGCGTATCAGAATGGCGTCCGTGTCTGGAGCGTATCTGAACTGTATCTGCGAGATGAATCTGAATGAGTATCAGAACGGCATCCGTGTCTGGAGCGTATCTGAACTGTATCTGAAGATTGAATCTGAATAAGTATCATAATGGCGTCCGTGTTTGGAGCGTATCTGAATGAGTATCAGGATGGCATCCGTGTGTGGAGCGTATCTAAACTGTATCTGAAAGCTTGAATCTGAATGAGTATCAGGATGGCATTCGTATCTGGAGCGTATCTGAAAGGCTTTATCTAAAAGAGTATCAGAATGACATCTGTGTTTGGAGCGTATCTGAATTGTATCTGAAAAGATTTTGAACATTGTTAATGGTAGCTATTGATTAACCTTATCCTGAAAAGGGTAAAATGTTAATTAATATGCAAAGTCATGTTGTATGAAATGCATGGTATAATGAGATTGTGATACATGCATTCGTGTTATCAATGTTTATGATATATGGATGTGATGTATACATATGTGAGTTAAATCTGCTGTACTGTTTGTTAGATTGGGGAAATAAATCCCTGACTGCTGCTGAGGATATGGAGTGTAAGTCTTTATGTTGTGAAGTTGAAGTGTTGAAGAATTTCCTCTTAGAGAAATAAAATCTGTTGTAAGGGGAATGCCGTATACTGCTTATAAAATCCTGTTGGGAAATCCTGAGAAATTGGACGACTTCTACTGGGGATTGATAACTGGAAGCTTTGTTCTGCTGGGGACTAAACTGCACACTGCGGGGGATTTTATGGAAACAACTTGGAGAGATTTCCCTATCGCTTAAAGCCATCAGTGATTGTCTTTTTTAATTTGTTCATTTGTAAACAGTAATTATGTTCAAATGCATATGTTCAAAAATAAATTATTGGATGTTTTTGTAAACAAAACACAAGAGTAAAGAAGAAAGAACAGATAGTTTTGCACTTTCAAAGGGATATCTTTGTATTGACTTTGAGTAAGTATTTTTGTACAATGAGACAAACATCCTAGTAAGAGAATGTCGTCATAAAAAATGAAAATTTGATACAAAGAAAAGATAGTTATGTGAAATAATCCCATGGGGTTCCCATTCTGCTATAGCCTTCGTGTCTCTGAGCATCTTATCTATTTATTGCCTTGTCCGAAGTTGATTGGGTTGATCAGAACCGATGAGTTTGCAGGTTGTCCGTAAGGTGATCCGACGGAACATAGTCATATGCTTTAATTCCCTAACTTTTTCCTGGATCGCCCTTTTGGGTTTTCAGTCCACCGGGATATCTTTTTTTGCCCAAGCCACCCTTTCGGGTTTTCAGCTTGTTGGGTTTTCATATGCTTTAATAACCCTTACAAATGGACCATTGTGCCTCGGGTAAGACACAAGGTTTTAAGAGTGCGAATTGTTTTAATATTATAGATCCAACAAAATGTAAAGACAGATTACTATGGAATAAAAATGATCGGGACAAAATCTCTAGCCTCCCAGTTGATGATCCCTCCACTGACAGTTAGGAATATCCAGTCCTCCAAGTCAGTGCTATCTTCATCATCTTCTACGACATTGACCTCGCGGTTGCTGATCTTCAGGGGTGGTACTCCGGCACGAGCACGACGCATAGCCTTCTGGGAACCTGAAGTGAAACCCAGGCCAAACTTGTCAGACTTATATGGGATATCTAGGAGTTGTCCCCATATAGTGCACCCACCTTCTTCTACCACTGCTTTGGCATCCTTCAGAGATGACATCCGGAGTGGAGGCCTTGTAATCTTGGGAACCTGAGACACAACCTTGGTCACTGCTACATCTTGCGGGACCTCTTCAAAGTGTTGGAATGGAGTTTCAATAAATTCACCATCTAATTCCACATATCTGAAGGAATTGAGATGGCTGATCATATACTCTTCTTCTCCATGAATGGTGATAATCTTCCCTTGAATCAGATATTTCAGCATTTGGTGCAACGTAGAAGTGACATCGCCAGCATTGTGAATCCATGGTCGGCCTAGCAAGCAGGAATATGAGGGACGAATATCCATTACTTAAAAAGTTGAATCAAATGTTTGGGTTCCAACCTTTATGGAAATGTCTACCTCCCCATGCACCATCCTTTTCAAGCCGTCAAAAGCCCTTACTACTATGTTGCTTGGCTTCAATGTCAATCCCTCATAGTCCAGCCTATCAAGAGCTTTTTTAGGCAATACATTCAGAGATGAGCCAGTGTCCACCAAAACATGAGCCAGGGTTGTGCCCCGACATTCAACTGAGACATGCAATGCCTGATTATGCTTCCTTCCTCTTGGGGTTAAATTAGAATCCGAAAAACCTAGACCATTATTTGCAGTCAAGCTGGCTACGCAGTCTTGAAACTGATCGGCAGATGTCTCTTGGGGTACACGGGCAGTTTTCAGGAATTTTACCAAGGCTTTTGCATGCACCTCGGAACATAGTAGTAATGCCAACATGGAAATTTTAGAGGGAGTTTGCCCCAATTGTTCAACTACATCATAGTCCCTTCTCTTTATGATCTTCAGAATTTCCTCCATCTCTTTTCGGGAGGTCTCAGGGATAGCCAATGACTGAGCCTTCGTCCAGACAGGCTCAATCATAATACTTTTACCTCGAGTCTCGGTTAACTCGGCAGCAGGAGGGTCAGTAAGAATGATAACAGGGGTTGTAACAGCTTTGTTAATTGGAGTATTAGTGGGGACGATTGTAGGACTAGGAACAACTTTTGGAGGAGTAACAACAAGAATGATTACGAGTCTAGAAACTTCTTTTGGGGGAGAAATTTCTGGAGAGAATATCCTTCCGCTTTGGGTAATCTTGCTAGTTCATGCAATATTACTGATGTCAGAGTTGACTTTCTCGGAACTCGAATCTTTGGAGGTTGGCCAATCCTGCTTGATACCGTGGTAGTAGACATCCCCTCCATAATTCCATGGTATGGTTTTGTCTGACGAATATGGGACTGGTCCAGGCATTGTGAATATTAAAGGAGTTGCTTTCGAAACTGATGTAATTTTAACAGATCTTTTGGTGGAGACCCTGAAAGAATTGACGGAAATGGTAATGATATAGACATATTTAAAAGGAACAGGTGGAACAGAAGTCTTTTAAAAAAAATTATTTGTTATCTATTAGGCACTGAACACCTGTTTTCAACAAAGGACAGCTGGTTGGTGAGGACAAACAGAAATAACAGCCTTCATCACAGCCCGGGAACACACCGACATTCAACAAGTTCACTTTAATAGTCAGGAGTTGGGTCATAAGTTCATCAACTGAAGTAACAAACATTTGTTCTTCAATGGCATTGGTATTATGGCCATGTTTGGGCATAGGGGCAGAAATGATTTGGCTTTTCGGGCGCATCGAATTCAATCTTTTTTGCTTCAATGAGGTATTGTATTTTGTTCTTTAGAGCCTAACAGCTATTAGTGTCATGGCCGGGACTTTCAGAGTGATATGCGCAACGGGCATTGGGATGATAGTGAGGAGAGTTTGTATTGGGGTTTTTCGGAGCTTCTTTCAAAGTCACCAAATTGTATCTTAGTAGATGCGGTAATACCTGAGATAGGGTCATGTTAATTCTGGTGAACTGCCTGACCGGTCTTTCCATCCTTGGTTGATTGTTTCTTTGCTGATCAGGCGCAGGCTTAGGAATCATAACAGCCCCCACCATTGATTGGAGTTCGTCCCTATCTTGATTCCTCCGAGGATAAAAAGCAACCACTTCTTTCTTTCTGATAAATGGCTTCCTTATGGCAGCAGAGGATGTATCTTTTTGAATCTTTCCATTTTTTATACCGGCCTATACCCATTCTCCGGTCAATATCAACTCAGTAAAACCTGCTGATGAACTTCCAATCAAGTGATTGAAGAAGGGACCAGCCAAGGTGCCCAAGAACATGTCTACTAATTCTCTTTCAGATAGGGGAGGTTGAACTCTTCCAGCCAAGTCTCTCCATTTTTGCGCATAGGCCTTGAAGCCTTCATTTGAAGCCATGGCCATACTCTGAAGTTGAGTACGAGTTCGTACAAGGTCAGCATTGTATTGGTATTGTTTGTAAAAGGCCGCAACAAGATCTTCCCAGTTGTGAACGTTGGCTCTTTCTAGTTGGTAAAACCAGTCAAGTTGAGTTCCAGACAGACTGTCTTGGAAGAAGTGTACCCATAAGTCTTTGTCAGCGGTATGGGGTTGGATTTTCCTCACATAGGATCAGAGATGCATTTTTGGGCATGAGACTCCGTCATACTTAGCGAACACAAGTGCTTTAAATTTTGGTGGAAAGACAATCCCCGACACTAACCCTAATTCCTCAAAGTCCAAGCCAGACACTTTTTGGATTTCCATCGCACTCAACCGTTCTTCGAGATGTTTATACTTGTCATCAGCTGGAGGGTATTGTTCTTCAGAATAGTCTTCTTCTTCCTCTTCCTCTTCCGATTCTGACGGGACAACTGTTTCCTTGCCCTTCCCATCTTGATTGTCTCTCTCATCGGATGTCGTTGCAAAGTCTAAGGTCCTTCTTGTTTGCCCATGAAATCTTCTTCCCATGTTTAGGACTCCAGTTACTTTCTTTGTCTTCTTTTTCTTCTGCTAATCCAGCAAAGTCTTCAACTCTTCTTGTCCTTTGGCTAGGGTCAAGAGCAACTGTTGAAACTGTGTATTATGAGTTTGGAGGTCCTTCACTGTTTGCTCGAGATCCATCTTACTGAAATAAACAGTAGAGAGATGAGGAGACTTGTTGCAAAAGACTTGCTTATGTTATGATGAATGGTATATGCATATGTAATGATTTCAAGGATTTCAAAGATTCAAATTTGTTTTAGACAAAAAGGAAACACACGTTATATTAATAAGTTAAAGCTTGAGTACATCAATGCCTCTTGGGCTTATAAGGAAATACAAGAGCTCTAAGATAAAAAGGTGGTGCGCATCCTCTTTGGCGCGATGTAGGCATTGAGAGTCTGCTCCTCATGAAGTAGCCTAGTGAGTTCCAAAACCTTCTTCTCGCTCGCGTAGAATTGGGCTTTGAAGGTATCTCGCTCTCCCTTGAGTTGTATCCAATCCCTTTGTAGGTCTTCAAGAGAGGTAGGCATGTCAGGATGTAGGATAGTGTATGGAACATCTCCTTCCATGACATACTCAATGATTACCGGGAGAATGGAGGGGTAAGGCATCATAAGACTCTGAGCACGAGTTCGTACCCATTTGAGGTAAGGCTCAAGAGGGATGGATTTTTATGCCCCAAAGTCTTGCTATCCACCTTGTTTAACATCCTCCAAGCTCGGATAAATCTTTGGAAAAGACCTTGATCATCGTTGTCGTGGTCAAATACCAAACCTTGAATCAACATCTCGTGCGAGCCATCCCTTCGGGCGTAACGAAATTGTCTTAAGGATAAGCAGGGGTTGTAGGTGATACCTCCCCTAATTCAAAGTAAAGGTACATTAGGGAATTCTCTATAACGGTTGACAATGATAACATTCTCTTTGGATCAGGAGCACCAATGAATGTCCGAATGGTTGAGCGTCATCAACCTTTGTGACCACCTTGAACCTTGCTCATTTTTTAATACAGATTAGGGAAGATGAGAAATAAACCATCTTTCCAAGAGAGGAGTGTAACACATAAGGACACCTCTTTTCCTCATTGTGCGAGTGTGAAAAGAGTGTAGGATATCTCCTAGCAATGTAGGCATCGGGTTGCGGAATATGAAGGTTTTGACAGTGTTTACGTCTATGAGTTGGTCAGGATTTAGAAACAAAACCATCCCATAGATGAGGAGATCCATAATTTCCTCAAAGGCTTGCAAATCTAAGGAGTTCCAACAAATTTGGGCTTTCTCAAACAAGAACTTTGCTAAGAAACCTTTGACACCACTCCTTGTTTCAATGAGTTGTAATATCGGATGAGTGCAAGTGTAGAGCTTGAGCAATCTCTTCTGGATTTGGGTCTCTTTCTGTACCGTTGAAATGTAGTTGATTGAGAATGGGAATCCTCTAGAGTCTGGAGAATTCTTCCAAAGTAGGCACAAGTTGATAGTCGGGAAATGTGAAGCAATGGTGTAAAGGATTAAAGAACTGAAAGATCACCTTCATGATATCCTCATCTGTGTTAGAGGTGACCAAGTTGAGTAGGCGACCATGTCTCTCGGTAAATGGAGAGTTTTCAGGAATCCTTGAATCTAGCTCCTTGAGTTGTGGAGGGATCCTTACAAGATTGACTTGAATAGTTTTCCTGCGAAGTGAATCCATATCCTATAAAATAAGAACAAAGATGAATCCCAAAATCCTTGAAATGGTTAGTGGATGTATATGATGTTCATGATGTTCATGATGTTATGTACAAGTATGCATATACAAACAAAACAAATAAATCCTTAGGTTTAGGCTTGCATGGAGTTTTATAGGTAAGTACCCTCTTGAAGTTTAGTTGGCTTAAACCTGTCCTAGTAATAGTAACCGGGTTCTAAGGAGCTCAATATCACTGGTTTGTTTCCTTGGTCATTGTTTCAGCACAAGCCTCTTTAGTGGCGACCGAAATATCCCAAGAAACCAAACCTCAATGAGTGTTGTATCGAGTATCTACCAACTTTGGACTGCACCAAAGCCGGTTATCTCACTACATCCTAAAGGCCAAGTTGGTCAAGTAAAGGTTCTAAAAGTTCATTAGTGCTTTATGACATCACTCAGCGGCCCCGTGTTCTCTTTGATTAACTCAAAGGCTACCGGTACCTACAAATATATCGTACTAACGTAGCTATTGCTTAGACCATATCGGCATACCCTGCACAGTTTCCACAATGTATTGCTACTTACCTATAAGGTATCCCAAATCCGGGTAGAGGATTCAAACCCAAACAAAGAACCAAAATGTAAAGCATACAAGTCAAACAATGGAAGCAAATAAATATGATCTATCCTTAAGGTAACCCCACTTTTAAGATCTTCCCCAGTAGAGTCGCCAGTTCTGTGATACGGTAGGAGAACTGACTTGAAGGTTTTGTGTTTGATGTCAAATGTTGCGGTTAGCAAGAGTCGCCACCGACTTTTCTTTTATCCAAAAGGAAAGGTGAAAAAGCACAAGAAAGACCTTTGAGATTATTTCTTGAGTTTCCGGGGTAGATTATGAAAAGGGAAGGTATTAGCACCCTTTTCATCCATGGTTATCCATGGGCTCTTAGTTACTTGCTAGATCACATGCTTTTTGTTTGAAATTATGTTTTGTGTGGTTTTTGAAAGTATTTTGTAAAGAGGCCATTGTTTAGGCAATCTTTGTAATGATTCTCGTTCATAAGAATGTATACAACGATGTTGATCTTTTGAAAATGTTTTCAAGTTTGTAAGATGTTTGAAATGCATAGGTGTTTGTTTTTGAAAATAGCAATGATGTTTGCTTGAAATTGAGCAAGTAATTAGGAGCATTCTACCTACTTGTGATACGGTGGAAGAACTGACTGTTTTTGGAATGCTGGTTTGCGTTTTGCGTTTATTTTCTCAAAATGTCACGGTAAGCAAGAGTCGCCACCGACTTTTATTTTATCCAACAAGGAAAGGAAAAAAAGCACAGAAAAATTCCTTTTTCGAGATATTTTTGAGTACGGGGGGTAGATTATAGAAAGGGAAGGTATTAGCACCCTTTCTATCCATGGTTTTCCATGGGCTCTTAGGTGCTTGCTCATCATTTTCAAAATTGTTTTCTTTGTGTTTGTGGGCTTTGAAAAAGTTTTTATTTTAACTTCGATTTAACTCTTGCTTCTGTCTTCAAGAGTGTAATGAAGTGTTTTTGAAAACTTTGTTTGTAAAGGAGTGTAAGTGTGAAAAAAGTTTTGTTTTGGATGAGCAAGTATCTAAGAACTAATCTACCTACTCGAAAAAGAATCGTTCTTTTCTTGTTTCCTTTAGACAACGTTATCCTACTATTAGTGAGTAGGTAGCATCGTCGTTGGAGTTTGAGGGTCAATTCGAAAGAGGGACATACAGTCACTAAAGTAATGTTAGGATGTCTTAGTGGTAACCCTAATGTCTTAGATTATTTATCCGAGGCAACGATATCCGAGGAAACCTTTCCGAGGCAACTTATGATCTTTTAGATAAGAGGGCGACCTCTAAAATAACCTATACTCAATGACTGTTTACGAAGGCAACCAAGTGGGCGTGTACCCTAGGAGTGCGCATGTGCGAGTGTGTTGATTTCAGTTATTTTTATCTTTGCACATGTTTAGGGTGATCTAACTGTTTTAAGATTAAACATTCATTCTTGTCATGCAAGCCCTATTATCAAACATCTAACAGTTGAATATTTGCAGAAATTAAAGTGCGGAATTTAAACTAAGCTATTACAAGGCGTCGAGTATTTACATCGCCAAAAACAAGCCCTTTAAAATTTAAAAGCGGTAAAAATAAATAAATGTCCTAATTTAATTATTACAAACCAGGATCAGATACAATAATTGAATAAAAAATAAAGCGTGCGAGAAAATTGAATCAAATGCGAAATTAGGGTCTTGACCCTCCTAATTAAAAGAAAATGTTTTTGTTGTTTTTAGTATTTTTTAAGAAAAGAAATTAAGTCCTAAAATTAAATGCTAAATTAATTAGTTATTAAATAAATTAATGAAAAATAATTACAAGACCTATTTTTTTTATTTATTATTTTAGGAAAGAAATAAAATAATTAAGTTAGTAATAAAAACCTATTGATTTTAATTAATTTTAATTATTTTCAAAATAAATTAAAGATATCTAACATAAATAACCTAATTAAAATTGATTAATTTTTATTGATGAAATATAATAATTCTGATTTTAATTGGATAAAAAATATTTTTTGGTGATTTTTGATAAAAAATAAATTGTTTTATTGGTTAGTAAATAAATAAAAATAATTAAATAAAATATAAACAAAATATAAAAGAGATAGATGAGCCTGAAATTGAGGGGTGTGCCTAGCAAGAATCTGGGCCCAATGATGCTGATCCACATTGACTTTTTTGATCCTATGCATTGCGTTTGACTGGCTTGTGGTGCACTCCCAATGGTGGCCACCAGATCTGGCCATCTGGCGCGTTGATGAGGAAGGAGTATGATGGACATCCTGGCTTGCATGCATATTGGATCTCCTGAAATAAAATATGAAAATGGCAAATGCTGGAGGCAGGGATCGAACCCCTGACCTCCAGCCTTCCAAGACCTTAATGCTTAGCTGGCTTCCGCTGGGATGTTTGTTTTCATTTGTTAATTAATCAAACATTGAAAGTAATATGTAAAACAAAAGAATATTTGAAAACAAATAAAAAAACGCGCGCAATAATTTGAATGGGCGAATCAGATGGATCCACCTATTCGTCTTCCTCCCTGTACCGTGGGTAAAGGTTTGAAACCCTATACCCACGGACAATGTCCGTTGCTATACCCATGTCCACTCTCAAAATCTCGTACAGGAAATATAAATGACCACCAAGGCCATGGTTAGAACCGTCTCCTTCTTTTGAACACAACTGTACCATTCATGAAGGCTAATTGTCCCTGAAAACAAAAACCCTAAAACCAAATCTGAAACCCTAACAATGGTGGATTTCGTTACAGACCATATAAATGAAATTGAATAATGCCAAAAGTTTACAAATGCTTCATAGGTTAAGAATATGCCATTAATTCAGGTTAACAATGCTTAAATTGCAAGATGCGAATTCAAGAACAGAGCAAGGTTATGAACGATTTACAGCGCATTTAGGGACTAGAACGAGCTTGTTCTTGATAGCTTTAGGTTGTGGAGACTCCCTGGAAGTGATTGGGATCGTCAAAGAGTCTTGAAACTGCCTCTAATGGTGATTTCGAACTCACACTTTTCTTCGTATTTTTCAGATTTTTTTGTTTCTCTCTAGCGCCTGTTTCTAACCTCTTTCTAGGTCTGCACACAATCCTTATGTATTAATGAAGGCATTAGGTTTGATAATTGCATCCAAATCTTCTTCTTTCAATGCTTTGGATATTGATTTGATTTGCTTTGAAAACCTTCCAAATTTGGCTTCTTTTCAATCTTTTTGTGCACTCTATGCATTTGCACGAATTTGAATGCTTGCAATATGTACTTTAAGACCTGAAATAATCACAAGATCCTTTGTTATCAATATTTTGGATTTTATTTGATTTATTATGATTTAATTTAAATTAATTCAAATAAAAATCAAAATAAATAATAAAAATAAGATATGGACAAGTGGCAAGGTCTAGAGCACGTGGGCTATGTTGCCAACTCAAAACAAGTGAAAAAGAATGGGCCTATTTGGCAAAATTTGAAGTTTTGGGGATAGTTGACTTTTGACAATTTTACAAAAAAGGTCAACTTCAACAATGCATAACTTCCTTAATTTTGACTCTTTGGAGGTGTTATTGGACTTTTTAGAAATCTTGAGATGTCCCCTAATCAACCCTTTTGGTCTCATCTAATTTTGATATTCCATGCTCATGTATGAAGCTTTGACAAAAAAGGTGTTTTTTGTTGACTTTTCAAAATGACCTATAATGTCCAAATTCACAACTTCTTGTGAGTGCATATTTTGATCTTGGGAGCTGAAGATGGATTGTAGGGAATTAAATCCTCTTCAAAATGAGATTTGGATGGGTCATTTCTCATAAATTATGAGAAAGTTATTCTTGGTCAAAGTTGAGTTGACTTTTCCTACAAAACCCTAATTTAGCAACTTTTGAGTCTTGATGAATTATGAGCAATCCTTGATGAATCATGATCAAACCTTGATCAAATGATGAAATATACTTAAAAATGAGGATGTTGACCAAAAATCTTGAAGTTTGACTGTATGTGGACCACAGTTGACTTTTGTCCTAGCACAGTTGACTTTTGTCCTAGCACAGTCGAGTTTTGGACTTTTGAGCAATTGACTGAGCAAACTTTCTCTGCAAGACTTGAAACTTGACATGGATGATCTTGAGAACATATTAGGACAATGGTGAGCACTTGGGGTCACTTGGACTCAAGTATCTTGATGAAACATGAAACCCTAATTTGGGGTAGACTGCCTTAGGAGAGAGCTTGTCTGGCCAACCCTTGGACTACCTTGAGTAACTTGGAGATCTTTCTTGAAATGTTTTGAGAAATATGGGAGGGCAAATTTTGGGGTGCAACAGCTTCCCCTGTTCAATTTTCTTAAACCTGAGGATGTAGATTGGCTTTCGTTCCTTTCGTGATCCGAAGGTGGAAGAGGATTGAACACTATAGTGCCCAGAAATTTGCACTCGCATGAAGTGGTAATTGACTTGTGATGCCGGGAATGGGCTTATAGATGCCATTTGGATGAGTGTCGATCGCATAAGAGATTCCTTAGCGAGAGCTTGTATACCTGTTGTTGAGGAAGATTCCGCTGGGGAAGGCTGATCTTTGTTGAGAGAAGTAGAAATTTAGGAGCTTCGTCGCCCGTTATTCTGCTAGTGAGTCATCTCTGTTGATATTTAGGAACTTTGGTCGTTCGTACTCAACTGAGAAATCATCTCTGTTGATATTTAGGAACTTAAATCGTCTGTACTCAACGGAGGAATCATCTCTGCTAATATTTAGGAACTTTGATCATCCGTAATTCAACTGAGGAAACATCTCTACTGAGATTTAGGAACTCGTCCGTAATTCAACTGAGAAAACATCTCTGCCAAGATTTAGGAACTTGTTCGTAATTCAACTGAGGAAACATCTCTGCTGAGATTTAGGAACTCGTCCGTAATTCAACTTGAGAAACAACTTTGCTGAGATTTAGGAGCTCGTCCGTAATTCAACTGAAGAAACATCTCTGTTGAGATTTAGGAACTCGTCCGTAATTCAACTGAGGTAATATCTGCTGAGATTTAGGAACTCGTCCGTAATTCAACTGAGGAAATATCTATGTCGAGATTTAGGAGCTCGTACGTAATTCAACTGAGATGACATCTCTGCTGAGATTTAGGACCTTGTCCGTAATTCAACTGAGGAAATATCTTCGCTGAGATTTAGGAACTTGTCCGTAATTCAATTGAGGAACATATCTGTCGAGATTTAGCAACTCGTCCATAATTTGATTGAGGAAACATCTTTGCTGAGATTTAGGAACTCATCCGTAATTCAACTAAGGAAACATCTCTGCTGAGATTTAGGAGCTCGTCCGTAATTCAACTGAGGCAATATCTTCGCTGAGATTTAGGAGCTTGTCCGTAATTCAACTAAGGTAAAAGCTTCAAAGCTTGAATTTTGTGAGAATTTGATTGTATGTTTCCTGAAAGGTAAAGGTTAGCTGTATGTAATGCATGATATGTATCAAGCAATGATGTTATCAAAATAAATGAGATTGTGTTGTATGATGCATATATGCATGTGTCATGATGTATGGAAATGTGATGTTTTGAGCTGGGGAAAATAAATCTCGGATTGCTGCCGGAGAAAAGAATTGAATTCTTTGTTTCCACCGGAGATAGTGGATGAAGATGATTGTGAGAATAAACCTGCAGGAGAGGATAACTCCGCTGGGGAATAAACTGACGAGAGAATGACTCTGTGAGGAAGAGATGTTCTGCTGAGAATTTCGCTGATAAATTCAGCTGGGTATTAATTACCGTTGTTGGTGATAATGAACCTTGTTGGGGATTGAATTCCGCTTGTGAAAGGAAAGGACTCCGTTGAGGATGATTTTCCAGTCGCGACTTCACGGGGAATAATCTTTTAGACTCTACTGGGGATAATCTTCCAGAGTATATTGGGGACAATTCTTCAAACTCCACTGGGGATATTTTTATACTCCGCTGGGGATGATAAGACTTTTCAGTACTGATGGTAGATAAACTCTGCTTTGGGGAGAATATCACCAATTCATTCACAATTGCGAGTCTCAGCTGGGGAGAGCTAACACCACTATCTTTCTTCTTACTCTGCAGGGAATGAATATGCTTGGGACGCATGCTGAGGATATGACAATGACTTCGTATCAAGACTTTTCTGCCCCTGTATCTGCTGGAGAAGGTGCTTGCGAAGGCCTTGTGGATCGAGTGTTATCCCAACTTAGGAGGCGCTTGGTAACTTTCGATCGAAATGATTAGTCTCCTTCTGGTAGGCAAGTGACAAAATGACGGGACATAGTCATATGCTTTGATCCCTAATTTTTTCCTGTACCGCCCTTTCGGGTTTTCGATCCACCGGGATACCCTTTTTTTCCCAAGCCGCCCTTTCGGGTTTTCGACTTGCCGGGTGTATAAATTTTTTCATTTTTCATCCCTACTTTTTGCCCGAACCCTTTTGGTTCGCTGGGATGCCCTTATTTTTTCCTAGGCCAGTCAACCTAGCGGGTCTTTATTCATGTGCAGTACTTTTTTGACTATGTCCACGCTCTCAGGATGTAGGGAGTTGTTAATGTCGGTAGTGTTATGTTGCCATACTACCAGAAGATATTTGATCATGCAAGATTCGTTGCTGGAACTCATGTCCAATGCCCCAAGTGATTCAGATGGAGATTTGCCCCTGGCTATCTGGCATCTTTGAGAGATTCCTTGAATCTTGACTTGACTGCCCCAGATGATGGACAAGGACCATATCGTGCCCCTCGGTTGGAAGTGTTTTTTCCACTTGAGGTGACCCTTTTTATTGAAAAGGTTTTTGTTCACTAGATATTTGTCGTGCGAATTTCTCTGCTGTTGAACAAATAGTCATATACAAACAATTTTATCTTAAGAATGCAAAGCTTATGTCTGTTTTGAAGTTCTTTGAAAATGCAGTTTTCAATAAAACAAGCGAATTTTTGTAAAATGTGATGTCAACTCAGGATTTATAGCAAGCCCTACAGGAGTCAGGATACCTTTTGTAACAGTATGCTTTCGAACTAACCCATGCTTCAGCTAGGACTTTTAAGGGTTATAATGTGGCCTGGTTCAGGGTTCAAGAAACAAAGGATAAAGGCTCAAAATTTATTTGTACCCACCCATTCTTCGTGATGTTCTTCGATCCTAAACTTAGCTAATAGTGCATTTAGATCCTGCTTAAGTCTTTTGCTCTGATATTCCAGTGATGGTTCGGATACTGACAGTTTATTTTAAACAGGCAGTCATTTTTGTTGAGAGTTTGGTAGGACCTCTTTCTTTTGATTTTTATTATCCCTGTCTTTTTCCTGAACTGTTTCTTTTTGTGATTACAGTCAGCGGGATGCCCCAGTTTTTTTTCTTAAGTCTCCTTCATAGGTTTTGACTTAACGGGCTTTTATTTCGAGAGATAATGACTGCCTGTCTTGACGATTATAGGGAACCATCACTGTCTTTTGTTTTGGAAGGACGTCTTCAAAGCTATTCATTGTGCACCTGAATTAACTGAGAAAACTACCCTGCCCTAGGTTGTGATTAAGGGTTTTAATTCGTGTGAAAAGAAAAACTCCAACTTCTTTATCTCAAAGGGGTTGACGAGGGATTATCTTCCTTATAACTCCACTGTTTAGGATTTGAAACAACGCCTGTACATCGTCATCGGGGTCTGTTCAAAAGCATACTGTAGAGATTTTGATATCATTTTCGTCATCCTCCCTCTAAAGGCTTAGAGTTTTTTAATCAAGAGTTGAACATCACAAAAAGGAAAGCAATTTAAATATAGTGAATATTAATGGATTGATTCAAAACAGACATATGCAATACATTGATAAAGTAACAAAGTTTGACATGAACAAAATATTCGAACAATCAAAAGAAAATTACAAATTGAAAATTCTAATGAACAAAAGCCCTCTCTTTTCAGAACTTGTCACTTCAAATGGTGAGCCTTGGAGGATTGACAGAAACATTCTAGTTGACCATCTTGTGTGAATTCCAATGCTCCTTCATCAATCAGGTTTTGAATTTTGTACTTCAACTTCCAACAGTCGTCAGTATCATGCCCCGGGCTGTTGGAATGGTATGCACACCTTGCATCAGGACTGTAGTTAGGTGAAGAAGTCTTGGGATTTGGATGAGGTTCTACCAATGTCACCAGATTCAATCTCAATGGGTGTTGTAAAGCTTGGGACATCGGCATGTTAAGCTTGGTAAACTGCCTCTTGGGCCTATCCGGCTTACTCTGATTAACCGGTTGTTTACGACGAGGTTGTTGTTGGACCCTTGAGGTAGTAGAAACTTGGAGAGGTATATTCTTCAACAAAGCAAACTCTTGTCTTTTGAGAGACTGACAATAACTTGGTCCCCGGCCTCGCCTATTTGCTTCATACTGTTGTATTTGTCTTGATGAAGCTGGTTGATAATGGTTCTCAGCTCTTCTTGTTCTCGGGCTAAGCCTTGGATAAGAGCCATCTGCCCCAACATTTGGGTTCTTATTGCATCTACCTCAGCTTGCAGTTGTTCCAGCCGCTCGTCCTTATTATCTTCAGGACCTTTCTTGACCAAGTTCCCAAACGAGGAGTGTTTTCAACTCTTCCTGCCCCTTGTATAGGTTTAGGAACATTTCCCTGAACTGATCTTCTTGGGTTTGGAGATCTCTGTTGTCTTGTTGGAGAGCCATTGCTGAAATAAACAGCGAGAACATGAGAGACATGTACTGGAAGACCTGTTATGCAATGATATGTATGATATATGTATGCAATGTGTTGTACCCCAAAATTTTCCCTCCCATATTCTTCAAGATTTGCCAAGATCAAGCTCCAAAGGATTCAAAATCTCTCAAGGGTTGCACAGTCCAATTGCCTCCTGACACAGTCAAAATTAGGGTTTTGGTTCTTGCAAAGAAATTGAAGTTTCCAAGGGTCCAATCAAGTCCCATATGCCTATATACATTGTCAAGCATCCATATGCCAAGTTTCAAGACTCACAACATCAAATTGCACAGTCAAAAACCCTAAATGCTTCACAGTCAACTGCAGGGGCAAAATGGTCATTTGACAGTCAAAAGCCAAAATTTTTGGTCAACATATTATTTTGAAGCCACAAACATCATTTGATCAATTCTTGATCATGATTTCACAAGCATTGCTCAAAAAGTCTAAAGATGCAAAGGTTTCTATTTTTGGACAGTTGAAAAAGTCAACTGCAAATTGACCAGGGCATAACTTCTTCATGGTTTATCAGAAAAATCCCATCCAAAGCTCATTTTGAAGATAATGACATTTCCTACAACTCATCTTCACACTTCAAGTCCAAGAAATGCTCTCACAAAAAGTTATCAATTTCAACATTATAGGTCATTTTCAAAAGTCAACAAAAAGGCACTTTAAGTCAAAGACCATAACTTGAGATTGGTAAATCAAAATTATATGGGACCAAAGACATTGGTTAGAGGACTTCAAGACCTTTCCAAAATGTCCAAGAACATGATCATAGCTTCAAAATTGAGCATGATATGCCTTGTAGAATTTGGGAAATTTTTGGGAATTTTGAAAAGTCAACTTTGCACAAAAGGCTTCAAAAATGCTAATGGGCCTCAATTTCTTTCATGAATCATTACCCAAAGGCTATGCACGACCCATTAACCTCAAAGGGAGTTATTTTCTTATTTTTGATTAATTATTTGAATTTTTATTATCATTAATTCATTTAATTAAGTTTAAATATAAGAAAAATACTAAATCAATGGTTTTAAATCTTTTTATGCAGCAAATATCCTCCTCACATGTAAGAGATCTCGTGCATCAATCAAAAGGGACAAAATCATCCCAATTTGGCAAGTTTTCCATGGCAAAAAGATTGAAAAAAGATGTGAACAAAATCAAATATTGAATCATTAAATCAATGGATCTTTGGGCTTGGTTTTGACCTAATTGCATTCAGATACTTATACACAACATGACCTAATCCTAACACACACGAAAAACTGCACACAGGTTGCATAACCAATTTGCAATTTTTGCCAAAAACCTTGAAACTGATTTCGTACCTAGAGCACAATTCAGAGCTTCAAAGGCATTCCAACACATTCCTGACATTGCTAGGAAGCATTTGCAATCAAAACCAAATCTCCAGACCTCAAGAATTGGTAGAACGACATCACACTTTTCTTGAACTTTTCCATAATCGTGTTTCAATTTCCATGCATCATTCATGATTTTTAACTGTTGATTTATACTAACAATGACATTCTGAAGCTAATGGTACCATTCAATTGAATTATGGTTGCCTAAATAAGAATCCACCATTGTTGAAACCTAGGGTTTCAGAAGCTCCAAAAGAGGGTTCTCCACATATGGAAAAATTGGATCCTAAAAACTATGCCATTGAATTCGTGACAGGAAGACGAATCAGACTCATACCTCGCGCCCTATTTATGTTTGCTCATATTCTAATCGCTATTTTCATGGTTTCTATTTAGTGGGGGTTTAAAACCCCCGCTATCTGTTTTCTATTTACAGGCAGATGAAGAAGACGAAGCTGGCGTGTCAAGGCATAACTGGGCAATTCAAATATTCAGCACATTTTTTTTGTTTCCTACCACTAACGCTTATTTTCTATTATAATGATTATGTTCCACTAATATTACAAAGAAACGCGCTAGCCTGGATGGTTGCTGAGGTGTCTGGTAAGCATTGGGACCTGGGTTCGATTCCCAGGTCCCCCCACATATTCCATGTTTTTTATCATAACGCGTTTCTATGCAGCACTCATTCAAAGAGGCACCATACATCCCAACGCCTGTGCCTGCCAAGTGGATCTGATGGTCAATCTGAATGCCACAATAGGATGTCTACCGTGCATGCTAGTCAACTGCTCCACACGTGATCCCTGAAAGTCAAAAACGGCTTGCATTCTTGGGCCAAATTGCTTCCAATTTACCTCCTTTTGGGGCCAGACACCCCCATGGTTTGCTCAATTTTTAATTTTTATTTGTTTTTTCCTTTTTATTCTTTTAATGTTTTTTTAATTGTTTTCTTTTAATTCCATAAAATAATTTTCATAATAAATATAAAATACAGAAGAAAAAAAAAAGCTTGTTTTATTAATATTAATTTCACTATTATTTTTGTAAATAAACTTTAGACAATTAATTAGATTAATTTAGGTTTCAAAACTTTAATATTTTTCTTAAAAAATTAAAATATGTAGAAATTAGGGTTTTTAACTTTTGATCACTTTTCTTAATAAATAACTTTTTCTTATTATTATTAATTACTAATTTATTTTGTAAATAAACATATACATAAATATTTTAGTAAGTTAGGTTAAACTTTAGCATTTTTCTTTAATAATTAAAAATAACTTAGAATTAGGGTTTCTTTTGAATTTTTCTTTTCTTTATTTCATAAATACAAAAAACCTAAAAAACATTTCTTTTCTTTTAATTAATAATTAATTAACTTTTAATTTCGATTTAATTTCAAAAGGGTCCAACGCCCTCGAACATTCGATTCTAATTTCTTTTCGCATTTATTCTTATTTATTTTCTTGTGAATATTATGTAACTGTTCAAGCCATGTAATAGTAACTAGGTTTTACTTTCCGCACTTTTTATAAAAAAACGGGTCTTTGTTAATTTAGCGATGTATAGACCCGCGCCTTGTAATAGCGTAGGATTTTACTTTCCGCATTTAAATTTCCGCACTTTTAAATTAATTTTGCATGGAAGAATGAATGACTAATTAAAAGCAAAACGTAGCTCACGATACAATGATCAAAGACAAATATGAACATGAAAACAACACACCAATTCACACACCACTCTTAGGGTACGCCTCACTGTTGCCTTACCTTCGAAACGTGGTCGTCGAGTATAGGACGTCTTAGTAAGTCCTTATGTCCGTTGATCCATATGCCTCAAAACAAGTTGCCTCGAAAAAGTTGCCTCGAATTAAAAAGGATCAATGGCATAAGGGTAGCTTCTAAGGTATCCTACTGTTGCTCTGGTGACCACACTGTCCCTATAAACGAATTGACCCGAACACCTCCAACGGTGGTGCTACCTACCTCTCAATGGTGGGATGGCACTACCTTAAGGACATTTACACAGCCTAATTCCTTAGGGTGGGTAGATGACTCATAGATACTTGCTTTAATTCAAAACAAATCAAAAACTCTTTTCACACCGACACTTTCAAAAAGCTTTCAAAATAATTTTTCAAACACTCTTGAAGACTGATACAAGAGTCGATCTGAAATCTTTAAACGAAACTTTTTTCAAACCCACTCACAATTGAAAAGCAAACACTTTGAAAACACAATGAGCAAGTATCTAAGAGCCCATGGATAACCATGGATAGAAAGGGTGCTAACACCTTCCCTTTCTATAAATCTACCTCCCGAACCGAGAAACTATCTCATAAGGAATTTTGCTGTGCTTTTGTCCTGTCCATGTTGGAGAAAATAAAAGACGGTGGCGACTCTTGCTTCCACGACATTTCGCGAACCAGCGTTAAACAGTCAGTTCCAGATCCACCGATCACAGAACTGGCGACTCTGCTGGGGATCTTATAAAGTGAGGTGTACCTTAGGACTAAGATCACTTGTGTTTTCAATTGTTGTGCTTGTTTGCTTTATTATTGTGGGCTGCATCAGAGTTACATAGATCCTAACCCGGATCTGGGGATACCCTGTTAGGTAGCATAAGCTGTGAGGGACCTGTCCGGTGTAGACCGACACGGGTGAAGCAGTGGCTACGTTGGTGTGGCACCTTGGTCTGTACCGATATCCCTTGTGTCGCAACGAGGAGAATATGGGTCTTCTGAGGAGTCATTAAGCACCAATCGACCTTAGAACCTTAAATGACCCAACTTGGCCAATAGAACAGTAGCAGCATGCTACACCCATTGAGGCTAAACTCTCGTGATGGTTCTGGCCGCAAGAAAAGATTGTGACGCTGGAGTTATGACCGATTGAGGGTAGTCAGTGATATTGGGATCCTCTAGAACCCGGTTACTTCTGATAGGACAGGTCTTAACCAACAAACTGAAAGAGGGTAATACCTAGACCCCATGCTGGCCTAAACTCTAAGGGCTCTTTGTGTGACTTGTGTGCTTTCAAACTTGACTATTTGCATGCTTGTTATCTGACACTTGAGTTTCTTGCAGGTTTTGTTTACAGTCCTTAATTGGGACTCATAATAGGGTTTACCTACATTACCCCATGCATAGCATTACATCATACCATTGCATACATCCTGCATAAGAACTAATCCATTTCCAGGATCTCAAGGGTTTGTGATGCAGGTCATGATGAACCAACTGTCCAGCAAGGGGCAAAGGGGATTTATTTTCCTCTAGACAAGGTTGTCAGGGGCTATGACCCACTCGATATGGTGAGCCTTGACCCTTGAAGAAGGACTCTCAACAACATGCAGTTCATTCAATCAAGCTATCAGACTCCAATTCTAACAAGTTTCTTTGTTTACCCCGCGAGACCCTTGAAAACATTGCATGCATACATACATATCATTGCATTACAGGTATCCCTTTTACATGTTGCTTACCTTCTTCGCTGTTTATTTCAGCCAATCGTCATGAATCCTGAGTCATCTGCTGAGCAGTCCATCAAGGCCCTCCAGGCTCAGAACGCCCAGTTCCAAGAGTTGATCATGAGTCTAGCCCAGGGGCAACAGGATCTGAAGACCCTGCTTTTGAAAAAGAAGAAGAAGAGGACGGTGCTGTTCAACCCTAGACGCAAATCTGGGAATGGGTCACAAAATGAAGTTGAGCAGACTACCCCATCTGTTGGGAAAGACAATCCCCATGAGAGAGAAGTTCCTAGTCCAGTGGTCTCCGACAACGAGACGAAGTTCAATGATGAGCAGTACCCTCCAACTGAAGACAGGTATAAACAGTTGGAAGACCGGCTAAGTGCCATGGAGATACAGAAAGTTCCCGGCCTGGACTTCGAGGATCTAGGTCTATCTTCTGGGGTAGTAATCCCGCACAAATTCAAGGCACCTGCCTTTGCCAAGTACGACGGGGCATCCTGTCCTAAGCTGCATCTCAGGTCTTACACAAGGAGGATCCAGCCCTACACGGCTGACAAGAATTTATGGATTCACTTCTTTCAGGATAGTCTGTCTGGAACCCAACTCGACTGGTTCTATCAACTGAATGGAGCTAACATCCGCAGCTGGGAAGACTTGGCCACTGCATTCTACAAGCAATACCAGTATAATGCCGACCTTGCTCCCACGCGTACTCAACTTCAGGGGATGTCTATGGGTACAGGCGAAGGCTTCAAAGAATATGCTCAAAAATGGAGGGACCTTGCTGGAAGGGTACAACCACCTCTGACTGATCGCGAGCTCGTCGACATGTTCTTGGGGACCCTGTCTGGTCCATTCTTCAATCACCTGATTGAGAATTCTGCTGCTGGGTTTACAGATCTGATCTTGACCGGGGAAAGAGTAGAAGCTGGCATCAAGTCGGGGAAAATACATAATGGTGATTCCTCAAACATTGAGAAGAAACCATCCAAGAGAGAATCTAGTGCTGTCAACGCGGTAACTATTGCAAAGTCGGCCGGTGCTCCTCAGCGTCATAATCAACAAAGGGAAGAGAGACCTAAAAGGCAATTTACTCCCCTCGGCTTGACCTTATCACAGATATTGCCACAGCTGCTGGAAACCAAGTTGGTAACTCTCATGGACCCTTCAAAGAATCCTAACAGGACACCTTCAAGGTACAACCCCAATGTTCGCTGCGCCTATCATTCTGACAGCCCGGGGCATGCTACAGATGACTGTTGGACTTTGAGAAACAAGGTTCAGGATCTGATCGACGCGAAGGAAGTCCAGTTCGACTCTCCAGAGACTCCGAATGTGATCACTGCTCCCCTGCCAAAACATGGCTAGGATTGAAAAACTTTTGTTCATTCGAATGTTCAAATTGTAATTTTTCTTTGATTGTTCAAACATTTTGTTTCATGTCAAACTTGGTTATTTCATTAATGCATTACGCGTGTCTGTTTTGAAGTAATTATGCTTAAAACTGCTTTCATTTTTTTGATGTCAACTCTCAATTAAAAATTCTAAGCCTCTTGAGGGAGGATGACGAAAACGATACCACGATCTCTACAATATGCTTTTGAACGGACCCCGCTGATGAGGTACAGGCATTGTTTCAATTCCCAAACACTGGAGTTATAAGGAAGATAATCCCTCGTCAACCCCTTTGAGCCAAAGAAGTTGGAGTTTTTCTTTTCGAAAATTAAACCCCTTCATTATAACTTGGGGCAGGGTAGTTCTCTCAGTTGATCCAAGTGCATAAAGAATGACACCAAAGAGGTCCTTACAAAACAAAGAAAGACACTGATGGTTCTGAACAATCATAAAGACAAGCAGTCATTATCTCAAAGAAATAAAAGCCCGTCAAGTCAAAACCTATGAAGGAGACTTACAAAACTGGGGCATCCCGCTTACTGTAATTCCAAAAGAAACAGTTCAGGCGAAAAACAGGGATAACGAAATCAAAAAGAAAGAGGTCCTACAAACCCTCAACAAAAAGAAATGACTGCCTGGTCAAAATAAATTGTCAACATCCGAACCATCATTGGAATATCAAAGCAAAGACTCGAACAAGGTCTGACGCACGATCAACCGAGTTTAGGTTTGAAGAACGTCACAAAGAACGGGTGGGTACAAATAAAATTTGAGCCTTTATCCGTTGTTTCCTAAACCGTGAACCAGGCCACGTTATAACCCTTAAAAGTCCTAGCTGAAGCATGGGTTAGTTCGAAAGCATACTGTTACGAAGGGTATCCTGACTCCTTAAGGCTTGCGGTAAAATAGCGAGTTGACATCACAGTTTACAAAAAATTCACTTGTTTTTAGAAAAAATGCATTTTCGAAAACTTCAAGACAGACATAAGCTTTGCATTCTTAATATAACATTGTTTGCATATGATCATTTGTTCAAACAGCAGAGAAATTCGCACGACGAATATCCAGTGAACAAAAGTCTTCTCAACAAGGAACACTTCCAACCAAGGGGCAGACATGATCAGTTTCCATCATCTGGGGCAGTCAAGTCAAGATCCAAGGAATCTCTCAAAATGCCAAATAGCCAGGGGCAAATCTCCTCCTGAGTCACTTGGGGCATTGGACATGAATTCCAGCAACGAATCTTGCATGATCAAACATCTTCTGGTGGTATGGCAACACAACACAACAACAGGGGCACCTCCCTACGTTCTGAGAATGTGAACATAGTCGAAAAAATACTACGCAAAATCAAAGATCCGCTAGGTTGACACACCTAGGCAAAAATAAGGGCTTCCCGACTAACCAAAAGGGTTCGGGCAAAAATAAGGGATGAAAATGAAAAGTCTGAACACCCGGCAAGTCGAAAACCTGAAAAGGCGGCTTGAGCAAAAATGGGTATCCCGGTGGACTGAAAACCCGAAAGGGCGGTCCAGGCAAAAATTAGGGATCAAAGCGTACGACTATGTCCCGTCACTTGCCTACCAGAAGAAGATTTGTCAAATGGCAGCCGTCAAGCACCTCCACAGGTACCTTCTCCCTCAGAAATAGGGGCAACAATGAGTTGTCTAAGCAATCTAATTGCTCCGTCCACCAAGGTACCAAGGTAAGTTCAGCTGAAGAACACAACTAAGATACCTTCACTCCCTGCAGAGTACGAACGCTCCCCCGGCTTTATTCAAAGTTATTCTCGCCAGAGCTTCTAACTGGGTTATCCTCAGCTAATGGAAAGATCGTCCCCGACAGAGTCTTCCTATCCCCCAGCGGAGTTCATCAATTCCTTCAATATAATACATCAATGGTATCCCCAGCGGAGTTATCATCAAACCTCAGCGAAGTTCCTCTCTTTCCCCACAGAGCTCACTCCCCGCAGAGTAATTTATTTGCCAAGTTTATTCCCCAACGGAGTCATCTCCTCCTACCGGTATTCTTGCAACATCATCCCGGGATTCAACAAGCTCCCGGCATTCGTCAAGGATTCATTTTCCTAGACGAAGATACATTCATAAACATCACATGGTTATACATCATGATACATGCATATACGCATCATATCATACAATCTCATGTGTTGAAAAATATTATTGCTTGATCCATATCATGCATTGCATATGACTGACCTTTACCTTTCAGGAAGAATACAGTTAAATGATCAGCTATGTAGACGAATACAGTCAAAAGAGACCAACCCAGTCAAAGAATACAAATCCAGTTAAATCAATGCCTAAAGATTTCTCTGATACAACCCGTCGTTATAGACACTCGTCGTTATAGACACTCGTCGTTATAGACACTCGTTGTCATAGACACTCGTCGTCATAGACACTCGTCGTTAAAGACACTCGTCGTTAAAGACACTCGTCGTTAAAGACACTCGTCGTTATAGACACTCGTCGTCATAGACACTCGTCGTTATAGACACTCGTCGTCATAGACACCCGTCGTCATAGACACCCGTCGTCATAGACACTCGTCGTCATAGACACTCGTCGTTATAGACACTCGTCGTTATAGACACTCGTCGTTATAGACACTACTCGTTATAGACACTCGTCGTCATAGACACTCCTCGTCATAGACACTCGTTGTCATAGACACCCGTCGTTATAGACACTCGTTGTCATAGACACTCGTCGTCATAGACACTCGTCGTCATAGACACTCGTCGTTATAGACACTCGTCGTCATAGACACCCGTCGTTATAGACACTCGTCGTCATAGACACTCGTCGTTATAGACACTCGTCGTCATAGACACTCGTCGTTATAGACACTCGTCGTCATAGACATTCTTCGTCATAGACACTCGTCGTTATAGACACTCGTCGTCATAGACACTCGTCGTCATAGACACCCGTCGTCATAGACACTCGTCGTCATAGACACTCGTCGTTATAGACACTCGTCGTCATAGACACTCGTCGTCATAGACACTCGTCGTCATAGACACTCGTCGTTATAGACACTCGTCGTCATAGACACCCGTCGTCATAGACACTCGTCGTCATAGACACTCGTCGTCATAGACACTCGTCGTTATAGACACTCGTCGTTATAGACACTCGTCGTTATAGACACTCGTCGTCATAGACACTCGTCGTTATAGACACTCGTCGTCATAGACACTCGTCGTCATAGACACTCGTCGTCATAGACACCTGTCGTTATAGACACTCGTCGTCATAGACACTCGTCGTCATAGACACTCGTCGTCATAGACACTCGTCGTTATAGACACTCGTCGTTATAGACACTCGTCGTCATAGACACTTGTCGTCATAGACACTCGTTGTCATAGACACTCGTTGTCATAGACACTCGTCGTTATAGACACTCGTCGTCATAGACACCCGTCGTCATAGACACCCGTCGTCATAGACACTCGTCGTTATAGACACTCGTCGTTATAGACACTCGTCGTCATAGACACTCGTCGTCATAGACACTCGTCGTTATAGACACTCGTCGTTATAGACACTCGTCGTCATAAACACTCGTCGTCATATGCATTCGTTGTTATAGACACTCGTCGTCATAGACACTCGTTGTTATAGACACTCGTCGTTACAGACACTCGTCGTTATAGACACTCGTCGTTAAAGACCACCCGTCCATGGAAATAACCTGTCAGTAGAGACAACTCACCAACCTTACTGATTCCAGACTCGATTCCTGTATCCTGCCAGGGCACGTCTGAAGAGTTCGAAGATCCGATTCCTGTATCTTGCCAGGGTGTATCTGTTGACGACTATATCCTCCGGACTCGATTCCTGTATCTCGCCAGGGCACGTCTGAAGAGTTTAAAGATTCGATTCCTGTAACTAGCCAGGGCACATCTGCATAAAGAGTTTGAAGATCAACTCCTGTAACAGGCCAGGTAATTATTTTCTTTCTCAGGTACGCAAGTTCTCGCTAAGGAATCTCTCACGCGATCGACAACCTCCCGATGGCATCTATAAGCCCATCCCCCTATCCATCATCTTTCCAAATTTCATCTGTAAGCCCATTCCCTACATCACACTGCTGACATTCTACTATGTGAGTGCAAATTTCTGGGCACTCTAGTGTTCAATCATCTTCCACCTTCGGATTACGAAAGGCACGCCAGCCAATCTACATCCTCAGGTCTAAGAAGATTGAACAGGGGCAACTGTTGTACCCCAAAATTTGCCCTCCCATATTCTTCAAGATTTGCCAAGATCAAGCTCCAAAGGATTCAAAATCTCTCAAGGGTTGCACAGTCCAATTGCCTCCTAACACAGTCAAAATTAGGGTTTTGGTTCTTGCAAAGAAATTGAAGTTTCCAAGGGTCCAATCAAGTCCCATATGCCTATATACATTGTCAAGCATCCATATGCCAAGTTTCAAGACTCACAGAATCAAATTGCACAGTCAAAAACCCTAAATGCTTCACAGTCAACTGCAGGGGCAAAATGGTCATTTGACAGTCAAAAGCCAAAATTTTTGGTCAACATCTTATTTTGAAGCCACAAACATCATTTGATCAATTCTTGATCATGATTTCACAAGCATGGCTCAAAAAGTCTCAAGATGCAAAGGTTTTTATTTTTGGACAGCTGAAAAAGTCAACTGCAAATTGACCAGGGCATAACTTCTTCATGGTTTATCAGAAAAATCCCATCCAAATCTCATTTTGAAGAGAATGAAATTTCCTACAACTCATATTCACACTTCAAGTCCAAGAAATGCTCTCACAAAAAGTTATCAATTTCAACATTATAGGTCATTTTCAAAAGTCAACAAAAAGGCACTTTAAGTCAAAGACCATAACTTGAGATTGGTAAATCAAAAGTACATGGGACCAAAGACATTGGTTATAGGACTTCAAGACATTTCCAAAATGTCCAAGAACATGATCATAGATTCAAAATTGAGCAAGATATGCCTTGTAGAAGTTGGGAAATTTTTGGGAATTTTGAAAAGTCAACTTTGCACAAAAGGCTTCAAAAATGCTAATGGGCCTCAATTTCGTTCATGAATCATTACCCAAAGGCTATGCACGACCCATTAACCTCAAAGGGAGTTATTTTCTTATTTTTGATTAATTATTTGAATTTTTATTATCATTAATTCATTTAATTAAGTTTAAATATAAGAAAAAAAATACTAAATCAATGGTTTTAAATCTTTTTATGCAGGAAATATCCTCCTCACATGTAAGAGATTTCGTGCATCAATCAAAAGGGACAAAATCATCCCAATTTGGCAAGTTTTCCATGGCAAAAAGATTGAAAAAAGATGTGAACAAAATCAAATATTGAATCATTAAATCAATGGATCTTTGGGCTTGGTTTTGACCTAATTGCATTCAGATACTTATACACAACATGACCTAATCCTAACACACACGAAAAACTGCACACAGGCTGCATAACCAATTTGCAATTTTTGCCAAAAACCTTGAAACTGATTTCGTACCTAGAGCACAATTCAGAGCTTCAAAGGCATTCCAACACATTCCTGACATTGCTAGGAAGCATTTGCAATCAAAACCAAATCTCTAGACCTCAAGAATTGGTAGAACGACATCACACTTTTCTTGAACTTTTCCATAATCGTGTTTCAATTTCCATGCATCATTCATGATTTTTAACTGTTGATTTATACTAACAATGACATTCTGAAGCTAATGGTACCATTCAATTGAATTATGGTTGCCTAAATAAGAATCCACCATTGTTGAAACCTAGGGTTTCAGAAGCTCCAAAAGAGGGTTCTCTACATATGGAAAAATTGGATCCTAAAAACTATGCCATTGAATTCGTGACAGGAAGACGAATCAGACTCATACCTCGCGCCCTTTTTATGTTTGCTCATATTCTAATCGCTATTTTCATGGTTTCTATTTAGTGGGGGTTTAAAACTCCCGCTATCTGTTTTCTATTTACAGGAAGATGAAGAAGACGAAGCTGGCGTGTCAAGGCATAACTGGGCAATTCAAATATTCAGCACTTTTTTTTTGTTTCCTACCACTAACGCTTATTTTCTATTATAATGATTATGTTCCACTAATATTACAAAGAAACGCGCTAGCCTGGATGGTTGCTGAGGTGTCTGGTAAGCATTGGGACCTGGGTTCGATTCCCAGGTCCCCCCACATATTCCATGTTTTTTTATCATAACGCGTTTCTATGCAGCACACATTCAAAGGGGCACCATACATCCCAACGCCTGTGCCTGCCAAGTGGATCTGATGGTCAATCTGAAGGCCACAATAGGATGTCTACCGTGCATGCTAGTCAACTGCTCCACACGTGATCCCTGAAAGTCAAAAAGGGCTTGCATTCTTGGGCCAAATTGCTTCCAATTTACCTCCTTTTGGGGCCAAACACCCCCATAGTTTGCTCAAATTTTAATTTTTATTTGTTTTTTCTTTTTTATTCTTTTAATGTTTTTTTAATTGTTTTCTTTTAATTCCATAAAATAATTTTCATAATAAATATAAAATATAGAAAAAAAGAAGAAGCTTGTTTTATTAATATTAATTTCACTATTATTTTTGTAAATAAACTTTAGACAATTAATTAGATTAATTTAGGTTTCAAAACTTTAATATTTTTCTTAACAAATTAAAATATGTAGAAATTAGGGTTTTTAACTTTTTATCACTTTTTCTTAATAAATAACTTTTTCTTATTATTATTATTATTATTAATTACTAATTTATTTTGTAAATAAACATATACATAAATATTTTAGTAAATTAGGTTAAACTTTAGCATTTTTCTTTAATAATTAAAAATAACTTAGAATTAGGGTTTCTTTTGAATTTTTCTTTTCTTTATTTCATAAATACAAAAAACCTAAAAAACATTTATTTTCTTTTAATTAATAATTAATTAACTTTTAATTTCGATTTAATTTCAAAAGGGTCCAACGCCCTCGAACATTCGATTCTAATTTCTTTTCGCATTTATTCTTATTTATTTTCTTGTGAATATTATGTAACTGTTCAAGCCATGTAATAGTAACTAGGTTTTACTTTCTGCACTATTTATCAAAAACGGGTCTTTGTTAATTTGGCGATGTATAGACCCGCGCCTTGTAATAGCGTAGGATTTTACTTTCCGCATTTAAATTTCCACACTTTTAAATTAATTTTGCATGAAAGAATGAATGACTAATTAAAAGCAAAACGTAGCTCACGATACAATGATCAAAGACAAATATGAACATGAAAACAACACACCAATTCACACACCACTCTTAGGGTACGCCTCACTGTTGCCTTACCTTCGAAACATGGTCGTCGAGTATAGGACGTCTTAGTAAGTCCTTATGTTCGTTGATCCATATGCCTCAAAACAAGTTGCCTCGGAAAAGTTGCCTCGAATTAAAAATGATCAATGGCATAAGGGTAGCTTCTAAGGTATCCTACTGTTGCTCTGGTGACCACACTGTCCCTACAAACGAATTGACCCGAACACCTCCAACGGTGGTGCTACCTACCTCTCAATGGTGGGATGTCACTACCTTAAGGACATTTACACAGCCTAATTCCTTAGGGTAGGTAGATGACTCATAGATACTTGCTCTAATTCAAAACAAATCAAAAACTCTTTTCACACCGACACTTTCAAAAAGCTTTCAAAACAATTTTTCAAACACTCTTGAAGACTGATACAAGAGTCGATCTGAAATCTTTAAACGAAACTTTTTTCAAACCCACTCACAATTGAAAAGCAAACACTTTGAAAACACAATGAGCAAGTATCTAAGAGCCCATGGATAACCATGGATAGAAAGGGTGCTAACACCTTCCCTTTCTATAAATCTACCTCCCGAACCGAGAAACTATCTCATAAGGAATTTTGATGTGCTTTTGTCCTGTCCATGTTGGAGAAAATAAAAGACGGTGGCAACTCTTGCTTCCGCGACATTTCGCGAACCAGCGTTAAACAGTCAGTTCCAGATCCATCGATCACACAATGTTTTCAAGGATCTCGCGGGGTAAACAGGAAACTGTTAGAATTTGAATTTTGCAGCTTTGATTGAAGAAACTTCGTGTCATCAAGAGTCCTTCTTCAAGAGTTAAGCTCACCATATCGAGTGGGTCATAGCCCCTGACTCAAGTTATCGTGTTTTAATCTCTAGACGATAATGGCTAGAGGGAAATAAATCCCCTTTTCCCCTCGCTAGACGTTTGATTTACCATAACCTGCATCACAAACCCTTGAGATCCTTGAAATGGTTAAGGAAATGTTAAGGCATGATGTTATGATGTGCATGCTATGTGTTTAAGCAAAAGTACGAGGCGATGTAAACAAGTAAATCCGGAAAGAAATCCAAGTTATTAGATAAGAACCATAAACAAAACCTGCAAAGAACTCATGTTGTTAGATAACAAGCATGTGCAAGTAGTTCAAGTTGAAAGCACACAAGTCACACAATAGCCCTTAAATTTCAGGCTGGCATGGAGTTTAGGTACTACCCTCTTGTAGTTTAGTTGGTTTAACCTGTCCTAGTAATAGTAACCGGGTTCTAGAGGATCTCAATATCACTGACCATCCTCGATCGGTCATAATTCCAGTTTGGCAACCTTTTCTTGCAGCCGGAATCATCGCGAGAGTATGGTCTCAATGATTGTAGCATACTACTACTTTTCTATGGCCAAGTTGGTCAACTATAGGCTCTAAGGTCGGTTGGTACTTAATGAACCCTTAGCAGCCCCATATTCTCCTTGTTCCGCCACAAGGGATATCGGCACAAACTAAAGTGTCACACCAATGTAGCTACTGCTTCAACCATATCGATCTACGCCGTACAGTTCCCTCACAGTCTATTGCTACTTACCTAAAAGGTGTTCCTCATATCCGAGTTTGGATCTATAGTAACTCTGATTCAAACCCACAAAGATAAAGCAAACAGATCAAACAATTGAAAACAATATGATAAATTATTCCTAAGGTACACCCCACTTATTAAATCCCCAGCAGAGTCGCCAGTTCTGTGATACGGTGGAAGAACTAACTGTTTTTGGAATGCTGGTTTGCGTTTTGCGTTTGTTTTTGCAAAATGTCGCGGTAAGCAAGAGTCGCCACCGACTTTTATTTTATCCAACAAGGAAAGGAAAAAAAGCACAGAAAAATTCCTTTTTCGAGATATTTCTGAGTACGGAGGGTAGATTATAGAAAGGGAAGGTATTAGCACCCTTTCTATCCATGGTTTTCCATGGGCTCTTAGGTACTTGCTCAAACATTTTCAAAATTGTTTTCTTTGTGTTTGTGGGCTTTGAAAATTTTTTTGTTTTAACTTCGATTTAACTCTTGCTTCTGTCTTCAAGAGTGTAATGAAGTGTTTTTGAAAACTTTGTTTGTAAAGGAGTGTAAGTGTGAAAAAAGTTTTATTTTGGATGAGCAAGTATCTAAGAACTAATCTACCTACTCGAAAAAGAATTGTTCTTTGCTTGTTTCCTTTAGACAACGCTATCCCACTATTAGTGAGTAGGTAGCATCGTCGTTGGAGTTTGAGGGTCAATTCAAAAGAGGGACATACAGTCACTAAAGCAATGTTAGGATGTCTTAGTGGTAACCCTAATGTCTTAGATAATTTATCCGAGGCAACGATATCCGAGGCAACCTTTCCGAGGCAACTTATGATCTTTTAAACAAGAGGGCAACCTCTAAAATAACCTATACTCAATGACCGTTTACGAAGGCAACCAAGTGGGCGTGTACCCTAGGAGTGCGCATGTGCGAGTGTGTTGATTTCAATTATTTTTATCTTTGCACATGTTTAGGGTGATCTAACTGTTTTAAGATTAAACATTCATTCTTGTCATGCAAGCCCTATTATCAAACATCTAACAGTTGAATATTCGCAGAAATTAAAGTGCGGAATTTAAACTAAGCTATTACAAGGCGTCGAGTATTTACATCGCCAAAAACAAACCCTTTGAAATTTAAAAGCGTTAAAAATAAATAAATGTCCTAATTTAATTATTACAAACCGGGATCAGATACAATAATTGAATAAAAAATAAAGCGCGCGGGAAAATTGAATCGAATGCGAAACTAGGGTCTTGACCCTCCTAATTAAAAGAAAATGTTATTGTTGTTTTTAGTATTTTTTAAGAAAAGAAATTAAGTCCTAAAATTAAATGCTAAATTAATTAGTTATTAAACAAATTAATGAAAAATAATTACAAGACCTATTTTTTTATAATTATTTTAGGAAAGAAATAAAATAATTAAGTTAGTAATAAAAACCTATTGATTCTAATTAATTTTAATTATTTGCAAAATAAATTAAAGTTATCTAACATAAATAACCTAATTAAAATTGATTAATTTTTATTGATGAAAAATAATTCTGATTTTAATTGGATAAAAAATATTTTTTGGTGATTTTTGATAAAAAATAAATTATTCTATTGGTTAGTAAATAAATAAAAATAATTAAATGAAATATAAACAAAATATAAAAGAGATAGATGGGCCTGAAATAGGGGGGTGTGCCTAGCAAGAATCTGGGCCCAATGATGCTGATCCACATTGACTTTTTTGATCCTATGCGTTGCGTTTGACTGGCTTGTGGTGCACTCCCAATGGTGGCCACCAGATTTGGCCATCTGGCCATCTGGCGCGTTGATGAGGAAGGAGTATGGTGGATATCCTGGCTTGCAAGCATATTGGATCTCCTGAAATAAAATATGAAAATGGCAAATGCTGGAGGCAGGGATCGAACCCCTGACCTCCAGCCTTCCAAGACCTTAATGCTTAGCTGGCTTCCGTTGGGACGTTTGTTTTCATTTGTTAATTAATCAAACATTGAAAGTAATATGTAAAGCAAAAGAATATTGGAAAACAAATAAAAAAATACGCGCAATAATTTGAATGGGAGAATCAGATGGATCCACCTATTCGTCTTCCTCCCTGTACCGTGGCTAAAGGTTTGAAACCCTATACCCACGGACAATGTCCGTTGCTATACCCCTGTCCACTGTCAAAATCTCGTACATGCAATATAAACGACCACCAAGGCCATGGTTAGAACCGTCTCCTTCTTCTGAACACAACTGTACCATTCATGAAGGCTAATTGTCCCTGAAAATAAAAACCCTAAAACCAAATCCGAAACCCTAACAATGGTGGATTTCGTTACAGACCATATAAATGAAATTGAATAATGCCAAAAGTTTGCAAATGCTTCATAGGTTAAGAATATGCCAATAATTCAGGTTAACGATGCTTAAATTGCAAGATGCAAATTCAAGAACAGAGCAAGGTTATGAACTACTTAAAGCGCGTTTAGGGACCGGAACGGGCTTGTTCTTGATAGCTTTAGGTTGTGGAGACTCCCTGGAAGTGATTGGGATCGTCAAAGAGTCTTGAAACTGCCTCTAATGGTGATTTCAAACTCACACTTTTCTTGGTATTTTTCAGATTTTTTTGTTTCTCTCTAGCGCCTGTTTCCAACCTCTTTCTAGGTCTCCACACAATCCTTATGTATTAGTGAAGGCATTAGGTTTGATAATTGCATCCAAATCTTCTTCTTTCAATTATTTGGATATTGATTTGATTTGCTTTGAAAACCTTCCAAATTTGGCTTCTTTTCAATCTTTTTGTGCACTCTATGCATTTGCACGAATTTTAATGCTTGCAATATGTACTTTAAGACCTGAAATAATCACAAGATCCTTTTTTATCAATATTTTGGATTTTATTTGATTTATTATGATTTAATTTAAATTAATTCAAATAAAAATCAAAATAAATAATAAAAACAAGATATGGACAAGTGGAAAGGACTAGAGCACGTGGGCTATGTTGCCAACTCAAAACAAGTGAAAAAGAATGGGCCTATTTGGCAAAATTTGAAGTTTTGGGGATAGTTGACTTTTGGCAATTTTACAAAAAAGGTCAACTTCAACAATGCATAACTTCCTTAATTTTGACTCTTTGGAGGTGTTATTGGACTTTTTAGAAAGCTTGAGATGTCCCCTAATCAACCCTTTTGGTCTCATCTAATTTTGATATTCCATGCTCATGTATGAAGCTTTGACAAAAAAGGTGTTTTTTGTTGACTTTTCAAAATGACCTATAATGTCCAAATTCATAACTTCTTGTGAGTGCATATTTTGATCTTGGGATCTGAAGATGGATTGTAGGGAATTGCATCCTCTTCAAAATGAGATTTGGATGGGTCATTTCTCATAAGGTATGAGAAAGTAATTCTTGGTCAAAGTTGAGTTGACTTTTCCTACAAAACCCTAATTTAGCAACTTTTGAGTCTTGATGAATTATGAGCAATCCTTGATGAATCATGATCAACCCTTGATAAAATGATGAAATATACTTAAAAATGAGGATGTTTACCAAAAATCTTGAAGTTTGACTGTATGTGGACCACAGTTGACTTTTGCCCTAGCACAGTCGATTTTTGGACTTTTGAGCAATTGACTGAGCAAACTTTCTCTGCAAGGCTTGAAACTTGACATGGATGATCTTGAGAACATATTAGGACAATGGTGAGCACTTGGGGTCACTTGGACTCCATTATCTTGATGCAACATGAAACCCTAATTTGGGGTAGACTGCCTTAAGAGAGAGCTTGTCTGGCCAACCCTTGGACTACCTTGAGTAACTTGGAGATCTTTCTTGAAATGTTTTGAGAAATATGGGAGGGTAAATTTTGGGGTGCAATACTACTCAAATGTCTTTCTTGTTCATTTTGTTTTCCTTTGGCATTGTTGTCTTACCATTGATTTTGTAAGCAACCCTATCTTTGGATGTAAATGGGACGGGCGTGGGTCATCGTATAACCATGATTAGCAATATTGTAAGGTATCTTAGCATTTTTCTTTAGGGTCTAAGATAATTCTGAAAGGAAACTTAGATAGCGTCATCGAGGGTCTATGATCTTGTATTTTTGCTTGTTTTTGGCTAAGACGCCTTACATGCGTAATATGATCATTTTGTATAAGGCAACCAAGTGGGATAACCCTAGGGGTGCTTGTGTGCAAGTGTATTGTTTTCATGCTTGATTTTGTCTTGAATTAGGGTTTTCTAAGTATTGGTTTTAGTCTTTCCATACAAACCCTAATTACTAGCATTTGTATATAAAGCGATAAATTGCGGAATTTAAAGTTACTATGCTATTACAATACTTGTGGGAGGGGGGGTATACAAATTGTGAATGGGGATTGCAAGAATATAAACCTAATTAATCTATTACAACCAAATTGAATTTGTACAAGAATTGAAATAAATAATGTACAAGATGGATAAATATGCAAGAATGTAAATGTGAAGAAAATGAATATTTTTATTTGGATTTTTTAGAGAAAAGGGATTTGTTTTAACCTAATTAATTAAAAGAAAATAATTAATTAAACCTAAATTTATTAAGAAAAGATTTTAAATAAAACCCTAAATCTATTAATTGATTAAAATAAAATAAGTTTGTAAGAAAAGTATTTTTGGCATTTTTGCCTTGAAAATAATTATAGTGTTGTAAAATATTTTTAACCTTTTTAATGTTAAAATAATATATTTAAATTGGTGTAAAAGAAAATAAATAAAAACATACCATTTTAATTAAATTTACAAGATATTTAGTGAAATGGATAAAGTATTTATTAAATAAAAAATAATTTTTATGAGAAAAAATGAATAAACTATGTCAAAATGAAAATCTAATATTTTTGTTTTTTTTATGATTTTTAATATTAGAGAAAATAATTAAGAAAAACAAATAAAAAGAAAATAAGAAAAATAAAATAAAGTTGGGCCAGGGGTGCATATATGAAACATGGGGGAGGAATGTTAGAAAAAAAATCAGGCCCAGGAGGAGGAAGGCCCATGCGTTGGAAAGAACAAAAAAATGTAAAAATGAGAAAAAAAACAAAAGGCAGCGCGCGCTGAGGCTCGAACCCATGGCCTCCTGATTACCAGTGCGCTGCCTTACCACTGGGGTGACTATACATCCATTAATACAAATGAAACAATAAATATGTAAGGCAAAACGTGTTCTGAAGACGTCATCTTCAACCTCCAGCCAAAGGACCTGTATCTTCTTCATCTCTCAACAAAAATGAAAAGTTCAAACATGAAAGTTGTGGCATTTTTTCCCACGAATCCAAACATATAAACAACTTAAGCTAACAATCAAAGATGAATGAGAATTTTTCTAGCCCTAATTCAAAACCTAAAAATTGCAGAAAACTTCAACCCTAAAATTCTCTAAGCTTAGGCCATATAAATGTAAACTATGGATATGTACAACTTCGTGGCAATGGTATCTACATTTCTATAGCTTGCCTGGACCTCCTTGAATGTGTTCCAACTCCTACTTTGCTTTGAGGATGGCTGAAACTCTCTACTCAAGTCAAGCTGCAAGCTCCAGTTTTGAAAATGGTGGATGATGATGGAGGATTTACAGTTAGGAAATGAGGGCCTGGATCACTTTGATATGATGTATGGAAGGTGTTTGGATGATTAGTTTTCAAAACGCGCGAGTGGAAATGGAGATGGTGAGTTTTTGCTCAAAACTGTCAAGTTTGGGCAGTTCTGTGCGGCAAGGGTGTTTGGGAGAGTTTTAGGATGCTTGACCTTGTGCCTTAGCTTGAAATAAACTTGTTAATATGTATGGAAAAGATTATAGCACAAAATCACTCCAGGTTTATGAGTTATAGGGTTATGGCTCTATAACTTGCTTTTGAAGAAAAGTGAAATGACAAATCTCAAGTATTGTACAAGTATGTTCTGAGCTTTCTTAGGTCTTAGACACATTGCTTTTGGTTTATAGGAGTTATGTGTGCAGAAAGAACAAGTTAGAAGCTCAAGACAAGTTGACTTTGTGATTAAAGCAACTTTTCAAGAATGGAATGGTAGCTTTCTTCCAAAAATGGCAAATTGGCTTGGACAATGCTTGGAACACTTAGATAATAGCTCAAAAGTAAGTGTAATCTTCTGATTATGGAGAGATCTTGAGGTTTAGAAGCCTGTAAAACAAGATTGTGCAGCATAGGTTTGAAATTGGATTCTTGTTCATCACAAAATGCCTTGTAACTCAAGTGATAAAACACCAACTTCATCTCTTTGATTCTCCCTACTCAAGAATGATCCCAAGGAGTTCTTGGACATTTTGTAAAGCTTTCAATGTGATCTAAAACCAATCTTTGAATTGATTTTGAATATTCCCCTTGGAACTATGTGAAACATTGCCATGAAGTTTGGTCAAAAGTCTGCCTAACTAGGGCAAAATTTCACTGTCTTTTTTAGTTCATGAGCATGTATTCATAAAATTATAACTTGAGATCCAAACACTTTTGGAAGAAGTTGTGTGAAGAAAATTTGTATATTTATTGTATATCTACAACTTTCATGTTTGAAGTTTCCTTTGAATCACGTTGCATCATAATGAAAAAATTGCTCAAAGTTATGAAAAAATAAGAAATTTTTGACACTTAGAAAAATTTCTAAGTTTAGAAATTTTGACTTTTCAAAATGAAATCTTGATTTATTGATTTCTTGATGAATAAGTTTAATATTTTGACATGTATTGATGAATTGTAATCTTTTATACTTGATTTTGACCAAAAAGTCAAAGTTTGACTTTTCGGTGTATAGTTGACTTTTGATCAGTTGACTGCAAAATTGCATCTGTCAATCTAATGAACTTGCAATGTTTTGAACCATGTAGTTAGTTTAAAATGATGCAATTGGATTCTTTGGATCATGCCTTAAACCAAATTACCATTTGCTAGGTTAAAAATCAGAAATTGCCATATCCCAATCAAAACCCTAATTTTGACCATTTTTCCCTTTTGGAGATTTGATCAAATTTCTTGAGGAATTGTGATCAAAACTTGATCAAATGACACATATGAGTTTAAAATATTGATGTGGATCAAAAATTATGAAGTTTGACTGTAAATTGGCCATGGTTGACTTTTTCCCCAATATGGCTGATTTTTAGGTCAATTGCTCAATTGACTGAACAAAAATGTGATCCAAGGCTTGAAACTTGACATGAGTAATATTGGGGTTCCATGATGATCCATTAAAGTCACATGGGACATTGGAAGCTCAAAAATCCTTGTGTAAACTCAAACCCTAATTTTGGTCATCAGTGTTTGAGGAGATGTCTTGAGCTTGATCAAACCCTAGTGCAGTCTTGAGCCCAAGGAGATCTTGTGAGCAAATTCTTGATAAGTGGGAGGGAAAATTTTGGGGTACAACAGTCTTCATCTTGGAATTCCTACTTCATGGACTGGTAGTCATGCACAGCTTGATGAGCAAGGTGATCATTTAATACACTTTCCTTTATTGCTTTATGGGTAGTATACTGTATGTCATATTCTGTCAGGATCATCTGCCATCTCGCATTTCTCCCAGAGAGGGAGGGTTTCTCGAAGATGTATTTTATTGGATCCATTTTAAATATCAATAATGTAGTATGGGTCAGCATATACCGTCTTAGCCGGCGAGCAGCCCATGCCAGAGCGCAACAAGTTTTCTCGAGCAGTGAATATCTGGTTTCACAGTCGGTAAACTTTTTGCTCAGGTAATAAATAGCATTCTCTTTTCGGCCAGACTCGTCATGCTTCCCCAACACACACCCCATTGAATTTTCCAAAATAGTTAGATACATGATTAATGGTCTTCTCTCGACCGATGGAATCAAAACAGGAGGCTCTTGTAAGTACTCTTTGATCTTGTCGAAAGCAGTTTGGCACTCGTCATTCCATTTGACTACTTGATCTTTCTTCAGCAATTTGAAGATTGGTTCATAAGTAGCTGTCAGGTGAGAAATGAATCTGGAAATGTAGTTTAAACATCCCAAGAACCCTCTGACTTCCTTCTCAGTACGAGGAGCAGGCATCTCTTGTATCGCTTTCACCTTGGCGGGATCCATTTTGATACCTTTATTGCTGATGACAAAGCCTAGGAGTTTACCTGACCTTACTCCAAATGTGCATTTATTTGGATTCAACCTCAGCTTGTACTTCTTTAGCCTCTCAAACAGTTTCTGTAAATGATCAAGATGCTCTTATTCCATTTGAGATCTAGCTATCATGTCGTCCACATAGACCTCTATTTCATGATGTATCATGTCGTGAAATAGAGCTACCATGGCACGTTAATAGGTTTCCCCAACATTCTTCAGTCCGAATGGCATAACCTTGTAGCAAAATGTGCCCCACTGTGTGACAAATATTGTTTTCTCCATGTCCTCAGGCGCCATTTTGATTTGGTTGTAACCTGAGAAACCATCCATGAAGGAAAACACTTTGTGCTGCGCCATATTGTCAACTAGAATATCAATGTGGGGAAGTGGGAAATCATGCTTAGGGTTGCCCTATTCAAATCTCTGTAGTCCATGCACATTCGTACTTTTTCGTCCTTTTTAGGCACGAGAACAAATTGGAAACCCATTGTGGATAAGAGGTGACGACCAAGAATATGGCATTGAATTGTTTCATGACTTCCGCCTTAATCTTTTCTGACATGTCTGGTCGCATCCTATGGACCTTTTGTTTTACCAGTGGGCAGCCCTCTTTTGTAGGTAGACAATGTACTACGATATCTGCATCAAGTCCTGACATGTCTTCATACGACCAGGCAAAGATCTCAACATAATCATGCAGCAACTGAATCAAACGCTCTTTAACACTGGGTTCCATATTGGCGCCCACCTTGACTTCTCTTTTGTCTTCTTCAGTACCTAGGTTGATTGTGTCCACTGGCTCTTCGTGGGGTTGAATGGTCCTCTCTTATTATTGTAGTAACCTTGTGAGTTCCTCTGGTACTTCACAATCTTCCTCACCTTCGTCTTCGGCTTGGTAGATTAGATTTCCAAAGTCACAGAAGGCCATAGCAGAACTGTTACCCATGGGATCCCGAGTGGATGTAGACTTGCATTATGAGTGTGAGTGTGTGTAAGAGTATATCTATCTTTGTAAGAAATGAAATTGTAAAAGAGAAAAATAATGAGCACAAGGTTTGTATGCAAAAAACATCCATGATTCATTGATGTCATATTGAAATGAGATAATAACCCTTACAAATGGACCATTGTGCCTCGGGTAAGACACAAGGTTTAAAGAGTCTGAATTGTTTTAATAATACAGATCCGACAAAATTTAAAGATAAATTACTGTGAGATGAATGTGATCGGGACAAAATCTCTAGCTTCCCAGTTGCCGAGCCCTCCACTGACAGTTGGGAAAATCCAATTCTCCAGGTTGTAGTTGTCTTCATCATCCTCTACTGCATTGGCTTGGTGGTTGCTGATCTTCAAGTTTGGTCCTCCGGCACGAACGCAACGTACAACTTTCTGGGCTCCTGAAGTGAAACCCAAACTGAATTTGTTAGATTTGTATGGTATATCTGGGAGTTGACCCCAAATAGTTCACCCACCTTCTTCTATCACTGCCTTGGCATCCTTCAAAGACGACATCTTGAGCGGAGGCCTTGTAATCTTGGGGACTTGAGACACAACCTTGGTTACTGCCACAGTCTGCGGGACTTCTTCAAAGTGCTGGAATGAAGTTTCAATAAATTCACCATCTAATTCCACATATCTGAAGGAATTTAGATGGATGACCATATACTCTTCTTCTCTATGAACGGTGATGATTTTCCCTTGAATTGGATATTTCAGCATTTGATGCAACGTAAAAGTAACGACACCAGCATTGTGGATCCATGGTCGGCCTAATAAGCAGAAATATGAAGGGCGAATATCCATTACATAAAAAGTTGAATCGAATGTTTGGGTTCTAACCTTTATGGGGATGTCCACTTCCCCATGCACCATCCTTTTTGAAATTCTGGCTGCAGATACTCAATGTCACGTTCAATGTTATGACACCGTATCTGACTTTCTATAAGACAGTAAATACAAAAAACAGTAAAGAACACAGTCAATTGTTTACCCAGTTCAGTGTGCAACAACACCTACTATGGGGGCTACCAAGCCAGGGAGGAAATCCACTATAAGAGATATTAATTCAGGAAAAAACCAACCAGTTTATCTCCTTCACTTAAGACCTACCCAATGCAACTTCAATCTAAGTACAACTTAAACCTGAGTTCCTACTCACTCCCCCTCAATCACAGCAGTGATACTTAAAACAATTGACTAATGATTTAATGAAGACACTCTTCAAAACATACACTTGATTATGCTTCACAGCTTTTTAATCAAGCAACACAAACACTCTTGCTTCACAGCTTTGAGTGATACATAAGCCTAACTTGACTTTGCTTCAAAGCTTTAGTCAAGAGACACAAAACACTCTTGCTTCAAAGCTTTGAGTGATACAAAACCCTTACAATTAAAACCTATTCCAAGTCACTTATCACAATGATACTTGCTTGGATTACAATAGTTAAAACTATACAGCTTCTAAATGATCTTCTGTCAAAAGGGATAAATTCCAAACAGCAGCCCTGTTGAATATATAGCAGCTGCTTCTTCAGTTAGGGTTTCCACAAAAAGCTAGGGTTAATTCCGTTTGACCTTAAGACTTGGTCACAGGACTTTATCAACCAGGTTAGGGTTAAGCTAGGTTAACCCCAAGACCACGAGAGATTCTGTTCTGGAAAGACTGAGTCATTTTCCTGAAAAAACTCAGAATTAACCAAACTGCATAACTGTTAGTTCAGAATAGGATGTCTTAACATTTGTTATGACATCTGAATTCCTGTTTACTGATTTTGGTAAATGTGATCATTTTGCAAAATGCTCAGATACACACTCATAAACAGCAGCACCTGTATGACATTATTTTTCTGCAAAGGTACCTAATAAATCAGTACCTAATAAACTAGAATGTTATGACATCAGTCATGACATTCACACACCTGGTTTTACCAAAAATGCATGCCAATAACTAAACAACTACAAACTCCCCCTTTGGCATATTTTTGGCTAAAGCCCCTAAGCAATCAGAGATAGATAGCAGCAGAATAGATATGACTGCAGAAAAATAGAGTCTAATAATGTCTACCAAAATATATCTCCCCCTCTTTAGCCACAAATGGGCCAAAGATACATGTTCTTAAAAGTTATACAGTCATCCCAAAAGTAAAAACAACAACTAAAATCTGAACACACTTGCAAACTCCACCAGGAAACAACAGCAACTCCACCAACCTTTAAGCATTGTTATCAGACTCAGAAGGTTCGGGCTTCTTCCTTTTCTTGTGAGCAATATTAACATTCTTCTCTTTGTATGATGTCTCAACATCCTTAGAGACATCTGGATTTGTTTCAGCATTTGAACTTTCTTGATTTAAAGGAACAGAAATTCCAGGAACTAAGTGGTTCTCGTTCAGAATTCTTGTAACAATTTTAGCTATTGCTTGACGAACATAGGCTGACCCTTCCCTATTTGCAATTTCAGAGGGAACAGCGGTAGCTTGGGACCTTCCTGCATGTCTTGTTCTCAGCTCTTTGACCTTGGTGGGGTTAGTTTCCACTTCTCTAAGAGAAGCGATCTTCAGGACTTCAGAATCCAGGCAAGATGAGATTGCCCTAGAATCTTGATCAGAGGAAGAGGATGAAATAGTCGTATTGGATGATGATGGTGTTTGAGACATTTTGATAGTCTTAGAAGACCAATAGCAACTGGAGAGAAAATTCTGATTGAGAGACTGGGTTTTGATGCAGAGACGAGAGGGGAAGGAAGAAAATGAGTGTCTATTCAACTTCTTAAAAGAATTGAAGGAAATGGGAAAATATAAGTTTAACCCAATCAGAACAGACTTAACAAGCATAACTCCTTCAACCCTTGTTTTAAGCAAAATTAATTGCTACAATTCCTCATGTTGACAAATACCCAACTTACCCCACAAGTTTTCAAATTGATTTGCATCAAGTGCCTTGGTAAAAATGTCAGCCAGCTGTAGCTCGGTGGCAACATGTTCCAGTTTAATTGTCTTCTCTTCTACAAGGTCTCTGATAAAGTGATGTCTTATGTCAATATGTTTGGTTCTACTATGTTGAATGGGATTCTTGGAAATGTTGATTGTACTCAAATTGTCACAGTACAATGTCATAACATCTTGTGTGACATTATACTCAGTAAGCATCTGTTTCATCCAGATCATTTAAGAACAGCTACTACCAGCTGCAATGTATTCAGCTTCAGCAGTAGAGAGAGACACACAATTCTGTTTCTTGCTGAACCAGGAAACCAGATTATTTCCCAAGAAGAAACATCCTCCAGAGGTGCTTTTTCTATCATCAGCACTACCAGCCCAATCAGCATCACAGTAACCAGTCAGAGTTGGTTCACAGCCGTGAGAATATAGCAAACCATAGTTGTAAGTTCCACTCACATACTTCAAAATTCTCTTCACTTGGTTGATATGACTGACTTTAGGATCAGCTTGGTATCTTGCACAAACTCCAACTGCAAAAGCAATGTCAGGTCTGCTGGCTATTAAGTACAACAAGCTTCCTATCATGCTTCTGTACAGACTTTGATCCACCTTAACCCCACTTGAATCTTTGGAAAGCTTTAAATGAGTAGGAGCAGGAGTCCTTTTGTGACAGGCATTCTCCATACCAAACTTCTTTACAATGTTCTTTGCATACTTGCTTTGAGATAAGAAGATTGAGTCCTCCATCTGTGAGACTTGCAGTCCAAGAAAATAAGTTAGTTCTCCCATGAGACTCATTTCGAATTCAGCCTGCATCTGGTCAGCAAAATGTTTAACCATAAGTTCTGACATTCCTCCAAACAGTATATCATCAACATATATTTGGGCTACCATCAACTTCCCTCCTTCAGTTTTGACAAAGAGTGTTTTGTCCAAGCCTCCTTTTCTGTATCCTTTGTCTGAGAGAAATTTTGTTAACCTGTCATACCATGCTCTAGGAGCTTGTTTCAGGCCATATAGAGCTTTTCTCAATTTGTAGACATGATCAGGGTGGTTTGGATCCACAAAGCCTTTAGGCTGTTCCACATAAGCTTCCTCATTCAAGTACCCATTTAGAAAGGCACTTTTCACATCCATCTGAAATAACTTGAACTTCAGAAGACAAGCAATTGACAATAGGAGTCTGATTGATTCCAGCCTGGCTACAGGTGCAAAGGTTTCATCAAAATCAACCCCTTCAACCTGAGTGTATCCTTGAGCAACAAGTCTTGCCTTATTCCTGGTGACAACTCCTTCAGCATCTGATTTGTTCTTGAAAATCCATTTTGTGCCAATGATGTTAGTTCCTTCAGGTCTAGGAACTAGTTCCCAAACTTCATGTTGCTTGAATTGGTTCAGTTCATATTGCATTGCTCCAATCCAGTATTCATCAGTTAAAGCTTCCTTGACATTTCTTGGTTCCATTTTAGACACAAAACAAGAGTTTGAGATGATTTCTTTAGATCTTGTAATGACTCCACTGTTGGGATCTCCTATGATGAGCTCTTTTGGATGATCCTTCTGAATTCTGATGGAAGGGATCTTGCTAGCTTCCTTTGATTCAGATTCTGCTGTGGTGGTGTTGGGTAGATCATTCTTTTGAGTTGAAGTCTCAAAGAATGTCTTAACATTACAAGGGACATCTATTTCCTCATGATAATCATCAATTATGACATTTATTGATTCCATCATGGCTTTGGTCCTGGAATTGAATACTCTATAAGCTCTGCTGTTTGAGGAGTATCCTAGAAATATGCCTTCATCACTTTTAGGGTCCAGTTTTCTTCTTTGTTCACAATCTGCCAGAATATAGCATTTGCTTCCAAACACATGGAAGTACTTCACAGTTGGTTTTCTTCCTTTCCAGAGTTCATATATGGTGGATGAGGTTCCCTTTCTCAAGGTGACCCTGTTATGGACATAGCAGGCTGTATTCATAGCTTCAGCCCAAAAATACATAGGAAGTCTTTTGGCATGTATCATTGCTCTGGCAGATTCCTGTATGGTCCTGTTTTTTCTTTCCACAACTCCATTTTGCTGAGGAGTTATAGGAGAAGAAAATTCACGACTAATTCCTTCTGAGGAACAGAAATCATCAAACTTGCTGTTTTCAAATTCCTTGCCATGATCACTTCTGATTCTGACAATACACCCTTCCTTTTCTCTTTGAATTCTTTTGCACAATTCTTTAAAAACTTCAAATACATCAGATTTTCCCTAATGAAGTTAATCCAGGTGAATCTGGAAAAATCATCCACAACCACATTGGCATATCTTTTTCCACCAAGACTCTCCACCTACATTGGTCCCATCAGATCCATATGAAGAAGTTCTAGAACCTTAGAGGTGGTCAGATGTCTTGACTTTGGATGTGACATCCTAGTCTGCTTACCAACCTGACATTCACCACAAACTCTTCCTTCATCAATTTGCAGTCTTGGAATCCCTCTGACTGCCTCCATGGAGATAATCCTTTTCATACCTCTTAGATGAAGATGGCCAAGTTTCTGGTGCCACAGTTTCACCTCTTTTTCTTCTTTTGCAATGGAACACACAGTGGAGAAATTAGTGTTCTCAGGCTCCCACAAGTAACAGTTGTCTTTAGATCTGACTCCTTTCATTACAACTTCTTGTTTTTCATTAATTACAAGACATTCAGATTTTGAGAAATTGACCTTGAATCCTAGATCACACAATTGACTGATACTAATGAGATTAGCAGTCAGGCCTTTTACCAGTAGTACTTCATTCAGACTTGGAACTCCAGGGCAGTCCAAATTACCAACTCCTTTGATTTCACCTTTAGCACCATCTCCAAAGGTCACAAAACTAGTGGTGTGAGGTTTAACATTATTGAGGAGGTTCTTGATTCCAGTCATGTGTCTGGAACACCCACTGTCAAAGTACCAGTCTTCCTTTGCAGAGACCCTCAGGGAAGTGTGGGCTATCAGGGCAGTAGCCTTTTTCTTCCATTTAGGAGTATGTGGTACCTTTTTAGACTTAGGTTTGACACCTGAGTTCTGATTAGGGTATCCATGCAATCTGAAGCAGAAAGGCTTTATGTGGCCATACCTCCCACAATGATGACATCTCCATCTTTGGTACCTTTTCTTCATATGTCTCTGTTCCTGATGTTGAGAGTTGTGTTGAGACATCTGTTTTGACATTTGCTTATCAGGCCTGATCTTCTTGTCTGTACCAGATTTCTTTGCTTCCACAAATCCTAGTCCAGATTTGTTTCCCACATTTTGTCCAACCTGAAGGATCTCTTCCAATTTGTCTGTTCCATTAGTCAGCATCTTGACAGATTTGGTCATTTGGTTCAGTTGTGAGTTCAGCAATTGAACTTCCCCTTCTAGATGACTTATAGTTTCAAGGTCTGCCCTTTTTTCAGCCTCCAGCTTTATGATGAGTTTTGATTGTTTCTCATTCTGCACACAGACTTCAGCACTTCTGATACACAATTTCTTGTAAGTATCAGCCAGTTCTTCAAATGTCACTTCTTCATCACTAGTGTCACTTTCAGAGGTACAAACACCAGTTAGAGCAGTAACTAGTTTGGCAGATTCTTCTTCAGAATTACTTTCTGAATCACAGTCAGACCAAGTAACAGTCATTCCTTTCTTTTGTTTCTTAAGAAAGGTAGGAAATTCAGCTCGAATATGCCCATATCCTTCACAACCATGGCATTGAATTCCTCTCCCTTGATTTCCCTTCTCTTCTGACCTTGGTCTTCTGCTGGAACTGTCAATGTCATAGGGGATGTTATGAACATTCGACCTTGACTTTGGATCTATTCTTTTGATAAGTTTGTTTAATTGTCTTCCAAGCATGGCTATAGCTTCTGAAATATTTTCTTCTTCATCCTCCTTGTTTTCAACATCAGTGTTGGATACAAGTGCTATGCTCTTGTTCTTCTTGTCACCATTTTCAGTGATCCCCATCTCAAAAGTCTGAAGAGACCCAATAAGTTCATCCACTTTCAACTTGCTGATGTCCTGGGCTTCCTCTATGGCAGTTACCTTCATTGCAAATCTTTTAGGCAAGGATCTGAGAATCTTTCTCACCAATTTTTCTTCTGACATCTTTTCTCCCAATGCTCTTGAGGTGTTGGCAATCTCCAAGATGTTCATGTGAAACTCATGAATGGTTTCATCTTCCATCATTTTTAGATTCTCAAACTTGGTAGTCAACATCTGAAGCCTTGACATTTTTACTTTGGAAGTGCCCTCATGGGTAGTTTTGAGAGTGTCCCAAACTTCCTTGGCCAGTTCATATTGATGTACTAGTCTGAATATGTTTCTATCAATTCCATTGAACAAGGCATTTAAAGCTTTGGAATTACCCATGGCTAACTCATCTTCTTCTTTACTCCAATCTTCCTCAGGCTTCAGACTGATTGTCCCATCTTTCTCAGTTATGGTGGGATGGTTCCATCCTTTGTCAGCAGCTCTCCAAGCCTTTTTGTCCAGAGATTTTAAGAAGGAAATCATACGAGGTTTCCAGCAGTCATAATTTGTTCCATCCAGAATGGGTGGTCTATTTCCAAAAACTCCTTCTTTGTCCATAGTGCCAGAAAGTGATATCCCTAGATCTCACCCAGTAATACAGGCAGGGTGCCTGCTCTGATGCCAATTGAAATTCTGGCTGCAGATACTCAATGTCACGTTCAATGTTATGACACCGTATCTGACTTTCTATAAGACAGTAAATACAAAAACAGTAAAGAACACAGTCAATTGTTTACCCAGTTCAGTGTGCAACAACACCTACTCTGGAGGCTACCAAGCCAGGGAAGAAATCCACTATAAGAGATATTAATTCAGGAATAAACCAACCAGTTTATCTCCTTCACTTAAGACCTACCCAATGCAACTTCAATCTAAGTACAACTTAAACATGAGTTCCTACTCACTCCCCCTCAATCATAGCAGTGATACTTAAAACAATTGACTAATGATTTAATGAAGACACTCTTCAAAACATACACTTTATTATGCTTCACAGCTTTTTAATCAAGCAACACAAACACTCTTGCTTCACATCTTTGAGTGATACATAAGCCTAACTTGACTTTGCTTCAAAGCTTTAGTCAAAAGACACAAAACACTCTTGCTTCAAAGCTTTGAGTGATACAAAACCCTTACAATTAAAACCTATTCCAAGTCACTTATCACAATGATACTTGCTTGGATTACAATAGTTAAAACTATACAGCTTCTATATGATCTTCTGTCAAAAGGGATAAATTCCAAACAGCAGCCCTGTTGAATATATAGCAGCTGCTTCTTCAGTTAGGGTTTCCACAAAAAGCTAGGGTTAATTCCGTTTGACCTTAAGACTTGGTCACAAGACTTTATCAACCAGGTTAGGGTTGAGCTAGGTTAACCCCAAGACCACGAGAGATTCTGTTCTGGAAAGACTGAGTCATTTTCCTGAAAAAACTCAGAATTAACCAAACTGCATAACTGTTAGTTCAGAACAGGATGTCTTAACATTTGTTATGACATCTGAATTCCTGTTTACTAATTTTGGTAAATGTGATCATTTTGCAAAATGCTCAAATACACACTCATAAACAGCAGCACCTGTATGACATTATTTTTCTGCAAAGGTACCTAATAAATCAGTACCTAATAAACTAGAATGTTATGACATCAGTCATGACATTCACACACCTGGTTTTACCAAAAATGCATGCCAATAACTAAACAACTACACTTTTTGAGCCGTCAAAGGCCCTCACTGCTATGTTGCTCGGTTTCAATGTCAATCCTTCACAGTCAAGCCTATCAAGAGCCTTTTTAGGCAACACATTCAGAGACGAACCAGTGTCCACCAAAACATGAGCCAAGGTCGTGCCCCTTCATTCCACAGAGACATGCAATGCCTCATTATGCTTCCTCCCCCTTGGCGTTAAATCAGCATCCAAAAAACCTATACCATTATATGCGGTCAAGTTGGCTACGCAATCTTAGAACTGATCGGTAGATGTTTCTTGGGGTACATGGGCAGTTTTAAGGAACTTTACAAAGGCCTTTGCATGAGCCTCAGAACATAATAATAAAGCCAGCATGGAAATTTTTGATGGAGTTTGCCCCAGTTGCTCGACTACGTTGTAGTCGCTTCTTTTTATGATCTTTAGAATTTCCTCCATCTCTTTTCGGGAGGTCTCAGGGATAAATACTTATTGTGCCTTCGTCCAGACAGACTCAACCAGAATACATTTACCTCAAGTCTCGGTTGACTCGGCAACAGAAATGTCAGTAGGGGTGATAACAGGGATCACAACAGTTTTGTCAACAGGAGTATTAGCATAGATGATTGCAAGATTAGGAATAGCTTTTGGAGGGGCAACAACAACAGGAATGATTGCGGGTCCAGAAATAGCTTTTGGAGGAGCAATTTCTGGAGAGAAAACCCTTTCACTTTGAGTTATCTTACTAGTCCCTGCAATATTACTGACATCGGAGTCAACTTTCTCAGAACTTGAATCTTCAGCAGCTGGCCAATCTTGCTTGATACCGTGGTAATAGACGTCACCTCCATAATTCCATGGGATGGTTTTGTCTGACGAATACGAGATTGGTCCAGGCATTGTAATTATAATGGAGCTACTTTAGGAACTGATGTAATTCTAACGGGTCTTTTAGTGGAGACCCTGGAAGAATTGTCGGAAATGGTCACGATGGAGACATCATTATAAGAAACAGTTGGAATTTAAGTCTTCTCGAACAAAATCTCCTTGTTATCTATTAGGCACTGAACGACTGCTTTTAACAAAGGACAACTGGTTGGCGAGGATAAACAGAAAAGACAACTTTCCTCACAACTTGGGAATACACCGGCATTCAACAAGTTCTTTTTGATAGTCATGAGTGCGGTTACAAGTTCATCAACTGAAGTAACAAACATATCTTCCTCAATGGCGTTGGCATTATGGCTGTGCTTGTGCATAGGGGCAGTGATTACATTGGGAATTTCTGGCGCATCAAATTCAATCTCTTTGGCTTCAAGAAGGTCTTGTACTTTATTCTTCAGATCCCAACAGTTGTTAGTGTCATGGCCGGGGCTCTCAGAATGGTATGCACGGCGGGCATTAGGATGATAGTGAGGAGAGGTTGTGTTAGGATTCTTTGGAGCTTCTTTCAAAGTCACTAGATTGGATCTTAACAAATGTGGTAATAGTTGAGATAGTGTCATATTAATTCGGGTGAACTGTCTGACTGGTCTTTCCGTTCTTGGCTGGTTACTTCTTTGCTGAGCAGGTGCGGGTTTAGGAATCATGACAGCCCCCACCATCGGACGGTGTTCAGCCCTGTCTTGATTTCTCTGAGGATATACAGCAACAAATTTTTTATTTCCAATGAATGGTTTCCTTACAGCAGCAGAGGATGCATCTTTTTTAGTCTTCCCATTCTTTATCCTGGCTTCCACCCTTTCTCCGGTCAATATCAGTCTGGTAAAATCTGCCGATAAACTCCCGATTAAGTGATTAAAGAAAGGATCGGACAAAGTGCCCAAGAACATGTCTACTAATTCTATTTTAGATAGGGGAGGCTGGACTCTTCCTTCTAAGCCCCTCCATTTTTGTGCATAGTCTTTGAAGCCCTAACTTGAAAACATGGCCATACTCTGGAGTTGAGTACGGGTGGGCGCAAGATCAGCGTTGTATTGGTATTGTTTGTAAAAGGCAGCGACCAGATCTTCCTAGTTATGAACATTGGTTCTTTCTAGCTGGTAAAACCAATCAAGTTGAGTTCCTGACATACTGTCTTGGAAGAAGTGTACCCATAAATCCTTGTCAGCGGTATGAGGCTAGATTTTCCTCACATAGGACCGAAGATACATTTTGGGACATGAAATCCGTCATATTTGGCGGACACAAGTGCTTTGAATTTTGGAGGAATGACAATCCCAGATACTAACCCCAACTCCTCAAAGTCCAGTCCAGGCACTTTTTGGATTTCCACTGCACTTAACCGTTCATCTAGATGCTTATACTTGTCGTCAGCTGGAGGATATTGTTCTTCAGAATAATCTTCTTCTTCCTCTTCCTCTTCTGAATCTGGATGGACAATTGCTTCTTTGCCTTTCCCATCTTGATTGTCTTTCTCACCAGATGACGTTGCAAAGTCTAGGGTCCTTCTTGCTTGTCCTTGGAATCTTCTTCCCGTATTTAGAACCCCGGTTATTTTCTTTGTCTTCTTCTTTTTCTCTTCAACCAGCAAGGTCTTCAACTCTTCTTGTCCTTTGGCTAGAGTTAAGAACATTCGTTGAAACTGAGCATTTTGAGCTTGGAGGTCCTTCATCGTTTGGTCGAGATCCATCTTACTGAAATAAACAGTAGAAATATGAAGAGACTTGTTACAAGAAACCTGCTTATGTTATGATGAATGGTAAATGCATATGCAATGATTTCAAGTATTTTAAAAATTCAAATTTGTTTTAGACAAAAAGGAAACACACGTTATATTAATAAATTAAAGCTTGAGTACATTAATGCCTCTTTGGGTAAAAAAATACAAAAACTATAAGATAAAAAGGTAGTACGCATCCTCTTTGGTGCAATGTAGGCATTCAAGTTCCACTCCTCATGAATTTGCTTAGTAAGCTCCAAAACCTTCTTCTCGCTAGCATAGAATTGGGCTTCAAAAGTATCTCGCTCCCCCTTGAGTTGTGTCCAATCTCTTTGTAAGTCTTCAAGAGAGGTGGGCATGTCAGGATGTAGGATAGTGTATGGAACATCTCCTTCCATAACAGGCTCAATGATTACCGGGAGAATAGAAGGATAAGGCATCATAAGGCTCTGAGCACGAGTTCGTACCCATTTGAGGTATGGCTCAAGAGGGATGGAATTCTTGTGCCCCAATGTCTTGCTATCTACCTTGTTCAACATCCTCCAAGCTCGGATAAATCTCTGGCGAAGACCTTGATCGTCGTTCTCGTAGTCAAATACAAAACCTTGAATGAGCATCTCATGTGGGCCATCCCTTCGGGCGTAACAAGCTGTCTTAAGGCTAAGCAGGGGTTGTAGGTGATACCTCCCCTAATGCCAAGTAAAGGGACATTAGGGAATTCTCCACAACGGTTGACAATAGTAACCTTCTCTATGGATCAGGAACACCATTAAATTTCTGAATGTTTGAGCATCATCAACCTTTGTGACCACCTCGAACCTTGCTCGTTCTTCAATACAGATTGGGGAAGATGCAAAATATACCATCTTGCCAATAGAGGAGCGCAACACATAAGGATACCTCTTTTCCTCATAGTGCGAGTGTGAAAAAAATGTAGGATGTCCCCTAGAAAAGTAGGCATCGGGTTACGAGACATGAAGATCTTGAAGGTGTTCACATCTATGAGTTGGTCAGGATTTGGAAACAAAACCATCCCATAGATGAGGAGAGCCACAATTTCCTCAAAATCTTGCAAATCCAAATAGTTCCAACAGTTTTGGGCTTTCTCAAACAAGAACTTTGCTAGGAAACCCTTGACACCACTCCTTGTTTCCCAATTGGTTGTGTCATCAAATGATTGCAAGTGTAGAGCTTGAGCAATATCTTCTGGCTTTGGATCTCTTTCCGTACCGTTGAAAGGTAGTTGATTGAGAATGGGAATCCTCAAGAGTTGGGAGAATTCTTCCAAAGTTGGCACAAGTTGATAATCGGGAAATGTGAAGCAATAGTGTAAAGGATCAAAGAACTGAAAGAGCACCTTCATCATGTCTTCATCAGTGTTGGAGGTGACCAAGTTTAGCAGGCGACCGTGTCTTTCGGTAAATGGACAATTTTCAGGAATCCTTGATGCTAGCTCTTTAAGTTGTGGAGGGATCCTCACAAGATTGACTTGAATGGTTAGTGAATGAGTATGATGTTCATGATGTTATGTACAAGTAAATATACACAAACAAAGCAAACAAATCCCTAGGTTTAGGCTTGCATAGAGTCTTATAGGTAAGTAACCTCTTGAAGTTTAGTCGGCTTAAACCTGTCCTAGTAATAGTAACCAGGTTCTAAGGAGCTCAATATTACTGGTTTGGTTCCTTGAGCATTGTTTCAGCACAAGCCTCTTTACTGGCGACTGAAATATCCCAAAAAACCAAACCTCAATGAGTGTAGTATCGAGTATCTACAAACTTCGGACTGCATCAAATCCGGTCATCTCACTGCATCCTAAAGGCCAAGTTGGTCAAGTAAAGGTTCTAAAAGTTCATTAGTGCTTCATGACATCACTCAGCGGCTCCGTATTCTCCTTGATTAACTCAAGGGCTACCGGTACCCACAAATATGTCGCACTAACATAGCTATTGCTTAGACCATGTCGGTATACCCCGCACAGTTTCCACAATGTATTGCTACTTACCTATAAGGTATCCTAAATTCGAGTAGAGGATTCAAACCCAAACAAAGAACCATAATGTAAAGCAATCAAGCCAAACAATGAAAGCAAGTAAATGTGATCTAACTCTAAGGTAACCCCACTTTTAGAATTTTCCCCAGCAGAGTCGCCAGTTCTGTGATACGGTGGGAGAACTAACTTGAAGGTTTTGTGTTTGATTGCATATCTTGCGGTTAGCAAGAGTCGCCACCGACTTTTCTTTTATCCAAAAGGAAAGGTGAAAAAGCACAGGAAAGACCTTTGAGATTATTTCTTGAGTTCGGGGGCTAGATTATGAAAAGGGAAGGTATTAGCACCCTTTTCATCCATGGTTTTCCATGGGCTCTTAGTTACTTGCTAGATCACTTGCTTTTGTTTGAAATTGTGCTTTGTGTGGTTTTTGAAAGTATTTTGTAAAGAGGCCATTGTTTAGGCAAACTTTGTAATGATTCTCGTTCATAAGAATGTATACAAAGTGTTGATCTTTTGAAAATATTTTCAAGTTTTGTAAGATGTTTTAAAAGTGTAAGTGTTTGTTTTGAAAATAGAAAGAATGTTTTGTTTTGAAATTGAGCAAGTAATTAGGAGCACTCTACCTACTCAAAAGTCTTTCATGTTCATTTCCTTTTCCTTTGACATTGTTATCTTACTATTGATTTGGTAAGTAACCATATCTTTAGATGTAAACGGGATGGGCGTGGGTCATCGTATAACCGTGATTAGCAATGTTGCAAGGTATCTTAGCATTCTCTTTAGGGACTAAGATCATTTGAAAGGCAACTTAGATAGCGTCATCGAGGGACTATGATCCTATATTTTGCTTATTTTTGCTAAGATACCTCACATGCGTAATATGGCTATTTTGTAAGGAAACCAAGTGGATTTTACCCTAGGGGTGCTTGTGTGCAAGTGTATTGTTTTCATGCTTGATTTTGTTTTTGATTATGGTTTTCTAATTGATTGGTTTTAGTCTTTCCATTCAAACCCTAATTACTAGCATTTGTATATAAAGCGACAAATTGCAGAATTTAAAATTACTACGCTATCACAATACTTGTGGGAAGTGTACAAATTATAAATGGGGATTACAAGAAAATAAACCTAGTTAATCTATTACAACCATATTGAATTGGTATAAGAATTGAAATAAATAATGTACAAAATGAATAAATGTATAAGAATGTAAATGTAAAGAAAATGGATGTTTATTTGGATTTTTAGGGAAAAGGATTTTGTTTTAACCTAATTAACTAAGAAAATAATTAATTAAAATAACAAAGAATAAACCTAAATTTACTAGGAAAAGAAATTGAATAAAACCCTAATCTACTAATTGATTAAAAGAAATTAAATTTATAAGAAAAGTATTTTTTTTTTGGTATTTTTTATCTTAAAAAATAATTTGTGGTATTATAAAATATTTTTGGTCTTTTTTATATTAAAATAATATATTTTAAAATGGTGTAAAAGGAAATAACTAAAACCCTAGTTTTTATTAAATTTACAAAACAATTAGTCAAAATAAAATAAAATATGATTAAGTAAAATAATTTTTGTGTGAGAAAAAATAAATAAACTATGTCAAAATATAAATCTACTATTTTTATATTTTTTATGATTTTTTAGTATTAGGAAAATATTTAAGAAAACAAATAAATAAAAAAATAAGAAAAAGAAAATAAAACTGGGCCAGGGGTGTGAATAGCCTGCAAGGGGGTTAACAATAAGAAAAAAAAACAAAAAGGCCCAGGCGCTGCCAAAAAGAAAGTCAGAATGCAAAAAAATGTGAAAAATCCAAAAGGGTACCCTGGGGCTCGAACCCAGGTCCCTCAAGTCACAGGCGCGCACTTCTACCACTGGGGTGGCTATACATCCGTTTATATAAATCAAACCATAAATATATATGGTAAACACGTTCCTAAGGCCAACTTCATCTTCAACCTCACGCCCAGCCAGAAGCTCTGTATCTCATTCAAATCTCAACAAAAATGAAAACTGTAAACATGAAACTTGTAGCCAATTTCCTCACAATTTCAGAAATGCAAAGAAAAATAATTATAGCTCAAAGATAAACATTAATTTTAATGGTCCTATTCTGAACCCTAAAAATCTCAGAAATTTCAATTTTAAAATTCTCTGAGCTCAAACAAAATTAATGAAAACTATGGACATGGTGAGCTTTAGGGCAATGATATCTACATGTTTCATTCACAAATAATTCATTGGTGATGGTTGTATGAAAAGTTCCAAAGTTATAAAACTTACCTTACAAGAGGGTATCGAGTTTGAGAAGCTTTCAGTGAGTTCCAATGATTGGGTTAGCTTCCTCAAGTTCCCAGGAAGCTAATGGGATGTTTAGCTTGAGCTGAAAGTGCCTGAGGAGTTCTAGAGAAGTCCAAGTGCAAAGCTTTGTTTTTGAAAATGGAGGATGGTGTTAATGGTGTTATAGTTTTTTAATAGGGTGTGGGATGAGTTCTAAATGATGTTTAAAAACTTTAGGAACCAAAAGGCTTGAAAACGCACGAGGGAGATGTGAGTTTCAAACTTTTGGTTAGGTTGGGCAACAATGGAGGTATGTGATGAAGTTCTGAGCTCTTGGTGTTTTTAGGGGTCAAGCCTGCGTGTCATTTGTGGCAAATGGTTTGTGTATCTATAAGCAAAGAGTCTTGAGTGGTTTGGCAAGTCAGAAGTACAAGTTTCAAGCTTTCTGCTATATTACTTGATTTTCAAGAAAAATGGGAAAACAAGTTTCAATGTGAAGTACAAGAATGAGCTAGGTGATTGTAAGTGTCTAAACCATTTCTATTGTGTTATGAGACATGCATGATCAGAAGAGAACAAGTGCAAGGCTCAAGAACAAGTTTTGTGCAAAAAGTCACTTTATCAAAATGGCAATGTGCACTTTCTTCCTAAAATGGATATAAAGCATGGCCTTGCATTGAATGCTTAAAATGAGACCTCTAACAGCTGTGCAAGAAATTAATTATGGAAAGCCTAACAAGTCTGAGGCCTGAAAAGTAGAGGTTATGCAGCATAACTTTGAATTTTGAATTTGTTCATCACAAAATGACTTGTAATTCAAGTGATAAAACCCTAACTTCATCTCTTCGATTATCCCTACTAAAAAATGATCTCAAGGAGTTCTTGGACATTTTGGAAAGCTTGCAGTGTGATCTACAATCCATATTTGAATTACTTTTGAATATTCCACTTGGAACTATATGAAAAAGTTCCATGAAGTTGGGTCAAAATCCTGACCAAATTAGGGCAAAATTTCACTAAGTGTTTTGTTTCATGACTATGTATTCTTAAAATTATAACTTGAGATTCAAGCACTTTTGGAAGGAGTTGTGTGAAGAAAAGTTGTATATTTCGTGAAGATCTACAACTTTCATGTTGGAAGTTTTTTTTGAATCATCTTGCATCATGGTGAAAAATTGGCCCAAAGTTAAGAAAAAATATGAAGTTTAAACACTTAGAAAAATTTCTAAGTTAGAAAACTTTGACTTTTCAAAATGAAATCTTGACCTTTTGATTTCTTGATGAATAAGTTTCATATTTTGACATGTTTTGATTAATTGTGATCTTTGATATTGAGTTTTGACCAAAAAGTCAAAGTTTGACTTTTCAGTGTATAGTTGACTTTTTGATCAGTTGACTGAAAATTCATTGTCAATCCAATTGATCTTGAGCAATATTTTGGGTCATGCCATTAGGTAAAGATTATGAAATTTAACTCTTGAAATTATGCTTCAAACCAATTGATCATTTTCTAGGTAAAAAATCAGAAATTGCCCTTTCCTAGTTAAAACCCTAATTTTGACTATTTTGCCCTTTTGAAGATTTGATCAAATTTCTTGAGGAATTGTGGTCCAAACTTTATCAAATGATACATATGATTTTAAAATGTTGATTTGGATAAAAAATTATAAAGTTTGACTGTAAATTGACCATAGTTAACTTTTTCCCCAATACAGCTGATTTTTAGGTCAACTGCTCAATTGATTGAGCAAAAGTGTGATCAAAAGCTTGAAACTTGACATGAGTAATCTTGAGGGTCCATAATGATACATGAAATTCATATGGGTTATTGGAAGTTCAAATATCCTTGTGCAATCTCAAACCCTAATTTTGGTCATCAGTGCTTAAGGAGGTGTCTTGAGTTGATCAACCATAGTGCAGTCTTGAGCCAAATGAGATCTTGTGAGCAAATTCTTGATAAGTGAGAGGAAAAATTTTGGGGTACAAAACCACCAAACTCAATAAAAATGAGGGATTCATGAAATGTGTTTCCATGATAGATTTTAATGGCCTCATCCTTAAGTTATGGTAGTTGATCTAATAAACATAAAACTACAATTAGAAGAGTCGACTGCATATTTTATTGAGAGATTCATAAGAATGATATTTGGTTCAATATGTTGAAATTGATATGCATCAACAGTCATCAATGGAATTAATCCTCAACTGAGAGATAAAATGGTATAACAAATTTGTCATGATATTAATGAATTAAATTCTAGAGCATCACACATTGAACAATTAATCTAGGAGAGTGACAAGAAAAGTGATAGTCGAGGAAGAGGCACATATAGGGTATTTATCATTGATATGGAGGATTTTTGGGAAGACATGTCAGTTTCCACGAGAAATATATTAGATAAAATTGTAGAAGGAAAAAAACTATTTGTGTCGTACATTGAGGTCGGCTAAAAGGAATGACATTAATGCATTATAAGATAGTATGGAATATGCCTTTGATATTAAAAAAATTTACCAGATATTTGATTATATTCTTAAAGATAAAAAAAGCTAGGCTATTAGATTTGTAGAGATTCCTTAAGCCAATGAAATCAAAGGAAAGTGGTGCTGAAATTGAAACAACTTCTATAAGAATATAAGATATAAAATTATTGTCTTTTGGCAAGCCACCCAAAAGGCTATAAAAAAGGTATGTTTAATTTAACAAATAAGGAAATGGAAGAGATGGTCATTGATACTAGTCATTTCTAATCCATGATTATGATATGATGTCTTTCTAAAACCTATAGGGTTCAATCGTGATGGAAAGGATAAGAAAAAGATGAAATGATTTTACCAGCCTAAAGTTAGATCGCAGAATCCTTACAAGGAAACATGCAGACAAATAAAACATATGCATTCCATAGGATGACCACTAAAATAGTACTAACGTTTGGTAATTTTAAAAGTAGAGAACCACCCTACATTAGAAGACTCACTCAGGTCATAATAAAACAAATAAGTTTGAATGAGATAATTGATTCTAAAACACCTCATATATAAACACTTTAAAGAACTCAGGAAGAGAAGTAGTAGAAAAACCTACAAAATATGAAATAAACTTTACAGATGGTTGCTTATATCTTGAACATAGATAAAAAGGAGGCATTGTCGTCGAAGTAGCAGAAGCTCTAAACAACCTGTTATCTTCAGTTGGACAAGAGGAATAAACTGATAACTCAAGTAATGTCTAGTCCTCGTGTCATGAAATAGAAAATTAAAATGTGCAAACATCAAAAAAGATTGCTTATAAAGAAGCTGAGGATGCACTTAGCTTAAGTCTCACATGCCTGATTTTATTAGTTAATACTCAACACCACCTTATGGCCCTTAAATAAGAATCTGATTTTAAAAATATGATAGTATATGTTGGTTTAGATTCTTAGAGTTGGACAATGTCTAATGAGGAAAATATCAAGAGTATAACAAGGACTTCATATGGGATATATTTTTCAACAAGTTTATTGGCAACAACATAAATAAAATATAAGTTGTTGGGTTGATCCTTATGCATTTATGGAGCATAAAAGCCTAACTATAGAAGCTTGAAGAAATTGTGTTCATTAAATACATTGAATGGGACACCTTAGCCAATTCTAAGAAAACTGAACGTGTATTGTTTTAAAATCCAAGTTAAGAAATGGTCAAATATCTAAAGAGGTTATTTATCTAAGCTTTATTTAATGTCAAGATGTTCAATCAAGTCTTTGTAGATGGGGTTATCGTCCTAAATGTTGTGTCACTTATAATGTTAGGGAAATTGAGAACAATAAACAATATGGATTCCAACAAACATGAATATGGATAGATTCATTAGTGGTTCGAACAAAATAAAGTTGACACTTTTGTAATAGATAGAAATATTTCCTACTATATTATTCTGAAATGGATTGGATCCACACCAATGAATGTGCGTTCTTAACACTCTATAAGAGGCTCATGTGTTAGGTTTGTGAAAAGTTATAAACTCTATAAGTCATAAAGAATATGGAGAAAGGGTGTCAGAAGCTTACATACTCATTAAATAAGGCATTTAATTGAAATAATTGGCTAAACTATAGCCATTTGAGAAGTTATCGATTATAAGTTTTCCACCTGAACTAAAAGATTATTGTATCATATATTATAATTCGTATCCATAGTGTTATAAGCCATGTGCCATGGAAGTGAGAGTGAATTAGAAATGCGATATCCACTTATGACTTAACTTGAAGATGTCAAGTATCAGGCGAAGGACTCACCAACTCATAGGAAATCTTCGACCTTTGAGACGAAGGATTAGTGAATTACTTAAGGACCTGTAATAACCCAGATGCGTGAAATACTAAAACAGAGTCAACTTAATCGACTACCTACAAGCACAACATGATTGATGAGGAGACTTAAGAAAGATGTGTGGTTATGATAGATAAATCTTAAAAATATCAAGTTTAGATTTAGATGTATTAAGATTGATATAGTCACTTGAGAAACATGTTTTGTGGATATCATTTTACAAATATACAAGCCATTATGTATGTAATTTACATACTAAGTAATGAGATCTTAAAGGCAAATAATTTCAATAGTCGAGTTAAGCCTTGATGTTATGAGCCTGTATTAGGTTTTGGTGTTCCGTAAATATAGAACTCTTAAGAGGGATACTAGAGTTAAGGTATCCCTCCAAAAGTTAGAACGAGAAGTCTAAAGAATGATCTCACCAATGAGAGGTTGAAAACCCCAATTAAAAAAAGGTTACTTGAATATATAAAATTGTCATCATGAATCGCGTCACAAGAAAGAAACACATTGCCCAAAGAAAATGGAAACCAACATCAACATAAAAGGAAAATTCCATGAATACATTGTATCCATAAAGACAACCGCCTAGCTAATACACATAAAATACAAAGGGTAGCCTATGAATATGGATTCTCATCTACAAATTAACTAACGTCTCCAAATATGATGTTAAGATGGAATAATTATCTTCTTTAACGACTTACTTAGGTAGAATACCTTCACATATTGTCTCTTCCTTAAGAACTATCTCCAGTTGATTAGTAATATAAGTGATATGTTCTTGAGATACTAGATTTACCTAATTTTCGAGTAGAGACATTATAGATGAGGGGATGATAGAATGTGATTTCTCCACCTCTAGAGTAACCTGGAATTGCTGCCATGTTTGGTGCTAGAATTTAAAGCCTTTTGATATGTATTCAACATTCAACTCCAAACATGCCTTTTGATCCAACAATGATTTTAATTCATTGTCCATTCTGGTAGATTCTCTAAATAGGCTAACCCTTTAACTGTTGGCCACCTTTGATTCCTTGGCTAACATCAAATCCTTGGATACCAAGAGGTTTATATATTTGTTAATTTGGTCCCTTAATTCCTTCAAAAACTCCATCCTATCTTTAGTAGTCTTATTTTTGATAAGTTCCATTTTGTAGTTATTTCTATATTCAGTTTTGCGGCACTTATCGTTTGTTTTGCCTCAACTTTTGTGTATATTTGTGTTTATTGTGTAAATATGTACTTTTGTATTTAATCGAGTTTTCATTTATATTATGTACCGTTTAATATTTTTACATTCATTTGATAGGTATTCATGCATATTTAGAGCATTGAGTAATAAGGGCCAAAGGCACAACTTCAAAGATGCAATTTTGAGAAATTAATCAAAGAATAAGGATCAAATAAAATAATAGGAAATCATAAATTTAATTTGTATTTAGTCATTGTTAAAAATATCATTGAATAAGCTTTTCAACGCTTCAAATCGTGTGCAAACCGGAGTTACAGTTCTCAAGTTATGGCGAAAACAATGTTGAATTTTCCAATTTACTGTCAGGCTCACCGAGAGAAGCAGAGGCGAGCTAGAAGTGTGGAAATGCACACAGAAGCATGAAAAAACACAGTTTTAAGCCTCAGGCTCGCTGTGCAATACGGTATGGGCAGAATCTCATTATAAAGGGGCAAAAATAACATTTTTGGGTTATGGTTTTGGGGTATTTGTTCACAACTCCATCAGCCTTCATTTTTTAGTCTAGAGAGCTTAGAAAATAACAATGGAGCTTTCATCTGGATGATCTGAGGTTGAATTTCTCATAGATTGGTATTGACAAACCAAGAAATTTTTGGTTCCTCTTCTTCCCTTCTCTTTGTAATATCTATTTGTTGGAGTTTGTATGTATATTTACCTTGATTATATGTATATTTATTGCTCATGGTGTTTTATGAAACTCATTTTATAAATCGATGTTGATGATTGCTTTCTTTATTTGGGTTTATGTTGTTTCAGAAATGGACAGTTCAAATCCGGATTTAGGATGAACATCTATTGGGCTTTAATTCTAGAGATAGACTAATTCTTAATATTCACTTATGTATCAAAGCTTAATGTTTCCTTATTGTTTGTGTTGCATTGAGAGATCGTTGACGCGAATAATACGACCGTTGTCTCACTCCTTTTAGAGATAACCTTTGTATGAGAGATATGTGATAATATTGACTAGTGATTTAGGTTGAGTACAACTGAGTGATAAGTTTAAGTATTTGATATGGTAGATGAAATGTAAACCTGAGAGTTCTCTACTCTTCGAAGAATGTATTCTTTCTTGTTCATATGTTTAATTCCCGCATTTACTTTAAATCCATTCAAACCCAAACTCATAAATGCAAGAAATTATCGAACAGAAATTCAGTAGCACTAATCCCTGTGGAGACGATATGATAAAACTAAATAAATACTTACTTTTGCTTGCCGCTTTACCGCTTCAAAAATGTCATTAAAGGCCATCCTCTTTATTTTTTGCTATAATTCAGAACTCCATCCTAAGCACTATTTTAATCTTCTCTAATGTTTTCATATTGTCACGATCATATGAGGTCGAGTTTGTCGCAGCGCAGAAAATATCCAAGCGTAAGGAACACTCAAAATACAACAGAGTCGCCACCAAATATTATTTATTCCAAACAAAAAGGAAATTATCGATAAAACCTGTAACACCCCAATTCTACCCGACAATTATATATGCAAATCATAGTTATAATCATTCATGCAAAAGAATTAGGATGCCACAAATTCAAATTTAAAAACACATTGCATTCAACGTGGATACATAACACTTTAAAACTTCAGATGAACCATCAGCGTAATACTTTAATCTCTTAATTCAACAGCTTAAACATCTACGCAACAAAAATCATAATAACATCTTTATCCATCGTTCAGAAAATTCAAAACAACACATACTTAGCAACAATCAAATTAAAGTTTAATAACTGAAATCATCATTAACTAAAAGCAACAAGCGTTCATCCGCTCGAGTGTTACATGTCACAACAATGACACCGACTCGAAATACTGAAGGTATACAACCTTCACTCTTGATTACCTGCATGTTACCAACGTAAGGGTAACATTTAAACAGAAGAGGTGAGATATCTAACAATATAATAAAACATATGATAATTAATATATTAAATTTGATCACATAACATCACCATTTCTCATCTTATAAACAACAATAACCGCAACAGAATACCAACAATAATACACATTCACCACATCAATACACAACTTATTTATGCAATCATATAATGCGACTCAATACTATGAAAATGCATGTGGTACCATTGGAGCAGAACTCCCATCTTAAAAATCTGCCAATAAGTAGAGGCATCAACAAGGCATAAGCCTTCATCTTAATTTTCGTCAATACAGGTCATCTTAACGAGCATAAGCTCCATCTTGAAATGCAATGTATGCGACACAATCATGAATGTAATGAAAACACCATAATTAACAACATATCAACACAACATCATCGTAGGCCAGAAGCCTACATCTTAATAGCTTCCAGTTATTAGAGGCATCTCAACATCTTTCATCAACATCGTTCATCAACATCATTTATCATCATAATTCATCAAACATAATTTATACATCATAATTCATCAAACATCATTTATACATCATAATTCATCAAACATAATTTATCATCAACAACTCATCCATACAACAATACAACAGTAACTCGTCAATCTTGCAACGTTGACCATAGGCCTACAACATGATATTGCATATAATTTATTAATCATCTAAGGCTTACTCCTAAATTATCAAACCTCTACATATTATTCATTCTGTAATACTACATTATTATCATCATTAATCCTACTGTTATGAACCAAACAGTAATCTATAATCATCTCATCCTCATCATTCTTCACAAAAATCATCATAGTGATTAACGTGGGAATTAACTCTAATCCTAATTTTGATAATAGGATTATCCTTCCTATTCTTCATTTTGATCCTTAAGAATGAAGTTCATCGCATTAGCTATTCAACGCTTCAAACGACACCTCAAACGGAGTTCGAGAACTCAAGTTACAGCCTTTTCAAAATGATTCTGCCAAAAACCAGACAACATGGAGCGACGCGTAATGTCTTGGGTCGACACGTACTGGAATGAACACGCTACATGAGTCGAAGCATACTCTATTTGCATCGACTCATACTGAGTCTGCAACACTGCATGTATCGATACATGCTCCTATGTATCGACCCATCCTGCGTCTAAAAGCCTTCATGTTTAGACGCATGACTCCTTCGTATCGACTCATCCTGAGTCTAAAAGCCTTCATGCATCGACACATGGCTTTTGGGGTCGACACATACTGCTTTGTCATGAATATTTTCCGTGATTTCACTGTGTTTTCACTATGGTTTCCATACTTTAGGTCCTAAAAACATCCTCTACTCATAGATAATCATCAATTATAATCATCCTATAATTCTACATCAAATATAAAGCATTAGGGCATCATTATTCATCTTTCAATCATCGATTCTCATCATACAACAACATATAATTCAATCATGAACAAGACTACATTTTCACATCTAATCCCACATACCAATCATCATAAACCCTATTATAGAGTCATAACCCCACCCTTACCTTGGATTGAAGGTTGCTCTATAACTTTTCCGGTTGAATTTCCGTTCTGCCTCTTTTCCTCCTTTCCAACAACTTTCACGTTCTCTTCTTTCAAACCCTTATTCTTTCTCTCTTACTGCTTCTTCTTTTCTTCTTATTATTTCTAACAATAATAAAATAACTCTATTATTCTCAAAATACCTTAATGGGATTAAAAATACTACACCCCCTTTTTACTACTTCTATGCATTAAAACAAGCCCACGTCAAATAATATTATCATTCTAATATTATTCCACAACTTAATAAAATAGTTAATTCCAACTATTCACAACACAATATCTCATAATAACACAACTTCACAAATATTCCAAAAATAATTTAATTAAATAATTAATTAAATTACGGGCGTTACAAAACCCACAAAAGAAAATAAAAATGGTCTGTTGCAACCAGATCGGGTTCGGGATTCAGTTATGTGAGGGGAAGGTATTAGCACCTATAATACGATGGGAGAACTGACTTGGGTGTTTTGCATTTTATCGCAATTATTGCGGAGAACAAGAGTCGCCATCGACTTTTCTTTTATCCAATAAAGGAAAGGGTGAAAAGAACAGGAAAGAGCTTTGAGATGTTTTCTTGAGTTCGAGGGTTAGGTTATGAAAAGTGAAGGTGTTAACACCCTTTTCATCCGTAGTTATCTATGGGCTCTTAGTTGCTTGCTAGATCATTTGAAAATGCTTTGTTTGAAGATGTGTTTGTGGTGGGTTTTTGAAAGCATTTTGAAAACTCCTTTGTTTCGGAAAACTTTGTAATGATTCTCGTCTCTTTAAGAATGTATGCAAAGTGTTGGTTTTGAAAATAGTTCAAAGAGATGTTTGTTTTTGAAGATGTTTTGAAAGTGTAAGTGTGGAAATGGTTTTAGATTGTGAGCAAGAAACTATGAGCGTTATACCTACTCAAAAGGTCTATGTTTTTTTCCTCCTCCTTTAGATGTTGATATCTTACCATTGATTTGGTAAGAAGCCTCGTCATTGGATGTGAAGGGACGGGTGTGGGTCATCGTATAGTCATAGAAGGAAACTTATGAGACGCTTTAGCAATTTTCGTAAGGGACTAGATCGTTTACCGGAGGCAACATCGAGGGACTACGATCTTTTTTATCGAGGGTCTTTGCTAAAACGCCCATATTCGAGGGACATGAATATTTTTCGAGGCAACAAGCGAGATTATCCTAGAGGTGCACGTGTGTGAATAGTGTGTTTGATTGCATACATTTTTGTTTTTGAAATTAGGGTTTTCTAACGGTTGATTTTATCTTGCCATACACACCCTAATTACTAACAATTTATTTTAAAGCGGTAAATTGCGGAAATTAAAATCCTAAGCTATTACATCATTAGTGGATGGGGAATACAAATATACAAATGGGGATTGCAAGAAATTAAACATAATTATATATTACAACCATATTGAATAAATGTACAAGAAATGACATGAATATAATATACAAGGAATATAAAAAGAAATGTATTTTGCTTTGGATTTTTGTTAGGAAAATTGTTTTGACCTAATTAACCTAAAGGGATATGATTAATAAAAAAAATAGGAAAATTAATCCTAAGTTAAAAGGAAATCAAATTAATCAAGAAATCATTTTTTAGGTTTTTTATGGAAGGATTTTGGTTAATTAAAATAAATATGAAAATAAATAAAAAAGGAAGTAAAAGAGAGAAAAAAATAAATCTTTTGACAGCATGTGACGAAGCATGTGGATCGAAGCATACTTATATGCATCGAATGTGTCTTTCCTTCGACCCTGTAACTCAGTGTGAATCGAAGCATAAAGTTAACCCTATAACTCAGTGTGAATCAAAGCATAAAGTTATGTGTCTAATCACACACCCTTTTTTCCTTCTGTTTGGGCATGTGAAGCAGTATGGATCGAAGCCTAAGGCTTTGTGTCGAACCATGCTATAGCTTCTCATTCCAACATTGTTTTATGGTCTGTACAAGTTATTTCTTAGCATAATTGACAAGAAAGCAAAACAACAAAAGGGTAGCTTCAAAGGAAATGATTATTACATCTTATCTTCGAAAATGAATCAATGATGCTTGAAACGAAAGGTTTAAAGTCGAGAAGACTTACCTTGAAGCTGGAATTTATAATTCAAACTTGAGTTGCTGCCTTGAATGTTCTTGAATTCGAAGAAAGGAAACAGAGGTATTCTTTTTGGTTATGGGTTTAAGAGTGTTTTAAGGCTCCAGTCTTAGTGTTCTCTTCTCTCTCTTTTTTTCTTCTCCTTTTTCCTTGTCCAAAAGCCTCCTTTAGATGTTGTGAAAATAGCTTATTTATAGAAGAGTCTTGATGGAGTTTTTTTTTTTGGGGTGGGGGGGGGGGGGGGGGGGGGGGGGGGGGAACAAATAAAATATGAATAGTTTGGGTATGTTCTTTTCATAACTTTCAAGGTGCGGCTCTTATATGCTAGTTTGGTGCAAATATAAGGCTGGTTCAGAAGCATCATAGCAGGACTATTTTACAGCAGTCTTGGAGTGTTATGGCAGCTTGGTGCATGAATGTTTCATAGCAGTACAATAGACTATTTTTTGACATCGTTTTAGGCTGTTATATGGATAGTACAATAAGCTTGGGCTTGGCAGCATATAGGACTTTGTTCAACAAGCATCTTGAATACCCCACCCTTTCGTTTTGATCACATAGGTCCACAAACCTTCGACCAAACTCATCAACAGACAAAACAATATTGTTTCCACCAATTGTGTGTTCTTCAAATGGACCACTTATAACCTTCGACCAAACTCATCAACAGATAAAACAATATTTGTTTCCACCAATTGTATGTCCTTCGAATGGACCACATGTACCACTTACTTTGTCCTTTCGTTTTGATCACATAGATCCACAACCTTCGACCAAACTCATCAACAGACGAAATAATATTTGTTTCCAATAAATATATGTTCTTCGAATGGACCACATGTACCACTTACTTTGTCCTTTCGTTTTAATAACATGGATCCACAACCTTCGACCAAACTCATCAACAGATGAAACAATATTTGTTTCCAACAATTGCATGTACTTCGAATGGATCATATTCATCTGAATGTACCACTTTGAGTATGAAAGATGATCTTATTGGCATAGTCAAAATGAAAGAATTTCTGGAATGCTTTCCTACCAGACAAACTTCACAAAGTTTTTTCAGGCATCTCAAGACTTGGAATACCAGTAACCATATCTTGAGTAATCAACTGATTAAGTGGTTAAAAGTTTAAATGTCGAAACTTAAAATGCCACAACCAACTATCCTTGTGGATCGAAGCAAGTTGCTCGAAGGATACCATTGCCCAGTCAAAGCTTCTGGATTGAAGCAAGCTTGCTCTTCTTCGATTTGTAAAAATCTGCCAACCACTCCTTTCGATGAACAACCAGTTTTACCTTGCTCTTCTTCGATTTGTCAAAATCTACCAACCACTCCTTTCGATCAGTCATGTAGTTCGAACATCCTAAACTAGATTTCAAATTCGACATGGTTATCTGCAGCTGCACACTTTTTATTTTATCTTCTTTCCTCTTTCAACAGTTTCCTCTTCCTCCTTTCGAAGATTCAGAAGTTACAACTTTCTACATGATGCTTGAAAGTCCAATATTATCCATGGAAACTATATGGGGCATTAAAAATACCGTACTTGTGCAAACCTGAGATTTTAGAAATCTTTGTGAGGAATGCCTTGAGAAAATAAAGGGCAAATTTTGGGGTACAACAACACCCATCATATCCATTTTACTCAACGAGACTCATTTAGTTAGTTTTGCAAAAGAGTCTTATCAGAATGTTAGTTTGCGATCTTCTACTTATTATGCAAGAAAAAGAAAGACAAGATTTTTAGGGTTTTTTATTATTGTGCTCGCCAAGATTTCAAAATCACGTGCTTATGTATTCCCAGGTGCAATGGGAAAATAGATATTCATAGTTCATGGTAAGAAACCACAAATTTGTTGGTTTCTTTTAGAGAGCGATACTTGAATCACATTGAGCAGTTAAACATTGCTTATTGTTCGACATTGGAGGTTGAAGCGTTAGTTTAGTTCACATCAAAATGGATTAAACTAATCATTTGTGAAAAGGTTTTCAAAGTCGCGCTAGGGAAAAAAATAAGTTTGATTGGTTGAGTTTCTTTTAAGGGATATAAGTGTCAAATTTCCAAGTTATACAACTTGTATTCAAACACTTAGGAAAAGGTAGGACATACGTCCAGATCATCTGTTTAATCCGTTTATTGAAAAAAGTGAGACAAGTTTAGTCATAACTCCTTAGCTGAGGGTGAGTATCAAATGGCCAAGCTATATAACTTGTATTCGAGTACTCGTGAGGAAGTTAGGACATACGTCTAGCTCGCTCATTTAATGTTTGTGGAATTAAACTAAACTCTCTTAATTAATGTGTTTTAATTGGATCACGACTATTCCAAACGGGAAATCTATAAAACTTGTATCCAAATAATCAAGAAAAAGGTAGGTCATACTTTCAACTCGTACGTTTAATCCATTTATTAAGAAAAATATTTTTTGTACGTAAAAAAACATGACGTTGGATCAAGTGTTTAATTGATTATGAAAAGATTTGAAATGATCGAAAAAATTACTTGACATTGGATCAAGCATTTGTGTCACATTCAATTAAATTGATGTGGAAACATTACTTGATGTCAGATCAAGCTTTTTAATCTTATTTATGAAATTGGGTTCATTATAAATATCCAATCTTTTGTTAAATGGGTTAAGTCTAAAATTAACGAGGAAATTAATATCTAAACACAAAAATTAACATCAGTTATTAACCAGATCAAGGTAACACAAAAAATTATATTAATTAAAGACAAAAAATAAACACTAAATTAAATCTAGAAAGAAAATAATAAATCAAAAAGTAGAAAAAAGAACTAAAAACAAAACAAATAAAAAACTAAAGAAGAAATGGGCCAAGAAAAAGAAAAGAGAGAAGAAAGCCCAAGAGAGGGTGATGTAAGAAGTGATCAGGGGGTGCAAGGAAAGTGGGCTATGGCCCAAAACGTCCATGCACATGCTAGGGAGTTAACTAGTTTGACTCAGTGATGGGCGTTTGGTCGGCTAACTTTAGGAGTCAAAATAGAATCCCTCATCTCAAATCCAACCTCAAAACTTTCAAAACATACCTCATATGGTCATATCGAGCTCTTCTTTCCTCGAAAACCCTAACTTAAACCGTAACCAAAACCTCAACTTATGAAGACAAACCCTCACTGAACTCTTCTCCTGAATACAATTTTGCAACCGAAGCTTGTCAAAACCTACCCAAACATCTAATTGAATCAATACCCAAACTAAACCTTAATCATCTAAACCTTATAAGTAAACCAAAATAGACCATGATTCTACACCTAAACACCACTTGAGGTAAGGCTCAAGGGGGATGGAATTCTTGTGCCCCAGTGTCTTACTATCCACCTTGCTGGGCATCCTCCAAGCTCTGATGAACCTTTGTCGAAGTCCTTGCGCATCATTGTCGAAGTCAAAAACTAGGTCAGGGATCAGCATGTCATGAGGGTCATCCCTCTGAGCATATCCAAACTGTCTTAGAGCTAAACAGGGGTTGTAGGTAATGCCTCCCCTAATGCCAAGTAGTGAGACATTAGGGAATTCTCCCAACGATTAATGATGATGACATTTTCTCTGGACCGAGAACACCAATGTACATCGGAATGTGTGATGGTCATCAACCATTGTGACCACCTTAAACCCTGCTCATTCTTCAAAACTGATTGTGGAAGGTGAGAAATAAACCACCTTGCTAGGAGAGGAGTACATCACATGAGAACACCTCTTTTCCTCATTGTTCGTGTGTAAAATGAGTGTAGGATGTCCCCAAGCAATGTAGGTATAGGATTCTGGGATATGAAAATCTTGACAGCATTCACATCTATAAGTTGATCAGGGTTTGGGAACAGGACCAACCCATAGATAAGGAGTGCCACAATCTCTTCAAAGGCTTGTAGATCAAGAGAATTCCAGCAGTCTTGTGCCTTCTCGAACAGAAACTTTGCCAAGAAACCCTTGACACCACTCCTGGTTTCCCAATGTCCCTTGATGTTAGATGGTTGCAAGTGTAATGCTTGAGCAACATTTTCAGGCTTTGGTTCTTTTTCCGTACCGTTGTAGGGTAGTTGATAAAGAATAGGAATTCTCAGGAGTTGAGAAAATTCCTCCAAAGTGGGTACTAGTTGGTAATCAGGGAATGTGAAACAGTGGTGTAGGGGGTCAAAAAACTGGAAGAGAACTTTCACCATGTCTTCTTCAATGTTGGAGTCGACCAAGTTAAGAAGTCTACCATGTCTTTCACTGAAGAGAGAATTCTCTGGAATCCTGGAAGTGAGCTCCTTGAGTTGAGCAGGGATTCTCACAAGGTTGACTTGAATGGTTTTCCTGCGAAGAGATTCCATGACCTACAAAACAAGAACAAAGATGGAGATCCAAACCCTTGAAATGGTTAGTGGATGCATATGATGCTTTATGATGTTCATGATGTATGCACAAACACATGTACAAGCAAGTCACACAAAACCCTAGTTTCAGGCTTGCATGAGGTTTCATAGGTAAATACCCTCTTGAGTTTAGTTGGCTCAAACCTGTCCTATAAATAGTAACTGGGTTCTAAGGAGCTCAATATCACTGGATTGTTTTCTATGTTCATTGTTTTGGTTTAGCCACTTAACTAGCAACCAAAATATTCCAAGAAAACAACCCTCACTGAGTGTAGTATCGAGTATCTACCAACTTTAGACTGCACCAAAGCCGGTCATCTCACTACCCCTAATAAAAGGCCAAGATGGTCAAGTAAGGTTCTAAGAGTTCATTAGTGCTTTATGACATCACTCAGCAGCCCCGTATTCTCTTTGATTGACTCAAAGGCTACCGATACTCACAAATATGTCGCACTAATATAGCTATTACTTCAACCATGTCGGTATACCCCGCACAGTTTCCACAACGTATTTCTATTTACCTATGAATGTTTCCCAAATCCGGGTGGAGGATTTCAAGCCCAAACAAGAGAACCAAATGTAAAGCAAGAAAACCAAACAATATAATCATGCAAAGGGTGATCTAAGCCCTAAGGTTACTCCACTTTTAAAATATTCCCCAGCAGAGTCGCCAGTTCTGTGATACGGTGGGAGAACTGACTTGGGATTTTGCGTTTGTGTTTGCAAATGTTTCGGTTTAGCAAGAGTCGCCACTGACTTTTTATTTTATCCTAAGGAAAGGCCAAAAAGCACAGGAAAGACCTTTGAGATGTTTTCTTGGGTTCGGGGAGTAGATTATAGAAAGGGAAGGTATTAGCACCCTTTCTATCCATGGTTATCCATGGGCTCTTAGTTATTTGTTTAGATCACTTGCTTTTCTTTTCAATTGTTTGAAATGGTGCTTTGTGTGCGATTTTGAAAGATGTTTTGAAAAGAGGCCATCGTTGTGGCAACCTTTGTAATGATTCTTGTTTGAATGTATACAAAGGTGTTTTTGTCTTTTGAAAAGTTTTCAATGTTTGAAAGTAGGGTTTTGAAATTGTGTGGAGAAGTGTGTTTTGAAGATAGCAAGGATGTTTTTTCAAGCTTTGATCAAGTAACTAAGAGTTGTCTACCCTATTTTACTCAAAGATCTTTCTTATGTTTTTAACCCTTTTAACAGTGTTGTTTCACCATTGTATTTGGTGAGCAACCTTGTGTTAGGATGTTAAACGGGATAGGCGCGGGTCATCGTATAGACCATGATAGCAATTATGTCAAGTATTTTTGGCGATTTTCTTGAGGGACTTGATCATTTTGTTTAGGCAACTCAGATAGCGTCATCGAGGGACTATGATCTTTTGTTTTGTTTTTGTTTTTGCCAAAGTACTTGACATGCATACCATGGCCCATTTTTGAAGGCAACAAGTGGATTGAAACCCTAGGAGTGCAAGTGTGTATTGTGTTTGTTTTTTCATGCATTTTTGTCTTTGATTAGGTCAAACTATTTGTTGGTCTTGATTTTGCATACAAACCCTAAGTCTAATCATGACATAATTGAAAGCATTTAAAGGTGCGAGAATTTAAATTCTACACTATTACAACATGATATAGGGAGGGGGGGTACAAATTTGAATTGGGGATTATTTGACAAGAAATTAAACCCTAAATTATTACAACCAAATTGAATTTGCAAGGCATAATATTTAAATGTACATTATTTAAATAAAATACAATAAATAAACATTAGATAAAATGCATTATGCAAAAAAAAAAGGTTTTATTTGTTCATGTATGTAAAAAGTATTGTTAATGTGAAAGGTGTGTAAAGAAATAAAATTAAAAAAAAGTCAATTTTAATTATTTTTGTTTTTAGGGCAAAAAACCCTAATTTCTTAAGAAAATAAATATAATGTATTTATTTATGTACAAATATAAAAGTATATTGAAAAAAAGTATTTTTTTAGTATAAAATATCAATAAAAATAAAATGTATTATTTTTGTGTTTTTTATTCTAATTATTTAATAATATATATATATATATATATATATATATATATATATATATATATATATATATATATATATATATATATATATATATATATATATATATATATATATATATATATATATATATATATATATATATATATATATATATATATATATATATATATATATATATATATATATATATATATATATATATATATATATATATATATATATATATATATATATATATATATATATATATATATATTAAACATATTAAGTGTGTGAAAAATAAAATAAATTATTTACAAAAATGTATATATTTCAAGAAAATATTTTCAAATGTGAATAAAAATAATAAATGAAAATAAAAGTATTTTTTTACCTTATTTTTAAATTTAAACAAAATATTATAAAGCATTGAAACATTTTAATGTTTGAAATAATTGAAATAAATACCAAATAAATATAAAAATTTATGGAAATATTTTTTAGGCATTTTTTATGTTTGAAAATAAAATATCAAAGTCAGAAATGAAATAAAAATGAAAAAATAATAAAAATACAACGAATTGGGCCAGTGGGTGTGAAACTGGAAAAGAGGGTGTTAGAAGCAAAACAAGCCAGCCCAACCCATCATCTTCATCTTCTTCCTCCAGACTTTGAAAAAATGCCCGTTTTCCACACAAACTTGTATCTCCTGATTCAGTGCTTTTTTGACAAAACTCAAAACATAAAACTTGTAGAGCATCAAACAATAAATCTAACCATATAAAAAACTTAAGCTAACTCTCAAAGACCAGAGAGAATTTCTCTGGCCCTAATTTCTAACCTAGTTTTTTTCAGAAAGTTCATGGATGAAATTCTCCTAGCACGATTAATATAAATGAAAACTAAGCACATGTATGGTTTCAGGGCTATGAATACAACATCTTTCATTCACAAACCTAAGTCTAACTATTCCTAAATAGAGATACAGAAGTTCATGAAATACCTGTTTCAGTTGAGTTCGAGCTGGACAATGCAGCAACTTCGAATGGTGCCTGAGGTTCTTTTGAGCTTGCCTGATGTCCACTGAACCTTTCCCAATGCTTAGTTTGTTTTGAAGTGGCCTGAATCGTGCTACAGAACTCAACCTGCAAAGTTCCAAACAAAAATGGCAATGTGTGTTAATGGAGTTACAACAACTTGTGAATGGTCTGGATTGCTCAGGTATGTTTATTGGAATGTGTTTGAAGTAGTTTTGGACAAAACGCACGAGGGAATTTGATGGTGGCTTGTGATTTGCAGAACTTGCCCTGTTTTGCAAGAAAAAGTGGTTTTGGAGTATGAGGATGCTTTAGGGGTGAAAGGATCCTGCTTCTGACTTTCAAGAGTGTATGAAACTTGTTTGATAACTTTGCTTGAGTTAGTTTTATCAGATATGTGAGATACAAGCTTTTGGCCCTTTGACTTGTTTTGGAAGCAAAGTTGGAAGTGAAGTGAGATAGGCCTGTACAAGCTATCTCCAAGCACGCACGAACTTCTTGTACTATGCCTGAGATTGTGGAGCTTGTTTGCTGCAAAGGAAGAAAGTCCAAGGCTCAAGAAAATGCAACTTGACATAAAGTGCCCTTTATGAAAATGGAAGTGCCATCTTTATGCCAAAAATGGAAAAGTTCAATGTATAAAGCTCCCTTGATCAGAATAATGCCAATATCTAATATATTTGCATTCAATTTTTGAGTGTAAATTATTTTAGAGGCATGTAATCATGTACTAAGCTAGTTTGGTCAGATTTTCAACTTGGTATGAACATGTATTGGCCATGGTTACAAAGTGAGTTTTTGCCAACTTCAAGCATTCGATTCTCCCTAACCACAAGGGTGTTTGAGGAGTTCTTGGATAATTTGGAAAGCTTGCAACATGTACTATAATCCATATTTGAAATGCAACTTGAGACTCCAAGTAGAACTATGTGAAAAATGGCCAAGAAGATGGGTCAAAATCCTGCCTAAACTAGGGCAAAATTTCTCTAAGTTAAAAGTTTTAGGTACCCTTATTCCAAAAATCATAACTTGAGATCCAAGCTTCTTTTGAGAAAACTTTGTGAATCAAAGTTGTAGAATTTGTGATGGAATACAACTTTCATGTTGCAAGTTTTGTTTGAATCCATTTTAATCTTGGTGAAAAAATGGGACAAAGTTAGGAAAAAATAAGAAAATTTTATAACTTAGAAAATTTCTAAGTTATGCAATTTTTCCATTTTAAACCCTAATTTGCAATTTTGGGTTTCTTGATGAACAAGTTTCATAATTTCACATGTCTTGATGAAAAATGACCCTTGGTACTTGATTTTGACCAAAAAGTCAAAGTTTGACTTTTCAGTGTACAGTTAAATTTTGATCAGTTGACTGAAAAATTCATCTGTCAATCCTATACATTTGAGATCTTTTGAACTTGTTGAATGGGTCAAGACAAAGTCATTGAGTCCTTGGGTCCATGGTTGAGCTTGATTTGCCATTGGTTAGGTCAAACAGTCAAAAATTGCCTCTGTACAGTCAAAACCCTAAAAATGACCATTTTGCCCTTTTGGTGATCTGATCAAATTTCTTGTGGAATTGTGATCAAAACTTGATAAAATGGTTCATATGTGTTCATAATGTTGATGTGGGTCAAAATTCATGAGGTTTTACTGTCAATTGGCCACAATTGACTTTTTCTCCAATACAACTGATTTCTAGGTCAATTGTCCAATTGACTGGGCAAAAATTTGATTCAAGGCTTGAAACTTGGTATGGACAAACTTGTGAGTCCAACATGAAGTATGAAAGTCACTTTTGGAATTGTAGGTCAAAACATCCCTGTGCAAACTCAAACCCTAATTTAGGTCAATAGTGCAAGAATGTGTCTTGAGCAGAGCAAACCCTAGCTTGATCTTGAATTCCAAGAGTCTTGTGATGAGAAATGTTGATGAAATGAGAGGGAAAATTTTGGGGTACAACAGTTGCCCCTGTTCAATCTTCTTGAACCTGAAGAGTTAGATTGGAAAGTTTGCCTTTCGCGACTCGAAGGTAAAAGAGGATTGGACACTAGAGTGCCCGTAAATTTGCACTCGTCAAAATATAGCCGAGGAAATGGGCTTAAAGGTGCCATTTGGAGGTGGTGGAATCTTGCTTGAGATGGGCTTAAAGATGCCGTCCAAAAATGTTTGTTGAATTGCAATGTTGTAGGTTAGGAGAATGAGCATCAAAATGGTATCCGTGTCTGGAATGCATTTGAACTGTAACTGTATTTGATTCTTTCAATGAATATTAGAATGACTGCCGTGTCTGGAGTGTATCTATATTGTATCTTAATTCTGAATGGGCGACAGAGAAGCATCTGTGTATGGAGCATCTCTGGGCTGGGGATAAATTCCGAATGAGTGACAGAATAACCGAGTCCGGAGCGTATCTGGACTGTATCTGAAGTTGAGATCCATATGAGTAGCAGAATGACTTCTGTGTCTGGAGTGTATCTGAGACTGTAACTGGGATCTGAATAAGTGACAGAATGACTTCTGTGGTGACTGCACTGGGGAGAATCAAACTTCTGGTGTAAGGTCCAGAATGGCATCCGTGTTTGGAGCGTATCTGAACTTGTAGTTGATAGTTGAATCTGAATGAGAGATAGAATGGCCGCCGTGTCTGGAGCGTATCTAGTCTGTATCGGATTGCTGACGTCTGAATGAGTAGTAGAATGACCGTCGTGTCTGGGGTGTATCCGTACTGTATTTTGACTTGAAGTTCTGAATGAGTAATAGAATGACCGCCGTGTCTGGGGTATATCCATACTGTATCTGAATAATTATTAATGATAGCCTTTTAATCTTATCCTGAAAAGGGTAAAATGTTAGCTAAACACAAAGTTATGTTGCATGATATGTATGATGCAATGAACTGTGTTTCATCAATGTTTATGATATATGAATGTAATGGATGGGCATGTAAGTTGAGTGGCTGTCTTGCTGAGGAAAATAAATCCTTGATAACTGGAGACAATGAAATCTTTGAATGCTATCGGGGAAAGTAAATCCTTGACCGATGCTGGGGATTCCAAAAATCTTTGATTGTTTGGGAAGGAGAAATCCTGGGACCACTGTTGGAGATTGAAAATCCTCGGCGATTTGTGGGGATTAACAAGGCCTTTGACAATTTCTACAGGGAATGAGAATCCTTCATGACTTTCCTGGGAAATAGGGAAAACTCTGAAAATCTCTACTGGGGAGTTAAAGCCTGGGAGGCTTCTGCTTGGAGAAATAAGACCGAGAATCTTCGATCTTGCTGGGAGATAACTCTGTGGGGAGAATGTTTACTCGGCCGGTGAAATCAGGAGCTTTGGGTTATATGCCAAACTACTAGGGAAGCATCATAGTTGGGGATAAGCCAAGAAATTATCTGTTATCTGCTTGGTTCTCAGATTTTTAAGATAGCCTGTTGGGGAAATTGGGGGAAGTTGAACAGTTCCCACCGGGGGTTGGTGGTTGGAAATTTGACTTCGCTGGGGAAGAAGGTTTAGAATATTCTGGTTCCGCTGGGGATAGGTATTTCAGGGTCTTCGGGATCCACTGGGGATCGGGAGTTTGAACTCTGATGGGAACTTTGAAACTTAACTCAGCTGGGGAATCAAGTTTAGAGTGCACTGGCTCCGCTGGGGATCTTGAAGTTTAACTCTGCTGGGGACATGTACTCCGAGGTTTTAGCTTTGTTGTGGATCTGAATGATGTATTGTAGGGGATTTCTCCTGGAACAGCACAAAGATATCTTCTTACACCTTCAACCTATTAGTAATTATCCTTTCTCAATTTCGTTTTATTTGTAAGCAGTGATTATATTCAAATGCATATGCCTATTTAACGAAACATTGGATGTTTTCAAATAAAACATAAGCGTAAAAAAGAAGGCAAGCAAATTTTTGCACTTTAAAGTATCTTTGTATTAATTTTTGTAAGTATCTTTGTACAAAGGAGACAGACATCCTAGTAAGAGAATGTTGCCATAAAAATTGAGAAAAAATTTATACAAAAAGAAAGATGGCTATGTGTAACAATTCCATGGGGTTCTCATTCTGCTATAGCCTTCACAACTCTGAGTATCTGTCCATTCGTTGTTTCATCCGCAGATGATTGGATTGATCAGAAGCTTGGAGCTTGTTGGTGAAGAGATTACTCTTAAAGTGATCCGACGAGACATAGTCATACGCTTTAATTCCCTAACTTTTGCCTGGACCGCCCTTTCGGGTTTTCGATCCACCAGGAAACCCTTTTTTGCCCAAGTCGCCCTTTTGGGTTTTCAACTTGCCGGGTGTACCGATTTTTAGTTTTATCCCTAATTTTTTTCCTGAATCGCCCTTTCGGGTTTTCGATTCACCGGGATGCCCATTTTTTGCCTAAGTCGCCCTTTCAGGTTTTCAACTTGTCGGGTCGTTTTATGCGTAGTATCTTTTAACTATGTCTGCGTTCGCAGGGTGCAGCAAGTCGTCGCCGTCCATGGTGGTCAGAATCATTGCCCCACCAGAAAAGATGCTCTTGATCACAAATGGTCCTTCGTAAGTAGGAGTCCATTTGCCCCTGGGATCACTTTGTAGCAAGATGATCCGCTTAATTACAAGATCTCCGACTCGATATTCCTGACATCTGACCTTTTTGTTGAAAGCCTTAATCACCATTTTTGATACATCTAACCATGACAAACGGCAGTAAGTCGCTTCTCGTCGATCAAGTTAAGTTGATCAAGCCAGGTCTGAATCCAATCGTCTTCACTTAAACCGGCATCCTTCATAATCCTCTAGGAAGGAATCTGAACTTTCATAGGTAAAACAACTTCCATGCCATATACCAACGAAAAGGGAGTTGCCCTTGTTGAAGTAAGTGTCGTGGTACGATATCCATGCAGAGAAAACGGTAACATCTCGTGCCAGTCCTTGTAGGTGACTGTCATCTTTTGAATGATCTTCTTGATATTTTTGTTCGCAACCAACAACACCGTTCATCTTTGGCCGATAGGGAGATGAATTGTGATGATAAATCTTGAATTGCTCGCACAGAACGATGATCATGGTGTTGTTCGAATTTGTACTGTTGTCTGTAATAATCCTGTCGGGGATACCGTACCGGCATATGAGGTTCTGCTTGATGAAGCGGGCAACCATGTTCTTTGTAACAGAGGCATAGGAAGATGCTTCGACCCACTTGGTGAAGTAATCAATGGCGACCGAGATGAAACGATATCCATTAGATGTCGTAGGCTTGATCTCTCCAATCATGTCAATGCCCCACATTGTGAACGGCCAAGGATCTGTCAGAACGTTGAGAGGAATATGAGGAATATGTACCTTGTCGGTGTAGACTTGGCACTTATGACAAGTGCGGGAATGTTGATGACAATCAGCTTCCATAGTAGACCAGTAGTAGCCTTCCCTTAGAATCTTCTTAGCCATCGTATGTCCTCTCAAGTGGGTGCCGAATGTGCCACTATGTATTTCAGTCATGATCAACTCTGCTTCAACCTTGTCCACACAACAAAGTAGAACACAATCATGTCTACGCTTATAAAGGATGCCATTGCTTAGGAAGAACTTGGCAGAAAATCTCCTTAAGAACTTTTTGTCATTGACGGAAGCTCCTTCGGGATATTCTCTAGTCTGGAGATACCTTTTGATTTCATGAAACCAGGGTTGTTCCACTACTTCTTCGGTGTTAATCTCGTGACAGTGCGCAGGTTCTTCCATTCGCTCGATGGTAATTTGGGGAGCCTCGTTATTCTAGTTGAGTTTAAACATGGAAGACATTGTAGCCAGAGCATCGGCTAACTGATTTTCTTCTCGCGGGAAATGCTCGAAGGTAATCTACTCGAAATGAGGAAACAATGTCAAGACGTGTTCTTTGTATGGGATAAGATTAGGATGTTTGGTGTCCCATTCTCCTTTGACTTGACTGATAACCAAAGCCGAGTCCCCAAATACGACCAAAGATTTGATTCCCAAGTCTATAGCAGCCTTGAGACCAAAGATGCAAGCTTCATATTCAGCCATGTTGTTGGTACAGCTAAAGCAAAGTCGGGCAGTGAAGGGTGTATGGCAACCATCTGGAGAAATGAGTACTGCACTGATACTGTTGCCAAGTGAATTTGAAGCACCATCAAAGTACAGGGTCCATCGGGATCCTTGTTCAGGTCCTTCATACGGTCCGTTACCTTCAATGTTATCCAATGTCATGATGTCCTCGTCAGGGAAGTCAAATCTCATAGATTGGTAATCTTCGACGGCTTGATGAGCTAGATGGTCAACTAGTACACTCCCCTTTATAGCTTTTTGGGTAGTATACTGGATATCATACTCAGTCAGGATCATTTTCCATCTAGCTATTCTTCCAGATAAAGCATGCTTCTCGAAGATATACTTGATCAGATCCATTTTGGAAATCAGCAAAGTGGTATGAGTCAACATATACTGCCTTAGCCAGCGAGCAGCCCATACCAAAGCGCAACAACTTTTCTCGAGCAGTGAGTAGAAAGTCTCACAGTCGGTAAACTTTTTGCTATGGTAATAAATGGCATGCTCTTTTCGGCCAGACTCGTCATGTTGGCCCAGTACGCACCCCATTGAGTTATCCAAAATAGTCAGATACATGATTAACGGCCTTCCTTCGACGGGTGGCATCAGAATAGGAGGTTCCAATAAATACTCCTTGATCTTATCAAAAGCAACTTGACAATCATTGTTCCATTCGACTACCTGATCTTTCTTCAATAGCTTGAAGATTGGCTCACAGGTAGATGTCAGGTGAGAGATGAACCTCACGATATAGTTTAAGCGTCCCAAGAATCCTCTAACCTCCTTTTTAGTGCGGTGGGCAGGCATTTCTTGTATAGCCTTTACTTTAGATGGATCAACCTCAATGCCTTTGTTGCTGACAATAAATCCCAAAAGTTTACCAAACCTAACTCCAAAAGTACACTTGCTTGGGTTTAATCTGAGCTTATATTTTTTCAACCTGGCAAACAACTTTTGCAAATGATCAAGGTGTTCTTCTTCCGTCTGTGATCGAGCTATCATGTCGTCTACGTAAACTTTGATCTCATGATGTATCATATCATGAAAAAAATCTACCATGGCGCGTTGATAGGTTGCCCCTTCATTCTTCAGTCCGAATGGCATCACTTTGTAGCAGAAGGTACCCCATTGCGTGACAAAAGTAGTTTTCTCCATGTCCTCGGGGGCCATTTTGATCTGGTTGTATCCCGAGAATCCGTCCATGAAGGAAAATACCTTATGTTGAGCTGTGTTGTCAACCAAGATGTCGATATGCGGCAGTGGAAAATCGTCTTTAGGGCTAGCCCTGTTTAAATTCCGATAGTCCACACACATTCTGACTTTGCCGTCCTTTTTAGGCACGGGCACAATGTTAGCAACCCATTGTGGATAGGAAGTAACAGCCAGAAAGCCAGCGTTGAATTGCTTCATTACTTCAGCTTTGATCTTCTCAGACATGTCGGGCCTCATTCGGCGGACCTTTTGCTTAATCGGTGGACAGTCTTCTCTTGTAGGGTGACGGTGAACCACGATATCTGTGTCTAACCCTGGCATGTCTTCATAAGACCAGGCGAAGATTTCAACATATTCGTTCAACAGCTGTACTAGACGCTCTTTGACACCTGGTTCCAGGTTGGCACCCACTTTCACCTCCTTCTTGTCTTCCTCTGTCCCCAAGTTGATGGTTTCTAGCAACTCTTCATGAGGCAGAATAGCCCTCTCTTCTTGTTGCAAAAGTCTGGCTAACTCTCCCGGCACTTCACAGTCTTCGTCAACTTCGTACTCAGCATGATTGACCAAATCTTAAGAGTTACCAAAGGCTAAAGCAGAATAGTCACCCATGGAATCCAGAGTGGATGGGTACCTGCATTTGTGAGTGTGGGTGTGTGTAAGGGATAGCCATCCTTAAACAAAAACAAAATGCAAAAGGAAAGAAAATGAACACAACAATTTATAAATGAAGACGTCCAATGATTCATTAAAACATGGCATATGATAATGAAGAAAATCAAACCCTTACAAATGGACCTACATACCCCGGGCAAGGCATGAGGTGAAAATAGTGTACGAATTGTTTAGTTATTACAGACCAAAAAATGGGAAATTGTTCAAGGATAAAATTACTGGTTTATGAAGGTGATAGGAATAAAATCCTTTGCTTCCAAATTTCTTAAACCCCCTTCGACGGTTGGAAAGATCCAATCTGCAAAGTTGTCCTCTTCATCTTCATATTCTACAACATTAATTTCGTGGTGGGTGATTTTGACGGGTGGTCCTCCAGCCTTGGAGCAACACATAGCCTTTTATCCTGCAGTAGTAAACCCTAATCCAAACTTGTCTGTCTTATGGGGAAAATCCGGCAGTTTCCCCCATATTGTGCTCTTTCCTTCTTTAATTACCGCCTCTGCGTCCTTGAGAGATACCATCCTAGATACATGCTTGGGAACGACAGACACCTCAACCATTATCTTCGCAACTGCTACCTCAAGAGAAACTTCCTCAAAATGTTGGAAAGGCGTTTCGATGAACTCGCCATCCAACTCCACATAACGGAAGGAGTTGAGGTGACTTATCATGTACTCTTCCTCGCCGTGCACCGTTATAATTTTACCCTTAACAGGATATTTCAGCATTTGGTGCAAAGAGGAGGTAACTGCCCCGGCATAATGGATCCACGGTCTTCCTAACAAACACGAATATGAAGGACGGATGTCCATCACATAAAAGGTGGAGTTGAAAACTTATGTGCCTACTTTGATAGGAATGTCAACCTCTCCATGAACCATTCTCTTGGACCCATCAAAAGCCCTAACAACAATGTTACTAGGTTTGAGGGTCAATCCTTTGCAGTCCAAACGGTCCAACGCTTTCTTCGGCAGCACATTCAAGGAAGAACTAGTATCAACTAAGACATGGGCGAGGGTGGTTCCCCTGAATTCAACTGAAACATGTAGCGCATCGTTGTGATTCCTACCCTTGGGAGTCAGATCAGCATCGGAAAAGCCAAGGCCATTATCAGCAGTAAGACTGGCCACACACTCCTAAAACTGGTCAGCCGAAGTTTCTTGGGGCACGTGTGCCGTCTTTAGAAATTTGATTAAGGCCTTAGCATGGGCCTCAGAGCAGAGTAGAAGAGCCAACATGGATATTTTAGAAGGGGTCTGCCCTAGCTGTTCCACAACGTCGAAATCACTCTTTTTGATTATTTTCAATATTTCTTCCATTTCTTTCTGGGTGGTTTCGGGGATAACCACAGCATGAGCCTTCATCCTGACAGGCGCTTCTAGTATCCCCTTACCCTTATCGGTAGTATCAGCAGATTGTTTTACTTCAGGAGTATCCAATTCTTCAATCATCAGGCCTTGCACAGATGGCCTAGCAGGTACAGAAGCTTTCAAGGGTCCGAAGACTGCTCGAGGGGGAGCAATCTTCGAAGAAAAAACCGTCCACTGCGGGTTATCTTGCTTGTACCCACAATGTTCCCTATATCAGGGGTCTCCTCTTCAGAATTCTCTTGGACTGCTTCAATCTGTTTGATACCATGATAGAAGATTTCTCCTCCATAGTTCCATGGTATCGTATTGATAGATTGATACAGGACAGGCCCCGACATGGTGATTTTTAAAGGTACAAATTCAGGATCAGGTGTAATCTTGACAGGCCTTTTGCAAGCCTTGGGAAGATTGTCGGATATGGTTATGATTGCAATATCGTTGGTTGAAGTAGCAAAAGTAGCAGGAGTAACAGGAGTGAAGGTATCAACAGGGGTCTTTTGGAAGAGTATCTCTTGGGTATCCATCAGGCGTTGGACACCTGATTTCAACATTGGGCAGTCAGCTCGTATGTTTAAAAAAAAGTAGCAGTCTTTTCCGCAGCCTGGGAATATCCCGTCTCTCATCAAATTCTCTTTAATCACTAGTAACAGAGTCAAAAGGTCAGCAACATCGATGACATGAAGGTCTTCTATAACGACATGAACATTATGGTCGTGCTTGGGCATCAGAGCAGATATCACATTGGGCTTCTCAGGAGCATCAAATTCTACTTCCTTGGCGTCAATCAAGTCTTGGATTTTGTTCTTAAGCGCCCAACAATTATTGGTATCATGCCCAACACTGTCAGAGTGGTAAGCACACTTAGCATTGGAGTGGTAGTATGGAAAGGAGGTATTAGGGTTCTTTGGCGCTTCTTTCAAACTGGTAAGCTTCAGCTTTAACAAATGAGGGAGTACTTGAGCTGGCGTCATGTTGATTCGGGTGAACTGGCGTTTTGGCCTTTCTACCCGTTGTTGATTAGGTCTTAACTGATTGCCGCGAGGTTGATCATTTGAAGAGTTTTGAATCATCACAGCCCCTACAGTTGGCCGACGCTCGGTTCTTCCCTGACTTTTCTGAGAGTAAATAGCAGAGGCTTCCTTCTTAGCCGGGAAGGCTTTCTTAACAGCAGTAGACGCGGAGGTATCTTTCTGAATCTTACCACTTTTAATACCGGCCTCGACCCTTTCGCCGGTCAGAATTAGTTCAGTAAATCCCGCAGAGGAACTCCAGATTAAATGATTGAAGAAAGGGCCAGACAGGGTCTCTATAAACATGTCAACCAGCTCTTTATCCGATAATGGTGGCTGCACCCTTCCAGCCAGATCACGCCACTTCTGGGCATACTCTTTAAATCCTTCATTGGAAGCCATCCCCATACTTTATAGCTGAGTATGAATGGGCGCCAAATCAATATTGTATTGGTATTGACGGTAAAAAGCAGTAGCTAAGTCTTCCCAGTTATGAACCTCAGGCCTTTCAAGTTGATAGAACCAGTCCAATTGTGTGCTTGACAAACTGTCTTGGAAAAAGTGTACCTAGAGGTTTTTATCAGATGAGTGGGGTTGGATCTTTCTGACATAGGATCTCAGATGCATCTTTGGGCAGGAAAGACCGTCATACTTAGAAAATGTTGGTACTTTGAACTTGGGAGGAATAACGATCCCAGCGACCAACCCTAGTTCTTCAAAATCTAAACCAAGTACCCTTTGCAACTCCATGGCTGCCAATCTATCCTCAAGATTCTTATACTTTTCATCCGCCGGGGGATATTGCTATTCGGAGTAGTCTTCGTCTTCTTCCTCTTCCTCCTCTTCAACTTCAGATTCAGAAGGTCCCGCAACTCCTTTTCCTTTACCATCCCCTTCATCAGACGTTGAGGGGAACTCGAGAACTTTTCTAGCGTTGCTTTCAAACCTTCTTCCAAAAGTGGCTACTCCGGGCCTTTTCTTCTTTTTCTCTTTATTTTTCTCCAACAGTGCTTTGAGGTCCTCTTGACCCTTTGCTAAGGTTATAAGGAGTTGCTGGAATTGAGAATTCCGTGCTTGCAGATCCTTAACCGTTTGCTCCAAATCCATCTTGCTGAAATAAACAGCAGAAAGATAAGGAAACCTGGTGTGAAGACCTGTTTATGCATATGATGAATGGTATGTTATTCATGTAATGCATTCAAGGATTCAGAAATTCAAATTTGTTGCAAACAAAAAGGAACACACGTCATATTAAGAAGAAATTGTTAGTACATAAGTGCCCCCATGGGCAAAAAATTACAAAACTCTTAATGTAAAAAGACATTGCGCATCCTCTTTGGTGCGATGTAAGTGTTGAGAGTTTCCTCCTCATGAAGTCGGCGGGTAAGCTCCAAAACCTTCTTCTAACTAGCATAGAAGCTGGCTTCAAAAGTATTTCGTTCTTCCTTGAGTTGGATCCAACTCTTTTCCATTTCTTCCCATGATGTTGGCATGTCAGGATGTAGGATAGTGTATGGAACCTCTCCTTCCATAACAGGCTCTTTGATCAAGGGGAGAATGTGAGGATATGGCATCATAAGATTCTGGGCGCGGGTTCGTACCCACTTGAGGTAAGGCTCAAGGGGGATGAAATTATTGTGCCCCAGTGTCTTACTATCCACCTTGTTGGGCATCCTCCAAGCTCTGATGAACCTTTGTCGAAGTCCTTGCGCATCGTTATCAAAGTCAAAAACTAGGTCAGGGATCAGCATGTCACGAGGGCCATCCCTCCGAGCATATCCAAACTGTCTTAGAGCTAAACAGAGGTTGTAGGTAATGCCTCCCCTAATGCCAAGTAGTGGGACATTAGGGAATTCTCCACAACGATCAATGATGATGACATTTTCTCTGGACCGAGAACACCAATGTACATCAGAATGTGTGAGGGTCATCAACCGTTGTGACCACCTTAAACCCTGCTCATTCTTCAAAACTGATTGTGGAAGGTGAGAAATAAACCACCTTTAAGGAGAGGAGTACAGCACATGAGAACACCTCTTTTCCTTATTGTTCGTGTGTAAAATGAGTGTAGGATGTCCCCAAGCAATGTAGGTACAGGATTCCAGGATATGAAAATCTTGACAGCATTCACATCTATAAGTTGATCAGGGTTTGGGAACAGGACCAACCCATAGATAAGGAGTACCCTAATCTCTTCAAAGGCTTGTAGATCAAGAGAATTCCAGCAGTCTTGTGCCTTATCGAACAGAAACTTTGCCAAGAAACCCTTGACACCACTCCTGGTTTCCCAATGTCCCTTGATGTCAGATGGTTGCAAGTGTAATGCTTGAGCAACATTTTCAGGATTTGGTTCTTTTTCCGTACCGTTGTAGGGTAGTTGATGAAGAATAGGAATTCTCAGGAGTTGAGAAAATTCCTCCAAAGTGGATACTAGTTGGTAATCAGGGAATGTGAAACAATAGTGTAGGGGGTCAAAGAACTGGAAGAGAACTTTCACCATGTCTTCTTCAATGTTGGAGTCGACCAAGTTGAGAAGTTTACCATGTATTTCACTGAAGAGAGAATTCTCTGGAATCCTGGAAGTGAGCTCCTTGAGTTGAGGAGGGATTCTCATAAGGTTGACTTGAATGGTTTTCCTGCGAAGAGATTCCATGACCTACAAAACAAGAACAAAGATGAAGATCCAAACCCTTGAAATGGTTAGTGGATGCATATGATGCTTTGTGATGTTCATGATGTATGCACAAACACATGTACAAGCAAGTCACACAAAACCCTAGTTTCAGGCTTGCATGAGGTTTCATAGGTAAATACCCTCTTGAGTTTAGTTGGCTCAAACATGTCCTATAAATAGTAACTGGGTTCTAAGGAGCTCAATATCACTGGATTGTTTTCTATGTTCATTGTTTTGGTTTAGCCACTTAACTAGCAACCAAAATATTCCAAGAAAACAACCCTCACTGAGTGTAGTATCGAGTATCTACCAACTTTAGACTGCACCAAAGCCGGTCATCTCACTACCCCTAATAAAAGGCCAAGATGGTCAAGTAAGGTTCTAAGAGTTCATTAGTGCTTTATGACATCACTCAGCAGCCCCGTATTCTCTTTGATTGACTCAAAGGCTACCGATACTCACAAATATGTCGCACTAATATAGCTATTACTTCAACCATGTCGGTATACCCCGCACAGTTTCCACAACGTATTTCTATTTACCTATGAATGTTTCCCAAATCCGGGTGGAGGATTTCAAGCCCAAACAAGAGAACCAAATCTAAATCAATCAAAGCAAACAATATAATCATGCAAAGGGTGATCTAAGCCCTAAGGTTACTCCACTTTTAAAATATTCCCCAGCAGAGTCGCCAGTTCTGTGATACGGTGGGAGAACTGACTTGGGATTTTGTGTTTGTGTTCGTAAATGTTTCGGTTTAGCAAGAGTCGCCACCGACTTTTTATTTTATCTTAAGGAAAGGCCAAAAAGCACAGGAAAGACCTTTGAGATGTTTTCTTGGGTTCGGGGAGTAGATTATAGAAAGGGAAGGTATTAGCACCCTTTCTATCCATGGTTATCCATGGGCTCTTAGTTATTTGTTTAGATCACTTGCTTTGCTTTTCAATTGTTTGAAATGGTGCTTTGTGTGCGATTTTGAAAGATGTTTTGAAAAGAGGCCATCGTTGTGGAAACCTTTGTAATGATTCTTGTTTGAATGTATACAAAGGTGTTTTTGTCTTTTGAAAAGTTTTCAATGTTTGAAAGTAGGGTTTTGAAATTGTGTGGAGAAGTGTGTGTTGAAGATAGCAAGGATGTTTTTGCAAGCTTTGATCAAGTAACTAAGAGTTGTCTACCATATTTTACTCAAAGATCTTTCTTATGTTTTTAACCCTTTTAACAGTGTTGTTTCACCATTGTATTTGGTGAGCAACCTTGTGTTAGGATGTTAAACGGGACAGGCGCGGGTCATCGTATAGACCATGATAGCAATTGTGTCAAGTATTTTTGGCGATTTTCTTGAGGGACTTGATCATTTTGTTTAGGCAACTCAGATAGCGTCATCGAGGGACTATGATCTTTTGTTTTGTTTTTGTTTTGCAAAAGTACTTGACATGCATACCATGGCCCATTTTTGAAGGCAACAAGTGGATTGAAACCCTAGGAGTGCAAGTGTGTATTGTGTTTGTTTTTTCATGCATTTTTGTCTTTGATTAGGTCAAACTATTTGTTGGTCTTGATTTTGCATACAAATCCTAAATCTAATCATGGCATAATTGAAAGCATTTAAATATGCGAGAATTTAAATTCTACACTATTACAACATGATATAGGGAGGGGGTACAAATTTGAATTGGGGATTATTTGACAAGAAATTAAACCCTAAATTATTACAACCAAATTGAATTTGCAAGGCATAATATTTAAATGTACATTATTTAAATAAAATACAATAAATAAACATTAGATAAAATGCATTATGCAAAAAAAAAGGTTTTATTTGTTCATGTATGAAAAAGTATTGTTAATGTGAAAGGTGTGTAAAGAAATAAAATAAAAAAAGTCAATTTTAATTATTTTTGTTTTTAGGGCAAAAAACCCTAATTTCTTAAGAAAATGAATATAATGTATTTATTTATGTACAAAAATAAAAGTATATTGAAAAATAGTATTTTTTTTTAGTATAAAATATCAATAAAAATAAAATGTATTATTTTTGTATTTCTTATTCTAATTATATATATATATATATATATATATATATATATATATATATATATATATATATATATATATATATATATATATATATATATATATATATATATATATATATATATATATATATATATATATATATATATATATATATTAAACATATTAAGTGTGTGAAAAATAAAATAAATTATTTACAAAAATGTATATATTTCAAGAAAATATTTTCAAATGTGAATAAAAATAATAAATGAAAATAAAGTATTTTTTACCTTATTTTTAAATTTAAACAAAATATTATAAAGCATTTAAACATTTTAATGTTTGAAATAATTGAAATAAATACCAAATAACTATAAAAATTTATGAAAATATTTTTTAGGCATTTTTTATGTTTGAAGATAAAATATCAAAGTCAGAAATGAAATAAAAATGCAAAAATAATAAAAATACAAAGAAATGGGTCAGGGGGTGTGAAACTGGAAAAGAGGGTGTTATAAGCAAAACAAGCCAGCCCAGCCCATCAGCTTCATCTTCTTTCTCCAGACTTTGAAAAAACGCGCGTTTTCCACACAAACTTGTATCTCCTGATTCAGTGCTTTTTTGACAAAACTCAAAACATAAAATTTGTAGAGCATCAAACAACGAATCTAACCATATAAAAAACTTAAGCTAACTCTCAAAGACCAGAGAGAATTTCTCTGGCCCTAATTTCTAACCTAGTTTTTTTCAGAAAGTTCATGGATGAAATTCTCCTAGCACGATTAATATAAATGAAAACTAAGCACATGTATGGTTTCAGGGCTATGAATACAACATCTTTCATTCACAAACCTAAGTCTAATTATTCCTAAATAGAGAGATAGAAGTTCATGAAATACCTGTTTCAGTTGAGTTCGAGCTGGACAATGCAGCAACTTCTAATGGTGCCTGAGGTTCTTTTGAGCTTGCCTGATGTCCACTGAACCTTTCCCAATGCTTAGTTTGTTTTGAAGTGGCCTGAATCATGCTACAGAACTCAACCTGTAAAGCTTCCAAACAAAAATGGAAAAGTTTGTTCACTTCTGAAAACATAATATCCTTCTATTAGTTAACAAAGACTATTATTTCTCCGGGTTGGATGAGGGAACATTCTGAAATCACTTGATTTCACCTTAATGGAAGCAATTCTTAAAAACCAACAAGTTGTAATAGTCAGTAGGACATGCGCAAGACCCAAGAAACATCATTCCATCACTTACAACAAAGGTGGAAGGACATAAGGCAAATTGATCCAGGAGTGGGATCACAACACTAGAATAAGTAGGTGCTTATTGTTCAAAGGTTACATCAACTCCAAGAATATATTATGCATGTAAAGTGGAGTATATTGTTTCATTTCCACCATAATTTTGTTCACGATTTTGGGAGTTAGATGAAGCTATTTTTGGAAGAATTTTTTTCCCTGAAAAGAGAAATCAAGGGAAGAATGAAAAGTAATGTGAATTCTTGTTGGTCGGTGACGCAAGGAAACATGATGAAAATTACACAAGTAATATCGAACGAAGTTATTTATAAGAAGAATCCTAAGAGTTGTGATGGTTAATCACTTGAGAAGTTTAGAAGAGCTCTATAGAAAATCATTGAAAAATCAAACTTATCATGTCTTTACCCTTTCATAAGCCGAGATAGGATTTATAACACCTAGTTTTATATTTTTAAGGTGCATGAATGATATTATTCAAGCACAGTCTGACGTGTTTATGTCACATTGCCTCATGGGCTAAAAATTATTCGACAATACAACACATGACACATTTTTTACACATAAAAATAATTGATATGTTGGTTAAAATTGCGAGACATACGATTTTAGGGTTAGATGGAACATCCCTCAACCAAGGTAGGGTTAGGTGGGTGAAATTGCAGCTAAACAAGACAGAGTCGAGTCTTTATTAGATTTACTTTGGTCCAGGAATTCCATGAAGCACAAGCAAGAGTCAAAACCTAATAAAGTTTGACAATTATCCAATCGAGGTCATGTTCTGTTGTTTTAGGGGCCACTCTCCATAATCGACGACTAAGGTGGAAGGACGATATGGGGCAAGAAATCATGCTTAAACTATGTCAACAAGTAGTGTCGTGGAGATAAGAAGATTATCTAGTCGTGGAACACCACATATTCCAAATAGAGAGTGCAGTAACACATTACATGTAAAAATAGTTGACTAAGACAATATTCATGTAGGGCATGGTCTTATGATCAATAGGATATCTTTCTCTATAAATACCACACTTTGTAAATTATCGAGGAGATTGAATCACTCAAGTTATTTTATATATTTTATTTTTGTTACTCTACTTTATATTTATAAATCTTTAAATTTAGTAGATTACCATCCCCATATATCTCCTCGTACTTAATGTTCTTTAAAATAATTAAGAAAGCTATAACATAAGAATATAATTTTTCTCTCGATTAGAGGTGTGCATGGTTCTTAATCCAAACCAAATTGTACCAAATATATAATTCAATTTGATTCTTAAAATCATTTTAATGAAATCAATTTATCTTTTTAAAATCGATTTATAATTAGATCGGTTTAGTTCAAAGATGATTTATACTAAAATTAAATTTTTGGTATAAACCGGTTTTGAAACCAAATTTTTCTCAAATTTGTTTTTGATTAAAACTCTTTTTTTAATCAAAACAACTTCTTCCTAACTTTATCCAATCGTTTTAAATCCCTTTTTGAAATCAATAGCCTCTAGTCGGGTGAATATTCAAATCTCAATTATGGCATTTGCGAAATTCGATCACAATTGTTTGATTTTTTAAAAGAATATAGATCCAACTAAAAGGACAAGAAACATACATTATAATTTTGACTATCAAAATGTTTCTATTGAAGGAATTTTTTTTGATTAAATGTATAGTATGAGACAATAATAAAAATACATAGCTATACAGAATGTTAAATTGAATTAAAACAGCCAACAATTATGAAACAAATATGCTAAAAAATTTGCTACAAAAATGTCTTAATTTGAGTGAAAGTGAAAGTAGAATATAATTATGAGCAAAGAATGTGCGATATTTAATAGAGGAAAATATTTATTAATAAGAAAATATTAAAAGAAAAAAAAATAAGAATTAAATTCCAATCATTCATTATTACTATTATTTCATAATTTTTATTAAAAAAATTAAATTTAAAATTATGAATAGACTTTTCATAAATAATTTAATAAATTTAAAGAAAATTACATTCACCTCCCATAAAATTTGTCAAAAAGACACCGACATCCCCTTTTAATTTTAAATCATGTACTTACCTCCCTTATATATATATATATATATATATATATATATATATATATATATATATATATATATATATATATATATATATATATATATATATATATATATATATATATATATATATATATATATATATATATATATATATATATATATATATATATATATATATATATATATATATATATATATATATATATATATATATCAACGAAAAATTATAGTAGCAGATTAAAAATTGTAGATAAATATCATTTATATTTATGATTTTTTAATATCATTAAAAATTATAAGAAAGTGTTAGTGTCATTTTAATAGATCTCAAAGAAAATTAATATATTTAAAATTAATGGAAATGTTAGTATTATTTTAACAAATTAACTTCAGGGGAGACGAGTGTATTTTTTTTCTTCCATAAATTTAAAAGTGTTATAGAGTAATTTAATAAGTAATAGTGTGATAAAGTAATTTAGTGACAGTGTGATAATTGATCATAAAACAGTAGGGAGGAGGACTCTTTTGCCAACTTGTACGGATACAATTATTGGCTTTTCTAAGCAAAGCATGAGTAAGTAAAAGGCAATTAGCAATTAATATTGATTCTCTAAAATGGTGAAATACCGACATAGACCTAACCAACCCGTGCATCTAAATGTCGTTATTGCAATTATATGAAATCAGAGTAATCAAGACCTATAGTTATTTCCACACACACAAATATATCTATGGTTACTATCCAAGAGTTAAACAGTTGTGTAGCCGTGAGAATTATGCACTTAGAATTGTGTGTTAGCTAGATGGCTTATTATTATGGTGGCCTTTTTGTTTTGTTTCGATTAGAATAGAAAGGGAAATGAAAGAAAGTGGGAGAATTAAAGTTTAATGAATAAAAGTGATTGAAAGGTAGAATGAATTTTTAGTGAAAGTGAAAGTAGAATGGAATTATGAGGAAAGAATAAATGACATATATTCATATATGTATTAATATTTATTTTCTAGATATCAGGAAAATATTTGTAAAACAAAGACATTATTGTATTTTCAACTGCTTGTTTTTATGTGACATTTCTCTCATATTTGTTACATCTTTTCTTTCATAATCATGTAAACAAATATACTATTTGTATGATTATATTTATGTAATCTCGGTTAATTTAAAATATCTTTTGCACTTTGTTTTTTCTTTTATCTTTTCAGTTCATTTTTTTAATTAAAAAAATGTGTCGTGGTGATAAATGATAATTAATTTATTATGAGATACTTAAATCTTAAATAATTAAACTATTTATTTAAATTTTATTTAACTAGAATTATTTTAATTTGTTTTTAGCGATTTGTTTGAGTAGTAATGAACACATAATGTGCTCTCTCTTTTAATTTTTACTTTGTTTTTGATGTACAGAAGTAGACATTATGATATGTTCTATCACAACAGGATCCCAAGGCATATGATTAATAGACTTTGAGCAAGAATAAGTTGGATTTGGTTGTGAGTTGTGAGCAAGTTGTTGATGTGGATGAATCATAAGCAAATCAATTAGGATCGAGTTTAAGAGGTTAAGAGGTAAGGATGAGCGCTAGAAATACAAAAGTTGCTACAATTTTGTCACAGGCCGCTCTTTAGTAGTTGTAGGTCTACCATAAGTCGTGTCATCCCTCATGATTTGACGTCGAAAGTACATTTAGCAGGATAAAACCAAAGGCTAAACTTCCTTAGACGTACACATAACTTTTTACAGTTAACAATTTGATCATCCTCAGTTTTGGATTTGACAATCATGTCATTTACGTAAATTTCTATCTCTTCATGCATCTTGTCATGGAAGAGAGCCACCATTTCCCTTTGATAAGGAGTCCTAGCATTCTTTAACCAAAATGGAATTACCTTGAGTAAAAGATTCTCCACAGGGGGATAAATGTGGTTTTTTCTATGTCTTGGTGACTCATCTTGATTTTATTGTATTCGGAGAAACTATCCATAAAGGAAAAGAGAGAATATTGAGCGATGTTATCTACTAACACATAAATATTGACAAATGAAAGTCATCTTTAGGACCGATTTTGTTTAGGTCTCAATAGTCAACACACATCCGCACATTCCCATCTTTCTTTGGGACTGGAACAATGTTAACAACCCACTGCAAATATTTTTCTATGGCTAAAAAATTTGCATCGAATTTCCTTTTGACCTCTTCTCTTATATTTAGTAAAATGTTATATCTAGTATTCTCAACTTTTGTTTAATTGGAGCGCATTCTGGCTAAGTGGTAATTTATGCTCAATTATGTATATATCTAAGGTTGGCATATCCTAATATGCCCATGCGAATACATTCACATATTCTAGCAAGAGTTTGACCAACTTCTCTCTTTCACTCTCTTTCATCGACACATTAGTTTTAATTTTTTTGTCATGTTGAGTTCCCAAATTAATCAGTTCAATTGACTCTTAACAAAGTTAAATTATCTTAGATTCATGTTCTAACAACTTTGTTAGATCACTGGGAAGCTCACAATCGTTCTCACAATCCTCTTTAGTGCGGTTAATTAAAAATTCAAAGTTACGTGATATTATAACATTGTTGTTTGCAATCAAGAAATTCAGGTGATGGTTCTTCGATTAGGATTGTGGTTTGTTCAGGCCAAAGACTGATTCTCAAAAGTTTATTTTTTTACAAAACTATCAAGGTTTGTCATACCTCAAGACATTTCATTTATTTTATTGATCCATCAGAATTTTGAATTTGCACGAATGGTGAGGAGAATCATTGTTCTCTTGATCTTATCTTGAGATTATGGTTTGGGCCAGTTGAAGTGTTTAATGCTTCTGTGGGCCAAATTTATGAGGCAATATCCTCTCATTGTCATATGAGACATCTTTGTTCAAAGAATTTCTCATCATACCCAGAGGATTAGGTTTTCCAGGTGATTGGGGTCTATCTATCTGCAAGGGTTCGTCTCAACCAAAGTTTTGATGGTTCTTAGAGAGAGTTGGGGCGTTCTGGTGTGTGTGGAGGCATTCGTTTGAAATTTTATGAGGAGCAATTCAATTTAGAAAGGAAACTTGAAGTTGAATTTAGAGTAATGCGATTACAATCCAAGTTTCCATAATTCTAGTTTTCATGTCACTTTATCACTACATAATTACCATTTCATTCAAACATTCAAGAAGCTTCAAATGAATTTAAGCTCACAATTTGGCAAGTTTGTTTCAAGGTATTATTTTCAAGAATCACAAGTTTACCTTGGTATTGTGGCCATTATCATAAGTTCGATTGAGATTCCATTGACTTGGAAAGTGAGAGTTTGGATCTAATTTCAAATATAACAATTTGCAAGAACAAGTTGGAAGAATTCGATGGTCTAATCCTAAAGTGCTTTATCATTGTGTTGTATCTTTTTCAGCGTTACAATAACAATTTAAATTTGGGAGATAAGATTTGGAATTGAATTAGGATCCACTACAACAATATTTTTGTTTGCTTCAAAGTGAAATAAATCCTTTAAAGATCCAAAACCAAGTAAAAAAACTTTCAAGTTACAAGAAGAAACTATTCTATGGCTTAATTGAAAGATTATATCAATGTTACAAGTTTTGTTTCTACAAGCAAAAATGCTTGGTTTAATCTAAGACTAAGTTGTATCATTATCTTCTTGAATCCTCCAAAACTCTACTTTGACGACGATTTTCACCTTTGTCCTTCAAGTTTTCTCCATGCCATAGATTCTCTTTAAGCTTGCCATCAATCACCATTGTGTTTATTCGTGAAACAAGAAAACAAGGAGATGGTTAGAATAATCAACAACACTTGAACATAAACAAAGATTTCTAAAAGAAAGAGTTTGCAATCTCATCATTAGGGTTTGTGGAAAGGAATTATAAATTTAAGGGGTATTGAATCATGCTCAAGCCCAACAAAAGGCCTCATTTGTTACTTAACAATAATCAGAATTTTGGGTTTAATCATAGGCCCACAAATCCTATTGCAAATCACAAAAAACACTTGTTTTTAGTTCACAAAGGAAGGTACACAGAGTATGGAAGTACAACACAGTACAAAAAATTACAGCTCAACCCAAAGAAGTACAAAATCACAGTCAGTGAAGTAACAAGTACAAACGTATCAGAGCCCACAAAGATTCACGGACAATGACAAAAACCTGTACCAAACTTGCAACATACGAATTCAGGCCTAGCATCAAAGCAAAGGAAAAACGCAAGCAATCCTGTCAAAGAAAATTCAGAATCCAAACACACAGCAAAATTGAATTCCCAATCAGTATAAAATAATTCAATTGCATAGAAATTAAAAAAATGTTCAAAAATATCAGAAACAAAAAGCTACGCATCTCACAATCCCAGAAAACCCCAATTATCACCTTTCATACAAAAAAATTATCACAAAATCATTCATAGAGCTATCAAGCCAACAAAACCAGAGGAGTTATCAAGCCAATCCCTAACCCTAATCATCACCTTCCTTATATAAACCCTTCAGAATTGAAAATCGTGATAGAGGAGGAAGAAGAGAGATATCATTACCATCACGAGGCCGAGAGAAGGAAGAAGAGAGATACCGTTACCATCGTAAGGCTGAGACAGGAGAAGAAAAAGTACTAAACGCAGATACACTGTAAAACCTTCAGTCACGCTTCAGAAGGATCAATTTCAACATCACGGAGCCCAAATCTTTCATCATGTGCGGTGATTGAGTCGATTTCATAGATTTGTGAAACTAGGGTTTCAGTTTTCTCTCTCAAGATCTAGGCGAGATCTTCTGTTTTCTGCAAAATCAGAGGCCGGATTAGTGTTTAGAAGAAGTAAACAAAGAGGATAATGTAAAAAAATTTAGATCTAAGTATCTCCGCCGCTGGTCGCCGTTGCTGCCGCTGCAGGCGATTTTCGGCGAAAAAGCTCTGGCAAGGTTCATCCGAGAGAAGACGAGAGAATAATAGCCAGAGTTGAGAGAGAGATTTTAATCTCTATTTTCTGTTTTAAATTATGATTAATGTTTTTTATTGTTAATTAAGTTCTGTTTAAACATTACTAATCTGGCAGTGACAAGTGTCACTGCCCTTGTGGTTGTTGGTGAATTCTACGCAGGTACCCCACTATAACAACCATGGTCTCCCTAATAATCACCATCAGATCCTCTCTCATCATCATCCAATACTCTAGAAGTGCGTCCCATGGTAGACCCTTAGGAGCTGCAACCAACAGATCCAACATATCCTCCACACGTATCCCCATCTTTCATATGATGTACCTCATTTTCTCTGCCTTCAGATCTTCATCATCACCATCTAGCGGTCAGGATTATGCAGCTCACCATGCACCCTCCAGAGTCTCCTGCACTGGATCAAAACGCATCCTCCTTGTTGGGCCCTGGACTCTTTTACTTTTCAGCACCCCTATTTGCTGATTTAAGGCCCATTTACACCTTTTCTTTATATTTTTACTTTTTATATGGTTTTGTTTAATTTGTTTTATTTCTATAAAAAATTAAAATACAAAAAATATTTTATTTTAAATAATTAATTAGATTGGAAAATAATATTTAATATAATTAATTATTTTGTTAATTAATTTTATTAAATAAGATAGTTCAATTTAATTGGTTATTTAATTAATTTCAATTGGGTTGTATTATTGATTTTTATTCGTATTATCAATTCGTTACATCCCCTCTGTGATACGGTGACCAGAACCAGAATGTTTTGAAATGCTGGTTTGCGTTTTGGGTTTGTGTTTGCAAAATGTCGCGGTAAGCAAGAGTCGCCACCGACTTTTATTTTATCCAACTAGAAAGGAAAAAAGCACAGAAAAATTCCTTTTTCGAGATTTTGAGTACGGGGGGTAGATTATAGAAAGGGAAGGTATTAGCACCCTTTCTATCCGTGGTTTTCCACGGGCTCTTAGGTACTTGCTCATCATTTTCAAAATTGCTTCTGTGTGTTTGTGTGATTTGAAAAGTTTTTATTTTGACTTCGATTTAACCCTTGCTTCTGTCTCCAAGAGTGGTACGAAGTTTTTTGAAAACTTTGTTTGAAAATGAATGTAAGTGTGAAAAAGTTTGTTTTATTTTGAGCAAGTACTTAAGATCTAATCTACCTATTCGAAAAAAGGAATTGTTCTATGTTCGTTTCCTTTAGACAACACTATCCCACTATTAGTGAGTGGGTAGCACCATCGTCGGAGTTTTGAGGGTCAATTCAAGAGGGACGTACGATCACTAAAGCAATGTTAGGACGTCTTAGTAGTAACTCTAATGTCTTAAGATCGTATTCGAGCCAACAATTCCGAGGCAACCTTTCCGAGGAACCTTTGATCTTTTGGACAAGAGAGAGACCACTAAAATATCCTATACTTAATGACCGTTTACCGAAGGCAACCGAAGTGGGAGTATACCCTAGGAGTGCACATGTGCGAGTGATTCGATTTCAAGTTTATTATCTTTTCACATTTAGGGTTTGCTAACTGTTTTAAAGTTAATCATACATTCTTGTCATGCATCCCTAATATTCATACATCTAACAGTTTAATATTTTGCAGAATTTTAAAGGGTGGAAAGTAAAGCTACGCTATTACAAGGCTTCAGGTATTTACATAGCCAAAAACAAACCCGTCAAAACGATAAGTGAAAAGGAAAAAAAACCTAATTAATCTATTACAACTTGTGAGCAATTACATCAATATGGTAAAATAATACAATAAAGCGCGTGCGATGAGTTAAGAACGAGAGAGAACTAGGGTTTTGACCCCGTCTAACCTAATCGAAAGAAAAATTATTTTTGTTGTTTTTGATTATTTTTAAGAGAAAAGAATTAGGTTTTCAAATTAAATACAAAATTAATTAGTAATTAAATTAATTAAAGAAAATAATTTACATGGCCTATTTTTATATTTTTTGGTTATTTTTTAAGAAAAAGAAAATAGAATTTAAATAAACTAAAACCCTAATTTTCTAATTGTTTTTAATTTATTCACAAAATAATTAAAGTTACCTAAAGTTAAATAACCTAATTTAATTAATTAATTTTTTTTGATAAAAATTAAACCTAAATCTAATTGGATAAAAATATTATTTTTATGATTTTTTTATAAAAATAATTATTTATTTTTGTTAGTGAAATAATTAAATTAATTAATTAAGAAAAATATAAAAAGAAAAGAAAGAAGAATTGGGCCTGTGAAAGTAATTTGGAGGGGGTGCATTGCTAGCAATCTGGGCCCAAAAGAAGGTCCACATTGACTTCCCCTGATTCCATGTTGTGTGTTGACGGGGGTGTACCATGGACACCACATCATGGCCATCAGATCTGGCTTCCTGGACATCTGGTTGGTTGTGCCTTGAGGTCACATGGTAGTCCTCATGCTTTGTGGAACATGGAATCTGTAGAGAAAATTCAAGAAAAATGCAAATGTTGGAGGCAGGGGTCGAACCCCTGACCTCATGCCCTAAAATACCTTAGCGTTTCCCTGGCCACCACTGGGCCATTTTGTTCAATTTATTATTAAATGAAACAAAAATAATAAAATGAATAAAGTGACCCTAGCTGTAAAACACGCGCCAGGATTCAAATGAACGAATGAGATGGAGCCACGTATGTCATCTTCTTCCTCTCTCTGTTGGTAAAAGTCACAGACTTTTACCTACAGACATATGTCCATAGCTACAGATCCTGCAATTCTCAAAATCAAACACAAGCATGATAAATAAAATCTAAGGCCATGAATCAACTCGTCTGGACCTTCTGAGCGTGATGGTGCCCCTTTCATGGCCCAATTTTACTTGTGAGAAAAGATCCCAAATCGAGACCAAGAACCCTAATAATGGCACATCTTGATACAGTCCACAAAAACGTAATTAAATGTTATGGATAGTTTGCAAATGCTTCAAGGAGCAAGAATATACAAATATTTCATGCTATAGATGCCAAAATTATGCAATTTGAATTCAAGAAAAAGCCATTGTCGTGGCTGACTTACAGTGAGTTATAGTGCTGGAAACTCCTTGTTCTTGATTGATACAGCCTCCTTGTAATCCCAGGAATCGAATGAGATGGATAGAGGGTCTTGAAAATGCCTGGAAGTGCAAAATCGAATCACCACTTTTCTTTGACTTTTTCAAGTTTGTTCTGTTTTTGCGCGCCTCTCTTACCTTGTGATTTTTGTCTGCAAATGTTCCCTATATACTGAGGAATGAATTAGGGTTGAAAACATGATCTCAATCTTTCTCCATTATAGCTTTTGACTTGGATTTGATTCCCTTGAAAATCTTTCTAAAAATAGGTCAAACTCAATCTTTTTGTGCACACAAAGGCCTTGCACAAATTCAATCACTTGCCAACTGGATATAGGACCTGAAACATGCACAATATCTTGAGATTTCAATGTTTTGGATTTTTCCATGATTTGTTTTGATTTAAATTGATTTAATTCAAATAAAAATCAAAATAAATAATAAAAATAAGATAATGACAAGTGGAAAGAGCTAGGGCTCGTGGACCATGCTACAAACTCAAAACAAGTGCAAAAAGTTAGGCCCATTTAGCAAAAATTGCAATTTGAGGCATAGTTGACTTTTGACAATTTTGCAAAAAGGGTCAACTTCACCAATGCATAACTTCCTCAATTTTGACTCTTTAAAGGTGTTAATGGACTTTTCAGAAAGCTTGAGATGTCCTCTAAGCAACCCTTTTTGTCTCATCTCAATTTGGTATTCCATGTTCATGTATGAAGCTTTGACAAAATAGGTGTTTTTGTTGACTTTTCAAAGTGGCCTATAATGTCCAAATTCATAACTTCTTGTGAGTGCATATTTTGAACTTGGGATCTGAAGATGTATTGTATAGAATTTCATCCTCTTCAAAATGAGCTTTGGATGCATCATTTCTAATAAAGTATGAGAAAGTTATGCTTGTTCAAAGTTGAGTTGACTTTTCCTACAAAACCCTAATTTAACCACTTTTGGTTCTTGATGAATTATGAGTAATCCTTGATGAATCATGATCAACCCTTGATCAAATTATGAAATATACTTCCAAATAAGGATGTTGACCAAAAATCTTGAAGTTTGACTGTATGTGGGCCACAGTTGACTTTTGCCCTAGCACAATCGATTTTCAGGCCTTTGAGCAATTGACTGAGAAAACTTCCTCTGCAAGGCTTGAAACTTGACATGGATGATATTGAGAACATATTAGGACAATGGTGAGCATTTGGGATCCCTTGGAATCAATTATCTTGATGCAATATGAAACCCTAATATGAGGTAGACTGCCTTAGGAGAGAGCTTGTCTGGCCAACCCTTGGATTTCTTTGAGCAACTTGAGGATCTTTCTTGAAATGTTTTGAGAAATATGGGAGGGGAAATTTTGGGGTACAACAGCTGCCCCTGTTCAATCTTCTTAAACCTGAGGATGTAGATTGGCTTTTCTGCCTTTCGTGATCCGAAGGTGGAAGATGATTGAACACTAGAGTGCCCAGAAATTTGCACTCGCATGAACTGGTATTCGTCTTGCGATATCGGGAATGGGCTTTTAGATGCCATTTGGAGATTGATGACGGAAGATGGGCTTAAAGATGCCATCCGAAGAAGTGTCGATCGCCTAAGAGATTCCTTAGCGAGAGCTTGTATACCTGTTGTTGAGGAAGATTCCGCTGGGGAATGCTGTTCTCTGTCTTGAGAGAAAAGTTGAATTTTAGGAGCTTCGGTCGTCCATTATTATACCGGGGAACTGTCTCTTGGTCGAAGAGGTGAAAATGAACTACTATCTGGTCGTGATCCAGGCTTCATAGTGATAAGACCGATTGCTATATGGTCGTAATCCAGGCTTTACAGTGACTTACTGGGGAGATGAGATTAAACTTGCTATCCGGTCGTGATCCAGGCTTCGCAATTTCTCAATTCTTATCTGGTCGTGATCCAGGCTTCAGAAGGAATTCAGTTGTTATCCGGTCGCCTCTGGGCTTCAACTTGAATTTAGGGTACACTAATATTCGGTCGACTCCGGGCTTCTTAGTATTTGTCCAGGTAAACTGCTATTTGGTCGAAATCCAAGCTTCGTAATGTCTTGTACTGTTATCTGGTCGTAATCTAGGCTTCAGTGTCTTTACCTCTATCTGGTCGTAATCCAGGCTTCACGATGTAATATACCATTATCTAGTCGAATCCAGGCTTCATGGTGTCATGTACTGCTATCTGGTCGAAATCCAGGCTTCACAATACCTTACTTCTTATTTGGTCGAAATCCAGGCTTCAGAAGAAATCAAGTGGTTATCCGGTCGCCTCCGGGCTTCCATTTGATTTTCAGGCCTACTAATATCCGGTCGAATTCAGGCTTCATAGTAACTGGCCGGGTAGACTGCTATTTGGTCGTAATCCAAGCTTCACAGTGTCCCTCACTATTATCTGGTCGTAATCCAGGCTTCAGTGTCTTCACCTCTATCTGGTCGTAATCCAGGCTTCACGATGTAATATACCATTATCTGGTCGAATCCAGGCTTCATGGTGTCCTGTACTGCTATCTGGTCGAAATCCAGGCTTTATAATACCTTACTTCTTATCTGGTCAAAATCCAGGCTTCAGAAGAAATCAAGTGGTTATCCGGTCGCCTCCGGGCTTCCATTTGATTTTCAGGCCTACTAATATCCGGTCGAATCCGGGCTTCATAGTAACTGGTCGGGTAGACTGCTATTTGGTCGTAATCCAAGCTTCACAGTGTCCCTCACTGTTATCTGGTCGTAATCCAGGCTTCAGTGTCTTTATCGCTATCTGGTTGTAATCCAGGCTTCACGATGTAATATAACATTATCTGGTCGAATCCAGGCTTCATGGTGTCCTGTACTGCTATCTGGTCGAAATCCAGGCTTCACAATACCTTACTTCTTATCTGGTCGAAATCCAGGCTTCAGAATAAATCAAGTGGTTATCCGGTCGCCTCCGGGCTTCCATTTGATTTTCAGGCCTACTAATATCCGGTCAAATCCGAGCTTCATAGTAACTGGCCGGGTAGACTGCTATTTGGTCGTAATCCAAGCTTCACAGTGTCCCTCACTGTTATCTGGTCGTAATCCAGGCTTTAGTGTCTTCACCGCTATCTGGTCGTAATCCAGGCTTCAAGATGTAATATACCATTATCTGGTCGAATCCAGGCTTCATGGTGTTCGGAGAAATCAAGATACTATTCGGTCGAATCCGGGCTTCATAACTTGTATTAAAGATATACCACTATCTGGTCGTAATCCAGGCTTCATGGTGTCTTTGGCTGCTATCTGGTCGTAATCCAGGCTTCACAGAAACTTGTATTGCTATCTGGTCGTAATCTAGGCTTCACAATAACTTGCTGAGCTGTTATCCGGTTGTAATCCGGGCTTCACGGCTTGCTGGGGATTAAACTATTATCCGGTCGAATCTGGGCTTCATAACTTAAAGATAAACCACTATCTGGTCGATTCCAGGCTTCACGGTGTTTGATACTGTTATCCGGTCGTTCTCCAGGCTTCACAATACGATGTAGAAATCAAGATATTATCCGGTCGGATCCGGGCTTCATAGCTTGAACTTGGTGAGAATTTGATTGCATCTTTCCTGAAAGGTAAATGTTAGCTGTATGTAATGCATGATATGTATCAAGCAATGATGTTCTCAAAATAAATGAGATTGTGTTGTATGATGCGTATGCATATGTCATGATGTATGGATATGCAAATGTTTTTGTGATATTCTATGGTTGGGAAAATAAATCCCAGGTTACTGCTGGAGAATGACAGATTTTCGCTCGCTGGGGATAACGATCGAAGCTGATTGAGATGATGATCCTGCTGGAGAATAAACTGACTCTGTGGGGAAGAGATACTCTGTCTAAAGATTCGTTGAGTTGGAGAAATAACCTCGACTGTGGATGAATTACCGATGCTGGTGATGATAAACTTTATCGGGGATAAAGTTTCTGTTTGTGGAAGAAATAAACTCCACTGGGGATAGTCCTCCATTGTTGGTGAAATATGAACTCTGCTTGGGGAGAATCTTACCGATTCATTCACGATTGCGAATCTCAGCTGGGGAGAGTTATGTCCTGTTCGGGACAGCTAAAATCATAGTCTTTTTCTTACTCTGCGGGGAGTGTAGATGTTACTGGGATGCATGCTGAGGATATGACAATGACTTTGCATCGAGACTTTTCTGCCCCTGTATCTATTGGAGAAAGTGCCTGCGGAGGCTTTGTGGATTGAGTGTTATCCCAACTTATGAGGTGCTTGGTAATTTTCGATCGAAATGATAAGTCTTCTTCTGGTAGGCAAGTGACGAGATGACGGGACATAGTCGTATGCTTTAATCCCTAACTTTTTCCTAGATTGTCTTTTCAGATTTTCAGTCCACCGGGATACCCTTTTTTGCCCAAGCCTCCTTTTCAGGTTTTCGGCTTGCCGGGTGTACATATCTTTTCTGTTTTTATCCCTAATTTTTGCCCGAACCCTTTTGGTTCGCCGGGATGCCCCTATGTTTGCCTAGGCCAGTCAACCTAGCGGGTATTTGTTCATGTGCAGTATTTTCTGACTATATCCATGCTCTCAGGGTGTAGGGAGTTGTCACTGTCGACATTGTTGTATTGCCACACTACTAGAAGATGTTCGTTTGATCATACAAGATTCGTTGCTGGAATTCATGTCCAATGCCCCAAGTGATTCAGATGGAGATTTGCCCCTGGCTATTTGGCATCTTTGAGAGATTCCTTGAATCTTGACTTGACTTCCCCAGATGATGGACAATGATCATGCCGTGCCCCTTGGTTGGAAGTGTTTTTCCACTTGAGGTGATCCTTTTTATTGAGAAGGTTTTTGTTCACTAGATATACGTCATGCGAATTTCTCTGCTGTTGAACAAATAGTCATATGCAAACAATGTTATTTTAAGAATGCAAAGCTTATGTCTGTCTTGAAGTTTGAAAATTCATTTTTTAGTAAAATAGGCAAATTTTGTAAAATGTGATGTCAACTCAGGATTTACAGCAAGCCCTACAGGAGTCAGGATACCTTTTGTAACAGTATGCTTTCGAACTAACCCATGCTTTAGCTAGGACTTTTAAGGGTTATAACGTGGCCTGGTTCACGGTTTAAGAAACAAAGGACAAAGGCTCAAATTTTATTTGTACCCACCTGTTCTTCGTGATGCTCTTCGATCCTAAACTCAGCTAATTGTGCATTTAGATCTCGTTTGAGTCTTTGCTCTGATATTCCAGTGATGGTTCGGATACTGGCAGTTTATTTTGAATAGGCAGTCATTTCCTTTTTTGTTTAGGGTTTGTAGGACCTCTTTCCTTTTGATTTTATTATCCCTGTCTTTTGCCTGAACTGTTTCTTTTTGGTGATCACAGTCAGCGGGATGCCCCAGTTTTTCTTAGGTCTCCTTCATAGGTTTTGACTTAATGGACTTTTATTTTTGAGAGATAATGACTGCCTATCTTGACGATTATAGGGAACCATCACCGTCTTTTATTTTGGAAGGACGTCTTTGATGCCATTCATTGTGCACCTGGATTAACTGAGAAAACTACCCTGCCCCAGGTTGTGATTAAGGGTTTTAATTTGTGTGAAAAGAAAAACTCCTACTTCTTTGGCTCAAAGGGGTTGACTAGGGATTACCTTCCTTATAACTCCAATGTTTAGGATTTGAAACAACGCATGTACATCGTCAGCAGGGTCTGTTCAAAAGCATACTGTAGAGATTTTGATATCCTTTTCGTCATCCTCCCTCTAAAGGCTTAGAGTTTTCTTTTAATCAAGAGTTGAACATCACAAAAAGGAAATCAATTTAAATATAGTGAATACGAATGGATTGATTCAAAACAGACATATGCAATGCATTGATAAAGTAACAGAGTTTGACATGAATAGATGTTCGAACAATCAAAAGAAAATTGCAAATTTAAAATTCTAATGAACAAAAGCCTCTCTTGTCAGAACTTGTCACTTCAGATGGTGAGCCTTGGAGGATTGACAGAAACATTCCAGTTGACCATCTTGTGTGAATTCCAAAGCTCCTTCATCAATCAGGTCTTAAATCTTGTATTTCAACTTGCAACAGTCGTCAGTATCATGCCCCGGACTGTTGGAGTGATATGCACACCTTGCATCAGGATTGTAGTTAGGGGAAGAAGTCTTGGGATTCAGATGAGGTCCTATCAACGTCACTAGATTCATTCTCAATAGGTGTTGTAACGCTTGAGACAGCGGCATGTTAAGCTTGGTAAACTGCCTCTTGGGTGTATCTGGCTTACTCTGATTAACCCGTTGCTTTTGGCGAGGTTGTTGTTGGACCCGTGATGTAGTAGCAACTTGGGCAGGTCCAACCTTTTGTCTTCTTGGAGGTTGATCAATGACTTAGTCCCCAACCTCGACGGTTTGTTCGTACTGTTATATCCGTCTTGATGAAGTTGGTTGATAATGGTTCTCAACTCTTATTGTTCTCAGGCAAAGCCTTGGACAAGAGCCATCTGCCCCAGCATCTGGGTTCTTATTGCACCTACCTCAGCTTGTAGTTGTTCCAACCGTTCGTCCTTATTGTCTTCAGGATTTTTCTTGACCAAGTTTCCAACGAGGAGTGTTTTCAACTCTTCCTGTCCCTTAGATAGGCTTAGGAATATTTCCCTGAACTGAGCTTCTTGAGTTTGAAGATCTCTGTTGTCTTGTTTGAGAGCCATTTCTGAAATAAACAGCGAGGACATGAGAGACCAGTGATGAAAGACCTGTTATGCCATGATATGTATGATATATGTATGCAATGTTTTCAAGGATCTCATGGGGTAAACAAGAAACTATTAGAATTTGATTGCAACTTGATTGAAGAAACTTCGTGTCATTAAGAGTCCTTCTTCAAGAGTCAAGCTCACCATATCGAGTGGGTCATAGCCATTGACTCAAGTTATCGTGTTTTGATCTCTAGACGGCATTGGCTAGAGGAAGATAAATCCCCTTTGCCCCTTGCTAGACGTTTGATTTACCATAACCTGCATCACAAACCCTTGAGATCCTTGAAATGGTTAAGGAAATGTTAAGGCATGATGTTATGATGTATATGCTATGCGTTTAAGCAAAAATGCGAGGTGATGTAAGCAAGTAGATCAGCAAGAAAACCAAGTTATTGGATAAGGACTGTAAACAAAACCTGCAAGGAACTCATGTTGTCAGATACTAAAAATGTGCCAGTAGTTCAAGTTGAAAGCACACAAGTCACACAAACAGCCTTAGGTTTAAGCTTGCATGGGGTCTAGGTATTACCCTCTTGAAGTTCAGTTGGTTTTAACCTGTCCTAATAATAGTAACCGGGTTCTAGAGGTTCTCAATATCACTGACCATTCTTCATCGGTCATGGTTTCAGCTCACGCAATCTTTTCTTGCGGACGGAACTATCTCGAGAGTATGGTCTCAATGAGTGTAGTATCGAGTATCAACCAGTTCTCAGCTCTATACCGAGGCCGGCTATCTCACTACTTCCTATGGCCAAGTTGGTTAATTATAGGTTCTAAGGTCAGTTGATGCTTAACGACCTATATAGCAGCCCCGTATTCTCCTTGTTTCTCCATAAGGGATACCGGTACCAACCAATGTGCCACATCAACGTAGCTACTGCTTCAACCGTATCGGTCTACGTTGTACAGTTCCCTCACAGTTTATTGCTACTTACCTAAAAGGTGTTCCCCAGATCCGGGTTAGGATCTATAGTAACTCCAATACAAAGCCCACAAAGATAAAGCAATCAAATCAACCAATAGAAGCAATATGATGAACTAATCCTAAGGTATACCCCACTTATTGATTCCCCAGCAGAGTCGCCAGTTCTGTGATACAGTGGCCAGAACCGGACTGTTTTGAAATGCTGGTTTGCATTTTGCGTTTGTGTTTGCAAAATGTTGCAGTAAGCAAGAGTCGCCACCGACTTTTATTTTATCCAACTGGAAAGGAAAAAAGCACAAAAAAATTCCTTTTTCGAGATTTTGAGTACGGGGGGTAGATTATAGAAAGGGAAGGTATTAGAACCCTTTTTATCCGTGGTTTTCCACGGGCTCTTAGGTACTTGCTAATCATTTTCAAAATTGCTTCTGTGTGTTTGTGTGATTTGAAAAGTTTTTGTTTTAACTTCGATTTAACCCTTGCTTCTATCTTCAAGAGTGTTACGAAGTGTTTTTGAAAACTTTGTTTGAAAAGGAGTGTAAGTGTGAAAAAGTTTATTTTATTTTGAGCAAGTACTTAAGAGCTAATCTACCTATTCGAAAAAAGGAATTGTTCTATGTTCATTTCCTTTAGACAACGCTATCCCACTATTAGTGAGTGGGTAGCACCGTCTTCAGAGTTTTGAGGGTCAATTCGAGAGGGACGTACGATCACTAAAGCAATGTTAGGACGTCTTAGTAGTAACTCTGATGTCTTAAGATCGTATTCGAGGAAACAAATCCGAGGCAACCTTTCCGAGGCAACTTTGATCTTTTGGACAAGAGAGCGACCACTAAAATATCCTATACTTAATGACCGTTTACCGAAGGCAACCGAAGTGGGAGTATACCCTAGGAGTGCGCATGTGCGAGTGATTCGATTTCAAGTTTATTATCTTTGCACATTTAGGGTTTGCTAACTGTTTTAAAGTTAATCATACATTCTTGTCATGCATCCCTAATATTCATACATCTAACAGTTTAATATTTTGCAGAATTTTAAAGGGCGGAAAGTAAAGTTACGCTATTACAAGGCTTCAGGTATTTACATAGCCAAAAACAAACCACTCAAAACGATAAGTGAAAAGAAAAAAAAAACAATTAATCTATTACAACTTGTGAGCAATTACATCAATATGGTAAAAATAATACAATAAAGCGCGCGCGATGAGTTAAGAACGAGAGAGAACTAGGGTTTTGACCCCGTCTAACCTAATCGAAAGAAAAATTATTTTTGTTGTTTTTGATTATTTTTAAGAGAAAAGAATTAGGTTTTCAAATTAAATACAAAATTAATTAGTAATTAAATTAATTAAAGAAAATAATTTACATGGCCTATTTTTATATTTTTTGGTTATTTTTTAAGAAAAAGAAAATAGAATTTAATTAAACCAAAACCCTAATTTTCTAATTGTTTTTAATTTATTCACAAAATAATTAAAGTTACCTAAAGTTAAATAACCTAATTAAATTTATTAATTTTTTTTTGATAAAAAATAAACCTAAATCTAATTGGATGAAAATATTATTTTTATGATTTTTTTATAAAAAGAATTATTTATTTGTGTTAGTGAAATAATTAAATAAATTAATTAAGAAAAATATAAAAAGAAAAGAAAGAAGAATTGGGCCTGTGAAAGTAATTTGGAGGGGGTGCATTGCTAGAAATCTGGGCCCAAAAGAAGGTCCACGTTGACTTCCCCTGACTCCATGTTGTGCGTTGACTGGGGTGTACCATAGACACCACATCATGGCCATCAAATCTAGCTTCTTGGACATCTGGTTGGTTGTGCCTTGAGGTCACATGGTAGTCCTCATGCTTTGTGGAACATGGAATCTGTAGAGAAAATTCAAGAAAAATGCAAATGTTGGAGGCAGGGGTCGAACCCCTGACCTCATGCCCTCCAATACCTTAGCGTTTCCCTGGCCACCACGGGGCCATTTTGTTCAATTGATTATTAAATGAAACAAAAATAATAAAATGAATAAAGTGACCCTAGCTGTAAAACACGCGCCAGGATTCAAATGAACGAATGAGACAGAGCCACATATGTCATCTTCTTCCTCTCTCCGTTGGTAAAAGTCACAGACTTTTACCTACAGACATATGTCCATAGCTACAGATCCTGCAATTCTCAAAATCAAACACAAGCATGATAAATAAAATCTAAGGCCATGAATCAACTCGTCTGAACCTTCTGAGCGTAATGGTGCCCCTTTTATGGCCCAATTATACCTGTGTGAAAAGATCCCAAATCGAGACCAAGAACCCTAGTAATGGCACATCTTGATACAGTCCACAAAAACACAACTAAATGTTATGGATAGTTTGCAAATGCTTCAAGGAGAAAGAATATACAAATATTTCATGCTATAGATGCCAAAACTATGAAATTCGAATTCAAGAAAAAGCCATTGTCGTGGCTGACTTACAGTGAGTTATAGTGCTGGAAACTCCTTGTTCTTGATTGATACAGCCTCCTTGCAATCCCAGGAATCGAATGAGATGGCTAGAGGGTCTTGAAAATGCCTGGAAGTGCAAAATTGAATCACCACTTTTCTTTGACTTTTTCAAGTTTTTTCTGACTTTGTGCGCCTCTCTCACCTTGTGATTTTTGTCTTCAAATGTTCCCTATATACTGAGGAATGAATTAGGGTTGAAAACATGATCTCAATCTTTCTCCATTATAGCTTTTGATTTGGATTTGATTCCTTTGAAAATCTTTCTAAAAATAGGTCAAACTCAATATTTTTGTGCACACAAAGGCCTTGCACGAATTCAATCACTTGCCAACTGGATATAGGACCTGAAACATGCACAATATCTTGAGATTTCAATGTTTTAGATTTTTCCATGATTTGTTTTGATTTAAATTGATTTAATTCAAATAAAAATAAAAATAAATAATAAAAATAAGATAATGACAAGTGGAAATAGCTAGGGCTCATGGACCATGCTACCAACTCAAAACAAGTGCAAAAAGTTAGGCCCATTTAGCAAAAATTGCAATTTGAGGCATAGTTGACTTTTGACAATTTTGCAAAAAGGGTAAACTTCACCAATGCATAACTTAATAAATTTTGACTCTTTGAAGGTGTTCTGGGACTTTTTAGAAAGCTTTAGATGTCCTCTAATCAACCCTTTTGGTCTCATCTCAATTTGGTATTCCAAGTTTATGTATGAAGCTTTGAGAAAAAAGGTGTTTTTGTTGACTTTTCATAGTAACCTATAATGTGCAAATTCATAACTTCTTGTGAGTGCATATTTTGAACTTGTGAGATGAAGATGTATTGTATAGAATTGAATCATCTTAAAAATGAGGTTTGGATGGGTCATTTCTCATAAAGTATGAGAAAGTTATGCTTGGTCAAAGTTGAGTTGACTTTTCCTACAAAACCCTAATTTAGCCAGTTTTGGTTCTTGATGAATTATGAGCAATCCTTGATGAATCATGATCAACCCTTGATAAAATGATGAAATATACTTCAAAATTAGGATTTTGACCAGAAATCTTGAAGTTTGACTGTATGTGGGCCACAGTTGACTTTTGCCCTAGCATAGTCGATTTTCAGGCCTTTGAGCAATTGACATAACAAACTTCCTCAGCAAGGCTTGAAACTTGACATGGATGATCTTGAGAACATATTAGGACAATGGTTAGAATTTGGGATCCCTTGGACTCAAGTATCTTGATGCAATATGAAACCCTAATTTGAGGTAGACTGCCTTAGGAGAGAGCTTGTCTGGCCAACCCTTGGGCTTCTTTGAGCAACTTGAGGATATTTCTTGAAATGTTTTGAGAAATATGGTAGGGCAAATTTTGGGGTAAAACACCCTCAATTTGGAGTTTATTTTGGGGACAAATTCTTCAATGTCATTGGATCTTGGGTGTTGATAGCTTGGAAAACCAAATCCACTAAAATGGATGAATGATGTTGACGATATTTAAAACCCTAATTTCATGATGAATCCCCTCCATCTTCATCTCATCCTCTTCTCACTTGTGCTACGTGTTGTTGAAGAATAATCTACATATTATTTCTCGAAACATATGGTACATAGATTGGTATTGACCAGCCTCAAAATAGGTGCGACTTCTACATAAGTCCACTTACGATTGCTTAACATAGGGCTAAATTTTTTCCCGATTCGAGAAATGATCACTCATGGCCAAAAACCATGTTTGCAAGCCCAAGTATGTTTAATTTGAAACATTTGATCCATGAGTGAAACATTTTTTGCCTCTAATGAACCTCCATAAATTTTGGACTAAGCGAATCGGTTAAACATTGTTGATCATTTATTATTTCCTTGAGAATTTGAAATGAATGATATACTTGACAAAAAGAAAATGAAACTTATTGTTGAGAGGCTTTTATTTTATCAATCTTCTAATGAGTTTTCAAATGCAAGTTTCAAGATGGTCATTCAACTAACCTATAATCTCTAACTCATTAACAATTGGCTTTTATTTTTATACTTTTAATTTATGCTTTTACTTTAAGCACCATTTATTTTAGCATTTATATTTCATGTTATTTTAATCTTTGCTCATTTGAGCTTTAATTTTCTTTTTTAAGATACCTAATAACTAACTTGAGTTATAAAAAGTTTAATGTTACTTGGAATATTTGGTTACTATCCTTAGAATTAGGGTTATGGACTTCTTGGACCTAGGAGTAGAGACCTTGACCTACCTTGAGACCTGGTGACTTCTATTTCTATTTTGTCTGGAGTTATTGGGGTTTACCCCAAGACATTGGGTTGTTTGTTTTATTTATGTACATGTTATTCTGATTATATGCTTCGTCTGTGATTAGGAATTCATATGTATACAGTTGTTACTCTGCCCAATTTTTGTGAAGACTTAATGCATTTGAAGATTAGTTTTCTCAAGAGTTTTATTATCTTTGCTTGTTTTGTTTCGAATCCAAAGGATTGTAATTCTACATTGACTCATTGTATCAAGTGTTAGCTTCTTGTTGGTTAGACGACTCTTTTCCCTAACTTTTACCTTATGCTTTAGGATATTCCTTTCATCTCCTCCCATCTTCTTTATTTTTTTAAAAAAATCTTCTTCCTCCTTTTCAAAATTATTCTTGTTTTCTAAACTTGAACAACTTTCACAATAAACTTGGACTTAGGTCCATGTGTTGTACCTCGAAATTTTCCCTCTCTTTTCTCAAGACATTTCTCAAAAGCTCAAGGACTCTCAAGGGTTGATCAGACAAGCTCACCTCCTAAACACTGGGTCCACAAATTAGGGTTTTGGTTTTCACAAGGAAAATTGGACTTCTAATGCCTCAAGTGACTTTAGTGTTTCATTATAGGTCTTCAAGAATGCTCATGCCAAGTTTCAAGTCTTACACCACAAATTTGCTCACTCAATTGCTTAGATGACTTAAACTCAATTGTATTGGATAAAAAGTCAATTATGGTCAACATACAGTCAAACTACGTGATTTTTGGCCAACATCAACATTTTTAAGTGATAATTATCAATTGACTAAGGGTTGATCATAATTCCTCAATGAAAGCATTCAAATCATCAAAGGGTCAAAATTGTCAAAATTAGGGTTTTGATTGAGAATGACTTATCCGTGACTTTTGACTTAGTACATGACCTAATGCCTTGAAGCATGAACTCAAGGTCTCAAACACAACATCTTAACTTAATTTCATGGCTCAAATCATTTCTCAAGATCAATGAATTGATAATTGAAATTTGATCAACTAGTGAAAAGTCAACTGATACACAAAAAAGTCAAACTTTGACTTTTTGGTCAAATTTGAATTCCAAGATCAAGAATCATAAAGACATTAAAAAATATCAAACTTGGTCAACAAGAATCAACAAAGTCAAAAAAGTAAACAAAAAGTTAAGATTTAAAAGACTTATTCTAAGTGTTTTTTAACCTTGATAATTTCACTATTTCATGTCAAATTTTCACCAAGATGCAAGATGATTCAAGGAAAACTTTCAACATGAAAGTTTTAGATCTTGATGAATTTTATAACTTTGTCCCTTAGACTTGATGTCCAAAAAATACTTGGATTTGAAGATATAGGCTCATGAAGTCATGACTTTTTTTATCAAAAACACTTGTAAAATTTTCATCACGTTAGGCAGATTTTTTGTCCCAACTTCTTGGAAATTTTTCACCAAGTTCCAAGTTGATTTAGCCAAAGTGGTCAAAATGAAGGTTGTAGACAATGTTTCAAGCTTTATAAAATTTCTAAGAACTTGGAGAGATCATGTTTGAGCTAGGATAATCGAAGGGAAGAAGTTGAGCATCCATTCTTGAATTACAAGGAATTTTCATGAAGAACACTTGATCAAATATCAAGCCATGCTGCATAAATCTTGCTTTGCGGGCTTCTAACTTGAAAATCACTCCATAATTAGTTGTTTATACAATTTATTGAGTAATTGTCCAAGCATTTGAGCCATTGTCCAAGTGATTAATCCATTTTTGGCACAAAGGTAACATTGCCATTTTAGAAAAGTGGCTTTAATCACAAAGTCCACTCTCGTTGAGCTTTGAACTTGTTCCTTCTGAACACACACAATCTCAAAGCCAGAAGGAACTCATCTACAACCTGTTAGCCACCCTATAAGCCCTTGTACTATGCATTGAAACCATGATTTTCAAGATTGCTTCAAAATCAAGTCACATAACCATAACACGTGATCTTTGATTTCTGATCACTAGAGCCTTCAAAACCTTTCCTCTATAAATAGAGGAGTCATTTGCAAGCTAACGGACGAATTTACAAGCCTTGAAACACCCCCAAACTCCCTGAAACTCAGAACTTGTACACAAAACCTCCATTATTGCAACTTCTGGCCAAAAACTTCAAACTCACAATCCACTCATGCGTTTTCACTTCTAATCAATCACAAAGCTTACATACCTCATTTACAACTCATCCCAACCCCTGTTTCATAACTGTAACTCCATTTTCATCATCTTCCAAACTCAAAAACAGTCACCTGCAACTTGACTTCTCCAAGAAGATTCAGTCACTTTCAGCACAAAGTAAGCATTGCATTAGCTTCCTAGATGTTCAGTGAAGCTATCCAGATCATCACAATACCTCCAGGAGTGCTCAAACTCCAAACACTATTTCCAGTTTTTAGGTAAGTTTTCTTAACTTTGAACTCCTTATACAAGCATCATTAATGGTTACTTTGTGAATGAAAAATGTAGACATCATAGCCCTGAAGCTAACCATGCCTTTAGTTTTCATTTATGTTGCCTGAGTGATATGAATTTTGAGTTTGAACTTTCTGAAAAAATTAGGTTTTATTTGGTACCGACAAAAATTCATGTTTATCTTTGAGAATTAGCTTTAGTTATTTATATAGTTAAATTTGTGGTGAAAATGGAACAACTATCATGTTTACATTTTGAAAAATGGTTGAGAAGTGAGCAAGATTAGAAATTCAAAAAATGGTGTTGTTGTTGACTGGCGCGAGGTTAGGGATGAAGTGCCATCAAGAAAGGGTTTATTTTAAATTTATTGCAACTTGTCTTATAAACGGATGAAATAGCCACCCCAGTGGCAGAGGAAGCGTGCGTAAGGCATTAGTGTATAGGGACCTGGGTTCGAGCTCCAATGGTACCCTTTTGTTTTTTCACATTTCTTATTTCAGATTCTATGCATACAAGCCACGTGCGCCTACCATGGACTTCATATCAACACCATCAGATCAACCAAGCATCTCATCCAACACTCCACAAAGCAAACACATGATGCACTTCCAAAGGGCCAAGCATACCTGATCACATAACGCCTGGACCTTGTTGTTTTGGGCTTGTAATTCTTTGCTATTTCATACACCCCGACTACTTTTTAACACAAGCCCATTTATCTTTTTTTATTTTGTTTCTTGACTCAAACAAAAAAACACGTACTTGGGCCTAGCGTTTTTTTACTACTTTACACCCATTTTACTTTTTTTTACACCCAGACCCTTATTTTCTTTATTTATTTGTTTCTATTTAACCAAAAAATAAAATAAAAAATATTTTCTTAAATAATTAAATTAAAAATATTTTAAACACTTTATTTTATTTTTTAATTAAATTTTATTTCTTTTATAAATTAACATTAATGTTCAAATTATTTTCTAAACAAATTATTTAGAGTTAGGTTTTATTTTCTTCTTAAAATTCAATTAGCTTAGATTTTAGGTTTTGTTAATAATTAATCAACTTTTTTTGGTAATTAAAATTAATTAGTTTAGTTAGGAAATCTTTAAACCTTTTCTCCATCAAAAAACCATAAAAAACAATTTCTTCTTCCTCTTTACATTTTATACATTCTATTATTATTCATATTCAATGGTTTGTAATAGATAATTAGGCCTTATTATTTTCTCCCCCCTATTCACAAACATGTACCCCCATTCCCAAAGCGTTGTAATAGTGTAGGACATTTAAAATTTCATAATTTATCGTTTTCCTTATTATTGTTACTAATTAGGATTTGCATCACAAGACTTAAAATCAAACCTAGCAAAACCCTAATTCAAATATAAAATATTTGAAATCAACACAATTTGTACACATGCACCTCTAGGGTAACCCATACATGTTGCCTCGGATAAAAACAGTCATATCCCTCGAACGTGAGATATTTTAGCAAAAGACCCTCAATTAAAAGATCGTAGTCCCTTGATGACCCTTCAATGTTGCTTTTAATAAATGATCTTAGTCCTTTACAACAAATTGTTAAAACATCTTACAAGTTGCCTTTTATGACTGTATAATGACCCACGCCTGTCCCCCACATCTAATGATATGGCTCTCTACCAACCAATGGTGAAGTAGCACTATTTAAAATAGGAGGAAAAGAACAAAGACTTTTTGAGTAGGTAGATTTCTCGTAATTGCTTGCTCACAAATTAAAACAATCTTTACACCTCACACTTTCAAAATACTCTTCAAAACAAACATTTTGTATACATTCTCAATGATGCAAGAATCATTACAAAATTGCCTTGCATTGGCATTTCTAAAACATATTTTCAAACACACCATTTTCAAACAAATATTTTCAAAACCAACACTTTGTATACATTCTTAACGATACGAGAATCATTGCAAAGTTTTCCGCAAGAAGGCGTTTTCAAAATATTTTCAAACTTACACAAGCACAAAGCATTTCAAAGTGAGCTAGCAATTAAGAGCCTGTAGATAACTACAGATGAAAAGGGTGCTAACACCTTCCCTTTTTATAACCTACCCCCCGAACTCAAGAAAATTCTCAAAAGGTCTTTCCTGTTCTTTTCACCCTTTCCTTTATTGGATAAAAGAAAAGTCGGTGGCGACTCTTGCTATCCCAATATTTGCAATAAAATGCAAAACACCCAAGTCAGTTCTTCCACCGTATTATAAAACTGACGACTCTGCTGGGGACAAACTAAAAGTGGGGTTACATTAAGAGCTAGATCACCTTTATTGCTTTACTTGTTTACCTTGTTTGCTCTACATTTTGGGTTATGCTTGGGTTTATTTCTTGAAAAGATCTTATACCCGGATCTGGGGCATTTTAGGGAAGTAGAAATAGATCGTGGAAATTGTATGGCATAAACCAATATGGTTGAAGCGATAGCTAAGTTAGTGTGACACATTTGTGGGTACCAGTGTCCCTTGAGTTAAATCAAGGAGAATACGGTGCCGCTGAGTGGTGTCATAAAGCACTAACTGACTGTAGAACCTTAGTAGAACAACTTGGACATTAGAAATTAGTGAGATAGTCAGATTTGGTGCAGATTAAAGTTGGTTGATACTCGTTACTACACTCATTGAGATTGGACTTTTGGGATATTTCGGCCGTAAAAACAGATTGCTTGTGCTGAAACAATGCGCGATGAAGAAAGATTAATGATATTGAGATTTCTTAGAAACCGGTTACTTTCTTTTAGGACAGGTTGAACCAACTAAACTTCAAGAGGGTACTTACCTATAAACCTCATGCAAGCCTAAACCTAAGGCCTTGTGGGTTTTGTTTGTATATGATTATTTGTTCATAACATCATCATGACCTCATGCCATAGTATTCTTACTAACCATTTCAAGGACCTAGGGATTTACCTTTGTTCTGTTTTGTAGATCATGTATTGCGCTCGCAAAAATACCATCTGAATCAGCTTTGTAAAGGTGCCTCTTCATCATGATGTGTATGCTCTTTCAGTTCTTTGATCCGGTGCATCATTGTTTCACCTTCCCCGATTACCAATTGGTGCCCACATTGGAAGAATTCTCTCAACTGTTAGGAGTACCTGTGCTTGATCAAATGCCATTCACTGGTTTAGAGGAAACTCCAAAACCTAAAGTTATTGCCAAGGCCTTACATTTGAAGAGGTCTAACATTGTAGCTAATTGGGAAACAAGGAGTGGAGTCAAGGATTTTCTAGCTAAGTTTGTTAGAAAAGGCTTGACTGTTTTGGGAGGCTATGGATTTGCAAGCTTTTGAAGAAGTCTTGGCTATTCTAATCTATGGGTTAGTATTATTCCCTAATCCAGACCAATTCATAAATGTGAATGCTGTCAAGATCTTCCTTTCTCGTAACCCTGTGCCAACTTTGCTCGGAGACATTTTCCATAATCTTCACACTCACACTATGAGGTGGAGAGGGGCCCTTATGTGTTATGTATCATTGCTATCTAGGTGGTTTATTTCGCACCTTCCCTAGTCGGTATTGAATTATGAACAAGGCTTGAGTTGGTCTCAAAGGATGATGTCACTCTCTCATTCTGATATCTTTTGGTGTTCCCGATCCCTAGAGGATGTTACTATCATTGACCGTTGTGGGGAGTTCCCTAATGTTCCACTCCTTGGCATTAGGGGAGGTATTACTTATAACCCTTTTCCGGCTCTATGACAATTTGGTTATGTGCGAAGAGATGGTCCTCATGATGCACTTATCCATGGTATTATACTCGACTACGAGAATGATGCCCAAGGTTATCTTCAAGGGTTTGTACGAGCTTGGGGCATGGTGAACAAGGTTTATAGCAAGACTTTAGGACATAAGAACTCCATTCCTTTGGAGCCTTATCTCAAATGGGTGCGAGCTCGCGCTCAAAACATCATGATTCCATATCCAGCTATCCTACAAATAGTTGTGGAGCCTGTTGGAAAAGAGGATATTCCTTATACCATTCTCCATCCTGACATGCCTACCGACCTCGAAGAATTGTAGAAATCGTGGATTCAACTCAAGGGGTAACGAGACACCTTTGAAGCCCAATTCTTTGCAAGCGAGAAGAAAGTGTTGGAGCTCACCAAGCAACTTGACGAGGAGAAAAGCCTGAATGCCTACCTTGACACAAAGAGGAAACGCATGTAGGAGACTTGAGTCTTTTGTTTTAGGAGTTCATTTTGTTGTCTCTTTGAGACCTTTTTGCTTTCCTATTATAAGCCGAAGGGGCAATTGTAACTCTTGATCTTACTAATGCAATTATTGTTTCTGTTTCCTTTTTGGCTAGCAAATTTAAATCTCTTGAGGTCCTTGAAAACATTGCATCCATATAGAATGCATCATGTCATAAGCAGGTTTTTCGATATAGGTTTCCTTATCTTTTTATTGTTTATTTGAGTATAAGAAGGCTCCAGAGCAAACCATCAAAGATCTGCAAACTCAACACGCGCAGTTCCAAGAGAATCTCCTCAACTTATCAATAGCAAGAAATGATGGCACCTCTTGCCACCAAAAAGAAGACTAAGAAGCGGGTTGTTATTCTCAACATGGGAAGAAGGTTCAAGGGTCCACCTGACTGACTCAAATAGAAGAGGCTTCTTATGAGGAAGAAGACAATCAAGAAGAGGAAGTTAGAAGCACCAGGGTTGGAGGTGGAAATAACCAGATTTCTAAGGACAAAGACCACTCCAATAAGCAGTACCCACCGGCGGATGACAAATACAAACAGCTGGAAGACCGACTTAAGGCTGCAGAGATCCAAATAGTGCCTGGTTTAGACTTTGGAGACTTAGGTCTGGTCTCTGGGGTGGTCATTCCCCACAAATTCAAGGTTCCGATCTTTACCAAATTTGATGGAGTCTCTTGTTCAAAACTCCATTTGAGGTCATATGTCCGCAAGATTCAACCCCACACCGCCGATAGGAAGTTATGGGTTCATTTCTTCCAAGAGAGCTTATCTGGAACACAGTTGGAATGGTTATATCAACTTGAAGGGACTAATATCCACACATGGGAGGATTCTTCTGTTGCCTTCTACAGACAATACCAATATAATGCTGACCTTGCACTAACTTGTGTGTAATTACAAAGTATGGCTATGGGCTCAAGCGAAGGCTTTAAGGAATATGCTCAAAAATGGAGGGACCTGGCTAGAAGGGTGCAACCTCATTTGACTGACAGAGAATTAGTGGACATGTTCATGGGCACCTTGACTGGTCCATTCTTTAACTTGCTGATTGGGAGTTCTTCGTCAGGGTTTACTTAATTGATTTTGACTGGTGAACATGTTGAAAGTGGAATCAAAAGTGGAAAGATCCCAATGGCCTCAACCTCTACTGTTGTAAAGAAACCATTTGTTGGTAAGAAGAAAACTAATGTTATTTATGTACAAAGGAGTCATATCAAGAATGATCGTCATCAGTCAGTAAGTGCAATATTGATTTCTAACCCAACCCTAGTTCAACGACCACAACAACAAAACAATCAACAAAGGCCGGATGCCCCAAGAAGGCAGTTTACTAGGATCAATATTCCATTAGCTCAAGCATTATAACATCTGTTTAAAGCACAATTGATAACATTGTGGGATCCTCCTCAAAATCCCAACACATCATATCTAAAGTATAACCCAAACGCAAGGTGTGCATACCATTCCAACAATCCCGGGAATGACACCAATGATTGTTGGGCCCTAAAAAGCAAAATCCATGATTTGATTGTGTTGTACCCCAAAATTTTCCCTCTCATTTCTCAAGGAATCACCCTGAGCCATCAGGTTTGTTCCATTCCAATTTCAAGCTTTGAATTACAAATCTTCCAAGAAAATCATCCACAAGGGCAAAATGGTCATTTGCACACTGAAAAGTCAAACTTTAACTTTTGGATCAAAATCAAATTCCAAGAATCATATTTCATCAAGACATGTTGAAATATGAAGTTTGTTTCATCAAAAAATTCAAAAGGTCAAATTTTACTTTGGAAAAGTCAAATTCTAAATACTTAGAAATTTTTCTAAGTGTTTAAGAAATATGACAATTTCAGAACTTCTGACCAGATTATCACCAAAACACTCAGCAAATTCTGGACACTCTTAAGGCAGAGTTTGGTCAGAACTTCTGGGCAAGTTTTCACAAAAGCTTCAGTCAGAGTTTGCCAGGGTAATTCAAAGAAGGTTATGAAGCGTGCTGCAAGCTTTCTAGAAAGTCTGAAAGCTCCTTCAGAACATGCTGGAGCCAGAAGATAAGAGGACCAGTCAGAGTTTGCAAGGATAAGTCAAAGAAGGTTAAGAAGCGTGCTGCCAGCTTTCTAGAGAGTCTGAAAGCTCCTTCAGAACATGCTGGAGCTAGAAGATAAAAGATCAAAGGTTGGATGCTACGCTGAAGCAGAACTTATGATCCAGAACTAAGCCTTGGTGTAAAATCTCACGTTGCAGGATTTCTGATTGTGATAAGTCTCATCGTCATTAATGCTCACAACCACTTTCTGAGTCTTTATCCAAAGGATTTCCCCCACGTGTACCTCTATTGTCTTGGGATAGAAACTTTGGTACTAAGCCCATACTTTGCTTTTTGCTTTTCCTTAATTCATGCTGACAACCACCATGCTTGCTTCAAGAACAAGGCAACGCTTCAGCATATGAAGGTTATATTCAACGCTTTGGTCAGAACATGACCAAATCCCAAAACCTTGTTTATACAACCTGCTGCAGACCTATAACCAACAGCTAGTTCAGCCTATGCCTGCATCCCATAATTGCACCAAACTAGCATACGAAAACAGTGATGAAAATGCAAGGTAGCAGGATGCCAAATTGATTTAAAATTCCATTTGTCTTTCCCCCAAAAATCACAACAAATTCACCTATAAATAAGTTGCTCCATCACACTTTCAAGGGGCTGGGCTTTAAGGGAGAGAAAAGGAAGTTGAAACCTTCATAAAAAATCCAGAAATCCCAAACAGAAAACCAAACCTTTGTTCTTCCTTTTGAATCAAAGAGCTTGGCACTTCCTCTTCCGTTACTCTTGCTGATTCCAGAACATCCAAAGGTAGCAGCTCAAAGCTCCAAGCACGCTCCAAGTTCAAGGTAAGTCTTTCCGACTTTGCTTGTTTTTCATTCTGAACATCATTAACATGTAAATATCATAGTATTAATGTTGTCCATATCATTGCATAAGTATAAAAACTGTGGATCAGAACTTCTTGATTAAGGCTAGGCTCAGGATCAGGATTAGAACTTCTGTAAACTGTTGTGCTTTTTTATCCTTCTGATTTGCTGTTTGTTGAAAATTGAATAGATTACTGATGTTCTGATTGAGAGTTGAAATATGGCATAAAACTTCTGATGTTCATTCATAGTTTTAACATACGAAACTTCTATGATTTTTCTCACTGTTAAACACACATAGAACTTCTGAGTTCTCCTCACTTTTTTAACATACAAAACTTCTATGATTTTTCTCACTGTTAACACACACTGGACTTCTGATTCTTACATGCTGATAACGCACTGAACTGCTAAATGTTCACTCACTGACTCAGCACAATTCAAAACTTCTGATGATTCACTCACTATTCTAACACAACACAGAACTTCTGAGTTCTCCTTACATGTCAAATACACTGAACTTCTGATGTTTCCACTTGCTGTTTTCAAACACTCAGAGTTTCTGATTTTTACATGCTGATAACGCACTGAACTGTTGACGTTTACTCACTATTTTATTGTAATACAGAACTTCTGACTTGTGGCCCACTGTCTGAATACCACCCAGAACTTCTATATTTTCCCTCTAACGTGTCTCGCAGGACCTCAGAGTTTACCAATCCAGAACTTCTGATTCCACTGACGTCTCCTGCTGATTCACAACGCTCTTGGCTTCAGAACTTCTGATCCTAGTTGTTCTTCTTGCAGCAGCACGCTGTTTCTATCTTTCATTTATTTTCTTTTTCATCATTTTTAATATTAACTCCCTTTTTTATTAACATAAAAAACATGAAAAAAATTTCCTTTTAATTTATTTCCTTAAGACAAAAACATTTTCTAAACAAGTCCATTTCTTTCTTATATTATGTATTTCAATATGGTTGTAATAGATAATTAGGACTTAAATTCTTTGCAATCCCCATTCATAAATATGTACCCCCATCCCCTAAATATTATAATAGTGTAGGACTTTATATTTCCGCACTTTTATTTCTTTCGTACATTGTTAGGAACTAGGGTCTGTATGGAAAGATATGAAATTGGAAAATAGATCACCCTAATCAAGACAAAATTATGCATGCAATCAAATACACTTGCACACTATGACCCCTAGGGTTATTCCACTTGTTGCCTTACAAAAATGGCCATGTTATGCATGTGGGATGTCTTAGCATAAACAAATCAAAAATACAAGATCATAGTCCCTCGACGACGCTATCAAAGTTGCCTTTCGAAATGATCTTAGTCCCTAAAAGAAAAATGCTAAGTCATCTCACAACATTGCTATCATGGTCATACGATGACCCAACGCTCGTCCCTTCACATCCAACGATGGGGCTTCTTACCAAAACGATGGTAAGATAGCAACATCTAAAGGAGGAGGAAAAGAACATCTAAGACCTTTTGAGTAGGTAGATTTGCTCCTAGTTTCTCGCTTGCTCACAACAAAAACATTTTTGTACACCCACACTCTCATCTTTGAACTATTTTTAAAACAAACACTTTGTATGCGTTCTTATAGAAACGAGAATCATTACAAAGTTACATTTTCAAAATACTTTCAAAAACACATCTCACAAACATATCTTTGAACTATTTTCGAAACAAACACTTTGTATGCGTTCTTATAAAAACGAGAATCATTACAAAGTTATATTTTTAAAATACTTTCAAAAACCACACCACAAGCACAATTTCAAACAAAAAGCAAGTGATCTAGCGAGTAACTAACAGCCCATGGAAAACCATGGATGACAAGGGTGCTAATACCTTCCCTTTTCATAATCTACCCCCCGAACTCAAGAAAATATCTCTAAAGGTCTTTCCTGTGCTTTTTCACCTTTCCTTATTGGATAAAAGAAAAGTCGGTGGTGACTCTTGCTAAACCGCAACATTTGTGAACACAAACGCAAAATCTCAAGTTAGTTCTCCCACCGTATCACAGAACTGGCGACTCTGCTGGGGAATTATCTACTTAAAAGTGGGGTTACCTTAGGGTTAGATCATATTTACTTGCTTTCATTTGTTTGAATTTCTTGATTTACATTATTGGTTCCTTGTTTGGGTTTGTTTTGATCCTCCATCCAGATCTGGGACACCTTTTAGGTAAGTAGCAATAGATTGTAGAAACTGTATGGCATAGACCGATATGGTTGAAACAATGGCTACGTTAGTGTGACGCATTTGTGGGTACCGGTATCCCTCGTGGTGAATCGAGGAGAATACGGGGCCGCTGAGCAGCATCATGAAGCACTAACCTTAGAACCTTACTTGACCAAATTGTCCATTAGGACGTAGTGAGATAATCGGTTTCGGTGTAGAGCTGAAAATTGGTTGATAATCGATGCTACACTCATTGAGACCGAACTTTTGGGATATCTCGGCCGCAAGAAAAGATTGATTGTGCTGAGATAATGCCTAAGAGAAAGGTCGGTGACATTGAGATCCCTTAGAACCTGATTACTATTAACTAGGACAGGTTAAGCCAACTAAACTTCAAGAGGGTACTTACCTACAAACTCCATGCAAGCCTAAACCTAAGGACTTGTCTGCTTTGTGTGTATATGATTATTTGTATATAAACTTGCTTACCTCGCATATTTGTACATAATATCATAACATTATAAACATCATACCATAGCATTTCAAGGATCTCGAGGGTCTTTGGTACAGGGTCACGTTGAACCAGATGTCTACCAAGGGGAAAGAGGATTTATTTTCCTCTAACAAAACGCCTTCAAAGATCAAGTAGAACAATTTGAGTCAAGGGCTATGACCCACTTGATATGGTGAGCTTGACTCTCGTAGAAGGACATTCGACGATACGAAGTTTTTCAATCAAAGCTGCAAATCTCAACTTCTGACATTTTCTTGTCTACCCTGCGAGATCCTTGAGAACATTGCATACTGTGATACGGTGGGAGAACTGACCTGGGTTTTGCGTTTGTTTTCGCAAATGTTTCAGTTGAGCAAGAGTCTCCACCGACTTTTTATTTTATCCTAAGGAAAGGTTAAAAAGCACAGCAAAAACCTTTGAGATGTTTTCTTGGGTTCGGGGAGTAGATTATAGAAAGGGAAGGTATTAGCACCCTTTCTATCCATGGTTATCCATGGGCTCTTAGTTACTTGCTTAGATCAATTGCCTTGCATTTTCAATTGTTTGAAATGGTGCTTTCAATTGTTTGAAATGGTGCTTTGTGTGTGGGTTTGAAAATGTTTTGAAAAAAGATGCCTTGTCTAGGCAACCCTCGTAACAATTCTTTACTCGAATGTTTTACAAAAGGTGTTTGTCTTTTTGAAAAGATGTTTCAAGGTTTTTGAAAGTTGTTTTGAAAGTTGTGTTTGTGAAGTGTGTTTTGAAAAATGGCAAGGATTTGTTTGGCAAGTTGGTCAAGTAACCAAGAGCTATCTACCCTAAATTTCTCAAAGATCTTTCCTATGTTTTAACCCTTTTAACAGTATTGTTCCACCATTGCATTTGGTGGACAATCTTATGTTAGGATGTTAACGGGACGGGCGCGGGTCATCGTTTAGACCATGAATGCAATAGTGCCAAGTGTCTTTGGCAATTTTTCTTTAAGGGACTTGATCATTTTTAGGCAACTTGAGAAAGCGTCATCGAGGGACTATGATCATTTGATTTGTTTTGTTTTACCAAAGACACTCAACATGCAAGCATGGCCCATTATTGAAGGCAACAAGTGGAGTAACCCTAAGGGTGCAAGTGTGATTAGTGTTGTCCATTTTCATGCTTTTTTGTCTTTGCATTAGTCAAGCTATTTGTTGGTTGGTTTTGCATACAAACCCTAGGTCTATCATGGCATAATTAGAAAGCTTTAAAATGCGGAATTTAAAGTCTTAGATTATTACAACATAATTATGGGGATGGGGGTACAAATGTTCAAATGGGGGATATTTAGCAAGAAATTTAAACCTAAACTATTACATCAATATTGAATATACAAATATTAATATTGTACAATATTAAGACAAATATAATAAATATGCAAAATGTATTATGCACAAAAAATGGTTTTTTATGTATGTAAAAGTATTTTTCAATGTAAAATATAAACAAAAGTAAAAAGTCAATTTTTGGATGTTTTCATGGTTTAGGGCAAAACCCTAGTTTTCTAAATAAATGGCATTTATTAATTATATTATATACAATATTTATTGATTATATACAAAAAAATAAAAAAAAGAAGTATATTGTGAAAAAAAGTATTTTTTTATGTCATACATTAATAAAATAAAAAAGTATTATTTTCATGTTTTTATCCTAAATATTTAATAAAGTATATACAAGTATTCATGTTATATATTTAAATATACTAAATATATACAAAGATAAAAAATATTAATTACTTACAAAAAAAGTGTATTTTTAGAAAATGTTTTCAAAAGGTAATAAAAAATAATGACTGAAAATATACATGTTTTTGTATTATTTTTAATATTTTAAACAAAAAGTATTATATTTATTTACATGTACAAGTTCAAATAAAACAAATAAAATCCAAATAAAAATGCAAAAATGGGTGGAAAAATATTTTTAGTATTTTTTATATTTTGACAAAAAATAATAAGTCAGAAGAAAAAATAAAAAGTCAAAAATGATTAAAAAATCACACAATGGGCCAAGGGGGTGTAAGTGGAAAAATGAGGTGCAAAAAGCAGGGATTACTCAGGCCCAGCCCAAAACATCATCTTCTTCCTCCAGCTTCTGTTTGAAACAAGAAAACGCGCGTTCCTTGCTCATCCTGCTATCTCTTGATTCTTTGACTTTTAACAAAAACTTACAACATCAATAATGTAGAGCATCTTGTCACGATTTCAAACATATAAAAAAGTTGTTCTAACTCTCAGAAATGAGAGAGAATTTCTTCTCCCCCAATTCCTGACCTAAGTTTTTTCCAATGTTCAGGTTCAAAATTCTCTCAGCACACACAACATAAATGAAAAGTAAGTATATGGGTAGCTTCAAGGCTATGATTGGAACATGCTTTCTTCACAAACTTAAGCCTAAATATGCTTGGATAGAGAAATAGGAGTTCAAACTTTTACCTGTTCAGCTTGAGTCGTGTACAACAATGGAGGTGTCTTCAATGGAGTTTGAGGACTTGTACAGCTTGCCTGAGGTCCAAGGATGCTCCTCCAACCTTTAGCTTGCCTTGAAACTAACTGAACCGAGCTGTGGAAGTCAACCTGCACAGGTGAAAAGTGAAAATGGAAACCTTAGTTATGGATGTTACAGTTTAAGTTCTATGCTTGGAATAGCTTCAATGGATGGTAGGGAGTGTGTTTGAACAAGCTTTGGCCAAAACGCACGAGTGGAAGTGTTTGTGGAAGTCAAGTTGTAGAAGGGACTTTGTTTTTGCAGCAAGAAGGTGTTTCTGTGAATGAGGAGGTTTGAGGGATGGTTTGGTCATGTTTCAAACTTGGTTTGATATATGGAAAGTGTTCATGAAGTTTGTTTTTGCTTGTGCTTGCAGGAAGTGAATGTGGCATATCTTTTGCAATGTTTCTTCTTATCTAAGCAAAGATTGTCAAGTTGGATTATAGGCTACTACAGGCCCCTCAAGCATGCTTCAAACTTGGTTCTTGATTAGTGGGATTTTTCCATAAACTTGTGCCCAAAAGATCTGGCTTGTACCTCTTTGATTTGTGAATTTGACATAAAGCACTTCTTTATCAAAATGGCAAATGTGCTTTTTCCATATATGGATTAATTTTGCATGTAATGGCTAAACACACAAAATAAGGCTTGAACACAAAGAATATGCATTAAATTATTGAGTTTGAGAAAGATTAGAGGCCTGTAATCTAGTTTGTGCAAGCTGAGTTTGAAAATGCAAAGTGTATGAACATGCCTTGGTCAAGAACAAAAGTGGATTTTGCCCAACTTTGCAAATTCGATTCTCCCTAACCACAAGGGTGTTTGATAAGTTCTTGGACAATTTGGAAAGCTTGGAATGTGTACTACAATCCATCTTTGTAATGCAAGTTGAAATTCCAAGTGGAAGCATGTGAAAAGTGGCCATGAAGTTGGGCAAAAATCCTGCCTAAAATAGGTCAAAAAGTTTATAAGTTAAGAATGTTTTGCACCCTTGTTCCAAAAATCATAACTTGAGCTAAAAGCTTCTTTTGAGGAAACTTTGTGAATCAAAGTTGTAGATTTTGCAATGGACTATAACTTTCATGTTTTGAGTTTTGTTTGAATCCAAATTTATCTTGATGAAAAAATGGGACAAAGTTAAGAAAAAATAAGGAAATTTTATAACTTAGAAAATTTCTGTTATGAAATTTCTTCATTTTAAACCCTAATTTGCAATTTTTGGTTTCTTGATGAACAAGTTTCATAATTTGACATGTCTTGATGAAAAATGAATCTTGGCACTTGATTTTGACCAAAAAGTCAAAGTTTGACTTTTCAGTATACAGTCAAATTTTGATCAGTTGACTGAAAAATTCATCTGTCAATCTTGTGCATTTGGGATCTTTTGAACTTGTTGAATGTGTCAAGACCATGCCATTGAGTCCTTGAGGCCATATGTGAGCTTGGTTTGCCATTGGCTAGGTCAAACAGTCAAAAATTGCCTTTGTGCAGTTAAAACCCTAAAAATTACCATTTTGCCCTTTTGGTGATCTGGTCAAATTTCTTGTGGAATTGTGATCCAAACTTGACCAAATGGTCCATATGAGTTCATTATGTTTATGTGGGTCAAACATCATGAGGTTTGACTGTCAATTGGTCACAGTTGACTTTTTCTTCAATACAGCTGATTTCTAGGTCAACTGTCCAATTGACTGGGCAAAGATTGGAATCAAGGCTTGAAACTTGGTATGGATAAACTTGTGGGTCCAATATGAGGGATGAAAGTCACTTTGGGCATTTTAGGTCAAAACATCTTTGTGCAAACTCAAACCCTAATTTGGGTCAACAGTGCAAGGAGGGGTCTTGAGCAGAGTAAACCCTAACTTGATCTTGAGTTCCAAGAGCCTTGTGGGGAGAAAATATTGATGAAATGAGAGGGAAAATTTTGGGGTACAACAGTTGCCCCTGTTCAATCTTCTTGCACCTGAAGAGTTAGATTGGCATGTTTGCCTTTCGCGTCTCGAAGGTAAAAGGAGATTGGACACTAGAGTGCCCTTAAATTTGCACTCGTCAGAACAATGGATGCGGGAATGGGCTTAGAGATGCCATTTGGAGATGGGCTTAAAGTTGCCATCTAGAGGGGTGACAGAATCTTGTCGGGGATGGGCTTAAAGATGCCATCTGGAATGAGTATTAGAAAGGTGTCCATGTTTTGGAACATCTCTGAACTGGGGGTTTTGAATAAGCAACGGATTGATATCCGTATCTGGAGAATCCGTAAAATGTTTTCAAAAGTTGAGTCTGAACAAGCGATAGATTAACATCCGTTGTTGGGAGGAACCTGTAAACTGTTTTCAGAGGTTGAAGAATCTGAACAAGCGATAGGCTGACATCCGTTACTGGAGAACCCGTGAACTGTTTTCAGAAGTCTTGACGTTGAATAAGCAATAGAGCAGCATCCGTTGTTGGGAAGCGTCCGTAAACTGTTTTCAAAAGTCTTGGAAGTTGAATAAGCAATAGAGCGGCATCCGTTGTTGGGAAGCGTCCGTAAACTGTTTTCAAAAGTTGAGTCTGAACAAGCGATAAATTAACATCCGTTACTGGAGAATCTGTAAACTGTTTTCAGAAGTCTGGAAGAATCCGAACAAGTGATAGGTTAACATCCGTTACTGGAGAACCAGTGAACTGTTTTCAGAAGTTCAGAAGGAACCGGTGTAGGGTTTCCTGATGATGAGTCCGTGTAAAACTACATCTTGAATAATTGTTAATGATAGCCTTTTGTTGTTATCCTGAAAAGGACAAAATGTTAGCTAAACACAAAATTATGTTGCTTGAAATGTATGATGCAATATATGTGTTATATCAATGTTTATGATATGAATATAAATGAATGCGCGTGTAAGCTGAAGAGCTGTCTTGCTGAGGATAAATGAATCCTGGATGTCTGGAGATAATAGAATCTTGACTGCTGTCGGGGAGAGTGAGTCCTTGACTGCTGTAGGGGATTGCAAGAATTTGGATTGCTGAAGATGAGACATCCTTGTTGACTACTGCTGGAGAATCAGGAGCTTGGATTGTATGCCAATCTACTGGGGATTCCTGTCCTGAGGAGATCTTCACTGGGGAATATCTGAATAACCGAGAATGAGAGTATTCATTCTGCTTGGGAAATGCAAGATCTTCAATTGTTGAGGGATCTTAGGACCACTGTGGGGAACTGGAATTCCTTGGTGACTTGTAGGGCGAGAGAATTCTGATGATCTCTACTGGGGAGTCTAGAACATGGTAGACTTATGCTGGAGAAGCAAGACTGAGAATCTTCAGTTTGGTGGGAAGTACCTCTGTGGGGAGAAGGTTCACTGGTTGGTTCCGCTGGGGATTGATAGTTGGAATTTTTAGCTCCACTGGGGATTGGATTTTCAGATTTTTAAGGCTCCATTGGAGATACTGAAACTTAACTCTGGGGGGAATTGAGTTCATTAAGGTTCTCTGGCTGGGGAAATTAGCAGAAAGCTTCTGTTCTGCTGAGGAGATCTAAAGTTTAACTCTGTTTAGGGAATTACATTCTGGATTGAGGAATTTGGAGTTTTAAGTTTGCTGGGGAATCCTTCTGAAAGGGCGCCATGATATCTACTTGTACCTTCGACCTGTCACTAATCATCTTTCCTGATTTGTAAGAAAATGATTATGTTCAAATGCATATGCCTATTTAATAAAACATAAGTGTAGAAAAGCAAAAGGAAGACAAAGCAAATTTCTGCATTTGGAAAAGTATTTGTATTAACTTTTATGAGTATCTTTGTACAAAGGAGACAGGCATCCTAGTAAGAGGATGTCGTCGTAAAAATTGAAAAATTTATACAAAAGAAAGATGGCTATGTGAAACAATTCCATGGGATCCCCATTCTGCTATAGCCTTCACAACTATGAATATCTGTCCATTCAATGCTTCGTCCGCCGATGACTGGATTGATCAGAAGCTTGGAGCTGGTTGATGAAGAGATTGTCCTTAAAGTGATATGTTGTACCCCAAAATTTGCCCTCCCATATTCTTCAAGATTTGTCAAGATCAATCTTCAAATGCTTCAAGATTCCTCAGGGGTTGCACAGTCAAACCATCTCCTAAGCCAGTCAAAATTAGGGTTTTGGTTCCTGCAAAGAATTTGATGTTTTCAAGGGCTCAATCAAGTCCCATAGGCCTATAAACATTGTCAAGCATCTACATTCCAAGTTTCAAGGCTCACAGGGTCAAGTTGCACAGTCAAAAGCCCTAGTTGCTCTACAGTCAACTATAGGGGCAAAATGGTCATTTTACATTCAAAAGTCAGAATTTTTGGTCAACATCTTATTTTGAAGCCACAATCATCATTTGATCAAGTCTTGATCATGATTCCACAAGCATGGCTCAAAAATCATCAAAGATGCAAAAGTTGTTATTTTTGGACAGTTGAAAAGTCAACTGTAATTTGACCAGGGCATAACTTTTTCATGATTCATCAGAAAAATCCCATCCAATGCTCATTTTGAAGGGGATGACATTTCCTGCAACTCATCTTCACATTCCAAGTATAAGAAATGCTCTCACAAAAAGTTATCAATTTCTACATTATAGGTCATTTTCAAAAGTCAACAAAAATGCACTTTAATTCAAAGACTATAACTTGAGATTGGTGAATCCAAATGACATGGGAACAAAGGAATTGGTTAGAGGACTTCAAGACCTTTCCAAAATGTCCAAGAACATGTCGATATGATCAAAATTGAGCAATATATGCATTGGAGAAGTTGGGAAATTTTTGTGAAATGGCAAAAGTCAACTATCCTTAAAACTTCAATTTTTGACAAAGGGGCCCACTTTCTTCCACTTGATTCAGCCTTGTCATGCCATACACGTGTCCCATGATTAATTTCAAGATCAAACATTTATTTTTCCATTTTATTTAATTTTTATTGATTTAATTCATTTTAAATCCATAATAATTCAAATAAAATCAAAAAATTAATGGAATGGCATCTTTGTGGTTTGAATGGCTTTTATGTGTCACCTGCCAGCTACCAATTTCGTGCCAAGCCCTTTTGTGCATAAAATCTTGAATTTGAACCAAAAATGGAAAGTCCTTTAATGGTGGTCAACCAAGATCTCAAGACTTCAATACACAAGGTTAAGGCTCAGCTGCTGACCTAATTTTGTTCACATATACATAAGCAAGTAAGCCAGACCTATATCACGACCCAAGCACTGCACAAACGGCCAAACCATATTCAAAAAATCCAAGGAAAAAGTTAAAACTGTTTTCTCACTCACAGGCCTTTTCAAAGCAATTTAAGGATTCTAATACCTTGCTAGCATTCCCAGGAACGCATTGCAATCAAAATCAAGTGTCAACACTCAAGGAATCCTAAGAACAGTCGTACGGTTTGCCCATTCTTTTTCATATTTGTAACTCATGATTTGTGCATAATTAACATGTTCTAACCCTTGTGTTGCATTGCTTGAGTTCATACAAAGCGTTTGACATAGGTTAATTGGACTGGAATGCCTTGAAATGGAAATCACCATTAATGGATTCTAGGGTTTCCAAGCTTCAAAATTAGGGGTTTGCTATTTAGGAAAAATTAGACCATCTCATGCATATGGTTGAAACCGCCTGGACAAGACGAATCGAACCCTACCCTCGCGAACAATTTATATCGCGTACAGATCTAATCGCTATTTTCCTTTTTTCAGTTTGTGGGGGTTAAAAACCCCTGCTATTTGTTTATGTTTTACAGGAACGCAGGATGAAGACGAAGGACGTGGAAGCGTGCCATTGGAGCATTCAAATATAACGCGTTTTTTTTTGTTATTTTCCAGCATATGCGTTGTTCTTACATATTATTTTCATTGCCTATTTTATTAACAAACACAGGCAAGTGGCTGAGTGGTTGGTGATCTGTCCAATAACCATTGGGACCTGGGTTCGATTCCCAGGTCCCCCAAAAGTTCCATATTATTTTTCTTTACACGCTTGTGTGCAGGTTTCCAAAGAAGGTGTATCATGCACCTCACATCCAAGCGCGCCAAGTGGCCTTTCTCACAGATCTGATGGCCATGATGTGCAGGCTACCATGCATCCAGTCAACACGTGCCATAAAGAGGTCAGAAAGTCAAACGCAGGCTTGACAACCAATGGGCCTGGAAATTGCTAAGAGACCTTCAAATCTGGCCCAAACCCCCCTTGGGTTTGCATTTCATTTTTTTATTTATTTTCTCTCTTTCATTTGCTTTATTCATATTTATTGTTTTTTTAATTAATTATTAACTAGTAAATTAATTAACCTTTTCACAATAAAAAAAACTAATATTATTATTATTTATTAATTTCATATTATTTTTTGTAAATAAATTATAATTAATTAATTAGTTTAATTAGGCAATTTCAATCTTTTTCTTAATAAATAAAATTAGTCTAGAATTAGGTTTTTTTGAAAATTTTAATTCCTTTTATTTTATTTTCATTAAAACATAAAAAACACAAAAACATTTTTTTCTTTTAATTAAATAATTAATTAGTAAATTAGCTTAATTTTTAATTAATTGCAAAAAGGACAAATTTAATTCTTTCTCAAAAAAGGGTCAAAACCCTCAGGACGTCCCGATTCATTCTTTCGCGCGCATTTTAGTTTTAATTCGTTATTTTGACTATTTATGTACCTGTCCCGGAAATGTAATAGTTAATTAGGGTTTATCGCTTTATTTACTTTTCTCGCACTTATTTTCCAAACGGGTTTTGTTTTTTGGCGATGTATAGACCTGCGCCTTGTAATAGCTAGATTTACCTTTTCCGCAATTTATTTTCCGCACTCTTAACTGTTCATGTGCATGAAAGACTTGTATGACAAATAAAATCAATCCGCAGCTCACAAATAACATGTACAAGATAAACATTAACTGAAAAAACAACACACATGCACATGCCACTCTTAGGGTACGCCTCACTGGTTGCCTTGACGTGGTCGTCAAGTATAGGGTGTTTTAGAGGTCGCCCTCCTGTCTAAGATCCAGTTGCCTCGAAACGGTTGCCTCGGATAAAAAGGATCTAGGACATTAAGGTTACCACTAAGGCGTCCTACCATTGCTTTGGTGACCACACATATGTCCCTCATAATCGAATTGACCCGAATAACTCCAACGATGGTGTTACCTACCTCTCAATGGTGGGATAGCACTATCTAAAGGACTCTTACACAGCGTAATTCCTTAGAGTAGGTAGATTCTCCTGGGTACTTGCTCTCTCAAACAAACAAAAACAATCTTTTCGCACTGACACTTTCAAAAGGTTTTCAAACAAATATTTCACACACTCTTGAGGACAGATACAAGAGTTACCTAGAAATTTTTCAAACGAAACTTTTTCAAAACCCACACACACTTGAAAAGAAAACAATTTTGAAAACATAAGAGCAAGTACCTAAGAGCCCGTTGTGATACGGTGGGAGAACTGACTTGAGGTCTGCGTTTGTATTCGCACTTGTTCGGTTGAGCAAGAGTCGCCACCGACTTTTTATTTTATCCTAAAGGAAAGGTTAAAAAGGCACAACAAAAACCTTTTGAGATATTTCGTGGGTTCGGGGGGTAGATTATGAAAAGGGAAGGTATTAGCACCCTTTCATCCATGGTTATCCATGGGCTCTTAGTTACTTGGTTTTTTAGATCACTTGCCTTGATTTTCGATTGCTTTGAAATTGTGGTGTGTGTGTGTGTTTTTGAAAATGTTTTTTAAGAAGACGCCTTGTTTTAGGCAACCAATATAATGACTCGTGTTTGAGTATATACGGAGGTGTGTATCTTTTCGAAAAGTTGTTTCAAAATGTTTTTGGAAGAGTGTTTGAAAGTGTTTGTGGAGTGTGGTTATTTTGAAAAGAAGGCAAGTGTTTTTGCAAGTTGGTCTCAAGTAACTAAGAGTTTTTTCTACCCCTATTGTACTCAAAGGTTTTCTCTATGTTTTCAACCCTGTTTAACAATTTTGTTCCACCATTGAATTTGGTGGACAATCTTGCGTTTAGGAAGTTTAACGGGACGGGCGCGGGTCATCGTATGGACCATGAATGCAATAGTGCCAAGTGTCTTTGGCAATTTGCTTGAAGGGACTATGATCATTCCATTTAGGCAACTTTCGAAAGCGTCATCGAGGGACTTATGATCATTTGAATTTGTTTTGCCAAAGAAACTCGACGTGCAAGCATGGCCCATTTTGGAAGGCAACATGTGGGATTACCCTAGAGGGTGCAAGTGTGATTGTGTATTGATTTCATGTATTTGTCTTGTATTAGGTTATCTAGCGTTTGATTTTATGTACATGCAAACCCTAGGTCTAACCATGGTATAATTTGAAAGCGGTAAATTGCAAGAATTTAAAGTCTACGCTATTACAAATAGTATCCGGGAGTGGGGGTACAAATTCACAAATGGGGATGAGACTTTAGGAATGTAGTGTCCAATAATTTACAACCAAATTGAATCGCGATCAAATGTAATCAATGTAATGTAAAGTATAAGATAAGCAAGTGTGTATAAGAGCAAAGTAAATGTATTTGTGTATTGTAAATGTGTAAGTGTACATGTATTTTATTTACAAGTTTGAGATGTGAATTTAAATGTATAATTAAGTATGTATTTGTTCTTTTGTTAATTATGTACAAATTAAGTATTAATCTTAAGAGAAAGAAAAATGTTTTAAATTTAAATTATATTATGTATATTAAAAAAAAGTATTTTAATTGATTATGTACAAATTATTTCTAAGAGATTGTATTAACTTAAAGGGAATTTATGTATAAATCAAAATAAGTTTTAATAAAACAAAAAAAGAGTGTTTTAAACAATGTATTTTTATGTATTTTATGTATTAAGGTATTAATGTACAAAGAAAGATATTTTAAGAAAAGAAAAATAAATGTTTTAAGAAAAAGAAAATATTTTAAGTTTTATGTGTCAATGCATTATATACAAAGGTTTTAACAAAAATGAAAGTTTTTAAGAAAAAAATCAATTTTTTTACGTATTTCTATTTAATATTCTTATATGAAAAACTAGGGTATCATTCAAAAAAAGAGTTATGTTAAAAAGAAAATCAACAAAAGTTTTTAGTTTGTGTAAAATAAAAAAAATGAAGAGAAGAATAAAATGGGCTTGGGAGAGTGTTATGGCCCAAAACAGAATTGGCAAGATTAGGAATGAGGGGGGTGTATCCGGGTTTGTGATTGGGCTTTAGGCTCCTGGAACAGGTTGTGGCCCAACGCTTCACAAAACAATTGTAAGGGTTCGTTTTGTTGTTTCATTTGGGATCAGCTAGGGTTTGAGATACAACGTCGTTTGTTCATTTTCGTCTTCGTTCATCTCTCAAGTCCAGAACCATGGATTCAGAACGACATCCTCCTCGCCTAAGCCACCAACGCCACCGTTTCCCCTTCTCCCTCAGTGTACTGCTCAGGCGACGCTTGTAAGGTTGTTAGTGCTTTCGTTGTATCTTTTGATTTTTATGTTTCCATTGGGTTTTGATTTATGTATTTTCTTTTGTCATTTTGATATGCATGAAAAGGAGATGAGTATACTACCTCTTGGAGACAGAGGAGGAGGGAACCTGGAGGCGTTTGGAGGGCCGACGGCGAGGAAAACTTGATGAGGCTGTGAACTTTGGGGAGACTTCCCTGGTACTCAGTATTTTTGCCCTTTTCTTTTTCGTTGTTTAATGATGCATGCTGAAAACAAATCTTTATCCTCTTCCTCTTGCTGCTTCTTTGCTTCGTATGCTTGCCTAGGATGAATGTTTTCTGAGGCCTTTGAGATGATGGCTCTTTTCCTCGTTTCTCACTTTGCCTTGCTTACATGCTTAATGCTGTATGATTGTGGTTTGTTAGCTCCCCAATGATGAACTTACAGTTCTGAGGGCTTGTACCTGTTGCCTTTGAATGCTTTCCCCTTCTGTGCTTGGTTAAGACACTTCTTTTCTTCTTCTTCTGGCTTGTCTAGCTTGATTTTGGTTATTGGTATGCTGGGGTATGTTTGTGATGCTTTGGATGTTTTCTTGCCCAGTGATGAACTTACAGTTCTGAGGGCTTAAGTGGGTTTGGAAACTGGTTCAGGATTTGGTTTTATGGTTGGATGCTTGCTTCAGGTTGTGATTGAGGCTTAACAGGTTTTGAATGGTAAGGTTTGAAAACTCAGGCAGGGTTTAGACTGGACAGTTTTGCTTTGGTTCAAGGTTTGAATATTTTGGCTTAAGCTTTATGCAGGTTATGTGTTTTGATAGTTTTCTGGTTAGGCTTGATGCTGTTTGGACATGGCTTTCAGCAGGTTGTTGGTTTGTAGCTGGAGGCTGGAATGTTTTTGACAGGTTATGGGGCTTTTGTGTTTGCTTCAGACAGGTTATGGCCTTACTGGTTTTTTAGGCTTCAGGCAGGTTGTGGCCTTACTGGTTTTTTAGGCTTCAGGCAGGTTGGGTGTTTTTGTTGGACACAGGTTTGGTCCTTGAATGGTTCAGCTTGGTTCAGGCTTATGCTGGTTTTTGCATGGCTAGTTGTTAGCAGGTTGGGTTTTACTGGTTTATGCTTCCAGTTCTGCTTCAGCTTGGACAGTTTTTGTGGTTATTGTTTTGGTTTGTGATTTTCCCCCCTTTACTGTGTTATGAACAGGTTGTTTTATATTTTGTTTCTCATGCCTAAAGCCTAAGCCTGCAAAACCTGCACCTCTTTTCTCTCTTTCTTCTCTCTCCAGTACAACTTTAAGTATTTTATATGTTTATGCTTGTACTTTTCTGAAAAGGCAATTGCTGGAAAGTGATGATATGATTCTTTGCTTGCATTACATGTTTGCTCTGCATACTTTATCTTCTTTTCCATATTATCTGCTTCTTAGTGACAGCATTTTTGACAGCCTTGACATCCTTTTGTACTTGGATAGCTTTGGACAGTTGTTAGTTCAGTTTGAACCTAGTTTGAAATTGTGACTTGCATTGTTCTCTTGGCATATTCAGTAACTACCCAGTTTGCCTTTTTGGTTGCCCACTTGGATTTATGCAGGATGTTTGAAAACTTGGATTTGTATAATCATAACTTTTGTGCATTTCCTACCTTTTGCAAGCATTTTTCATCCCTCTCTGTGAACCGGGAGAAATCTCGTGATTTGCAGAGAGGGAAAACTGATTCCAGTCAGTTGCCTTTAATGATGAACCCAAACTTTAATTGTCCGCTTTTAATTATTTATCTGCTTCTAACTTTTCTTCTTTTCTTTTGCAGATAAAAATTGAATGGAGAGGATTTAGCAACAGATGAAGAATGAAGAATTGAAGATTTAGAAACAATTAGGATAGTCTTATTTTAAATTTAATTATTGTAAAATTATTATTGTAAACAATTTGTAAACAAAACAATTGTACAAATAAATTAAAGATAAATAAAAACTCTTTTTTATCCAATTAATTCTTTTCTTCTTTTCACTTGTTTACTTTATTATCTATAATTCTTTAAATTAAAATAATTGAAAATAAATTCCAACTATTTAATCTTAGAATAATAAATAATTAAATAAACATTGCTTCAGCATTGATCAATTAAACTTGGCGCTTCCAACGTCCAAAGCAAAACAACAATCAATCACAACAATTGCCCAGACATTTTTCCTTTTACTGATTTTAACCAAACATTGCAAATCCAATCCAAATGCATCTTTTCATTGATTTAGTTACACAATGCGAACTCAATCCAAATGTTTCAATCCACTTTCCAGCATAACTTGAAAAGCACTGTAGAATTTAAATCCTTCTGAGAGATCTGCGCACAAAAACCCTAATTCCTGATCAAATGCCAAAGAAGCGTTCGCCTGATCAAAGTTGATCCAAAATCAACCAAACCCTAAACAAACTGTTTGAATTGTTCCAGAGCCATGAAAACCAATGAAAAACCTAATTTTGTCTGACTGACGAGAAAAGTCTGTTTTGACCGATTCTTGAGCCAATCTGAAAAATCAGGAAAAGCCTGAAGTTGTGATTTCTTGAGGAAAAATGCGAGGGCAAATTTTGGGGTACAACAGTTGCCCCTGTTCAATCTTCTTGGACCTGAAGAGTTAGATTGGCAAGTTTTCCTTTCGCGACTCGAGGGTAAAAGGAGATTGGACACTAAAGTGCCCAGAAAATTTGCACTCGGCGATGTGATGGTATAGGTGAATGGGCTTACAGATGCCATTTGGTGATGGGCTTAACGATGCCATCGAGGAATGCGACAGAATCTTGTCGGGGAATGGGCTTAGAGATGCCATCTGGAAATGTTGAACTGTATGTCAATGGTGAGTGGACGAGTATCAGAAAAGGTATCCCTGCTTTGGAACATCTCTGAACTGGGGGTCTGAGCCAACAATAAATTGACATCCGTGTCTGGAGAATCTGTAAACTGTTTTCAGGGGTTGAAGCAGCATCCGTTGTTGGGAAGCGTCCGTGAAGAAGTTGCATATGAACAAGTGATAGATTAACATCCGGTGTTGGGAAGAATCTGTGAACTATTTTCAGAAGTCTGAAGGAGGAACCGGTGTAGGGTTTCCTGATGATGAGTCCGTGTAAAACGGCATCTGGATGAATCTGGAACAAGTATCAGAATGTCGCCGTGTCCGGGTCACATCTGAACTGTCTCTGAGTGAATCTGGAATAAGTATCAGAATGTCGCCATGTCTGGGTCACATCTGAACTATTTCTAGAAAAGAATCTCAGAAGATGATAGTCTTAGTTTGTTGACTGATCTTTCCTGAAAAGGTAAAGAGTTAGTTGTATGCAATGTCATGATGCGTGATGCAATGTATGCGACATTAATGTTTATGACATGAATGTGATGAATGCGCATGTAAGCTAATGAGCTGTCTTGCTGAGGATAGATGAATCCTGGATGACTGAAGATAAAATAATCTTGACTGCTGCCGGGGAGAACAACTCCTTGGATGCTGCTGTAGAGGGCAAGAATCTTTGATTGTTAAAAATGAGAAGTCTTGGGACCACTGTTGGGGAAATCAGAAGCTTGGGTTGTATGCCAAACTACTGGGGATTCCTGTCTTGAGGAGATCTTCATCGGAGAATATTCAAATATTCTGTGAGGAACTGAGAATGAGAGTCTTCAACTCTGCTTGGGGATTGATAGTTGGAAGTTTAGCTTCGCTGGGGATAATGAAACTTGACTCTGAGTGGAGTTAGCTTCTGGAAGGTTCTCTGGCTGGGGATTGCGAGAGTCCTCTGATTGCTGCATGTGTTGGTCTGGAATAAGTTACTGAACGTCGCCATCTCTGGGTCACATCTGAACTATATCTAGAAGGAATCTTGACTAAGTTACGGAATGTCGCTGAATCAGGGTCACATCTGAACTATATCTGGATGCAAGTTTGAATGAGTTATAGAATGTCGCCATCTCTGGGTCACATCTTGAACTATATCTGGATGCAAGTTTGAATGAGTTATAGAATGTCGCCATCTCTGGATCACATCTTGAACTATATCTGGATGCAAGTTTGAATGAGTTATAGAATGTCGCCATCTCTGGGTCACATCTTGAACTATATCTGGAAGAAAATCTGAATGAGTTATAGAATGTCGCCATCTCTGGGTCACATCTTGAACTATATCTGGATGCAAGTTTGAATGAGTTATAGAATGTCGCCATCTCTGGGTCACATCTTGAACTATATCTGGATGCAAGTTTGAATGAGTTATAGAATGTCGCCAAATCTTGGGTCACATCTCGAACTATATCTGGATGCAAGTTTGAATGAGTTATAGAATGTCGCCATCTCTGGGTCATATCTTGAACTATATCTGGATGCAAGTTTGAATGAGTTATAGAATGTCGCCATCTCTGGGTCACATCTTGAACTATATCTGGAAGAAAATCTGAATGAGTTATAGAATGTCGCCATCTCTGGGTCACATCTTGAACTATATCATGTCTTTTGAGGTGATGAGGGAATTATTGAACACTTTTGACATTCGAATGCCCCAAGTGGTGATGAAGGAGTCTTGAATTAGATTACTCTGCGGATTGAGAGATTTCTTGAAATCTTGACTGGACTGCCCCAGGTTGATAGGATGTTGACATGCCATGCCCCTTGTTGATAGGATATTTGTAATGGAAGTGTCGTCCTTTTGAAGTGATTCTGTTCACTGAGAGAGTTTTCGTTCCTCCGAACATTCGCTGTATGAAATTCTTCGCTGTCAAACAAAAAGCCAAATGCAGACAATGATATTCAAGCAATGCAAGGTTATGTTTGTCTCGAAGTTTTGCAAAATGCATTTTTTTTAGCAGAAAACTTTTTATAAGACAAGTCAACACAAGATCTTAGAGCAAAGCCTTACAGGAGTCAGGATACCTTTTGTAACAGTATGCTTTCGAACTAACCCATGCTTCAATTAGGACTTTTGCAGGGTTATAACGTGGCCTGGTTCACGGTTTAAGAAACAAAGGATAAAGGCTCAAAGTATATTTGTACCCACCCGCTCTTCGTGATGTTCTTCAACCCTAAGCTCAGTTAACTGTGCGTCGCACTCTGTTTTGAGTTTGGAACGACTTTTGGGCGATGGTTCACTAGTTGAATTTGGGGAGACAGTCATCATCTCCTTTTTCTTTTTCAACATTTTTCATGCTGTTGAGGATTTGTAATGACCTCACTATTTTGATTTTGATTTGTTATCCCTAACTTTTGCCTGACTGTTCCCGTTTTCGAGATTACAGTCAGCGGGATGCCCCAGCTTTCTTAAGCCTCCTTTATAGGTTTTGGCTTGGTGGGCTTTTCTCTTTTGAGAGATTGACTGCCTATGTGATAGGGAACCACCCTTGTCTTTTGATTCCAAAGGAATGCTTTTCTTTTTCTTTGACGTCGTTCGTTGTGTTACGAACTGAGAGTTTGCGACTTCAATGCGCGTTTTCTCTTGAATTAACTGAGATACTACCCTGCCCCGGGTTTATATCAAAGGTTTTGATCGTTTAGAACAGAAAACTCCTACTTCTTTGGCTCGAAGGGGTTGACTAGGGTTTAACTTCCTTATAACTCCAGTGTTTGGGAATTGAAAGAAATGCCTGTACCTCATCAACAAGGTCTGTTCAAAAGCATATTGCATGAGATTATGGTATTGTTTCGTCATCCTCCCTCTAAAGGCTTGCAGCTTTTTATCAAGAGTTAAATGTCAAAAAGAAAGCATAAGAGTAATGAAAGCGAATGAATGAATTCAAGACAAACATATGCAATGCATTAATGAAACAGAGTTTGACATTAAAAGATAATTGTTTGAATGACAAAAGATTACAACTTTGAAAATTCAGAATGAAACAAACACAATCTCAATGATCTGGCATAGGAGGAGTGATCATGCTGAGGTCCCTGGGGGACCAAACTCAATCTCCTTGGCATCGATCATGTCTTGGATCTTGTTCTTCAGAGGCCAACAGTTGTTGGTATCATGCCCTGGGCTATCAGAGTGGTATTCACATCTTTCATTGGGGTGATAAGTAGGAGCGGAAGTGTTTGGGTTCCGGAGAGGAGCCCTCAATGTAATCAGATCCCTCTTCAACAAGTGTTGCAGTGCTTGAGACAGCGACATGTTGATCTTAGTGAACTGCCTCCTAGGTGCGACCTCCTTGTGCTGATGCCCCTGTCTTTGTTGAGCAGGCGTAGGACTGGAGATCACGACTGCCCCTATATGTTGGTCAAGACGACCTTTTTGACTGCTCTCCGTATTGGACTCCTTCTTTCCGTTGTAGGGAATTATCCGAGTATCGGAGGTTGTAGCTCCTTGGATCTTTCCACTTTTGATGCCAGCTTCGACCCTTTCGCCGGTCAGTATTAGCTCGGTGAACCCAGCTGAGGAGCTTCCAATCAAGTGCTTGAAGAAAGGCCCTGTCAAAGTTCCCATGAAAATGTCAATCAGCTCTCTGTCAGTTAAAGGGGGTTGCACCCTACCAGCCAGATCTCTCCACTTTTGGGCGTATCCCTTGAAGCTCTCGTCAGAACCCATGGTCATGCTCTGCAATTGCACTCGAGTTGGTGCGAGATCAGCATTGTACTGATACTGTTTGTAAAAAGCCCTGGCTAGATCTTCCCAGGTGTGGATGCGAGAACTCTCCAATTGATAGAACCACTCGAGTTGAGCCCCTACTAGACTTTCTTGGAAGAAATGGATCCAAAGCCTCTTATCAGCTGTGTATGGTTGAATCTTGTGGACATAAGACTTTAGATGCATCTTAGAGCAAGAGACTCCGTCGTACAGAGCAAAGGTAGGAACTTTGAACTTTGAAGGGATGACCAATCCAGGAACTAGGCCCATGTCTCCTAGATCCAAGCCAGGTATTTGTTGGATCTCCATAGCACTGAGGCGATCCTCCAACTCTTTGTATTTGTTAACAACGAGAGGATATTGCCCCTCGGAGTAGTCAGCTTCTTCTTCAACAATCTCCACATTGTGGTCTTCTTCAAGACTACCTCCTGTGTTGGATGGAGTTGCAAGGTCTTGGGTCTTAGGTCTTCTCCTCAAGTTCAGGATGCGGACTGCCTTCTTGGACTTCTTCTTCTTGTCTTCGAGAAGAAGGGCTGTCAAATCCTCTTGCCCTTTACCCATAGCCAGCAACATTTGTTGGAATTGAGCATTTTGAGCTTGAAGATCTTTCACTGTTTGTTCTATATCCATCTTACTGAAATAAACAGTAGGAAGAATAAGGAGACCTGTATGGGAGAAACCTGCTATGCAATGATATGTGTGATATATATGCAATGTTTTCAAGGATCTCTTGGGGTAAACACAAGAGAATGTTAGAGGTTGAACTTCGATCTTTGACTGGAGAACTTTGCACCGGTGGATGTATTTCCACGAGAATCAAGCTCACCATATCCAGTGGGTCATAGCCACTGATTCAAGTTGTTGCACTTGATCTTTGATTGGCATTGGTTAGAGGAGAAACCTCTTGCCCTTTGGTAGACGCCTGGTTCAACGTGACCCTGCACCAACAGACCCTCAAGATCCTTGAAATGGTTATTGAAAATGCTATGGTATAATGTCATGATGTTATGTACATGTATGCAAAAGCAAGTGAGTGTATATACAGACAAACATATTCACACAAAGCAAACAAGTCCTTAGGTTTAGGCTTGCATGAGGTTCAGGTACTACCCTCTTTCAGTTTCGTTGGTTAAAACCTGTCCTATCAAAAGTAACCGGGTTCTAGAGGATCTCAATATCACTGACTACCCTCAATCGGTCATAACTCCCGCATCGCTATCTTTTCTTGCGGCCGGAACCATCGCGAGAGTTTAGCCTTAATGAGTGTAGCATACTGCTACTGTTCTAATGGCCAAGTTGGGTCAATTTAGGGTTCTAAGGTCGGTTGGTGCTTAATGACTCCTTGGAAGACCCATATTCTCCCCGTTTCAACACAAGGGATATCAGTACAGACCAAGGTGCCACACCAACGTAGCCACTACTTCACCCATGTCGGTATACCCCGGACAGGTCCCTCGCAGATTATGCTACCTAAAAAAGGTATTCCCCATATCCGGGTTAGGATCTATGAAACTCCGATGCAAAGCCCACAAATGTAAAAGCAAACAAAGCAATCAATTGAAAACAAAGGTGATCTAAACCCTAAGGTAACCCCACTTTTAAGTAATCCCAGCAGAGTCGCCAGTTCTGTGATACGGTGGGAGAACTTACTTGAGGTTTGCGTTTGTATTCACACTTGTTCGGTTGAGCAAGAGTCGCCACTGACTTTTTATTTTATCCTAAAGGAAAGGTTAAAAAGGCACAGCAAAAACCTTTTGAGATATTTCGTGGGTTCGGGGGTAGATTATGAAAAGGGAAGGTATTAGCACCCTTTTCATCCATGGTTATCCATGGGCTCTTAGTTACTTGGTTTTTTAGATCACTTGCCTTGATTTTCGATTGCTTTGAAATTGTGGTGTGTGTGTGTGTTTTTGAAAATGTTTTTGAAGAAGACGCCTTGTTTTAGGAAACCAATATAATGACTCGTGTTTGAGTATATACGAAGGTGTGTATCTTTTCGAAAAGATGTTTCAAAATGTTTTTGGAAGAGTGTTTGAAAGTGTTTGTGGAGTGTGGTTATTTTGAAAAGAAGGCAAGTGTTTTTGCAAGTTGGTCTCAAGTAACTAAGAGTTTTGTCTACCCCTATTGTACTCAAAGGTTTTCTCTATGTTTTCAACCCTTTTTAACAATTTTGTTCCACCATTGAATTTGGTGGACAATCTTGCGTTTAGGAAGTTTAACGGGACGGGCGCGGGTCATCGTATGGACCATGAATGCAATAGTGCCAAGTGTCTTTGGCAATTTGTTTGAAGGGACTATGATCATTCCATTTAGGCAACTTTCGAAAGCGTCATCGAGGGACTTATGATCATTTGAATTTGTTTTGCCAAAGAAACTCGACGTGCAAGCATGGCCCATTTTGGAAGGCAACATGTGGGATTACCCTAGAGGGTGCAAGTGTGATTGTGTATTGATTTCATGTATTTGTCTTGTATTAGGTTATCTAGCGTTTGATTTTATGTACATGCAAACCCTAGGTCTAACCATGGTATAATTTGAAAGCGGTAAATTGCAAGAATTTAAAGTCTACGCTATTACAAATAGTATCCGGGAGTGGGGGTACAAATTCACAAATGGGGATGAGACTTTAGGAATGTAGTGTCCAATAATTTACAACCAAATTGAATCGCGATCAAATGTAATCAATGTAATGTAAAGTATAAGATAAGCAAGTGTGTATAAGAGCAAAGTAAATGTATTTGTGTATTGTAAATGTGTAAGTGTACATGTATTTTATTTACAAGTTTGAGATGTGAATTTAAATGTATAATTAAGTATGTATTTGTTCTTTTGTTAATTATGTACAAATTAAGTATTAATCTTAAGAGAAAGAAAAATGTTTTAAATTTAAATTATATTATGTATATTAAAAAAAAGTATTTTAATTGATTATGTACAAATTATTTCTAAGAGATTGTATTAACTTAAAGGGAATTTATGTATAAATCAAAATAAGTTTTAATAAAACAAAAAAAGAGTGTTTTAAACAATGTATTTTTATGTATTTTATGTATTAAGGTATTAATGTACAAAGAAAGATATTTTAAGAAAAGAAAAATAAATGTTTTAAGAAAAAGAAAATATTTTAAGTTTTATGTGTCAATGCATTATATACAAAGGTTTTAACAAAAATGAAAGTTTTTAAGAAAAAAATCAATTTTTTTACGTATTTCTATTTAATATTCTTATATGAAAAACTAGGGTATCATTCAAAAAAAGAGTTATGTTAAAAAGAAAATCAACAAAAGTTTTTAGTTTGTGTAAAATAAAAAAAATGAAGAGAAGAATAAAATGGGCTTGGGAGAGTGTTATGGCCCAAAACAGAATTGGCAAGATTAGGAATGAGGGGGGTGTATCCGGGTTTGTGATTGGGCTTTAGGCTCCTGGAACAGGTTGTGGCCCAACGCTTCACAAAACAATTGTAAGGGTTCGTTTTGTTGTTTCATTTGGGATCAGCTAGGGTTTGAGATACAGCGCCGTTTGTTCATTTTCGTCTCCGTTCATCTCTCAAGTCCAGAACCATGGATTCAGAACGACATCCTCCTCGCCTAAGCCACCAACGCCACCGTTTCCCCTTCTCCCCCAGTGTACTGCTCAGGCGACGCTTGTAAGGTTGTTAGTGCTTTCGTTGTATCTTTTGATTTTTATGTTTCCATTGGGTTTTGATTTATGTATTTTCTTTTGTCATTTTGATATGCATGAAAAGGAGATGAGTATACTACCTCTTGGAGACAGAGGAGGAGGGAACCTGGAGGCGTTTGGAGGGCCGGCGGCGAGGAAAACTTGATGAGGCTGTGAACTTTGGGGAGACTTCCCTGGTACTCAGTATTTTTGCCCTTTTCTTTTTCGTTGTTTAATGATGCATGCTGAAAACAAATCTTTATCCTCTTCCTCTTGCTGCTTCTTTGCTTCGTATGCTTGCCTAGGATGAATGTTTTCTGAGGCCTTTGAGATGATGGCTCTTTTCCTCGTTTCTCACTTTGCCTTGCTTACATGCTTAATGCTGTATGATTGTGGTTTGTTAGCTCCCCAATGATGAACTTACAGTTCTGAGGGCTTGTACCTGTTGCCTTTGAATGCTTTCCCCTTCTGTGCTTGGTTAAGACACTTCTTTTCTTCTTCTTCTGGCTTGTCTAGCTTGATTTTGGTTATTGGTACGCTGGGGTATGTTTGTGATGCTTTGGATGTTTTCTTGCCCAGTGATGAACTTACAGTTCTGAGGGCTTAAGTGGGTTTGGAAACTGGTTCAGGATTTGGTTTTATGGTTGGATGCTTGCTTCAGGTTGTGATTGAGGCTTAACAGGTTTTGAATGGTAAGGTTTGAAAACTCAGGCAGGGTTTAGACTGGACAATTTTGCTTTGGTTCAAGGTTTGAATATTTTGGCTTAAGCTTTATGCAGGTTATGTGTTTTGATAGTTTTCTGGTTAGGCTTGATGCTGTTTGGACATGGCTTTCAGCAGGTTGTTGGTTTGTAGCTGGAGGCTGGAATGTTTTTGACAGGTTATGGGGCTTTTGTGTTTGCTTCAGACAGGTTATGGCCTTACTGGTTTTTTAGGCTTCAGGCAGGTTGTGGCCTTACTGGTTTTTTAGGCTTCAGGCAGGTTGGGTGTTTTTGTTGGACACAAGTTTGGTCCTTGAATGGTTCAGCTTGGTTCAGGCTTATGCTGGTTTTTGCATGGCTAGTTGTTAGCAGGTTGGGTTTTACTGGTTTATGCTTCCAGTTCTGCTTCAGCTTGGACAGTTTTTGTGGTTATTGTTTTGGTTTGTGATTTTTCCCCCTTTACTGTGTTATGAACAGGTTGTTTTATATTTTGTTTCTCATGCGTAAAGCCTAAGCCTGCAAAACCTGCACCTCTTTTCTCTCTTTCTTCTCTCTCCAGTACAAATTTAAGTATTTTATATGTTTATGCTTGTACTTTTCTGAAAAGGCAATTGATGGAAAGTGATGATATGATTCTTTGCTTGCATTACATGTTTGCTCTGCATACTTTATCTTCTTTTCCATATTATCTGCTTCTTAGTGACAGCATTTTTGACAGCCTTGACATCCTTTTGTACTTGGACAGCTTTGGACAGTTGTTAGTTCAGTTTGAACCTAGTTTGAAATTGTGACTTGCATTGTTCTCTTGGCATATTCAGTAACTACCCAGTTTGCCTTTTTGGTTGCCCACTTGGATTTATGCAGGATGTTTGAAAACTTGGATTTGTATAATCATAACTTTTGTGCATTTCCTACCTTTTGCAAGCATTTTTCATCCCTCTCTGTGAACCGGGAGAAATCTCGTGATTTGCAGAGAGGGCAAACTGATTCCAGTCAGTTGCCTTTAATGATGAACCCAAACTTTAATTGTCTGCTTTTAATTATTTATCTGCTTCTAACTTTTCTTCTTTTCTTTTGCAGATAAAAATTGAATGGAGAGGATTTAGCAACAGATGAAGAATGAAGAATTGAAGATTTAGAAACAATTAGGATAGTCTTATTTTAAATTTAATTATTGTAAAATTATTATTGTAAACAATTTGTAAATAAAACAATTGTACAAATAAATTAAAGATAAATAAAAACTCTTTTTTATCCAATTAATTCTTTTCTTCTTTTCACTTGTTTACTTTATTATCTATAATTCTTTAAATTAAAATAATTGAAAATAAATTCCAACTATTTAATCTTAGAATAATAAATAATTAAATAAACATTGCTTCAGCATTGATCAATTAAACCTGGCGCTTCCAACGTCCAAAGCAAAACAACAATCAATCACAACAATTGCCCAAACATTTTTCCTTTTACTGATTTTAACCAAACATTGCAAATCCAATCCAAATGCATCTTTTCACTGATTTAGTTACACAATGCGAACTCAATCCAAATGTTTCAATCCACATTCCAGCATAACTTGAAAAGCACTGTAGAATTTAAATCCTTCTGAGAGATCTGTGCACAAAAACCCTAATTCCTGATCAAATGCCAAAGAAGCGTTCGCCTGATCAAAGTTGAGCCAAAATCAACCAAACCCTAAACAAACTGTTTGAATTGTTCCAGAGCCATGAAAACCAATGAAAACCCTAATTTTGTCTGACTGACGAGAAAAGTCTGTTTTGACCGATTCTTGAGCCAATCTGAAAAATCAGGAAAAGCCTGAAGTTGTGATTTCTTGAGGAAAAATGCGAGGGCAAATTTTGGGGTACAACACCCGTGGATAACCACGGATAGAAAGGGTTCTAACACCTTCCCTTTCTATAAATCTACCTCCCGAACCGAGAAACATTCTCGAATAAGGAATTTTGATGTGCTTTTGTCCTTTCCATGTTGGAGAACATAAAAGACGATGGCGACTCTTGCTTACCACGACATTTTGCGAACCAGCTTAAAAAACAGTCAGTTCTATTTCCACCGATCACAGAACTGGCGACTCTGCTGGGGACTAAATAAGTGAGGTGTACCTTAGGATTAGACCACTCTTATGTTTTCAATTGTATGTCTTGATTGCTTTTATATTTGTGGGCTTGTATCGAAGTTTCATAGATCCTAACCCGGATCTGGGGAATACCCTTTTAGGTAGCATAAGCTGTGAGGGACCTGTCCGGCATAGACCGACACGGGTGAAGCAGTGGCTACATTGGTGTGACACCTTGGTCTGTACCGATATCCCTTGTGTTGCAACGAGGAGAATATGGGTCTTCTGAGGAGTCATTAAGCACCAATCGACCTTAGAACCCTAAATTGACCCAACTTGGCCATAGAACAGTAGCAGTATGCTACACTCATTGAGGCTAAACTCTCGCGATGGTTCTGGCTGCAAGAAAAGATTGCGATGCTGGAGTTATGACCGATTGAGGGTAGTCTGTGATATTGAGATCCTCTAGAACCCGGTTACTATATTCTAGGACGGGTCTTAACCAATGAAACTGAAAGAGGGTAGTACCTAAACTTCACGCTGGCCTAAACTCTAAGGGCTGTCTTGTGTGACTTGTGTGCCTTATCATGTTTGCCTTTGTGAATACCTGTGGTGTGCTTTATCATAACATCATACCATCATACCATTGCATGCATCCTGCATAAGGACTGACCCATTTCAACGACAAGAGGGTTTCATCTTTGCTCTGTTTTGTAGGACATTATGATGCCTATGCGAAGGAATACTATCCGGCTCAACTTTGTTCAACCACCTGATTTGCTTAAAGAATTGGTTGATAGGATTCCAAATACTACTTCCTTCATCCAGAGGCATGGTTCTCTTCTCGGTTTAGTCACTTCAAAGTGGGACCAACAACTGATGAGTGTCCTAACCCAGTTTTATGATCCATTGTACCATTGCTTCACCTTTCAAGACTTCCAGTTGGTCCCTACCCTGGAAGAATTCTCTGATTTGCTTGGTATCCCTGTCTTGGAACAGACTCCTTACAATGGTTGGGAAAAGACTCTCAGGCTTGAGGAGATTGTTGCAGCCTTTCCCTTGACCACAAAGGAAGTAATGGATAACTGGGTGACCAGAAGCGGAGTTAAGGGCTTTTTGGCTAAGTTTCTGATTGGTAAAGCTAACAGTTTCTGGAATGACTTAGACTTCAGAGCGTATGAAGACATTCTGGCTCTCTTAATCTATGGTCTGGTTCTGTTTCCAAATCCTGATAACTTTGTCAATGTCGATGCCATAAGGATATTCATGTCTCGGAACCCTGTGCCCACTCTCTTGGGTGATATCCTGCAACAACTTTATGCTCGTACTTCCCGAAGACGGGGAACTTTGTGGTGTTCTGCTCCTTTGTTAGTGAGGTGGTTTATTTCGCACCTCCCTAAGTTCGTGCTGAAGAATAAAGAAGGAAGGGGTTGGGCTCATAGGTTAATGTCTCTCACTGATAATGACATCATTTGGACTCTCAGAGGTTTGGATGAGGTATCTGTTATTGATCGTTGCGGAGAGTATCCTAATGTTCCATTGATTGGTACCCAGGGAGGAATCTCTTATAATCCATGTTTAGCTCTCCGTCAGTTTGGAAGGGCCAGAAGAGCAGGGCCTCATGAGATGTTAGTACCTCACATCAGTTTTGAGTTTCAAGTAGATAGTGACGAGCTGCGTCGTAGATTCATCAAGGCTTGGGACAGAATTCACAAAGCTGACCCACATGAGTTGGGACCGAAGACTTCTCTGCCAATGGAATCCTACTACAGATGGGTCCGCATCCGTGCTCAGAAGTTAGGTATGCCATACGAAGCCGTCAGACCTATCATTCTTGAATTTCCTGACAAAGACGGGGTTCCTCCAACTGTCCTCCCTCCTCAGATACCTATTGATGTTGATACACTAAAGAGGTCTTGGGCACAACTACAGGAAGAACGGGATTTTTATCGGGAAAGGTTCAATGAACAGGAACAGAAAATCCAGAAGCTGACCAAGCAATTGGAGAACGAGCGGACCTTGAATGACTATATCCGTACTGAGAAGAGGAGGCCATGGGAGCACTGATGAGCTTTGGATGTTTCTTTTACAGCTTTTATTTCCTTTTCAGTATTTTCATTCTTGTAACGCCTAAGGGCAATTTGTTGAACAATTTAAATTCCAAAGTTTAATCTAATAAAGTGTGTTGCCTTTTTGTCTACAAAGTTGAATCCCGATTGTCTTTGAAAACATAATTCATACGCATTCCATCCATCATATGCATCACAGGTACCCTTTTTTCTACAGGTTGCTTAATCTTCTTCGCTGTTTATTTCAGCAATCATCATGAATCCTGAACCTACTACCGAGCAAGCTATCAAGGCCCTCCAGGCCCAGAACGCCCAGTTTCAAGAACTGGTCATGAGCTTAGCCCAGGGTCAACAGGAGTTGAAGACTCTGCTCTTGAAGGAGAAGAAGAAGAAGAAGAGGAGGATTGTGTTGTTTAACACTGGACAGAGGTTTGGGAATACACTGCAGAATGAGGCTGATCAGGCTACTTCCTCTGTAGGGAAGGATAGCCCCCAAGGGGGAAGGGTTCCTAGTCCTGCGGTCTCCGACAACGAGACAAATTTCAATGATGAACAGTACCCTCCTGCTGAGGACAGGTACAAACAGCTAGAGGACCGGTTAAATGCTATGGAGATTCAACGCATGCCTGGGTTGGATTTTGGAGATCTAGGTTTATCTTCTGGGGTGGTGATCCCACACAAGTTCAAGGCACCTGCCTTTGTGAAGTACGACCGGGCTTCCTGTCCTAAGCTGCACCTCCGTTCTTATGTAAGGAAGATCCAACCTTACACTGCAGACAAGAATCTATGGATCCATTTCTTCCAGGATAGCCTTTCAGGGGCTCAACTCGAATGGTTCTATCAGCTGGATGGAGCCAGTATTCGAAACTGGGAGGACTTGGCTACTGCATTTTATAAGCAGTATCAGTATAATTCCGACCTCGCTCCCACGCGTACCCAACTCCAGGGTATGTCACTTGGGACGGGTGAAGGTTTTAAGGAGTACGCGCAAAAGTGGAGGGACCTGGCTGGCAGGGTGCAACCACTGTTGACTGACCGTGAACTCGTGGACATGTTATTGGGGACCTTGTCTGGTCCATTCTTTAATCACCTGATTGGTAATTCCTCTACTGGGTTTACAGACCTGATCCTGACTGGTGAGAGGATCGAAGCTGGTATCAAGTCGGGGAAGATACAAAAAGGTGCCTCCTCGAATACTGAAAAGAAGCCCTTCAAGAAGGAAGCTAATGCTGTTTATGGTCAAAGGAGACATAACAAACCGGAACGCCGCCGAGCTGTCAACACGGTGGTAACTTCAAAGCTTGCTGCTGCTCCTCAGCAGTATAACCAACCAAGGGGTGAGAGACCCAAAAGGCAATACACCCGGCTCAGTGTGACCCTCTCTTAGATATTACCGCAACTGCTGTCAACCAATCTGGTAACTGTCAAAGAAGCTCCGAAGGTGGTAAACACAACATCTCCGAAGTACAATCCCAACGCCCGCTGTGCTTATCACTCTGACAGCCCGGGGCATACTACGGATGATTATTGGGCTCTGAGGAATAAGGTTCAGGACCTTATTGATGCTAAATAAATACAGTTTGAGGCGCCCGAAAGGCCCAATGTTGTGACTGCTCCCATGCCCCAGCATGGAGTGAATGCTGTGGAAGAAGACCCGTACGTAGCCTCTGTGGATGAGATTGTTACTCCGTTGTTGACTGTCAAAAGGAACCTATTGCTAGCCGGTTTATTTCCGGGATGTAGTAAAGGTTTCCTTCAATGTTCTGTTTCACCTGCTGGTTGTCCTTTATTGAAGTCAGGTATCCAAAGCCTGATGGATAATAAAGAGATCTTGTTCGAAAAGATTGTTGTTCCTGCTACCCGTACCGAAGAAGTTTCTATTGTCACTATTTTCAACAACCCTCCTAAGGCTCCCTCAAAGAAGCCTGTCAAAATCATGTCTGTTCAGAAGATTGCTCCTATCATCATCACTGTTTCGGGGCCCATCCCCTATAAGTCTGACAAAGCTATCCCGTGGCACTATGGAGCAGATGTTTATGTGCTCGGAGTAAAACAAGAGTTTGATACTAGTACCGGCGTCAGCAACATCACACCTGCCAGTGTGCCCACTTCCCTGCCTGACCAAGTTCCTATTTCTACCCCTGCTGCCGAGTCATCTGACGCTCGGGGCAAAGGGATCGCTATTGATGTGCCTGCCCAGACGGAGGCACCAAAGACCGTCAATGTTGAAGCTTCCAAGCAAGAGATGGAAGAGATTCTCAAGATTATCAAGAAGAGTGATTTCAATGTAGTTGAGCAGCTGGGGCATACCCCATCAAAGATCTCTATGTTATCACTGTTGTTGTGTTCAGAGGCCCACACCAAGGCTCTGATCTCCTTCCTGAAGATGGCCCATGTGCCGCAAGAAACGTCTGCTGATCAATTTACCGATTGTGTGGCCAACTTGACTGCTGATAATGGGTTGGGTTTCTCTGACGCCGATCTGACGGCCAAAGGAAAGAACCATAACGATGCCCTGCATATCTCCATTGAATGCAGGGGCACTACTCTCGCCCACGTGTTGGTAGATACTGGTTCTTCGTTGAATGTATTACCCAAGAAGTCCCTAGACAGGTTGGATTGTGAGGGTTTAGAACTCAAGCCTAGTAACATTGTTGTCCGGGCCTTTGACGGGTCGAAGAGGATGCTACATGGTGAAGTTGACATTCCAATCAGGGTTGGTTCTCAAGTTTTTTATTCTACTTTCTATGTGATGGACATTCGTCCATCCTATTCTTGTTTGCTGGGTCGTCCGTGGATCCACAAGGATGGAGCTGTGACCTCCACTTTACATCAAAAGCTTAAGTACCCGGTCAGAGGGAAGATCGTAACAGTGCAAGGGGAAGAGGAATATATGGTCAGCCACCTCAACTCGTTCCGGTACGTAGAGATGGATAGGGAGTTCATTGAGACCCCCTTTCAACACTTTGAAGAGGTGCCTCAGACACTGGCATCAGCAGAGACTGTGACTGAAGAAAATTCTCCTTTGAAGATGGCTTCCTTAAAGGATGCTCGGGCTGTGGTTGAGAAGGGTGAGTGCGCAAACTGGGTCCGACTTCATGATTTCACTCCGAAGAATGACAAATTTGGTTTGGGTTTCACTGCAGAGGCTCAGAGGGCTGTGCGTAAGGCAAGGATTGGAAGACCTCCTGTGTTCATCACCAACCCAGGAGTAAATGCTATTGAAGACGAAGCGGAAGAATCTGAATTTGACAGCTGGATCTACCCAACGACCAACAGTGGACCAAGCAACTGGACGGCAAAAGATTGCATACCTATTACTTTTGTCACTCAGTAATGAACTCCTTTGTTTTGAATTTGTAACAAACAATATTACTAAACTCTATGGCCCGGTGTCTTACCCGGGGCACCGTGGCTTCATTTGTGAGGGCTTGTTATTTGTCACTTTCATATATCATGAATAAAAACATTGGACGTTTTTCGCATTTCAAATCTTGCGCACCCTTTCTTTCTTTATATATTGCAAAACAGCTATATTTACACACACTCACCTATACAGGTTCCAATCCACTCTGGATCCCACTGGTAACGACTCTGCTACTGCCAGTTATGACTTTGAAAATCCGATCAACTTAGCCGAAGACGAAGGTGAAGATGATTGTGAAGTTCCTGGTGAGCTTGCAAGACTGTTACTCCAGGAAGAGAGGGCCATTCAGCCACATGAAGAGCCCGTGGAAGCGGTAAATCTGGGTACTGAGACAAACAGAAACGAAGTCAAGATTGGTGCCAATCTGGAGCTCAGCGTGAAACAACGGTTGATCCAGATGTTGCGTGATTATGTGGAAATCTTTGCCTGGTCTTACAAAGACATGCCTGGGTTGGATACTGACATTGTGGTTCATCACTTGCCTACCAAGGAAGACTGCCCTCCGGTAAAATAGAAGGTCCGCCGTATGCGTCCAGAAATGTCCGAGAAAATCAAAGCTGAGGTTATGAAACAATTTGACGCCGGTTTTCTAGAAGTGACTTCTTACCCTCAGTGGGTTGCCAACGTGGTTCCAGTGCCGAAGAAGGATGGTAAGGTCCGAATGTGTGTTGATTACAGGGATTTGAACAGGGCGAGTCCTAAGGATGATTTCCCTCTGCCTCATATCGACGTTCTGGTTGACAACACTGCTCAGCATAAAGTATTCTCCTTCATGGACGGCTTCTCCGGTTATAATCAGATCAAGATGGCTCCTGAAGACATGGAGAAGACCACTTTTGTTACTCAGTGGGGCACCTTTTGCTACAAGGTCATGCCTTTTGGGTTGAAAAATGCTGGGGCAACCTACCAACGTGCCATGGTTGCTTTGTTTCATGACATGATCCATCATGAGATAGAAGTATATGTCGATGATATGATTGCAAGGTCTCAAACCGAGGAGGAACACCTTGACCATCTACAGAAGCTGTTTGACCGTCTGAAGTTGTACAAGCTGAGGTTGAACCCGAACAAGTGCACCTTCAGGGTGAGATCTGGAAAATTGCTAGGCTTCGTTGTAAGCGACAAAGGTATTCAAGTGGACCCTGTCAAGGTGAAAGCCATACAAGAGATGCCAACTCCCAAGACAGAGAAAGAAGTCAGAGGCTTTCTAGGACGGCTGAACTATATTGCCCGATTCATCTCGCACCTAACTGCTACCTGTGAACCAATCTTCAAGCTACTGAAGAAAGATCAAGTAGTATGTTGGAACGATGAATGTCAGGCCGCTTTCGAAAGAATCAAAGAGTATCTCCAAGAACCACCCATTCTTATGCCACCGGTTGAAGGGAGACCTCTAATCTTATACTTAACAGTACTGGACAGCTCAATGGGGTGTGTGCTGGGGCAGCATGACGAGTCTGGCCGAAAAGAGCATGCCATTTATTACCTTAGCAAAAAGTTTACCGACTGTGAGACCCGATACTCACTGCTCGAGAAAACTTGCTGCGCTTTGGTATGGGCTGCTCGCCGGCTGAGACAGTATATGTTGACTCACACTACTCTGTTAATTTCAAAAATGGATCCAATCAAGTACATATTCGAAAAGCCTGCCTTGTCCGGAAGAATAGCAAGATGGCAGATGATCTTGAAAGAATACGACATCTAGTATACGACTCAGAAAGCAATCAAGGGAAGTGTGTTGGCAGACCATTTGGCACACCAGGCAGTGGATGACTACCAATCTATGAACTTTGAATTTCCAGACGAGAATATCATGGTAGTAACTGATTGTGAAGTACCAGGACCGGATGAAGGACCTGAGGAAGGATCCCGATGGTCTATGCACTTTGACGGAGCCTCAAACGCTTTGGGTAACGGTATTGGCGCCGTGATCATCTCCCCAAAAGGCACTCATACTCCACTTACCGCCCGACTATGTTTCAACTGCACCAACAACATGGCGGAGTATGAAGCGTGCATTATGGGTCTTCAAGCTGCAATTGACTTAAGGATCAAGTTTCTGAGTGTCTTCGGAGATTCCACTCTCGTGATCAATCAGATCAAAGGCGAGTGGGATACGAAACACCCAAATCTTATTCCTTACAAAGAGTATGTGTTGACATTGATCCCCCATTTTGAAGAGATAACTTTTGAACACTTCCCAAGAGAGGAGAATCAGTTGGCGGATGCGCTGGCTACGATGTCTTCTATGTTCAAAGTCAAATGGGACAACGAGGCTCCCCAGATCATTATCTGGAAATTGGACGAACCTGCACATTACTGCGATCTTGAGGCTGAAGAGGTAACTGAAAAACCTTGGTATCACGAAGTGAAGAGGTACTTGGAAGCTCAAGAATACCCCGAGGGTGCATCCGTTAATGACAAGAAGTTTCTGAGAAGGTTCGCGGCAAAGTTCTTCCTCAGCAACGACATTCTGTACAAGCGAAACCATGATTCGACCTTACTGCGTTGTGTAGACAAGACTGAAGCAGAAAAGATCATGGTGGAGCTACATGAAGGTACCTTCGGAACACATTCCAGTGGACATACCATGGCAAAGAAAATCCTTCGGGCAGGATATTTCTGGTCCACAATGGAAGCCGACTGTTACCAACACTCTCGGACGTGTCACAAATGCCAAATCTATGCCGATAAGATGCACATTCCTCCAGTTCCTCTGAACGTCTTGACAGCGCCTTGGCCTTTTGCAATGTGGGGCATTGATATGATCGGCGAGATCAGAACTACGGCATCTAACGGGCATTGCTTCATCCTGGTAGCGATTGATTACTTCACAAAGTGGGTTGAAGCGGCTTCCTATGCTACCGTAACCAAGAACGTTGTGGCACGGTTCATTCGGCACAACTTGATCTGTCGATACGGCGTCCCGGAAAGGATCATTACGAACAATGGTAACAATCTTAATAACAAGATAATCACTGAGCTCTGCGAGCAATTCAAGATACAGCACCACAACTCTTCTCCCTACCGGCCGAAGATGAATGGGGTTGTAGAAGCAGCTAATAAGAATATTAATAAGATTGTGCAGAAGATGACGGTGACCTATAAAGATTGGCACGAAATGTTACCGTTTGCTCTTCATGGATACCGTACCTCAGCAAGGACGTCAACAGGGGCAACACCCTTTTCCTTGGTCTATGGCATAGAGGCAGTCTTGCCTATTGAAGTCCAGATACCCTCTCTCCGGATAAAGAAGGATGCAGGTTTGAGCGAAGATGACTGGATCCAGACTCGACTTGATCAATTAAACCTGATCGATGAAAAGAGACTCACCGCTATTTGTCATGGTCAAACGTACCAAAAACGGATGATCAGGGCATTTAACAAGAAAGTCAGACGACAAGAGTATCAAGTCGGAGACTTGGTAATCAAGCGCATCATTCTTCCTCAAAGTGATCCCAGGGGAAAATGGACCCCCACATACGAAGGGCCATTTGTGGTTAAACATATCTTCTCAGGAGGAGCCATGATTCTAACCACCATGGATGGTGACGACCTTCCTCACCCCGCCAATGCAGACATAGTAAAAAGATACTACGCATGAATAAAAGACCCGCTAGGTTGACACACCTAGGAAAAAATAAGGGATGAAATGAAAAAAAATCTGTACACCCGGCAAGTCGAAAACCTGAAAAGGCGGCTTGGGCAAAAATGGGTATCCCGATGGACTGAAAACCCGAAAGGGCGGTCCAGGAAAAAGTTAGGGATAAGCGTAATACTATGTCTCATTGGATTACCTTGCATCCAGAATTCGGTATCAACTATCAGATTCAGACGGCATCGACCAGTCAGCTTCATCTTCAACTAAGCAGCCAAGTGATGAGACGCTTGAAGGCATAAAGGCGATAGCAGAGTTGGAACCCAGTGGGACTTTTCACATAGCTGTTTTGTTTTCCTTCTCAAAATTGTATAAACTCTATGTTGTTCGGCGGCGTTCTCTTACTAGGACGTCAGCCTCTTGTACACAAAGCGCCTATTTACAGGCAAATTCAAAAATCAATACAAATTCACTTTTCCAGACAAATTGCCAATTGTCTTTCCTTTTTCTGTTTTGTCTTGCGAAGAACGTCCAATGTTCATTTTTGATATATGCACTTGACATTAATTTCTAATCATAAATATTTGCATGCGAAACAAAGGACTAATTACAGGTGACATCAGAAACAGGGGCAATAATGAGTTGTCTAAGCGATCTAGTTGCTCTGTCCACCAAGGTACCAAGGTAAGTTCGGCTGAAGAATGTAACCCAGATACCTTCACTCCCCGCAGAGTAAGACAAGGTTCAGCAATACTCTCCCCTGAGCAGAGTTGGTCTCCCGTCAGCCCCGAAAAGGCACAATATCTCCAGCAAGTCAGCAATACTCTCCCCAAGCAGAGTTAGTCTACTGGAAGCCTTAAGGAAGTTGGGTATCCCCAGTAAATCTCAATATTCCCCAGCGGAGTATACAGATATTCCTAAGCAAGCATCCCCGGCAGTCTTAGTATAAGATTGTTCCCCGGAGGAATACCAGACACCCCAGTGGAATCAATCTCCCCGGTACAGTCCAAAAAAAATGTTTCCCCAGGAGAGTTGAATCAATCTCCCCAGTAGATTCTGGAAGCTTATCCCCAGTAGATTCTGGAAGCTTATCCCCTGCAGAGTACGAACGCGTCCCCGACCATATGCAAAGGTTATTCCCCACCAGAGCCTATAACTGGGTTATCCTCAGCTAATTACCACGGAAAGATCGTCCTCAGCGAAGTTCTTCCTATCCCCCAGCGGAGTTCATCAAATTCCCCAGCCTAACTTATCATTGGAATCCCTAGCGGAGTTCTCATCAAAACCTCAACGAAGTATCTCTTCCCACAGAGTAACTCCCCGCAGAGTAATCTCTCCAACAAGTCTATCCTCCAACGGAGTCATCTTCTCCTACAGTGTATCCTTGCAATCATCAGCCCCAGTGGAAACGAAGAACTATACTCTTCAACATCAGCCCAGGATTCAACAAGCTCCCGGCATTCGTCAAGGATTTATTTTTCTAGAAGAAAATACATTCATAGACATTTCACACATCCTATTTACATACATGACAAAGTGCATACAACACTATCTCACTTATTTTGAAACATCATGACATCATGCATTTCATACATCATGACATTGCATACAACTGATGTTTTGCCTTTTCAGGAAAAAGTTCAATCCAAAGATGATTACTATCAACTGTCGTAATTCCGGATTCGATACCTGTATCCAGCCAGGGCATATCTGTGAGTAATTGATTGTAGATTCGATACCTGTATCCAGCCAGGGCATATCTGCATGAAGAGTTTAGAGATTCGACACCTGTATCCAGCCAGGGCATATCTGTAGACGACTAATTCCAGATTCGACACCTGTATCTAGCAAGGGCATATCTATGAGTAATTGATTATAGATTCGATACCTGTATCCAGCCAGGGCATGTCCGCATGAAGAGTTTAGAGATTCAACACCTGTATCCAGCCAGGGCATATATGTAGACGACCAGTTCCGGATTCGATACCTGTATCCAGCCAGGGCATATCTGTGAGCAATTGATTGTAGATTCGATACCTGTATCCAGCCAGGGCATATCTGCATGAAGAGTTTAGAGATTCGACACCTGTATCCAGCCATGGCATATCTGTAGACGACTAATTCCAGATTCGATACCTGTATCCAGCCAGGGCATATCTGTGAGCAATTGATTGTAGATTCGATACCTGTATCCAGCCAGGGCATATCTGCATGAAGAGTTTAGAGATTCGACACCTGTATCCAGCCAGGGCATATCTGTAGACGACTAATTCCAGATTCGGTTCCTGTATCTAGCCAGGGCATATCTGTGAGTAATTGATTGTAGATTCGATACCTGTATCCAGCCAGGGCATATCTGCATGAAGAGTTTAGAGATTCGATACCTGTATCCAGCCAGGGCATATCTGTAGACGACCAGTTCCAGATTCGATACCTGTATCTAGCCAGGGCATATTTGTGAGCGATTGATTTTAGATTCGACACCTGTATCTAGCCAGGGCATATCTGCATGAGGAGTTTGAAGATCAACCCCTGTAACAGGCCAGGTAATTATCTTTCTTTCTCAGGTACGCAAGTTCTCGCTAAGGAATCTCTTACGCGATCGACACCTCCAAATGGCATCTATAAGCCCATTCCTGACAAGGTTCTGTCACATCTCCAGATGGCATCTATAAGCCCATCCTCCTATCCATCATATTTCCAAATGGCATCTGTAATCCCATTCCCGACATTACACTGCTGATATTCTACTATGCGAGTGCTAATTTCTGGGCACTCTAGTGTTCAATCATCTTCCACCTTCGGATCACGAAAGGCACGCCAGCCAATCTACATCCTCAGGTCTAAGAAGATTGAACAGGGGAAACTTTTGTACCCCAAAATTTGCCCTCCCATATTCTTCAAGATTTTTCAAGATCAATCTTCAAATGCTTCAAGATTCCTCAGGGGTTGCACAATCAAACCATCTCCTAAGCCAGTCAAAATTAGGGTTTTGGTTCCTGCAAAGAATTTGAGGTTTTCAAGGGCTCAATCAAGTCCCATAGGTCTATACACATTGTCAAGCATCTACATTCCAAGTTTCAAGGCTCACAGGGTCAAGTTGCACAGTCAAAAGCCCTAGTTGCTCTACAGTCAACTACAGGGGAAAAATGGTCATTTTACAGTCAAAAGTCATAATTTTTGGTCAACATCTTATTTTGAAGCCACAATCATCATTTTATCAAGTCTTGATCATGATTCCACAAGCATGGCTCAAAAATCATCAAAGATGCAAAAGTTGTTATTTTTGGACAGCTGAAAAGTCAACTGTAACTTGACCAGGGCATAACTTTTTCATGATTTATCAGAAAAATCCCATCCAATGCTCATTTTGAAGGGGATGACATTTCCTACAACTCATCTTCACATTCCAAGTCTAAGAAATGCTCTCACAAAAAGTTATCAATTTCTACATTATAGGTCATTTTCAAAAGTCAACAAATATGCACTTTAAGTAAAAGACCATAACTTGAGATTGGTGAATCCAAATGACATGGGACCAAAGGAATTGGTTAGAGGATTTCAAGACCTTTCCAAAATGTCCAAGAACATATCCATATGATCAAAATTGAGCAAGATATGCATTGGAGAAGTTGGGAAATTTTTGTGAAATGGCAAAAGTCAACTATCCTTAAAACTTCAATTTTTGACAAAGGGGCCCACTTTCTTCCACTTGATTCAGACTTGTCATGCGATACACGTGTCCCATGATTAATTTCAAGATCAAACATTTATTTTTCCATTTTATTTAATTCTTATTGATTTAATTCATTTTAAATCCATAATAATTCAAATAAAATCAAAAAATTAATGGAATGGCATCTTTGTGGTTTGAATGGATTTTATGTGTCACCTGCCAGTTACCAATTTCGTGCCAAGCCTTTTTGTGCATAAAATCTTGAATTTGAACCAAAAATGGAAAGTCCTTTAATGGTGGTCAACCAAGATCTCAAGACTTCAATACACAAGGTTAAGGCCCAGCTGCTGACCTAATTTTGTTCACATATACATAAGCAAGCAAGCCAGACCTATTTCACGACCCAAGCACTGCACAAACGGCCGAACCATATTAAAAAAATCCAAGGAAAAAGTGAAAACTGTTTTCTCACTCACAGGCCTTTTCAAAGCAATTTAAGGATTCTAATACCTTGCTAGCATTCCCAGGAACGCATTGCAATCAAAATCAAGTGTCAACACTCAAGGAATCCTAAGAACAGTCGTACGGTTTGCCCATTCTTTTTCATAATTGTAACTCATGATTTGTGCATAATTAACATGTTCTAACCCTTGTGTTGCATTGCTTGAGTTCATACAAAGCCTTTGGCATAGGTTAATTAGACTGGAATGCCTTGAAACGGAAATCACCATTAATGGATTCTAGGGTTTCCAAGCTTCAAAATTAGGGGTTTGCTATTTAGGAAAAATTAGAACATCTCATGCATATGGTTGAAACCGCCTGGACAAGACGAATCGAACCCTACCCTTGCGAACAATTTATATCGCGTACAGATCTAATCGATATTTTCCTTTTTTCAGTTTGTGGGGGTTAAAAACCCCCGCTATTTGTTTATGTTTTACAGGAACGCAGGATGAAGACGAAGGACGTGGAAGCGTGCCATTGGAGCATTCAAATATAACGCGCATTTTTTTATTATTTTCCAGCATATGCGTTGTTCTTACATATTATTTTCATTGCCTATTTTATTAACAAACGCATGCAAGTGGCTGAGTGGTTGGTGATCTGTCTAATAACCATTGGGACCTGGGTTCGATTCCTAAGTCCCCCAAAAGTTCCATATTATTTTTCTTTACACGCTTGTGTGTAGGTTTCCAAAGAAGGTGTATCATGCACCTCACATCCAAGCGCGCCAAGTGGCCTTTCTCACAGATCTGATGGCCATGATGTGAAGGCTACCATGCATCCAGTCAACACGTGCCATAGAGAGGTCAGAAAGTCAAACGCAGGCTTGGCAACAAATGGGCCTGGAAATTGCTAAGAGACCTTCAAATCTGGCCCAAACCCCCCTTGGGTTTGCATTTCATTTTTTTATTTATTTTCTCTCTTTCATTTGCTTTATTCATATTTATTGTTTTTTTAATTAATTATTAACCAGTAAATTAATTAACCTTTTCACAATAAAATAAAATAAAAAAACTAATATTATTATTATTTATTAATTTCATATTATTTTTTGTAAATAAATTATAATTAATTAATTAGTTTAATTAGGCAATTTTAATCTTTTTCTTAATAAATAAAATTAGTCTAGAATTAGGTTTTTTTGAAAATTTTAATTCCTTTTATTTTATTTTCATTAAAACATAAAAAACACAAAAACATTTTTTTCTTTTAATTAAATAATTAATTAGTAAATTAGCTTAATTTTTAATTAATTGCAAAAAGGACAAATTCAATTCTTTCTCAAAAAAGGGTCAAAACCCTCAGGACGTCCCGATTCATTCTTTCGCACGCATTTTAGTTTTAATTCGTTATTTTGACTATTTATGTACCTGTCCCGGAAATGTAATAGTTAATTAGGGTTTATCGCTTTATTTACTTTTCTCGCACTTATTTTCCAAACGGGTTTTTTTTTTGGTGATGTATAGACCCGCGCCTTGTAATAGCTAGATTTACCTTTTCCGCAATTTATTTTCCGCACTCTTAACTGCTAATGTGCATGAAAGACTTGTATGACAAATAAAATCAATCCGTAGCTCACAAATAACATGTACAAGATAAACATTAACTGAAAAAACAACACACATGCACATGCCACTCTTAGGGTACGCCTCACTGGTTGCCTCGACGTGGTCGTCAAGTATAGGGTGTTTTAGAGGTCGCCCTCCTGTCTAAGATCCAGTTGCCTCAAAACGGTTGCCTCGGATAAAAAGGATCTAGGACATTAAGGTTACCACTAAGGCGTCCTACCATTGCTTTGGTGACCACACATATGTCCCTCATAATCGAATTGACCCGAATAACTCCAACGATGGTGTTACCAACCTCTCAATGGTGGGATAGCACTATCTAAAGGACTCTTACACAACCTAATTCCTTAGAGTAGGTAGATTCTCCTGGGTACTTGCTCTCTCAAACAAACAAAAACAATCTTTTCGCACTGACACTTTCAAAAGGTTTTCAAACAAATATTTCACACACTCTTGAGGACAGATACAAGAGTTACCTAGAAATTTTTCAAACGAAACTTTTTCAAAACCCAAATACACTTGAAAAGCAAATAATTTTGAAAACATAAGAGCAAGTACCTAAGAGCCCGTGGATAACCACTGATAGAAACGGTGCTAACACCTTCCCTTTCTATAAATCTACCTCCCGAACCGAGAAACATTCTCGAATAAGGAATTTTGCTGTGCTTTTGTCCTTTCCATGTTGGAGAACATAAAAGACGGTGGCGACTCTTGCTTACCGCGACATTTCGCGAACCAGCTTAAAAAACAGTCAGTTCTATTTCCACCGATCACATGATCCAACGAGACATAGTCATACGCTTTAATCCCCTAACTTTTGCCTGAATCGCCCTTTCAGGTTTTCGATCCACCGGGAAACCCATTTTTGCCCAAGCCACCCTGTTGTACCCCAAAATTTGCCCTCGCATTCTTCCCCAAGAAATCTCAGCTTCAAACATTTCCTGACTTTTCAAACCGGCGCAAGAATCGGACAAACGGACTATTCTTGACAGTCAAGCAGAATTAGGGTTTTTACTGATTTTCAGAGCTCTGAGTTGTTTCATACAGTGGGCTAAGGGTTTAGTTGATTTTTGGTTCAATTTTGATCAAGCGAGCGTGATTTGGCATTTAACCGGGAATTAGGGTTTTACGGGCATATTCTCAGAAGAATCTAAATTCCACAGCACTTTGCGGTTTATTTCAAGATTCGGATTAAAATTCGCGTTATCTTGGTTTAATCAGCAAAGGAGACAGTGGTGTAAATTCAGTTGTTTGGGCCAGTCAAAGAAGGTGTGCAGTTTGGATTTACAGTACTTGCAAAGAATCAGTGTTTATGACAAATCAGTAAGAGGAGGCAATTGGTTTGAATTCATCAGTCAAAAGATATATGCAGTGTTGGATTCACAGTGCTCATGCGTTGGATCAGTCTATTTGGATCGACTGCTGCTTAGCTCTGGATGTTGAATAAGACAGACTTAATTGATCAATGTTGTTTTATTTTAGTTATTTATTATTCTGAAATTAAATGATTGAATTTATTTTTCAATTGTTTTAATTCTAAGAATTTTAAATAAATAAATAAACAATAAAGAAATTAGAATTAATTGGATAATTTGGATTTTATTGATATTTGAATTATTTGTACAAATTGTTGTTTATAAATTAAATTACATACAATAATTTACATTTAATTTAAATATTACATAGAATGAAAAAAAAACTATCCTATTTTCTAATGTTCTTCATTCTTCACTCCGCTCCGGTGCTCCATTGTTTTATCTGCAAAAAGAAACAAGAAAAGTCAGAAAGCAATTAATAGCAAAGACAGTTAAAATTGCTCATCATTAGGGGCCACTGACTGGGATCAGTTGACCCTCTCTGCAAATCACGGGATTTCTCCCGGTTCACAGAGAGGGAAGATTTTTTTGTTCATGATATGCAAATGTCAAAAATGCACAAGTTACAAATTTCAAGCTGCATAGAAATTCAAAATCCCAAATCCAAACTAAACTGAAAAGTTCAATCTCAACTTTCTATCCAAAAGCAAAGACACTAACTGTCAAAATGCCAAAGATATCAAAGATTTCAAAAGTGCATTTGCTGTCACAGGTACCCAAACTGTCATGAAAAGGTTTGGTCAAAATGCAAAGTCAGAGCAAAGTGCAAAAGCTGGAGGAAAAGATGCAAAATGTGCTATGCAAGAGATCTAAACATCATTTCCCTAGTCAAACCCCTTCAGAGCAAGTACAGAAATATAATCATATTAAATCTAAAAGCTGTACTTTAGGAGAAAAAAAGAAGAGAGATAAAGGCAGCAGATACAGGTTAGGCATTAGACAGTAGGAAAGGAGAAGACAAAAAGATTATACAAATCCAAGAAACTCAGCATAGCAGTTCAGCAGGCAGCATAGCAGGTGAGGATAGAAAACAAAATATACACAAACCAATGCAGAAGTGAAGAGAGAGGAATATATGCAGAGCATACCAATTCTACCTCAGTACACACAAGCCAATAAAACAGTTCAGCCCAGCAGGCAAAAGGGAGAGGGAGTTTTAAGATAGAAAAGAAAATATACAAAGTGGTTCAGTTGAAGCAGAAGCAGGAGAGAACAAAACACTATCAAAACCTGAACCTCGTCCATAACCATACAAAAACCAGCATTAGCCTCAACTCAAAAAAAAACTACTGAACCTGTCAAAGTAAAAACCTAAAACAACCATAATCTTCAAAGTCCAACACCACTACTGTCAAACCAAAACCACCAATAACCTCACCATACCTGCAAACTGATCAAGACCATACTTGCAAACTGATCAAACTAAAGCCATCAAACACAACAAAAACTCAGGACCTGCCTACATACTGTCAATAACCAAATATTATCCAAACCAATCCTCAAACAAACCATAATCTTCAAGGTCCAAACTTGCTTCACCATAACTGCCAAAGCCAAGCAAACATAAAGATACTGAACATACCACACTGTCAAAGCTTGAGCCAAACCATAAAGGCCTAAGCTACCAAAATCCCTGTTCAATCACCAAAACACCATACTGTCAAGCTATCCCCTCAAGCATAACCAAACATTCAAAACCAACACCAAGCCTCAGAGTTTCTCCCCTCATCATAGGCGATAAACGATTCAAGGGCACCCAAATACATAGTATCCACCATTCAAGGCAATAACTGTTCAAAATTATTCAAAAGCTAGCATTCAACAATTCAAAGCAACAGGCATACAGCAACTCAGGGAGCCTCAGAAGCAAGCTTCATCATAGGCAAGCACACATAGGCAAATCAGAAAAACGAAAGTGGAACAATACTCAGGCAACCATATAAAGGCATCACAGTAGCAAAGGGACAAGAGGTAAAGAAGTGAACATATTAGGCTTCTCAGTACATATCATCATCAAAACCTTAAATCATAAGTAGCAAAGAACGAAGTTACCAAGAAGGCATCCAAGCAAGCTCCATCACCGCCGTTCCGGCCTCCTGAAGCATCACCCCTTCTTCTCTCCTCCATCTCCAAAATCAGGTAGCAATCTTCTCCCCCTTTCCTCTTCACCACATCATAACGGTACAAAGTCGGAAATCAGAACCCAAATTGAAACACAAATTCGTAAAAAAGGAGATAAAAATATAAAGCATTGTAATCAAACCTTAAAGTCAAGAGCGCCAAGACCGTGCCTTGGAGGGAAGAAAGGTGTGGAGGGTGATGTTGGTGGCCGGATGAAGATGAAGACGGAAAGAACGTTGAACATACGAGCGGCGCCGCTGTCAAGCCCTAACTTTCGTTCTGAAAACAAAACGCCTAACCCTAATTTTGGTTCCAGATCCACGGGCCTGATCCGTTCCTAATTATTCAAAGCCCATTAACACACTAACCTTTTCTTTCTTTTACTTCCTAAACAATATTTACTTCCTCTTCTTATAAAATACTAACCATTCTTTTTATTTTATAAAAGCAATATTCTTTATTCCTTGAAAAAATACTAACTTAATTAAAATGCTTTTTTTATTATCATAAGGTTAAGACATTTTTAGATAAGATATTTGTGCATACATTTTAGAACATTCATTTTGTACATATCATATAAATTAAATTTGAAAACATTTTATTTTAATTAATACACATTTGTATATAAAATAAATAAAATACTTTTTATACACAATTAACTTAAAAAAACATTTTTTGAAATACATTTGTATATATTATCTTTTCCTTTTTTTTCATACATAATTAAAATTAAACTCTTTGTTTTTTAGTTAACATTCTTTTTTGTACATAATAATTCAATACATCTTTTAATATTGAAATTCACAAGCATTTGACTAAAATACTTTTAATTAAATCTTAACATTTAATCAAAACACTTCTTTTCTTTTGTACATAATTCAACATATAAATCAAAAATACAGATTAAAACATATATCTAAGTCAAACCCTAATGCGACACAATTTCACATTTCGCACTTGTTACATAATTACTCAATTCATATACATGTACATCCCACATTTACATTTACACAATATATTGCCCTATACACATTTTATCTTATATTTGTACGTTCGATATTTACATTTTGATTGTGACATTCGATTTGGTTGTAAATAAGTCCCATCCCCTTGTACATTTATATCCCCACTCCCGGACATTATTTTGTAATAGCGTAGATTTACATTCCGCAATTTACAGTTTTCCAATTATACCATGGTTAGACCTAGGGTTTGTATGTACATAAAATCAAATGCTAGATAACCTAATACAAGACAATACATGTAATCAATACACAATCACACTTGCACCCCCTAGGGTAATCCCACATGTTGCCTTCCAAAATGGGCCATGCTTGCACGTCGAGTATCTTTGGCAAAACGAATCAAATGATCATAAGTCCCTCAAAGTGTTGCCTAAACGGAATGATCATAGTCCCTTCAAAACAAATTGCCAAAGACACTTGGCACCATTGCATTCATGGTCCATACGATGACCCGCGCCCGTCCCGAATAAACTTCCTAAACGCAAGATTGCCCATCAATTTCAATGGTGGAACAAAATTGTTAAAAGGGGTTAAAACATGACAAAAAAACCTTTGAGTACAATAGGGTAGACAAAACTCTTAGTTACTTGAGATCAAACTTGCAAAAACACTTGCCTTCTTTTCAAAAACCACAATCCACAACACTTTCAAACAAACTCTTAAAAACATTTGAAAACATCTTTTCGAAAAGATTCACACTTTTGTAAAACACTCAAACACGAGTCAAATACATTAGTCGCCTAAGACAAGGCATCTTTTTCCAAAACATTTTCAAAAAGCACCCACACACACACCATTTTTAAAGCAATCGAAAAACAAGGCAAGTGATCTAAAAAACCAAGTAACTAAGAGCCCATGGATAACCATGGATGAAAAGGGTGCTAATACCTTCCCTTTTCATAATCTACCCCCCGAACCCACGAAATATCTCAAAAGGTTTTTGCTGTGCTTTTTTAAACCTTTCCTTTAGGATAAAGTAAAAAGTCGGTGGCGACTCTTGCTAACCGCACAAGTGCGAATACGAACGCAAAACACAAGTCAGTTCTCCCACCGTATCACAGAACTGGCGACTCTGCTGGGGATAACTTTTAAGTGGGGTTACCTTAGGGTTTAGATCACCTTTACTTTCAATTGATTGCTTTGTTTGCTTTACCTTTGTGGGCTTTGTATCGGAGTTTCATAGATCCTAACCCGGATCTGGGAAATACCCTTTTAGGTAGCATAATCTGTGAGGGACCTGTCCGGCATAGATCGACATGGGTGAAGCAGTGGCTACGTTGGTGTGGCATCTTAGTCTGTACCTATATCCCTTGTGTTGTAACGGGGAGAATATAGGTCTTCTAAGGGGTCATTAAACACCAACCAACCTTAGAACCCTAAATTGACCAACTTGGCTATTAGGACAGTAGCAGTATGCTACACTCATTGAGGCTAAACTCTCGAGATGGTTCTGGCCGCGAGAAAAGATTGCGATGCTGGAGTTATGACCGATTGAGGGTAGCCAATGATTTGAGATCCTCTAGAACCCGGTTACTTTTGATAGGACAGGTTTTAACCAACAAAACCAAAAGAGGGTGATACCTGAAACTCATGCTGGCCTGAAACCTAAGGGTGTCTCGTGTGACTTGTGTGCCTTGTTTGCCTATATGAATACTTGTGGTGTGCTTCATCATAGCATCATGCCATCATACCATTGCATGCATCCTGTATAAAGGACTGACCCATTTCAAAGACGAAAAAAGGTTTCATCTTTGCTCTGTTTTGCAGGACATCATGATGCCCGTGCGTAGGAACACTGTCCGGCTCAACTTTGTTCAACCACCAACATTACTCAAGGATTTGGTTGGAAGAATTCCAAACACCTCTTCTTTCATCAACAGACATGGCTCTCTCCTTGGCTTGGTCACTGCAAAGTGGGACCAACAACTGATAAGTGTTCTGACCCAGTTTTATGACCCTCTATATCACTGTTTCACCTTTCAAGACTTCCAGCTGGTTCCTACCCTGGAAGAATTTTCTTATTTGCTTGGGATCCCTGTCTTGGAACAAACTCCTTTCACTGGTTTGGAAAAGACTCCTAGGCCTGAAGAGATTGCTGCAATTCTCCCCTTGACCAAGGAAGAGGTGTTGTCCAATTGGGAAACTAGAAATGGGATCAAGGGCTTTTTGGTCAAATTTCTGGTTGGCAAGGCTAATGATTTCTGGAATGATTTGGACTTCAAGGCATATGAGGATATTCTGGCTCTTTTGATCTATGGTCTGGTATTGTTTCCCAACCCTGACACCTTTATCAGTATCCATGTCATAAGAATCTTCATGTCTCGGAATCCGGTACCCACTCTCTTGGGTGACATTTTACAACAACTCTATGCTCGTACTGCTCGAAAACGGGGGACTCCGTGGTGTTGTGCTCCTTTGCTAGTAAGGTGGTTTATTTCGCACCTTCCTAAGTTCGTGCTGAAGAATGAAGAAGGAAAAGGTTGGGCTCGGAGGTTAATGTCTCTCACAGATAAGGATATCACTTGGACTCTCAGAGGTTTGGATGAGGTAGCTGTTATCGACCGTTGCGGAGAATACCCTAATGTCCCGTTGATTGGTATCCAAGGAGGAATCTCTTACAATCCGTGTTTAGCTCTCCGTCAGTTTGGAAGAGCCAGAGGAGATGGGCCTCATGAAATGCTGGTTCCTCACTTCCATTTTGAGTTTCAGGCAGACAGTGACAAACTACGCCAGGGATTCATTAAAGCTTGGGACAAAATCCACAAAGCCGACCCGCATGAGTTAGGACCTAAGACTTCCCTACCATTGGACCCCTTTTGCAGGTGGGTCCGCGCCCGTGCTCAGAAGTTAGGTATGCCGTATGAAGCTGTCAGACCTATCATTCTTGAGTCTCCTGACAAAGATAGGGTTTCTCCAACTGTCCTCCCTCCTCAGATGCCTACTGATTTTGACACTCTGAAGAGATCTTGGGCGCAGTTAAAAGAAGAACGGGATTTCTATCGGGAAAAGTTCAATGAACAGGAACGGAAGAATCAGAGGCTGACTAAGCAATTGGAGGAGGAGCGGGCCCTGAACAACTACATCCAGACTGAAAAGAGGAGGCCATGGGAGCACTGATGGGCTTTGGATTTTTCCTTTTATAGCTTTCATTTCCTTTCCAGTATTTTTCATTCCTGTAATGCCTAAGGGAAAATTGTTGAACAATTGAAAGTTTTAATCTAATGAAGTGTGTTTCCCTTTTTTGTCTACAAAGTTGAATCTTGTTTGTCTTTGAAAACATAAAACATACGCATTCCATTGCACCATATGCATAGCAGGTACCATATTTCACAGGTTGCTTATTCTCCTTCGCTGTTTATTTTAAATCAGTCATCATGAATCCAGACTCCTCCAGTGAGCAAGCAATCAAGGCTCTTCAAGCCCAGAATGCACAATTCCAAGAGATGGTCCTAAGCCTAGCCCAGGGTCAGCAAGAGTTGAAGACTCTACTCCTGAAGAAGAAGAAGAAAAAGAGGACTGCGCTGTTCAACACCGGACGCAGATTTGGGAATACACTCCATAATGAAGCCGATCCAACTACTTCTTCTGCTGAGAAAAACAGTCCCCAAGGGGGAGGAGCTCCTAGTCCCGCAGTCTCCGACAACGAGACGGACTACAACGACGAACAATACCCACCTGCTGCTGACAGGTACAAACAATTGGAGGACCGCTTGAGCGCCATGGAAATTCAGAATGTGCCGGGGCTGGATTTCGGAGATTTGGGGTTATCTGCTGGGGTAGTAATTCCACACAAGTTTAAGGCGCCTGCCTTCGCCAAGTATGATGGAGTCTCCTGCCCAAAGCTGCATCTGAGGTCGTACGTAAGGAAAATCCAACCTTACACGGTAGATAAGAACCTCTGGATTCACTTCTTCCAAGATAGCCTCTCAGGGTCACAACTGGAATGGTTCTACCAATTGGATGGAACTGGCATCCGACACTGGGAAGATTTGGCAAGCGCATTCTACAGACAATACCAATACAATTCTGATCTCGCTCCTACGCGTACCCAACTTCAGGGTATGTCTCTAGGGACGGGTGAAGGGTTCAAAGAGTACGCTCAAAAATGGAGAGATTTGGCTGGCAGGGTGCAGCCTCCATTAACTGATCGAGAGCTGGTTGATATGTTCCTTGGGACTTTGTCTGGTCCGTTTTTCAATCATTTGGTTGGTAACTCCTCCGCTGGGTTCACAGATTTGATATTAACGGGAGAAAGAATTGAAGCTGGCATCAGGTCAGGCAAGATACAGAAGGCTGCCTCTACAAGTGCTGAGAAGAGGCCGTTTAAGAAAGAAGCAAGTGTCGTCTATGGTCCTAGAAGACAGATCAAGCCCGAAGGTCGCCAAGCCGTCAATGCTTTGGTCATCTCTAAACCTACTGCTGCTCCTCAGCAGTACAATCAACAAAGAAGTGAAAGGCCCAAGAGGCAGTATACCCGATTGAGTATGACATTATCTCAAATTTTACCCCAACTGTTATCCACCAACCTGGTGACCCTCAAAGAAGCTCCTAAGGTCGTCAACACTGCGTCCCCTAAATACAACCCAAATGCCCGGTGTGCTTATCATTCTGATAGTCCCGGGCACACTACTGATGATTGCTGGGCCTTAAGAAACAAAGTGCAAGATCTGATCGACGCGAAAGAAATTCAGTTTGAAGCGCCAGAAAGACCAAATGTTGTAACGACTCCTATGCCCCAGCATAGGGTGAATGCCATTGAGGAAGAAGTGTATGCTATTTCGATAGATGAAGTTGTTACCCCTCTGAAGACCGTTAAGAAGAACCTACTGCGGGCCGGTTTATTTCCGGGTTGCGGTGAAGGTTGCCCATTCTGTGCTATTTCCCCATCTGATTGTCCCTTGCTGAGGTTAGGCATCCAAGGCCTAATGGATAGCAAGGAAATTCTATTCAAAAAGACTGCTGTTCAATTGGTTCCGATGAAAGAAGTTTCTGTGATTACCATCTTCAAAAATCCAATCAAGGCTCCCCCGAAGAAGCCTATTCAAGTCATGACAGTGGCGCCTGTGATCATTACTGTTCCAGGGCCCCTCTCTTACGTGTCTGATAAAGCTGTCCCCTGGCATTATGGGGCGGATGTGTATGTAAATGGAATCAAGCAAGAATTTGACGCTAGTGCCAGTATCTGCGATATCACCGGTCCAGCTAAAGTCACCCGCAGTGGCAGGCTCTTCTCGCCTGACATTGCGCCGCCCGCTATTCGAAAACCCCTCCTCATAAAACCTGCAAGTTTACCTAGTCCTGTTGCTGATCAAATTGTGTCCCCTGCTGCCGAGTCATCAAATGCTCGGGGCAAAGGGATTGAAAAAGAGCCTGCCCGGATGGAGGCACCAATACCCATAAATGCTGAGGCCTCCCGACAAGAAATGGAGGAGATTCTGAAAATAATAAAGAAGAGTGATTTTAATGTTGTCGAGCAGTTGGGGCATACGCCCTCCAAGATCTCCCTGCTCTCCCTATTGCTATGCTCCAAGGCCCATGCTAAGGCCTTGATCTCATTTCTCAAGAAGGCCCATGTGCCGCAAGAGACGTCTGCAGTCCAGTTCACTGACTGCATAGCGAACCTGACGGCAGACAACGGCTTGGGTTTTTCAGATGCTGACCTGACCGCAAAAGGGAGAGACCACAATGATGCCCTGCATGTCTCTATTGAATGCAGGGGCACTACTCTGGCACATGTATTGGTGGACACTGGTTCTTCCTTGAATGTTCTTCCGAAAAAGGCTTTAGATCGTCTGGATTATGAAGGCCTGGAGTTGAAACCCAGCAATATCATCGTCAGGGCCTTTGACGGTTCCAAGAGGATGGTTCACGGGGAGGTTAACATCCCTATTCGTGTGGGCTCTCAAGTGTTCGACTCTACCTTTTACGTGATGGATATACGTCCATCATACTCTTGTCTGTTGGGTCGACCTTGGATCCATAAAGCTGGGGCCGTGACCTCCACCTTGCACCAGAAGTTGAAATATCCCGTCAGGGGGAAGATCGTCACTGTGCAAGGAGAAGAGGAGTATATGGTGAGCCATTTGAATTCCTTCAGGTACATCGAGATGGACGGAGAGTTCATTGAAACCCCCTTCCAACATTTCGAGGAGGTACATCCAATTTCAGCAGCTGCAGAGACAATGGCCGAAGAGAATGATTCCTTGAAGATGGCTTCCCTAAGGGATGCCCGGGCTGTGGTTCAGAAAGGCAATTGTGCACACTGGGGTCAGCTTCCTGACTTCACTCAGAAGAACGACAAGTTTGGGCTAGGCTTTACTGCAGAGGCTCAGAAGGCAGTGCGCAAAGAGAAGATCGGAAAGGCTCCGGTGTTTATTTCCAGCTCAAGGGTGAACGCTATTGAGGAAGATGTGGAGGAAGCAGAGTTTGACAGTTGGATCTACCCAACTACCAGCGACGGACCAAGCAACTGGACAGCAAAGGATTTTACCCCTATCACATTTGTCACGCAGTAATTGATTTCTTTTGATTTCCAAATTTGTAACAAACAATATGTTAAAACTTTGTTGGCTCGGTGTCCTGCCCAAGGCATCGTAGCTCCATTTGTGAGGGCTTTTTTGTATGACATTTTCATATATCATCAATCAAAACATTGGACGTTTGTTGCATTTCAAATCTTGTGCTCTTTTTCTTTCTGTGTTATACATATTGCAAAACAGCTATATTTACACACACTCACTTATACAGGTTTCAATCCACTCTGGATCTCACTGGTAACAGCTCTGCTACCGCCAGTTATGACTTCGAAAATCCGATCAACTTGGCCGAAGACGAAGGTGAAGATGATTGCGAAGTGCCTGGGGAACTTGCGAGACTGCTACTTCAGGAAGAGAGGGCTATTCAACCACATGAAGAGCCTGTGGAGACAATTAACCTGGGTACTGAGACGGATAGAAAAGAGGTCAAGATTGGTGCCAATCTAGAGCTCAGCGTGAAGCAACGATTGATCCAGATGCTACAAGACTACGTGGAAATTTTTGCTTGGTCCTATGAAGATATGCCTGGTTTGGATGCCGACATTGTAGTTCACCATCTGCCAACCAAGGAAGATTGCCTTCCGGTAAAACAAAAAGTCCGACGGATGCGTCCGGAGATGTCTGAAAAGATCAAGGCCGAGGTTATGAAGCAGTTTGATGCCGGGTTCCTTGCAGTGACTTCTTACCCTCAGTGGGTTGCCAATGTAGTGCCAGTACCGAAGAAGGACGGTAAAGTCAGAATGTGTGTCGACTACAGGGATCTGAACAGGGCTAGCCCCAAGGATGACTTCCCCCTACCTCACATCGATGTCCTTGTTGACAATATAGCTCAACACAAGGTGTTCTCCTTCATGGATGGTTTTTCAGGGTATAATCAGATCAAGATGGCTCCAGAAGATATGGAGAAGACAACCTTCGTGACTCAGTGGGGCACCTTCTGTTATAAGGTCATGCCATTCGGATTGAAAAATGCTGGGGCAACCTATCAGCGTGCCATGGTTGCTTTATTTCATGATATGATCCATCATGAGATTGAAGTATACGTTGATGACATGATTGCAAGGTCTCCAACTGAGGAGGAGCACCTTGACCATCTGAGGAAGTTATTTGACCGACTCAAGTTGTACAAGCTGAGGTTGAATCCCAACAAATGCACCTTTGGGGTAAGATCCGGAAAGTTGCTAGGTTTCATTGTAAGTGATAAAGGTATTCAGGTGGATCCTGCCAAAGTAAAAGCCATACAAGAGATGCCGACTCCAAAAACAGAAAAAGAAGTCATAGGTTTCCTAGGACGACTGAATTACATTGCTCGATTCATCTCACATCTAACTGCTACTTGTGAGCCAATCTTCAAATTACTGAAGAAGGATCAAGTGGTACGCTGGAATGATGAATGTCAGGCCGCCTTTGAAAGAATAAAGGAATATCTCCAAGAGCCACCCATTCTTATGCCCCCAGTGGAAGGAAGACCTCTGATATTATACTTAACAGTGCTTGATAATTCAATGGGGTGTGTGCTGGGGCAGCATGACGAGTCTGGCCGAAAAGAGCACGCTATTTATTACTTGAGCAAAAAGTTTACCGACTGTGAGTCTCGTTACTCACTGCTTGAGAAAACTTGCTGCGCTCTTGTATGGGCTGCTCGCCGGCTGAGACAGTATATGCTGACTCACACCACTTTATTGATTTCAAGGATGGATCCCATCAAGTACATATTTGAAAAGCCCGCTCTGTCTGGAAGAATAGCGAAATGGCAAATAATCTTAACAGAATATGATATCCAGTATACTACTCAGAAAGCAATTAAGGGAAGTGTACTGGCAGATCATTTGGCACACCAACCTGTGGACGATTACCAATCATTGAACTTTGATTTTCCGGACGAAGACATCATGGTGGTAACTGACTGTGAAGTACCTGGACCGGACGAAGGACCTGAGGAAGGATCCCGATGGTCTATGCATTTTGATGGAGCCTCCAATGCTTTGGGTAACGGCGTCGGCGCTGTAATCATATCTCCTAAGGGGACTCATACTCCACTCACCGCCCGATTATGTTTCAGCTGCACCAACAACATGGCAGAATATGAGGCATGTATCATGGGTCTACAAGCTGCAATCGATTTAAGGATCAAGTTTCTAAGTGTCTTCGGAGATTCTGCTCTCGTGATTAATCAGATCAAGGGCGAGTGGGATACGAAACACCCGAATCTTATTCCTTACAAGGAGTATGTGTCGACCTTGCTCCCTCACTTTGAAGAGATAACTTTTGAGCATTTCCCTAGAGAGGAGAATCAGCTAGCGGACGCCCTAGCTACGATGTCTTCAATGTTCAAAGTTAAATGGGACAATGAAGCTCCCCGAATCATTATCTGGAAGTTGGATGAACCGGCCTACTGTTGTGAGCTCGAGACTGAGGAGGTTGTTGAAAAACCCTGGTATCATGAGGTGAAGAGGTATTTGGAAACTCAGGAATACCCTGAAGGTGCATCTGTCAATGATAAGAAGTTCATGAGGAGATTTGCTGCAAAATTCTTCCTCAGCAACGGCATTCTCTACAAACGGAATCATGATTCAACTCTGCTACGTTGTGTGGATAAGGCTGAAGCAGAGAAAATTATGATGGAGCTGCATGAAGGTACATTTGGAACCCATTCTAGTGGACACACCATGGCTAAGAAAATCCTTCGGGCAGGATATTTCTGGTCCACCATGGAAGCCGATTGTTACCAACACTCCCGAACTTGTCATAAATGCCAGATCTATGCTGACAAGGTGCATATCCCTCCGGTTCCTTTGAATGTCCTAACGGCACCCTGGCCTTTCGCAATGTGGGGCATCGATATGATCAGTGAGATCCGACCAACGACATCCAATGGGCATCGCTTCATCTTAGTGGCGATCGATTATTTCACGAAGTGGGTTGAGGCAGCTTCCTATGCCACAGTAACCAAGAGCGTCGTGGCACGTTTCATCCGGCATAATCTGATATGTCGGTACGGCGTCCCAGAAAGAATCATTACGGACAATGGTACCAATCTCAACAACAAGATGATCACTGAACTCTGTGAACAATTCAAGATACAGCACCACAATTCTTCTCCCTACCGGCCGAAGATGAATGGGGCTGTAGAGGCAGCCAATAAAAATATCAAGAAAATTGTGCAGAAGATGACAGTAACCTATAAAGATTGGCACGAGATGTTACCGTTCGCTCTTCATGGGTACCGCACCTCAGCAAGGACGTCAACCGGGGCAACTCCCTTCTCCTTGGTCTATGGCATGGAGGCAGTCTTGCCAATTGAAATCCAGATACCCTCTCTCCGGATAATGAAGGATGCAGACTTGAATGAAGATGACTGGATCCAGACTCGACTTGATCAATTAAATCTGATTGACGAAAAGAGGCTCACTGCTATCTGTCATGGTCAAACGTATCAAAAACGGATGATCAGGGCATTTAACAAGAAAGTCAGACCACAAGAGTATCAAGTTGGGGACCTGGTAATCAAACGCATCATCCTTCCTCAAAGTGATCCCCGGGGCAAATGGACCCCTACATACGAAGGGCCATTTGTGGTTAAACGTGTGTTCTCAGGAGGAGCCATGATCCTAACCACCATGGACGGTGACGACCTTCCTCACCCCGCCAATGCAGACATAGTGAAAAAATACTACGCATAAATAAAAGACCCGCTAGGTTGACATGCCTAGGCAAAAACAAGGGCTTCCCGGCGAACCAAAAGGGTTCGGGCAAAAATAAGGGATGAAATGAAAAAATCTGTACACCCGGCAAGTCGAAAACCTGAAAGGGCGGCTTGGGCAAAAATGGGTATCCCGGTGGACTGAAAACCCGAAAGGGCGGTCCAGGCAAAAGTTAGGGATAAAAGCGTAACACTATGTCTCATTGGATCACTTCGCATCCGGAATTCGGCATCAACTATCTGGCTCCAGATTTCGGCATTGACCAATCGGCTTCATCTTCAACTAAGCAGCAAAGCGATGAGACGTTCGAAGACATAAAGGCAATAGCAGAGTTGGAACCCAGTGGGATTGTTCACATAGCTGTTTTGTTTTCTTTTTCAAAATGTAAACTCTATACTATTTGGCGATGTCCTCTTACTAGGATGTCAGTCTCTTGTACAAAAAACGCCTATTCACAGGCAAAGTTTAAATCAATACAAATTCACTTGTCCATACAAATTACTATTGTTTTCCCTTTTTTTTCTGTTTTGTCCTGCGAAGAACGTCCAATGTTCATTTTTGATATATGCATTTGACATTAAATTGCTGATTCATAAATATTTGCATATAAAACAAGAGATTAATTACAGGTGACATCAAAGACAGGGGCAATGTGGAGTTGTCTAATACAGTCTAATTGTTTTGTCCGCCAAGGCACCAAGGTAGGTTCAACTGAAAATATGGCCAAATCATCTTAACTCCCCGCAGAGTAAAACAAGGTTCAGCAATACTTTCCCCAAGAGAGGTTGATCCCCCGACGATCCTGAAGAAGCCCAACATTCCTGGGCAGGTCTTAAAGCTCATCCCCAGTAGATTCTGGAAGCTTATCCCCTGCAAAGTACGGACGTCTCGCCCGAGTTTTATTTAGAGTTATTTCCTCACAAGGACTTATAACTGGGTTATCCTCAGCTAAAAGCCACGGAGGATCGCTCTCGGCAAAGTTCCTTCAGTCCCCAGCGGAGTCTATCTTTGGTATTCCCAAGCAGAGTTTATCTTCGGAGTTCCCCAGCGGAGTTTATCACCATCATCCTCAGCGGAATCCATCATTAAAGTCCTCAGCAGGCCTCTCATCAAAACTTCGGCCAAGTATCTCTTTCGCAGAGCAGCTTCCCGGCCGTTCGTCAAGGATTTATTTTCCTAAGATGAAATTACACTCATAAACATTTCACATTTCCATACATCTTGCTTACATACATGATGAAACGCATACAACATCAAATGTTGAACATCATGACATCATGCATATCATACATCATGACATTGCATACAACTTACGTCTTTGACTTTTCAGGAAAAAGACAATCTCAAAAACTACTGCCTTCAACTGTCACAATTCCAGATTCGATACCTGTATCTAGCCAGGGCACATCTGAGAGTGACCATTTCCAGACTCAATTCCTGTATCTAGCCAGGGCACGTCTGAAGAGTTCGAAGATTCGATTCCTATCCGGCCAGGGCACATCTATCAACTACAACATCTCCAGATTCGATTCCTGTATCCAGCCAGGGTATATCTGTTAACAACCATTTCCAGACTCGATTCCTGTATCTAGCCAGGGCACGTCTGAAGAGTTCGAAGATTCGACTCCTGTATCCAGCCAGGGCACATCTGTGAGCAACCGATTGTAGATTCGACACCTGTATCTAGCCAGGGCATATCTGCATGAGGAGATTGAAGATCAAACACCTGTAACAAGCCAGGAAAACATCCGTCTTTCTCAAATACACAAGTTCTCGCTAAGGAATCTCTTATGCGATCGACACTTCCAAATGGCATCTATAAGCCCATTCCCGACAAGGTTCTGTCACGTCTCCAGATGGCATCTATAAGCCCATCTCCCTATCTACCACCTCTCCAAATGGCATCTATAAGTCCATTCCTGTTATCACATTGTTAAGACTCCGGCATGCGAGTGCAAATTTCCGAGCACTCTAGTGTCCAATCTCCTTTTACCTTCGAGCCGCGAAAGGCAAGCTTGCCAATCTAACTCTTCAGATTCAAGAAGATTGAACAGGGGCAACTGTTGTACCCCAAAATTTGCCCTCGCATTCTTCCCCAAGAAATCTCAGCTTCAAACATTTCCTGACTTTTCAAACCGGCGCAAGAATCGGACAAACGGACTATTCTTGACAGTCAAGCAGAATTAGGGTTTTTACTGATTTTCAGAGCTCTGAGTTGTTTCATACAGTGGGCTTAGGGTTTAGTTGATTTTTGGTTCAATTTTGATCAAGCGAGCGTGATTTGGCATTTAACCGGGAATTAGGGTTTTACGGGCATATTCTCAGAAGAATCTAAATTCCACAGCACTTTGCGGTTTATTTCAAGATTCGGATTAAAATTCGCGTTATCTTGGTTTAATCAGCAAAGGAGACAGTGGTGTAAATTCAGTTGTTTGGGCCAGTCAAAGAAGGTGTGCAGTTTGGATTTACAGTACTTGCAAAGAATCAGTGTTTATGACAAATCAGTAAGAGGAGGCAATTGGTTTGAATTCATCAGTCAAAAGATATATGCAGTGTTGGATTCACAGTGCTCATGCGTTGGATCAGTCTATTTGGATCGACTGCTGCTTAGCTCTGGATGTTGAATAAGACAGACTTAATTGATCAATGTTGTTTTATTTTAGTTATTTATTATTCTGAAATTAAATGATTGAATTTATTTTTCAATTGTTTTAATTCTAAGAATTTTAAATAAATAAATAAACAATAAAGAAATTAGAATTAATTGGATAATTTGGATTTTATTGATATTTGAATTATTTGTACAAATTGTTGTTTATAAATTAAATTACAGACAATAATTTACATTTAATTTAAATATTACATAGAATGAAAAAAAAACTATCCTATTTTCTAATGTTCTTCATTCTTCACTCCGCTCCGGTGCTCCATTGTTTTATCTGCAAAAAGAAACAAGAAAAGTCAGAAAGCAATTAATAGCAAAGACAGTTAAAATTGCTCATCATTAGGGGCCACTGACTGGGATCAGTTGACCCTCTCTGCAAATCACGGGATTTCTCCCGGTTCACAGAGAGGGAAGATTTTTTTGTTCATGATATGCAAATGTCAAAAATGCACAAGTTACAAATTTCAAGCTGCATAGAAATTCAAAATCCCAAATCCAAACTAAACTGAAAAGTTCAATCTCAACTTTCTATCCAAAAGCAAAGACACTAACTGTCAAAATGCCAAAGATATCAAAGATTTCAAAAGTGCATTTGCTGTCACAGGTACCCAAACTGTCATGAAAAGGTTTGGTCAAAATGCAAAGTCAGAGCAAAGTGCAAAAGCTGGAGGAAAAGATGCAAAATGTGCTATGCAAGAGATCTAAACATCATTTCCCTAGTCAAACCCCTTCAGAGCAAGTACAGAAATATAATCATATTAAATCTAAAAGCTGTACTTTAGGAGAAAAAAAGAAGAGAGATAAAGGCAGCAGATACAGGTTAGGCATTAGACAGTAGGAAAGGAGAAGACAAAAAGATTATACAAATCCAAGAAACTCAGCATAGCAGTTCAGCAGGCAGCATAGCAGGTGAGGATAGAAAACAAAATATACACAAACCAATGCAGAAGTGAAGAGAGAGGAATATATGCAGAGCATACCAATTCTACCTCAGTACACACAAGCCAATAAAACAGTTCAGCCCAGCAGGCAAAAGGGAGAGGGAGTTTTAAGATAGAAAAGAAAATATACAAAGTGGTTCAGTTGAAGCAGAAGCAGGAGAGAACAAAACACTATCAAAACCTGAACCTCGTCCATAACCATACAAAAACCAGCATTAGCCTCAACTCAAAAAAAAACTACTGAACCTGTCAAAGTAAAAACCTAAAACAACCATAATCTTCAAAGTCCAACACCACTACTGTCAAACCAAAACCACCAATAACCTCACCATACCTGCAAACTGATCAAGACCATACTTGCAAACTGATCAAACTAAAGCCATCAAACACAACAAAAACTTAGGACCTGCCTACATACTGTCAATAACCAAATATTATCCAAACCAATCCTCAAACAAACCATAATCTTCAAGGTCCAAACTTGCTTCACCATAACTGCCAAAGCCAAGCAAACATAAAGATACTGAACATACCACACTGTCAAAGCTTGAGCCAAACCATAAAGGCCTAAGCTACCAAAATCCCTGTTCAATCACCAAAACACCATACTGTCAAGCTATCCCCTCAAGCATAACCAAACATTCAAAACCAACACCAAGCCTCAGAGTTTCTCCCCTCATCATAGGCGATAAACGATTCAAGGGCACCCAAATACATAGTATCCACCATTCAAGGCAATAACTGTTCAAAATTATTCAAAAGCTAGCATTCAACAATTCAAAGCAACAGGCATACAGCAACTCAGGGAGCCTCAGAAGCAAGCTTCATCATAGGCAAGCACACATAGGCAAATCAGAAAAACGAAAGTGGAACAATACTCAGGCAACCATATAAAGGCATCACAGTAGCAAAGGGACAAGAGGTAAAGAAGTGAACATATTAGGCTTCTCAGTACATATCATCATCAAAACCTTAAATCATAAGTAGCAAAGAACGAAGTTACCAAGAAGGCATCCAAGCAAGCTCCATCACCGCCGTTCCGGCCTCCTGAAGCATCACCCCTTCTTCTCTCCTCCATCTCCAAAATCAGGTAGCAATCTTCTCCCCCTTTCCTCTTCACCACATCATAACGGTACAAAGTCGGAAATCAGAACCCAAATTGAAACACAAATTCGTAAAAAAGGAGATAAAAATATAAAGCATTGTAATCAAACCTTAAAGTCAAGAGCGCCAAGACCGTGCCTTGGAGGGAAGAAAGGTGTGGAGGGTGATGTTGGTGGCCGGATGAAGATGAAGACGGAAAGAACGTTGAACATACGAGCGGCGCCGCTGTCAAGCCCTAACTTTCGTTCTGAAAACAAAACGCCTAACCCTAATTTTGGTTCCAGATCCACGGGCCTGATCCGTTCCTAATTATTCAAAGCCCATTAACACACTAACCTTTTCTTTCTTTTACTTCCTAAACAATATTTACTTCCTCTTCTTATAAAATACTAACCATTCTTTTTATTTTATAAAAGCAATATTCTTTATTCCTTGAAAAAATACTAACTTAATTAAAATGCTTTTTTTATTATCATAAGGTTAAGACATTTTTAGATAAGATATTTGTGCATACATTTTAGAACATTCATTTTGTACATATCATATAAATTAAATTTGAAAACATTTTCTTTTAATTAATACACATTTGTATATAAAATAAATAAAATACTTTTTATACACAATTAACTTAAAAAAACATTTTTTGAAATACATTTGTATATATTATCTTTTCCTTTTTTTTCATACATAATTAAAATTAAACTCTTTGTTTTTTAGTTAACATTCTTTTTTGTACATAATAATTCAATACATCTTTTAATATTGAAATTCACAAGCATTTGACTAAAATACTTTTAATTAAATCTTAACATTTAATCAAAACACTTCTTTTCTTTTGTACATAATTCAACATATAAATCAAAAATACAGATTAAAACATATATCTAAGTCAAACCCTAATGCGACTCAATTTCACATTTCGCACTTGTTACATAATTACTCAATTCATATACATGTACATCCCACATTTACACTTACACAATATATTGCCATATACACATTTTATCTTATATTTGTACGTTCGATATTTACATTTTGATTGTGACATTCGATTTGGTTGTAAATAAGTCCCATCCCCTTGTACATTTATATCCCCACTCCCGGACATTATTTTGTAATAGCGTAGATTTACATTCCGCAATTTACAGTTTTCCAATTATACCATGGTTAGACCTAGGGTTTGTATGTACATAAAATCAAACGCTAGATAACCTAATACAAGACAAATACATGTAATCAATACACAATCACACTTGCACCCCCTAGGGTAATCCCACATGTTGCCTTCCAAAATGGGCCATGCTTGCACGTCGAGTATCTTTGGCAAAACGAATCAAATGATCATAAGTCCCTCAAAGTGTTGCCTAAACGGAATGATCATAGTCCCTTCAAAACAAATTGCCAAAGACACTTGGCACCATTGCATTCATGGTCCATACGATGACCCGCGCCCGTCCCGAATAAACTTCCTAAACGCAAGATTGCCCATCAATTTCAATGGTGGAACAAAATTGTTAAAAGGGGTTAAAACATGACAAAAAAACCTTTGAGTACAATAGGGTAGACAAAACTCTTAGTTACTTGAGATCAAACTTGCAAAAACACTTGCCTTCTTTTCAAAAACCACAATCCACAACACTTTCAAACAAACTCTTAAAAACATTTGAAAACATCTTTTCGAAAAGATTCACACTTTTGTAAAACACTCAAACACGAGTCAAATACATTAGTCGCCTAAGACAAGGCATCTTTTTCCAAAACATTTTCAAAAAGCACCCACACACACACCATTTTTAAAGCAATCGAAAAACAAGGCAAGTGATCTAAAAAACCAAGTAACTAAGAGCCCATGGATAACCATGGATGAAAAGGGTGCTAATACCTTCCCTTTTCATAATCTACCCCCCGAACCCACGAAATATCTCAAAAGGTTTTTGCTGTGCTTTTTTAAACCTTTCCTTTAGGATAAAGTAAAAAGTCGGTGGCGACTCTTGCTAACCGCACAAGTGCGAATACGAACGCAAAACACAAGTCAGTTCTCCCACCGTATCACAGAACTGGCGACTCTGCTGGGGATAACTTTTAAGTGGGGTTACCTTAGGGTTTAGATCACCTTTACTTTCAATTGATTGCTTTGTTTGCTTTACCTTTGTGGGCTTTGTATCGGAGTTTCATAGATCCTAACCCGGATCTGGGAAATACCCTTTTAGGTAGCATAATCTGTGAGGGACCTGTCCGGCATAGATCGACATGGGTGAAGCAGTGGCTACGTTGGTGTGGCATCTTAGTCTGTACCTATATCCCTTGTGTTGTAACGGGGAGAATATAGGTCTTCTAAGGGGTCATTAAACACCAACCAACCTTAGAACCCTAAATTGACCAACTTGGCTATTAGGACAGTAGCAGTATGCTACACTCATTGAGGCTAAACTCTCGAGATGGTTCTGGCCGCGAGAAAAGATTGCGATGCTGGAGTTATGACCGATTGAGGGTAGCCAATGATTTGAGATCCTCTAGAACCCGGTTACTTTTGATAGGATAGGTTTTAACCAACAAAACCAAAAGAGGGTGATACCTGAAACTCATGCTGGCCTGAAACCTAAGGGTGTCTCGTGTGACTTGTGTGCCTTGTTTGCCTATATGAATACTTGTGGTGTGCTTCATCATAGCATCATGCCATCATACCATTGCATGCATCCTGTATAAAGGACTGACCCATTTCAAAGACGAAAAAAGGTTTCATCTTTGCTCTGTTTTGCAGGACATCATGATGCCCGTGCGTAGGAACACTGTCCGGCTCAACTTTGTTCAACCACCAACATTACTCAAGGATTTGGTTGGAAGAATTCCAAACACCTCTTCTTTCATCAACAGACATGGCTCTCTCCTTGGCTTGGTCACTGCAAAGTGGGACCAACAACTGATAAGTGTTCTGACCCAGTTTTATGACCCTCTATATCACTGTTTCACCTTTCAAGACTTCCAGCTGGTTCCTACCCTGGAAGAATTTTCTTATTTGCTTGGGATCCCTGTCTTGGAACAAACTCCTTTCACTGGTTTGGAAAAGACTCCTAGGCCTGAAGAGATTGCTGCAATTCTCCCCTTGACCAAGGAAGAGGTGTTGTCCAATTGGGAAACTAGAAATGGGATCAAGGGCTTTTTGGTCAATAGGGAGATGAATTGTGATGATAAATCTTAAATTGTTCGCATAGAGCGGTGATCATAGTATTATTCAGATTTGTACCGTTGTCTGTGATGATCCTGTCGGGAACACCATACCGGCATATGAGGTTCTGCTTGATGAAGCGGGCAACCACATTTTTAGTAACAAAGGCGAAGGAAGCTGCTTCGACCCATTTGGTGAAATAGTCAATAGCAACCAGGATGAAGCGATGTCCGTTGGATGCCGTGGGCTTGATCTCTCCAATCATGTCAATACCCCACATTGCAAATGGCCAAGGAGCTGTCAGCACGTTGAGAGGAACAGGAGGAATATGAATCTTGTCAGCATAGACTTGACACTTGTGGCAAGTACGGGAATGTTGATGGCAATCAGCTTCCATGGTAGACCATTAATAGCTTGCCCTTAGAATCTTTTTAGCCATAGTATGCCCGCTCAAGTGAGTGCCAAATGTGCCGCTGTGCATCTCGGTCATGATTAACTCTGCTTCAGCTTTATCCACACATCGGAGTAAAACACAATCATGGTTGTGCTTATAGAGAATGTCGTTGCTCAGGAAGAACTTGGCAGCAAATTTCCTTAGGAACTTCTTGTCATTTACGGAAGCTCCTTCGGGATATTCTCTAGTCTGGAGATACCTTTTGATTTCGTGAAACCAGGGTTGTTCCACTACTTCTTCGGTATTAATCTCATGACAATGCGCAGGTTCATCCATTCGCTCAATGGTGATTTGGGGAGCCTCGTTATCTCAGTTGAGTTTAAACATGGAAGACATTGTAGCCAGAGCATCTGCTAGCTGATTCTCTTCTCGCGGGAAATGCTCGAAGGTAATTTTCTCGAAATGAGGCAACAATGTCAGGACATGTTCTTTGTATGGGATAAGATTAGGATGTTTGGTATCCCACTCTCCTTTGATTTGACTGATAACCAAAGCCGAGTCCCCAAATACGATCAAAGATTTGATCCCCAAGTCTATAGCAGCCTTGAGACCAAAGATGCAAGCTTCATATTCAGCCATGTTGTTGGTGCAGCTGAAGCAAAGTCGGGCCGTGAAAGGTGTGTGGCAACCTTCCGGGGAAATGAGTACCGCACCGATACCGTTTCCAAGTGCATTTGAAGCACCATCAAAGTACAGGGTCCATCGGGATCCTTTTTCAGGTCCGTCATACGGTCCGTTACCTTCAATGTTGTCCAAATTCATGATGTCCTCGTCTGGGAAGTCAAATCTCATGGGTTGATAATCTTCGATAGCTTGATGAGCTAGATGATCAGCTAGTACACTCCCTTTTATAGCTTTTTGGGTAGTATACTGGATGTCATACTCAGTTAGGATCATTTTCCATCTAGCTATTCTTCCAGATAAAGCGGGCTTCTCGAAGATATACTTGATAGGATCCATTTTGGAAATCAGCAAGGTAGTATGAGTCAGCATATACTGCCTTAGTCGGCGAGTAGCCCATACCAAAGCGCATCAAGTTTTCTCGAGCAGTGAGTAGTGAGTCTCACAGTCGGTAAACTTTTTGCTAAGGTAATAAATAGCATGCTCTTTTCGACCAGACTCGTTATGCTGGCCCAAAACACACCCCATTGAATTATCCAAGACGGTCAGATACATGATCAACGGTCTTCCTTCGACGGGTGGCATCAGAATAGGAGGTTCTAGCAAATACTCCTTGATCTTATCAAAAGCAGCTTGGTAATCGTCATTCCATTCGACTACCTGATCTTTCTTTAATAGTTTGAAAATTGGCTCACAGGTAGAAGTCAGATGAGAGATGAATCTGGCAATATAGTTCAAGCGCCCCAAGAACCCTCTAACCTCCTTTTCAGTACGGGGAGCAGGCATTTCTTGTATTGCTTTCACTTTTGCTGGATCGACCTCAATGCCTTTGTTGCTGACAATAAATCCTAGAAGTTTACCAGACCTAACTCCAAAAGTGCACTTACTTGGATTCAACCTGAGTTTGTACTCCTTCAACCTGGAAAACAGCTTTTCCAGATGTTCAAGGTGTTCCTCCTCTGTTTGTGATCGAGCTATCATGTCGTCTATGTAAACTTCGATCTCATGATGTATCATATCATGAAACAAAGCTACCATGGCGCGTTGATAAGTTTCCCCTGCGTTCTTCAGTCCAAACGGCATCACCTTGTAGCAGAAGGTACCCCATTGTGTGACAAAGGTTGTTTTCTCCATGTCCTCGGGGGCCATTTTGATCTGGTTGTAGCCCGAGAATCCATCCATGAAGGAAAACACCTTGTGCTGAGCTGTGTTGTCGATCAAAATGTCGATGTGCGGTAGCGAAAAATCATCTTTAGGGCTGGCCCTATTCAAATCTCGGTAGTCCACACACATTCTAACCTTGCCGTCTTTTTTAGGTACTGGCACAATGTTAGAAACCCATTATGGATAGGATGTAACAGCCAGAAATCCAGCGTTGAATTGCTTCATTACTTCTGCTTTAATCTTCTCAGACATGTCGGGCCTCATTCGGCGGACTTTTTGCTTGATCAGTGGACAATCCTCTCTTGTAGGGAGACGGTGAACCACGATGTCTGTGTCTAAACCCGGCATGTCTTCATAAGACCAGGCGAAGATTTCAACGTACTCATTCAACGACTGTATCAAGCGCTCCTTGACACTTGGTCCAGATTGGCACCCACTTGTACTTCTTTCCGGTCTTCCTCCGTTCCTAAGTTGACAGTTTCCAACAACTCTTCGTGAGGCAATATAGCCCTCTCTTCTTGTTGTAGAAGTCTGGCTAGCTCTCCTGGTACTTCACAATCTTTGTCATCTTCATACTCAGTCTGATTGACCAGATCTTCAGAGTTATTGAAGGACATAGCAGAATAGTCGCCCATAGAATCCAGAGTGGATGGGTACCTGCATTTGTGAGTGTGGGTGTGTGTAAGGGATAACCATCCTTAAACAAACAAAAATACAAAAGGAAAGAAAATGAACACAGTAGTTTATCAATGAAAAACGTCCAATGAATCATTAAACATGGCATATGAATGTGAAGATAATCAAAACCCTTACAAATGGACCTACATGCCCCGGGCAAGGCATGAGGTGAAAAAGTAGTGTGTAGATTGTTCAAAAGTAATTATTACAAACCAACAGGAAATGTTTGACAGATAATTACTGATTAATAAAAGTAAAGGGGACGAAGTCTTTTGCCTCCCAGTTGCGTAGTCCCCCTTCGATGGTTGGGAAGATCCAATCTTCAATGTTGGCCTCTTCGTCTTCACCTTCCAAAGCATTGATCCTATAAGGAGAAATCTTGATGGGTGTTCTTTCAACTTTTGAGCGGCGCATAGCTTTCTGCCCCGCGGCAGTGAATCCTAATCCAAACTTGTCTGCTTTGTGGGGAATATCTGGCAACTGCCCCCATGTTGAGCTCTTCCCTTCCTTCATCGCAGCCTTCGCGTCTTTCAGAGATGCCATCCTGGCCACCTGCTTGGGTACTTCGGCTACCGCTTTTGCTACTGCCACCTCAAGAGAGACTTCCTCGAAGTGCTGGAATGGTGTTTCAATGAATTCACCCTCCACCTCTACATACCGAAAGGAGTTCAAGTGGCTGATCATATATTCCTCTTCATCGTGCACGGTTATGATTTTTCCTTTGACAGGGTATTTCAGGATTTGATGTAAGGAGGAGCTGACTGCGCCAGCATTATGTATCCATGGCCTCCCTAGCAAGCAAGAGTATGATGGACGGATGTCCATCACATAGAAAGTTGATGGGAACACTTTTGTGCCTACTTTAATGGGAATGTCTACCTCCCCATGTACCATTCTCTTTGACCCGTCAAATTCCCTTACAATGATATTACTTGGCCTTAACTCCAAGCCTTCACAGTCTAATCGGTCGAGCACGTTCAGAGAAGAAGCAGTGTCGACCAAAACATGGGCCAAAGTAGTCCCTTGGCATTCTACTGACACATGTAATGCGTCATTGTGCTTTCTTCCTTTTGGGGTCAGGTCAGCATCAGAGAAACCTAAGCCGTTGTCTGCGGTAAGACTGGCTACACAGTCTTGGAATTGATCGGCTGAGGTTTCCTGGGGTACATGGGTTGTATTCAGAAATTTTATCAATGCTTTGGCGTGCGCCTCTGAACAAAGCAGTAATGTTAACATGGAGATCTTCGAGGGGGTTTGCCCCAATTACTCTACCACATCATAATCACTCTTCTTGATTATCTTCAGAATCTCCTCCATCTCTTTCTTAGAGGTTTCAGGGATGACCAAAGGTTGAGCCCTCGTCCTGACGAGCTCATCTTGGATCCCTTTCCCCTTATCAGCAGAAGTAGGAGGGACAACAACAGGAATCAGCTTCTTCAATCAACGAAGTTTTTGCGAAAAGTTTTATCGGTGCAGGAGTAACTTTGGCAGCAGCTGAGGGTCCAAAGATCGCCTTTGGAGGGGCAATCTCTGGAGAAAATATTCTCCCACTTCGGGTGATCTTGCTTGTACCGGCAATGTTTCCAATACCAGCATCTTTTTCATCAGAGCTTTCCTCGGTTATCTCAACTTGTTTAACACCATGGTAGTAGATTTCTCCACCGTAATTCATGGTATTGTTTTATCAGAAGTGTAGGGGACAGGCCCTGGCATAGTTATTTTCAAGGGAACAATCTTTGTAGAGGATGTAATCTTAACAGGCTTTTTGACGGCCTTGGAAAGATTGGTGGAAATGGTGATTATTGAAACATCTTCAGTAGGGGTTGGAACAGCAGGAATCTTTTCAAACAGAATTTGTTGACTGTCCATCAGGCCTTGGATGCCTTTCTTTAGCAATGGACAGTCGATTGGTAGAGAGTAACAACAGTAGCAATCTTCTTTGCATCCTGGGAAAATCCCAGCTTTCAACAGATTTAACTTGATTGTTAACAGTGGAGTCATCAGGTCATCAACATCAGAAACATATAGATCTTCTTCAATAGCATGGACATTTCGACCATGCTTCGGCATCGGAGCGGATATTACATTTGGCTTCTCTGGAGCATCGAACTCAACCTCTTTCGCCTCTATCAAGTCTTGAATTTTATGTTTAAGCGCCCAGCAATCGTTGGTGTCGTGCCCGACACTGTCAGAATGATAGGCGCACTTAGCATTGGGATGATAATGCGGGGAAGATGTGTTCACATTTTTTGGTGCCTCTTTGATAGTGGCGAGATTCAACTTCAACAGATGGGAAAGAACTTGCGCTGGCGTCATATTGATGCGGGTGAACTGCCGTTGTGGCCGTTCCACCCGTTGCTGATTTGGTCTAGACTGATTATAACAGGGCTAATCATTTGATGGATTTTAGATCATCACGGCCCCCACAGTTGGCCGACGCTCGGTTCTTCCCGATCTCTTCTGAGAGTAAATAACAACTGCTTCTTTCTTAGCCGTAAATGATTTCTTAACAGTTGTAGATGCAGAGGCATCCTTTTGAATCTTCCCATTCTTAATACCGGCTTCCAACCGTTCGCCAGTCAGAATTAATTCAGTAAACCCTGCGGAAGAGCTCCCGATTAAATGGTTGAAGAACGGGCCAGTTAGGGTTCCCAAAAACATTTCCACGAGTTCTCTATCAGAAAGAGGTGGTTGCACTCTCCCGGCCAGATCGCGCCATTTCTGGGCGTATTCTTTGAACCCCTCACCTGAGGCCATCCCCATACTCTGTAGCTGAGTACGGGTTGGCGCCAAGTCAGAGTTATATTGATATTGGCGATAAAAGGCAGCGGCCAAATCCTCCCAACTGCGTATTTCTGACCTTTCCAGCTTGTAAAACCAGTCTAGCTGAGTGCCAGACAAGCTATCTTGAAAGAAGTGTACCCAAATATTTCTGTCGGATGTGTGAGGTTGAATTCTTCGGACGTACGACCTTAGGTGCATCTTCGGGAAAGATAGCCCATCATACTTTGCAAAAATTGGCACCTTAAACTTTGGAGGGATCACAATTCCAGCAATTAATCCCAAATCCTCAAAATCTAACCCGGGAACCCTTTGCAGCTCCATAGCTACCAACCTATCCTCCAAGTTTTTGTATTTGTCGTCGGCTGGCGGGTATTGTTGCTCTGAGTAGTCTTCATCTTCTTCAGCCTCTTCCTCTTCAGCTTCTGATTTAGAAGGTACCGCGACCCCTTTTCTCTTACTGGTTTCCTCTTCAGATGCGGAGGGAAAATCAAGAACTCTTCTGGCTTCACCCTCAAACCTTCTTCCCAAGGTAGCTACCCCCACTCTTTTCTTCTTCTTTTTCACTTGCTCGTTGTTCCCAAGCAGGGCTTTTAGATCCTCCTGACCCTTTGCTAAGGTCATTAGGAGATGTTGAAATTGTGAGTTTTGAGACTGCAAATCTTTGACCGTCTGTTCGAGATCCATCTTACTGAAATAAACAACAGAAAGATAAGGAAACCTGGTGTGGAGACCTGCTTATGCACATGATGAATGATATGTTTATTTATGCAATGCATTCAAGGATTTAGAAATTCAAAATTGTTGCAAACAAAAAGAACACACGTCATATTAATAAGAAGAAATTTTGTCAGTACATAAATGCCCCATGGGCCAAATATTACAAAAACTTCTCAAGGTAAAAAGACGTTGCGCATCCTCTTTGGTGCGATGTAGGTGTTGAGGGTCTCTTCCTCATGGAGTCGGCGGGTAAGCTCCAAAACCTTCTTCTCACTGGCGTAGAAGCTGGCTTCAAAAGTATTTCGTTCCTCCTTGAGTTGGATCCAACTCTTCTGCATCTCCTCCCATGATGTTGGCATGTCAGGATATAGGATGGTGTAGGGAACCTCTCCTTCCTTAACGGGCTCTTTAATCAAAGGGAGAATATGAGGGTAAGGCATCATAAGACTCTGGGCTCGGGTTCGTACCCACTTGAGATAAGGCTCAAGAGGGATGGAGTTCTTGTGCCCCAGTGTCTTGCTGTCTACCTTGTTAGGCATCCTCCAAGCTCTGATGAATCTTTGGCGAAGTCCTTGCGCATCGTTGTCGAAGTCAAAAACTAGGTTAGGAATTAGCATGTCATGAGGGCCATCCCTCCGTGCATATCCAAATTGTCTCAAAGCTAGACAAGGGTTGTAGGTAATGCCTCCCCTAATGCCAAGTAATGGAACATTAGGGAACTCTCCACAATGATTGACGATGATGACATTTTCTCTGGACCGAGAACACTAATGTACATCAGAGTGTGTGAGGGTCATCAACCGTTGTGACCACCTTAAGCCTTGGTCATTCTTCAAAACAGATTGTGGAAGGTGCGAAATAAACCACCTTGCAAGAAGAGGAGTACAGCACATGAGAACACCTCTCTTTCTCATTGTTCGTGTGTAAAATGAGTGGAGGATGTCCCCAAACAATGTTGGTATGGGATTCCTGGATAGGAAAATCTTGACAGCATTGACATCTATAAGTTGGTCAGGATTTGGGAACAAGACCAACCCATAAATGAGGAGTGCCACAATTTCTTCAAAAGCTTATAGGTCCAAGGAATTCCAACACTCTTGTGCCTTCTCAAACAAGAATTTTGCCAAGAAGCCTTTGACACCACTTCTAGTTTATCAATGCCCCTTGATGTCAGATGGTTGCAAGTGTAGTGCTTGAGCAACATCTTCAGGCTTTGGTTCTTTTTCCGTACCATTGTAGGGTAGTTGATTAAGAATAGGAATTCTCAGGAGTTGAGAAAATTCCTCCAAAGTGGGCACCAATTGGTAGTCGGGGAATATGAAACAGTGGTGAAGGGGGTCAAAGAACTGGAACAACACTTTCACCATGTCTTCTTCAATGTTGGTGTTGACTAAGCTGAGCAGTCTACCATGCCTTTCACTGAAGGGAGAGCTTTCTGGAATTCTGGATGTGAGCTCCTTGAGCTGAGGAGGGATTCTCACAAGGTTGACTTGGATAGTTTTCCTGCGAAGAATTTCCATGACCTACAAAACAAGAACAAAGATGAAGATCCAAACCCTTGAAATGGTTAGTGGATGCATATGATGCTTTATGATGTTCATGATGTATGCACAAACATATGTATAAGCAAGTCACACAAAACCCTAGTTTCAGGCTTGCATGGGTTTTCATAGGTAAGTACCCTCTTGAGTGTAGTTGGCTTAAAAACCTGTCCTATAAATAGTAACCGGGTTCTAAGGAGCTCAATATCATTGGATTGTTTTCCATGTTCATTGTTTTGGTTTAGCCACTTAACTAGCGACCAAAATATTCCAAGAAAACAACCCTCAATGAGTGTAGTATCGAGTATCTACCAACTTCAGACTGCACCAAAGCCGGTCATCTCACTACTCCTAATAAAAGGCCAAGATGGTCAAGTAAGGTTCTAGGTCATTAGTGCTTAGTGACATCACTCAGCGGCCCCGTACTCTCCTTGATTGAACTCAAGGGTTACCGGTACTCACAAATATGTCGCACTAATATAGCTATTGCTTCGACCGTGTCGGTATACCCCGCACAGTTTCCACAACGTATTGCTATCTATGACTGTTTCCCCAAATCCGGGTGTAGGATTTCAAGCCCAAACAAGAGAACTAAGATGTAAAGCAATCAAAGCAAATAATTAGTCATGCAAAAGGGTGATCTAAGCCCTAAGGTTACTCCACTTTTAAATTTTTCCCCAGCAGAGTCGCCAGTTCTGTGATACGGTGGGAGAACTGACTTGGGTTTTGCGTTTGTTTTCGCAAATGTTTCGGTTGAGCAAGAGTCGCCACCGACTTTTTATTTTATCCTAAGGAAAGGTTAAAAAGCACAACAAAAACCTTTGAGATGTTTTCTTGGGTTCGAGGAGTAGATTATAGAAAGGGAAGGTATTAGCACCCTTTCTATCCATGGTTATCCATGGGATCTTAGTTACTTGCTTAGATCACTTGCCTTGCATTTTCAATTGTTTGAAATGGTGCTTTGTGTGTGGGTTTGAAAATGTTTTGAAAAAAGATGCCTTGTCTAGGCAACCCTCGTAACAATTCTTTACTCGAATGTTTTACAAAAGGTGTTTGTCTTTTTGAAAAGATGTTTCAAGGTTTTTGAAAGTTGTTTTGAAAGTTGTGTTTGTGAAGTGTGTTTTGAAAAATGGCAAGGATTTGTTTGGCAAGTTGGTCAAGTAACCAAGAACTATCTACCCTAAATTTCTCAAAGATCTTTCCTATGTTTTAACCCTTTTAACAGTATTGTTCCACCATTGCATTTGGTGGACAATCTTGTGTTAGGATGTTAACGGGACGGGCGCGGGTCATCGTTTAGACCATGAATGCAATAGTGCCAAATGTCTTTGGCAATTTTTCTTTAAGGGACTTGATCATTTTTAGGCAACTTGAGAAAGCGTCATCGAGGGACTATGATCATTTGATTTGTTTTGTTTTGCCAAAGACACTCAACATGCAAGCATGGCCCATTATTGAAGGCAACAAATGGAGTAACCCTAAGGGTGCTAGTGTGATTAGTGTTGTCTATTTTCATGCTTTTTTGTCTTTGCATTAGTCAAGCTATTTGTTGGTTGGTTTTGCATACAAACCCTAGGTCTATCATGGCATAATTAGAAAGCTTTAAAATGCGGAATTTAAAGTCTTAGATTATTACAACATAATTATGGGGATGGGGGTACAAATGTTCAAATGGGGGATATTTAGCAAGAAATTTAAACCTAAACTATTACATCAATATTGAATATACAAATATTAATATTGTACAATATTAAGACAAATATAATAAATATGCAAAATGTATTATGCACAAAAAATGGTTTTTTATGTACGTAAAAGTATTTTTCAATGTAAAATATAAACAAAAATAAAAAGTCAATTTTTGGATGTTTTCATGGTTTAAGGTAAAACCCTAGTTTTCTAAATAAATGGCATTTATTAATTATATTATATACAATATTTATTGATTATATACAAAAAAATAAAAAAAAGAAGTATATTGTGAAAAAAAGTATTTTTTTATGTCATACATTAATAAAATAAAAAAGTATTATTTTCATGTTTTTATCCTAAATATTTAATAAAGTATATACAAGTATTTATGTTATATATTTAAATATATTAAATATATACAAAGATAAAAAATATTAATTACTTACAAAAAAAGTGTATTTTTAGAAAATGTTTTCAAAAGGTAATAAAAAATAATGACTGAAAATATACATGTTTTTGTATTATTTTTAATATTTTAAACAAAAAGTATTATATTTATTTACATGTACAAGTTCAAATAAAACAAATAAAATCCAAATAAAAATGCAAAAATGGGTGGAAAAATATTTTTAGTTTTTTTTATATTTTGACAAAAAATAATAAGTCAGAAGAAAAAATAAAAAGTCAAAAATGATTAAAAAATTACACAATGGGCCAAGGGGGTGTAAGTGGAAAAATGAGGTGCAAAAAGCAGGGATTACTCAGGCCCAGCCCAAAACATCATCTTCTTCCTCCAACTTCTGTTTGAAACAAGAAAACGCGCGTTCCTTGCTCATCCTGCTATCTCTTGATTCTTTGACTTTTAACAAAAACTTACAACATCAATAATATAGAGCATCTTATCACGATTTCAAACATATAAAAAAGTTATTCTAACTCTCAGAAATCAGAGAGAATTTCTTCTCCCCTAATTCCTGACCTATGTTTTTTCCAATGTTCAGGTTCAAAATTCTCTCAGCACACATAACATAAATGAAAAGTAAGTATATGGGTAGCTTCAGGGCTATGATTGGAACATGCTTTCTTCACAAACTTAAGCCTAAATATGCTTGGATAGAGAGATAGGAGTTCAAACTTTTACCTGTTCAGCTTGAGTCGTGTACAGCAATGGAGGTGTCTTCAATGAAGTTTGAGGACTTGTACAGCTTGCCTGAGATCCAAGGATGCTCCTCCAACCTTTAGCTTGCCTTGAAACTAACTGAATCGAGTTGTGGAAGTCAACCTGCACAGGTGAAAAGTGAAAATGGCAACCTTGGTTATGGATGTTACAGTTCAAGTTCAATGCTTGGAATAGCTTCAATGGATGGTAGGGAGTGTGTTTGAACAAGCTTTGGCCAAAACGCACGAGTGGAAGTGTTTGTGGAAGTCAAGTTGCATAAGGGACTCTGTTTTTGCAACAAGAAGGTGTTTCTGTGAATGAGGAGGTTTGAGGGATGGTTTGGTCGTGTTTCAAACTTGGTTTGATATCTGGAAAGTGTTCATGAAGTTTGTTTTTGCTTCTGCTTGCAGGAAGTGAATGTGGTATATCTTTTGCAATGTTTCTTCTTATCTAAGCAAAGATTGTCAAGTTGGATTATAGGCTACTACAGGCCCCTCAAGCATGCTGCAAACTTGGTTCTTGATCAGTGGGATTTTTCCATAAACTTGTGCCCAAAAGATCTGGCTTGTACCTCTTTGATTTGTGAATTTGACATAAAGCACTTCTTTATCAAAATGGCAAATGTGCTTTTTCCATATATGGATTAATTTTGCATGTAATGGCTAAACACACAAAATAAGGCTTGAACACAAAGGATATGCATTAAATTATTGAGTGTGAGAAAGATTAGAGGCCTGTAATCTAGTTTGTGCAAGCTGAGTTTGAAAATGCAAAGTGTATGAACATGCCTTGGTCAAGAACAAAAGTGGATTTTGCCTAACTTTGCAAATTCGATTCTCCCTAACCACAAGGGTGTTTGATAAGTTCTTGGACAATTTGGAAAGCTTGGAATGTGTAATAAAATCTATCTTTGTAATTTAAGTTGAAATTCCAAGTGGAAGCATGTGAAAAGTGGCCATGAAGTTGGGCAAAAATCCTGCCTAAAATAGGTCAAAAATTTTCTAAGTTAAGAATGTTTTGCACCCTTGTTCCAAAAATCATAACTTGAGCTACAAGCTTATTTTGAGGAAACTTTGTGAATCAAAGTTGTAGATTTTTCAATGGACTATAACTTTCATGTTTTGAGTTTTGTTTGAATCCAAATGTATCTTGATGAAAAAATGGGACAAAGTTAAGAAAAAATAAGGAAATTTTATAACTTAGAAAATTTCTAAGTTATGAAATTTCTTCATTTTAAACCCTAATTTGCAATTTTTGGTTTCTTGATGAACAAGTTTCATAATTTGACATGTCTTGATGAAAAATGAATCTTGGCACTTGATTTTGACCAAAAAGTCAAAGTTTGACTTTTCAGTATACAGTCAAATTTTGATCAGTTGACTGAAAAATTCATATGTCAATCTTGTGCATTTGGGATCTTTTGAACTTGTTGAATGTGTCAAGACCATGCCATTGAGTCCTTGAGGCGATATGTGAGCTTGGTTTGCCATTGGCTAGGTCAAACAGTCAAAAATTGCCTTTTTACGCAGTCAAAACCCTAAAAATGACCATTTTGCCCTTTTGGTGATCTGGTCAAATTTCTTGTGGAATTGTTATCCAAACTTGGTCAAATGGTCCATATGAGTTCATTATGTTGATGTGGGTCAAAAATCATGAGGTTTGACTGTCAATTGGTCACAGTTGACTTTTTCCTCAATACAGCTGATTTCTAGGTCAACTGTCCAATTGACTGGGCAAAGATTGGAATCAAGGCTTGAAACTTGGTATGGATAAACTTGTGGGTCCAATATGAGGCATGAAAGTCACTTTGGGCATTTTAGGTCAAAACATCTTTGTGCAAACTCAAACCCTAATTTGGGTCAACAGTGCAAGGAGGGGTCTTGAGCAGAGTAAACCCTAACTTGATCTTGAGTTCCAAGAGCCTTGTGGGGAGAAAATATTGATGAAATGAGAGGGAAAATTTTGGGGTACAACACATACATATATCATACATATCATTGCATAAACAGGTTTCGAAGTAGGTCTCTCATGTTCTCGCTGTTTATTTCAGCAATGGCCCTCAAACAAGACAACAGATATCTCCAAATTCAAGAAGCTCAGTTCATGGAAAAGCTCCTAAGCCTATACAAGGGGCAGGAAGAGTTGAAAGCACTCCTCACTGGGAACCTGGCCAAGAAAAATCCTCAAGACAATAAGGACGAACGGTTGGAACAAGTGTAAGCTGAGGTTGAAGCAATGAGAACCCAGATGCTAGGGCAGATGGCTCTTATCCAAGACCTAGCCCGGGTACAAGAAGAGCTGAGAACCATTATCAACAAACTTCATCAAGATGGATACAACCGTATGAAGCAAGCAGCCGAGGTTAGGGACCAAGTCATTGATCAACCTCCAAAAAGACAAGAGTTTGGTTTGGTGAAGAGTGGACATTTCCAAATTGCTACTACCTCACGGGTCCAACAACAACCTCACCAAAAACAACGGGTTAATTAGGGTAAGCTGGATATACCAAAAAGAAAGTTTACCAAACTCAACATGTCGTTGTCTCAAGCGCTACAACACATGTTGAAGGCAGAGATGATTACATTAAAGGCTCCTCTCCAGAACCCAAATACTTTCGCTCCTAACTATCATCCCAATGTATTATGTGCATACCACTCAAATAATCCTGGGCATGATACGATTGACTGTTGGGCTTTGAAAAATAAGATCCAAGACTTGATTGACAGAGGAGTGCTGGAGTTTACACAAGATGGCCAGACTGAGTTCTTCTGCCGTTCCTCAAAGGCTCTCCAGTTGAAGTGAAAAATTTAAACAAAGAGGCTTTTGTTTCATTTGAATTTTCAAGTTGTAATTCCTTTTGTTATTCAAACAATTATCTATTAATGTCAAACTTTGTTTCGTTAATGCATTGCATATGTTTGTCTTGAATTCATCCGTTCGTTTTCTCTATATTTAAACTATGCTTTTTACTCTCTTTATGACATTCAACTCTTGCTAAAAGTTACAAGCCTTTAGAGGGAGGATGACGAAAACAATGCCATAATCTCATACAATATGCTTTTGAATAGACCTTGCTGACAATGTACAGGCATTCTTTCAAATCATAAACACTGGAGTTATAAGGAAGATAATCCCTAGTCAACCCCTTCGAGCCAAAGAAGTATAAGTTTTCCTTTTTCACAAAAAATTGAAACCTTTAATCAAAACCTGGGGCAGGGTAGTCTCTCAGTTAATTCAAATGCGCGTTTGGCCGCAAACTCTCATCTCGTGATACAACGAATAACATCAAAAATATTCCTCTGGAATCAAAAGACAATGATGGTTCCCTATCTCATAGGCAGTCATTATCTCTCAAAGAGAAAAGCCCACTAAGTCAAAACCTACGAAGGAGACTTAAGAAAAACTGGGGCATCCCGCTGACTGTAATCTCAAAACAAGAAAAGCCAGGTAAAAATTAAGGATAATGAATCAAAAGAAAGAGGTCACTACAAATCCTCAACAACATGAAAAAAATGTTGCAAAAAATAACTGCCTTTCGACAAACTTAACTTGTTTGAGCCATCACCAATGCGTCATTCCAGACTAAATTGGAGTTCAAACGCACAATTTAATGAGCTTAGGACTGAAGAACATCACGAAGAACGGGTGGGTACAAATACATTTTGAGCCTTTATCCTTTGTTTCTTAAACCGTGAACCAAGCCACGTTACAACCCTTAAAAGTCCTAATTGAAGCATGGGTTAGTTTGAAAGTGTGATCGGTGGAAATAGAACTGACTGTTTTGAAATGCTGGTTCGCGTTTGCGTTTAGCAAAATGTCGCGGTAAGCAAGAGTCGCCACCGTCTTTTATTTTCTCCAACAAGGAAAGGACAAAAGCACAGCAAAATTCCTTTTCGAGATGTTTCTCGGTTCGGGAGGTAGATTATAGAAAGGGAAGGTGTTAGTACCCTTTCTATCCGTGGTTATCCACGGGCTCTTAGGTACTTTCTCACTATGTTTTCAAAAATGTTTTGCTTTTCTTGTGTTTGTGGGTTTTGAAAAGAGTTTTGTTTGAAAACTTCGATTTAACTCTTGTATCTGTCCTCAAGAGTGTATGAAGTGTTGTTTGAAAACTTTTTTCAGAAAAGTGTAGGTGCGAAAAGTATTTTTGTTTTTTGAAAGAGCAAGTACCTGAGAACCTCTACCTACTCAAAAGAAATTAAGCTGTGTAAATGTCCTTTAGACAGTACTATCCCACTATTGAGGAGTAGATAGCACCATCGTTGGAATTTCGGGTCAATTCGATTATAGGGACATGTGGTCACCAAAGCAATAGTAGGACGCCTTAGAGGTAACTCTAACGTCCTAGATCCTTTTTATCCGAGGCAACCGTTTCGAGGCAACTTGGATCTTTAGACAAGAGGGCGACCTCTAAAACACCCTATACTCAATGACCACGTCGAGGCAACCAAGTGAGGCGTACCCTAAGAGTGGCATGTGCGAGTGTGTCAAGTTTCAGTTTATATTATCTTTGCACATGTTATGGTGAGCTACGGGTTGATTTTAATTTCAGAGATAAGTCTTGTCATGCATAGCCTAGTTAACATACATCTAACAGTTTAATAGTTGCGGAAAGTAAAGCTAAACTATTACAAGGCGTCGGGTATTTACATCGCCAAAAACAAACCCTTGAAAAGTAAATTGCGGGAAATAAATAAAAGCGATAAAAAGTCCTAATTAAAGTTATTACATCCTCAGAACAAATACAATTATATGATCAAAAATATGAATAAAAATTAAACATGCGCGAGGAAAATTGGATCGGAGAAGTTCCTAGGGTTTTGACCCTTTTTTGAGAAAGAAAGAGTTTTTTGTTATTTGGTATTTAATTAAATTAATCCTAAAACTAATTAATTAATAAAAAGAAATATTTTTGGTTTTTTAATGTCTCAAGGAAATAAATAAAAAATAGTCAAAAGTTAGTAAAAACCCTAATTCTATGTTAATTTTATTTATTGTAAAAAAGGTTAGAATTATCCTAATTAAACTAAATTAGTTAATTATATTTATTTACAAAAATAACTAATTAAAGGTGAAATTAATAAATAATAATAATAAATATTTTTAGTTTTCTGAACTTATTATGAAAAAAATTAATTTGGTTAATTAAGTTATAATAATAATAATTAATGGTAAAATAATTAAATGAAAAATATAAAAGAGAAAAAAAAAAGAAAGAATGTACCCAGGGGGTGTTGGCCCAATTAGGAGGTGCATTTGTCAATTTCCAGGCCCATTAGTTTCCCAGCCACGTTGACTTTCTGGATTAGCTATGCGTTTGTTGACTGAGGAGTACAATGGTCCTTCATCTTTGGCCACTGGATTCGAGTGTGAAGACACACGGCATGTTGAGAGGTGAGGTATATGATGGACTTCTTTTGGAGATCTGCACGTGAATATATGAAGAAAAAGGAGAATAAATATTTTGGGGGACCTGGGATTCGAACCCAGGTCCCAACGCTCATAGGCCAATACGCTTAACCACTCCAACCACCTGCTTTAGTTGTTATTAGGATAATAAACAATCAATATATTAACAAACACACAAATATGTTATACAAAAGAAAAAAAACGCGCGTGTTTTCAAACTGCCCTATGAGATGTTAACACCTCATCGTCTTCTTCATTGTTCCTGCAAAAACAACATTAGATAGCGGGGGTTTTTAACCCCCACAAACTACTACAAGGAAAAATAGCGATTAACGGCTCAATGCATATAAATATTTCACGATGGGTTGGTTTTGTTCGTCTTGTTCTAACGATTCCAACCATGGGTCTCACAAGTCTTAATTTTTCCTGGATTGCAAAGCCCCAATTTCAAAGCTTAAGAACCCTAGAAATCGTTCATGGCATCTTGTGATTCAGGGAGCTATAGTCCAATTAAGTTATACTATTAGCTTCGTATGGTTCCTGGCAATGCAAAACAATCAAGAAAAAATGTTAAATGCGCATGAATTAGACAATACGATTTTGAATAAGAATGGCAAACCTTGGTTCTGTAATGAACGATTCCTTGAGCTTTGGTATTGGAATTTGATTGCAAAACGCTCCTGGGAACTCCTGCAAGGTGTTTGAATCAACAAGAATCCTTAAATCGCACTAGAATGCAAAAGTCAGTTTTCAACTTTCTTGGAATTTTTTCAATATGCTATGGCTTTTTTCTGCAGCTTTTTCACGTCCCTGAGATTAGGATTTGCTTGCATATATATAGAGGAAACGAATTAGGTCAAGAACTGGGCAAAAATCCATGTGCAATGGTGATTGAATCTTTGATTGGAAATCAAATCTTTTTGATTTTTCATGATTGGAAAATGTTGCCAAATTTGGAGATTTTGTATCTTTGACTTGGTGCTCGAATTTTCCAGCATGATGAGGTCCTATTTGCTTCACAAAAAGATTGAAAACATCAAATCTTCTATTTTCCTACAATTTAAATTAATTAAATGAATTAATATTAATTAAAAATCCAGTTAATCAATAAAAATAAGAAAATAAATTCCATTAAGCTTGATGGGTCGTGCATAGGCCATGGCTGAAGTTTCAAGAAGAGATTTGAGGCCCATTAGCAAAAATAAGGTGTTTTAAGCAAAGTTGACTTTTGCAAATTCCTAAAAATTTCCCAACTTCTCCAATGCATATCTTGCTCAATTTTGATCATATGACCATGTTCTTGGACATTTTGGAAAGGTCTTGAAGTCCTTTAACCAATGCCTTTAGTCCCATGTCATTTGGATTTATCAATCTCAAGTTATGGCCTTTGACTCAAAGTGCATTTTTGTTGACTTTTGAATTTGACCTATAATGTAAAAATTGGTAACTTCTTATGAGAGCATTTTCTGATCTTGGAGTGTGAAGATGGATTGTAGGAAATTACATCCTCTTCAAAATGAGCATTGGATGGGATTTTTCTGATAAACCATGAAAAAGTTATGCCCTGTCAAGATATAGTTGACTTTTCTACTGTCCAAAAATAGTAACTTTTGCATCTTGATGATTTTTGAGCTATTCTTGTGGAATCATGATCAAGACTTGATCAAATGATGATTGTGTACTCAAAATAAGATGTTGACCAAAAATTCTGACTTTTGACTGCAAAATGACCATTTTGCCCTTGTAGTTGACTGTAGGTCAAATGAGGCTTTTGACTGTGCAAATTGGCACTGTGAGTCTTGAAACTTGACATGTAGGTGCTTGAGAATGTATATAGGCCTATGAGACTTGATTGAACCATTGAAAACCTCAAATTCCTTGAAAGAACCAAAACCCTAATTTCAGCTGGCTTAGGAGGTGGTTTGACTGTCTACCTATTAAGCAAATCTTGAACCATTTGAAGATGATTCTTGACAAATCTTGAGGAATATGGGAGGGCAAATTTTGGGGTACAACAAAAAGCATACTGTTACAAAAGGTATCTCGACTCCTGTAAGGCTTTGCTCTAAATCCTGAGTTTGAATTTTCTTAGAAAAATTTCTTTACTCGCTAAAACGCATTTTCAAAAAAAAACTTCAAGATAAACATAAACTTTGCATTACTTGAATATCACTATTTGCATATGGCTATTTGTTTGACAGTGGAGAAATCACACAATGAATATCCAGTGAACAAAAGCTCTCTCAGTGAACAAAATCAATTCAAGAAGGATGACACTTACAATGACAAATCTCCTATCAACAAGGGGACATGACATGTCACTATCCAGCGCACCTGGGGAAGTCCAGTCAAGATTCTAGGAAACCTCTCAAGAAATGCGGAGTAACCAGGGGCAGGTCTCCATCTCCGTCACTTGGGGAATTGAACGTCAATCTCAGCAAAGGGGTTACGTACAATCAAACATTTTTGGCAATACCACAAACATTTGCTGCTAGGGGCAATGACAAGTCTCCCCAAAGTCCTTCTCATAGGATAATTTCCCAGAAAGAGTTTATCCTCTGAAAACGCCTCCCCAACAAACTACAGATTCCCCAGCTTGAGTTTTCCTCTCCAACTACTACAAATCAAAGGACCACGACTCCCTTTCCCCAATAGACTACTCTACAATCCCCAACAAGTTACTGTGAAACCTGGACCCGACCAGATATCAATTTAACTTCGACTCCCCAGCAGAGCAACGGACGACTAAGACTCCTGAACTCTTTTTCCCCAAGCAGGAATCAACACTCTCCAACAGAGCTTTCAACGTCTCCCAACGGATTTTCTCCTCAAACAAAAAACAGAAATCCCCGACGGAAACATTCTGAGCAAAGTTTGACGACACACTTACATCTCAATAACATTCATAGCATATGCATACAAAATATATATAACACAAATCTCATTTATTTTGAGAACATCATTACATAATGCATACATCATGACATTGCATACAACTAACTCTTTACCTTTTCAGGAAAGATCAGTCAACAGATAAAGGTCATCATCCTTTTGGAGTAGTAATCATCCAAGATTCCTTCATCATCCTGCTGAGGCGACCAAAGATTCCTTCTAGAAAAAGTTCAGATGCGATCCAGATATGGCTGACATTCTGATACTTATTCCAGATTCCTTCTAGAGACAGTTCAAATGCGATCCAGATATGGCTGACATTTTGATACCTATTCCAGATTCATTCAAATACAGTCCAGATATCATCCAGATTCGGATGTCATTTTGTCACTCATTCGAATACAGTCCAGATACGATCCAGATTCGAATGTCATTTTGTCACTCATTCAAATACAGTCCAGATACGATCCAGATTCAGATGTCATTCTGTCACTCATTTAAATACAGTCCAGATACGATCTAGATTCGGATGTCATTCTATCACTCATTCAAATACAGTCCAGATACGATCCAGATTCCGATGTCATTCTGTCACTCATTCAAATAAAGTCCAGATACGATCCAGATTCGGATGTCATTCTGTCACTCATACAAATACAATACATATATGATCCAGATTCGGATGTTATTCTGTCACTCATTCAAATACAGTCCAAATACGATCCAGATTCGGATGTCATTCTGTCACTCATTCAAATACAGTCCAGATACGATCCAGATTCAGATGTCATTTTGTCACTCATTCAAATACAATCCAGATACGATCCAGATTCAGATGTCATTCTGTTACTCATTCAAATACAGTCCAGATACGATCTAGATTCATATGTCATTCTGTCACTCATTCAAATACAGCCCAGATACGATCCAGATTCGGATGTCATTCTGTCACTCATTCAAATACAATCTAGATATAATCCAGATTCAGATGTCATTCTGTCACTCATTCAAGTATAGTCCAGATACGATCCAGATTCGGATGTCATTCTGTCACTCATTCAAATACAGTCCAGAAACGATCCAGATTCGAATGTCATTCTGTCACTCATTCGAATACAGTCCAGATACGATCCAGATTTGGATGTCATTATGTCACTCATTCAAATACAGTCCAAATATGATCCAGATTTGGATGTCATTCTGTCATTCATTCAAATACAGTCCAGATATGATCCAGATTCGGATGTCATTCTGTCACTCATTCAAATATAGTCCAGATACGATCTAGATTCAGATGTCATTCTGTCACTCATTCAAATACAGTCTAGATATGATCCTGATTCGGATGTCATTCTGTCACTCATTCAAATACAGTCCAGATACGATCCAGATTCAGATGTCATCCTGTCACTCATTCAAATACAGGCCATATACGATCCAGATTCGGATGTCATTCTGTCCCTCATTCGAATACAGTCCAAATATGATCCAGATTCGAATGTCATTCTGTCACTCATTCAAATACAGTCCAGATACGATAAAAATTCAGATGTCATCCTGTTACTCATTCAAATACAGGCCATATACGATCCAGATTTGGATGTCATTCTGTCACTCATTCGAATACAGTTCAGATACGATCCAGATTTGAATGTCATTCTGTCACTCATTCAAATACAGTCCAGATACGATCCAGATTCAGATGTCATTCTGTCACTCATTCAAATACAGTCCAGATACGATCTAGATTCAGATGTCATTCTGTCACTCATTAAAATACAGTCCAAATTCGATCCAGATTCGGATGTCATTCTGTCACTCATTCAAATACAGTCCAGATACGATCCAGATTCGGATGTCATTCTGTCACTCATTCAAATACAGTCCAGATACGATCCAGATTCAGATGTCATTATGTCAATCATTCAAATACAGTCCAGATACGATCCAGATTCGGATGTCATTCTGTCACTCATTCAAATACAGTCCAGATACGATCCAGATTCGGATGTCTTTCTGTCACTCATTCAAATACAATACAGATACGATCCAGATTCGGATGTCATTCTGTTACTCATTCAAATACAGTCCAGATACTATCCAGATTCAGATGTCATTCTGTCACTCATTCAAATACAGTCCAGATACGATTCTGATTCGGATGTCATTCATTCAAATACAGTCTAGATACGATCCAGATTCGGATGTCATTAGGTTATTCATTCAAATACAGTCCAGATACGATCCAAATTCGGATGTCATTCTGTCACTCATTCAAATACAGTCCAGATACGATACAGCTTCTAATGTCATTTTGTCACTCATTCAAATACAATTCAGATACGATCCAGATTCGGATGTCATTCTGTCACTCATTCAAATACAGCCCAGATACGATCTAGATTCGGATGTCATTCAGTCACTCATTTAAATACAATCCAGATACGATCCAGATTCGGATGTCATTATGTCACTCATTCAAATACAGTCCAGATACGATCCAGATTCGGATGTCATTCTGTCACTCATTCAAATACAGTCTAGATACGATCCATATTCGGATGTCATTCTGTCACTCATTCAAATACAGTCCAGATACGATCCATATTCGGATGTCATTCTGTCACTCATTCAAATACAATCCAGATACGATCCAGATTCTGATGCCATTCTGTCACTCATTCAAATACCGTTCAGATACGCTTCCGATTCGGATGCCATCCTGATACTCATTCAAAGACAACTTACAGATACAGTCCAACAATCATTTTTGGATGGCATCTTTAATCCCATCTCCAACAACTATCCATTATCTCTCCAAATGGCATCTTTAAGCCCATTCCCTACATAATCGACTAACACATCTTCGAGTGCAAATTTTCTGGGCACTCTAGTGTTCAATCATCTTACACCTTCAAGTCACGAATGGCAGAATTACCAATCTAATTCTTCAGGTGTAAGAAGATTGAACAGGGGCAGCTGTTATACCCCAAAATTTGCCCTCTCATTTCTCAAGGAATCACCCTGAACCCTCAGGTTTGTTCCCTTCCAATTTTAAGCTTTGAATTACAAATCTTCCATGAAAATCATCCACAAGGGCAAAATGGTCATTTGCACAATGAAAAGTCAAACTTTGACTTTTGGATCAAAATCAAATTTCAAGAATCATATTTCATCAAGACATGTTGAAATATGAAGTTTGTTTCATCAAAAAATTCAAAAGGTCAAATTTTACTTTGGAAAAGTCAAATTCTAAATACTTAGAAATTTTTCTAAGTGTTTAAGAAATATGACAATTTTAGAACTTATGGTCAGAACTTCTGGGAAAGTTTTCACAAAAGCTTCAGTCAGAGTTTGCCAGGGTAATTCAAAGAAGGTTAAGAAGTGTGCTGCAAGCTTTCTAGAAAGTCTGAAAGCTCCTTCAGAACATGCTGGAGCCAAAAGATAAGAGGATCAGTTAGAGTTTGCAAGGATAAGTCAAAGAAGGTTAAGAAGCGTGTTGCAGCTTTCTAGAAAGTCTGACAGCTCCTTCAGAACATGCTGGAGCCAGAAGATAAAAGATCAGAGGTTGGATGCTACGCTGAAGCAGAACTTCTGATCCAGAACTAAGCCTTGGTGTAGAATATCATGTTGCATGATTTCTGGTTGTGATAAGTCTCATCGTCATTAATGCTCACAACCACTTTCTGAGTCTTTATCCAAAGGATTTCCCCCACGTATACCTCTACTGTCTTGGGATAACAACTTTGGTACTAAGCCCATACTTAGCTTTTTGCTTTTCCTTAATTCCTGCTGACAACCACCATGCTTGCTTCAAGAACAAGGCAGCGCTTCAGCATATGAAGGTTATATTCAATGCTTTGGTCATAACATGACCAAATCCCAAAACCTTGTTTATACAACCTGCTGCAGACCTATAACCAACAGCTAGTTCAGCCTACGCCTGCATCCCATAATTGCACCAAACTAGCATACGAAAAAAGTGATGAAAAAGCAAGGGAACAAGATGCCAAATTGATTTAAAATCCCATTTGTCTTTCCCCCAAAAATCACAACAAATTCACCTATAAATAAGTTGCTCCATCACACTTTCAAGGGGCTAGGCTTTGAGGGAGAGAAAAGGAAGTTGAAACCTTCATAAAAAATCCAGAAATCCCAAACAGAAAACCATACCTTTGTTCTTCCTTTTGAATCAAAGAGCTTGGCACTTCCTCTTCCGTTACTCTTGCTGATTCCAGAACATCCAAAGGTAGCAGCTCAAAGCTCCAAGCACGCTCCAGGTTCAAGGTAAGTCTTTCTGACTTTGCTTGTTTTTCATTCTGAACATCATTAACATGTAAATATCATAGTATTAATGTTGTCCATATCATTGCATAAGTAGAAAAACTATGGATCAGAACTTCTTTATTAAGGCTAGGCTCAGGATCAGGATTAGAACTTCTGAAAACTGTTGTGCTTTTTTATCCTTCTGATTTACTGTTTGTTGAAAACTGAATAGATTACTGATGTGCTGATTGAGAGTTGAAATATGGCATAAAACTTCTGATGTTCATTCATAGTTTTAACATACATAACTTCTATGATTTTTCTCACTGTTAAACACACAAGAACTTCTGAGTTCTCCTCACTGTTTTAACATACAAAACTTCTATGATTTTTCTCACTGTTAACACACATTGAACTTCTAATTCTTACATGCTGATAACGCACTGAACTGCTAAATATTCACTCACTGACTCAGCATAATTCAGAACTTCTGATGATTCACTCACTGTTCTAACACAGCACAGAACTTCTGAGTTCTCCTTACATGTCAAATACATTGAACTTCTGATGTTTCCACTCGTTGTTTTCAAACACTCAGAGTTTCTGATTTTTACATGCTGATAACGCACTGAACTGCTGACGTTTACTCACTGTTTTAGTGTAATACATAACTTCTGACTTGTGGCCCACTGTCTAAATACCACCCAAAAAATTTGTGTTTTCCCTCTAACGTGTCTTGCAGGACCTCAGAGTTTACCAATCCAGAACTTCTTATTCCACTGACGTCTCCTGCTGAGTCACAGCGCTCTTGGCTTCAGAACTTCTGATCCTAGTTGTTCTTCTTGCAGCAGCACGCTGTTTCTATCTTTCATTTATTTTCTTTTTCATCATTTTTAATATTAACTCCCTTTTTTATTAACATAAAAAACATGAAAATACTTTCCTTTTAATTTATTTCCTTAAGACAAAAACATTTTCTAAACAAGTCCATTTCTTTCTTATATTATGTATTTCAATATGGTTGTAATAGATAATTATGACTTAAATTCCTTGCAATCCCCATTCATAAATATGTACTCCTATCCCCTAAATATTGTAATAGCGTAGGACTTTACATTTCCGCACTTTTATTGCTTTCGTACATTGTTAGTAACTAGGGTGTGTATGGCAAGATACAAAATTGACAAATAGATCTCCCTAATCAAGACAAAATTATGCGTGCAATCAAATACAGTTGCACACTATGACCCCTAGGATTATTCCACTTGTTGCCTTACAAAAATGGCCATGTTATGCATGTGGGATGTCTTAGCATAAACAAATCAAAAATACAAGATCATAGTCCCTCGATGACACTATCAAAGTTGCCTTTCTAAATGATCTTAGTCCCTAAAAGAAAAATTCTAAGTCATCTCACAACATTGCTATCATGGTCATATGATGACCCAACGCTCCTCCCTTCACATCCAACAATGGGGCTTCTTACCAAAACGATGGTAAGATAGCAACATCTAAAGGAGGAGGAAAAGAACATCTAAGACCTTTTGAGTAGGTAGATTTGCTCATAGTTTCTCCCTTGCTCACAACAAAAACATTTTTATACACCCACACTCTTAACTTTGAATTTTTTTCGAAACAAACACTTTATATGCATTCTTATAGAAACGAGAATCATTACAAAGATACATTTTCAAAATACTTTCAAAAACACATCTCACAAACACATCTTTGAACTATTTTCGAAACAAAGACTTTGTATGCGTTCTTATAAAAACGAGAATCATTACAAAGTTACATTTTCAAAATACTTTCAAAAACCCCACCACAAGCACAATTTCAAACAAAAAGCAAGTGATCTAGCGAGTAACTAAGATCCCATGGAAAACCATGGATGAAAAGGGTGCTAATACCTTCCCTTTTCATAATATACCCCTCGAACTCAAGAAAACATCTCTAAAGTTCTTTCCTATGCTTTTTCACCTTTCCTTATTGGATAAAAGAAAAGTCGGTGACGACTCTTGCTAAACCGCAACATTTGTAAACACAAACGCAAAAACTCAAGTCAGTTCTCCCATCGTATCACAAATTGACAACAAAGTGATTGAGTTTGACCCTCCATAAACCCCAAATGTGATTATCGCACTCATGCCCAGTTATGGTAAAGGTGTTAATGTTGTTGACGATGTTTCCTATGTCTCATCCATCAGTTATTTGACTACTCCTTTAATGACCGTTAAGAAGAATTATTTAAGAGCCGATTTATTTCTGGGATGCCTTGAAAATTATTACCATTGTGCTTCCCAAACTAATGGTAGCATGTGGCTAAAGAAAGGTATTTAACTCCTGATTTATAGCCATGAAATTTTGTTCGAGAAAACTCTGTCCATGAAGAGTTTACCTGAAAGTATACCTCAAGAGATGAGACTTGAAGATGTTTCCATAATCACCATTTCAAATACTCCTATTAGGATCACCTCTAAATGCCCTATAAGGATTCCTACTGAGCAAAGAGTTACTCCCCTGATTATCACTACATCGGGGCCAATCCCTTATTCCTCTGAAAAAGCTGTGCTCTGGAACTATGGGGCAGAAGTTTATTATCATGGTGCTAAGCAAGAGCCATGGATTACTGAAAATGAAGATCCTTAAATTACAAACATTGCCGGAACTAGTAAGGTCACTAGGACAGGGAGGATCTTCTCTTTGGAGATCTCTCCTCCAATAAATACAACAACACCTATTCGCATTCCTGCTGTTTGGCCAACTGCTGATGCCCGAGGTAAAGAGAAATTATCTGAGCCTGCCCGGATGGAGGCGCCATCCAAAGATGTTACAATTGAAGACCCATCTAGACAAGAGATGGAAGAAATTCTGAAAATCATCCAGAAAAGTGACTACAAAATAGTTGAGCAATTGGAGCAAACACCCTCAAAGATATCCATGTTGTCCTTGTTATTATGTTCCGAAGCACATGCCCAAGCTTTGTTAAAATTCCTAAAGAATGCCCATGTACCACAAGAGACCACTACTGACCAATTTGAAAATTGTGTTGCGAGCCTAACTGCTGACAATGGTTTAGGCTTTTCGGATGCAGATTTGACTCCGACAGAGAAGAATCATAATAAAGCCCTGCACATCTCTATTGAATGCAAAGGCAACACCCTGGCGCACGTGTTAGTAGATACTGGGTCCTCCCTAAATGTTTTACCCAAAGGTGCTTTAGATAGACTGGACTGTGAAGGGCTGGTGCTGAAACCCAACGATATTTTGGTAAGAGCCTTCGATGGGTCAAAGAGAATGGTCCACAGAGAGGTTGATCTTCCGATCAAGGTGGGATCTCAAGTCTTCAATTCAACTTTATATGTAATGGATATCCGCCTGGCCTATTCTTGCTTTCTAGGACGCCCATGGATTCATGGGGCAGGTGTGGTCACCTCTACATTGCATCAAAAGATGAAATACCTAATGAAAGGAAATATTATCACAGTCTATGAAGAGGAAGAATATATGGTCAGTCATTTGAATTCTTTCAAATATGTTGAAATGGATGGAGAATTCATTGAAACCCCTGCCAAACATTTGAAGTAATTCCTTCGACGATTGTTGTTGCTAAAGCTACTATTCCTGAGATCTATAAGGGAACACAAAAAATAAGCTCTCTGAAAGATGTTAGGGCTATTGTAGAAGATGGAGGCTGCACTATTTGGGGATAACTTCCTGACATCCCCCTAAAAATTTGATAAATTTGGGTTGGGTTTTACTTCAAAGGATCAGAAAGAGGTTCAACGTGTTCGTGCTGGAGGACCACCTCTTCGTATTAGCAACAATGAAGTCAATGCTCTGGAAGACACTGATAGTGATGGTGACTTAGAAGACTGGATATTCCCAACTACTGACGGTGGACTCAACAATTGGATGGCTAAAGACTTCATCTCAATCTCCTTCAGCCAGGAGTAATTGCTATTTCCTATTTTATTGCTTTAAGAAGTTTGTATGTATGATTTCTTTAAAAACAGTGAAAACATTGGACGATTTTGTTAAGGGTTGTCATTTCATATATCATATTCTTATTTAGTGAAAACATTGGACGATTTTGCATTCAAATTTTGTGCTCCTTGTCTTTCCTTTACTGCATTTTCAGATAGCCATGTGACCTTACATGCACACACACACCTTTGCAGATCCACATCCGCTCCGGATCTCATTGACAGCAGTTCTGCTATTAACGTTTATGACTTCGAAAATAAAATCTATCAAGCCGAAGGCGAAGGTGAAGAATATTATGAGATACCTGAAGAACACGCCAGACTCTTGATATGAGAGGAAAAGGCTATCCAACCGCATGAAGAACTGGTCAAAGTGATAAACTTGGGTATTGAGGCAGATAAGAAAGAAGTCAAGATTGTCGCCAACTTGGAAGACAGTGTCAAAAGAAGATTGGTTCAGATGTTGCATGAATATGTTGAGGCCTTTGATTGGTCATACGAAGACATGTCGGAGCTCGATACTGATATCGTGGTTCATCGACTGCCAATGAAAGAAGGCTACTATTCGATCAAACAAAAGGTTCGTCCCATGCGTCCTAACATGTCAGAGAAAATTAAGGTTGAGGTAATGAAACAGTTCAATGCAAGTTTCTTGGCAGTGACGTCGTATCCTCAATGGGTTACAAATGTTGTTCCAGTGCCAAAAAAGATGGTAAGGTCCATATGTGTGTAAACTACAGGGATTTAAATAGGGCAAGCCCCAAAGATGACTTCCCACTACCATATATCAATGTCTTGGTTGACAACACTACTCAACACCAGGTATTCTCCTTCATGGATGCCTTATCGGGTTACAACCAAATCAAAATAGCGCTTGAAGACATGGAGAAGATCACCTTTGTCACACAGTGGGGCACCTTTTGTTATAAGGTCATGCCTTTCAGGCTGAAGAATACAGGCGCAACTTATCAACGAGCTATGTTGGCTTTATTTCATGACATGATTCGATAGAGAGATCACAATTTGAGGAAGAGCACCTTGTTCATTTGCAGAAACTGTTTGACAGGCTGATGAAATACAAGCTGAGGTTGAACCCCAACAAGTGCACCTTTGAGGTAAGATCTAGAAAGCTACTAGGCTTTGTTGTTAGTGGAAAAGGAATTGAAGTCGATCCTACAAAAGTCAAAGTTATCCAAGAAATGCCAGCTCCCCATATTGAGAAGGAGGTCAGAGGTTACTTAGGACGACTCAACTACATCACCTGATTCATTTCTCACCTGACTGCTACTTGTGAGCCACTCTTCAAGCTGCCGAAGAAGGATCATGTAGTAAAATGGAATGACGACTGCCAAATAGCTTTTGACAAGATCAAATAATACTTACAAGAGCCTCCAATCCTGATTCCACCAGTTGAAGGAAGACCTCCAATCATATACTTAACCGTGTTAGAGAATTCAATGGGGTGTGTGCTGGGACAGTATGACGAGTCTGGTCGAAAAGAGCATGCGATATACTACCTTAGCAAAAAGTTTACCGAGTGTGAAACAATATATTCACTACTTGAGAAAACTTGTTGCGCTTTGGCATGGGATGCTCACCGACTAAGACAATATATGTTAACTCATACTACTCTATTTATATCTAAGATGGATCCCATCAAGTACATCTTTGAGAAGCCAGCTCTCTCCGGAAGAATAGCCCGATGACTAATGATCTTAACTGAATACGATATTTAGTACACTACTCAAAAGTAAATAAAAGGAAGTGTATTGGCAGATCATTTAGCGCATCAAGCTGTAGATGCCTACCAATCTATGAACTTTAAATTTCCGTACGAGAATATCATGCTGATTATAGATTGTGAAAATCCTGGACTGTATGAAGGACCTGAGCAAGGATCCCATGGACTGTGGTTTTTGATGGAGCTTCCAGTGCACTTGGTAATGAAATTGGTGCTGTGATCATTTCCCCTTAAGGCTTGCATACGATATTCACCGCCAGACTCTGCTTTGACTGTACCAACAACATGGCTTAGTACGAAGCGTGCATCTTGGATCGTAAAGCTGCTATTGACCTTAGAATCAAATTCTTAAGTGTATACGGAGACTCATATTTAGTAATCAGTCAAGTTAAAGGAGAGTGAGATAGAAAACATCCAAATCTTATCCCTTACAAAAAGCTTATACTTACCTTAATCATGTACTTTAAAGAGGTTACCTTTGAACATATCCCGAGGGAAGAAAATCAATTGGCAGATGACCTAGGTACCATGTCATCCATGTTCAAGGTCAAGTGGGACAATGAAGCTCCCAGAATTACTATTGATAGATTTGACGAACTATCACGCTGCTATGATATTGAAACTGACTGAGTAGAGCAAAAGCATTGGATTCATGAAGTGAAATATATCTTGAAGCTCAAGAATACTCTGAAGGGGCGTCAATCAACAACAAGAAATTCCTACGGAGGTTCTCTGCCAAGTTCTTCCTGAGCAACGAAATTCTGTACAGGCGTAACCATGATTCAACCCTGCTTTGTTGTATGGACAAGAAGGAAGAAGAGAAAATTATGGAGGACATGCACGAAGGCATCTTTGGTACTCACTCTAGTGGACACACTATGGCCAAGAAGATTCTGAGAGCTGGTTACTATTGGTCAACCATGAAAACCGATTGTCACCACCACTCGAGGACTTACCATAAGTGTCAAATTTATGCTGATAAGGTTTACGTACCTCCAATCCCTTTGAATGTCATGACTGCTGTGATACGGTGGGAGAACTGACTTGATCGTTTTGCGTTTTATTGCAAATGTTGCGATTAGCAAGAGTCGCCACCGACTTTTCTTTTATCCAAAAGGAAAGGTGAAAAAGCACAGGAAAGACCTTTGAGATTGTTTCTTGAGTTCGGGGGGTAAATTATGAAAAGGGAAGGTATTAGCACCCTTTTCATCCATGGTTATCCATGGGCTCTTAGTTACTTGCTAGATCACTTGCTTTTGTTTGAAATTGTGCTTTGTGTGGTTTTTGAAAGTATTTTTTAAAGAGGCCATTGTTTAGGCAATCTTTGTAATGATTATCGTTCGTAAGAATGTATACAAAGATGTTGATCTTTTTTGAAAATGTTTTCAATGTTTGTAAGATGTTTAAAAATGTGTGTGCTTGTTTTTAAAAATAGCAAGGATGTTTGTTTTGAAATGGAGTAAGTAACTAAAAGTAATCTACCTACTCAAATGTCTTTTTTGTTCATTTCCTTCTCCTTTGACATTGTTGTCTTACCATTGATTTGGTAAGCAACCCTATCTTTAGATGTAAACGGGACGGGCGTGGGTCATCACATAGCCATAATTATAAATGTTGCAAGGTATCTTAGTTTTTTTGAGGAACTAAGATAATTTGGTAAGGCAACTTTGAATAGCGCCATCGAGGGACTATGATCTTGTATTTGTTTGTTTTTGCTAAGACACCTTACATGCGTAATATGGACATTTTGTATAAGACAACCAAGTGGGATAACCCTAGGGGTGTTTTGTTTGCAAGTGTGTCATTTTCATGCTTGATTTTGTCTTGGATTAGGGTTTTCTATTTGATTGATTTTATCTTGCCATACAAACCCTAGTTACTAGCATGTTATGTAAAAGCGATAATTTGTGAAATTTAAAGTTACTACGCTATTACGACATTTGTGGGAGGGGGGTATACAATTTATGAATGAGGATTGCAATAATATAAACCTAATTAATCTATTACAACCAAATTGAATATGTACAAATATTGGAATAAATAATATACAAGATGAATTAAATATGCAAAGGTATGTAAATGCAAAGAAGATTTTTGTTTGGTTTTTTATGTGAAAAAAGTTTTAACCTAAACCTAATAAATAAATCAAGATTAACTTAAATCAATTAAGAAAAGAAATTATTTTAGAAAAAAGACTTTTTAAATAAACCCTAATTCTATTTGATTAAAAGGAAATAAAATTCTTTAAGAAAAAAGTAAGTATTTTTTTGTATATTTTTTTTTATCTTGAAAATAATATATGGCATTATGAGATATTTTGGTCTTTTTTATACTAAAATAATATGTTTAATGGGTGTGAAGAAAAATAACTATTTAAACTAGTTCTAATTTTCATTTACAAATTTAATTAATAAAAATGGATAATATATAACTAAATAAAAATATTTTTTGTGAGAAAAATAACATAAAATAAGCTAAAATATAAATCTATCATTTTTATATTTTTCATGATTTTTAATATTAAGAAAAATATATTTAATAAAATAAAATGAAAGTACAATAAATAAATAAAATTATGTTGGGCCAAGGGTGTTAAGAGTAAGCAGGAGGTAGGATGTTAGAAAAAACACAAGGCCCAAGAATCAGAAGCCCATGCGCTGCAAAACAACAAAAATATGGAAAAAATATGAAAAAATTGCAAAAGGTAGCGCGCTAAGGCTCGAACCCGTGACCTATAGCATTTACGCGCGCTGCCTTACCACTGGGGTGACTGTACATCCGTTTATATAAACACAATCATAAATATATATTAGAAAATTCCCCCTGAAGGAAACTTTATCTTCAACCTTGAGTCATGGCCGAATCACCTGTATCTTCTTCATTTCTCCATAAAAATGGAAAGTTCAAACATGAAAGTTATGGTGTTTCTTCCCACGAGTTCAACCATATAATTCATGTAAACTAAAAGTCAAATATCAAATCTAATTTTACTTGCCCTAATTTGAAACCTAATTTTTACAGAAATTTCAAATCCAAAATTCTCTATACACAGTTAATATTAATGAAAACTATGAACATGGTTAGCTTTAGGGCAAGGATATCTACATTTTTCTTTCACAAATCAGGACCAAATGATGCTTGTATGAAGAGATAGAAGTTTGAGTTTTACCTCTTTCAGCTGGGACCGTGAATGGAGTTTGAGCAAGTTTTGAGAAGGCATGAGGAACTGTTTAGCTTTCCTGGACCTCCCTGAGTGTATTCCAATCCTTACTTTGTCTTGAAAGTCCCTGAATCTCCCCACTCAAGTCAACCTGCAAGTTCAATATTTGAAAATGGTGGATGGTGGAGGAGGAGTTACAATGAGAGAAAAGGGGTCTGGATCACTTAGATATGAGGTATATTAAGTGTTTAGGTGGTTAAAACTCAAAACGCACGAGTGGTTTTGGAGATGGTTGTGTAAGGTTCAAAAATGTCAAGCTATGGCAGATTCTGAGTTGCAGAGTGTTTGGGAGTGTTTTGAAGTCTTAGCATTTGTGTCTTATGTTGCAATACATTTGTGTATATGCATGGAAAAGGTTAGAGATCAACTCCACTCCAGGTTTCTGAGTTATAGCCTTTTGGCTCTATAACTTGCTTTTGAAGAAAAGTGAGGAGACAAGTCCCTAAGTTTGTACAAGAATGATCTGAGTTGGTAGAGGCTTCAGGCAAGTTGCTTTTGGTTTTGACTTTTCTTGTGTGTAGATAAAACAATTGAGAGGCTCAAGAAGTTGAAAATTGCAAAAGTAATGCTTTATCAAAATGGAAATGGCCACTTTGTGCCAAAAATGGAATTGTAACTTGGATAAAGACTCAAGTGCCTGGATTAAAGCTCTATCAGCTATGTAAACATTTAATTATGGAGTGAGAAACAAGTTTGAGGCCTGTAAAGCAAATATTATGCAGCCTAGGCTTGGATTTGAATTTTTGTTCATCATGAAATGGCTTGAAATCAAAGTGATAAATCACCAACTTCATCTCTTCGATTCTCCCTGCTCAGGAATGATCTCAAGGATTTCTTTGACATTTTGGAAAGCTTGCAATTTGATCTACAATTCATCTTTGAATTGCTTTCGAAAATTCCATTTGAAACTATGTGAAAAAATGGCATGAATTAGGTAAAAAATCTGCCCAACTAGGGCAAAATTTCACTAAGTTATTTTAGTTCATGAGCATGTATTCACAAAATTATATCTTGAGATCCAAGCATTTTTAAGAGAAATTGCATGAAGCAAAGCTGTAGATTTCATGGAGATCTATAACTTTTGTAAATTTCCTTTGAATCATCTTGCATCATGGTGAAAATTTGGCTCAAAGTTGAGAAAAAATAAGAAATTTCCTATACTTAGAAAAATTTATAAGTTAGGAAATTTCAACTTTTCAAAACAAAATCTTAAATCCTTGATTTCTTGATGAACAATTTTCACATTTTGACATGATTTGATGAATTGTGATCCTTGGCACTTGATTTTGACCAAAAAGTCAAAGTTTAACTTTTTAGTGTGCAGTTGACTTTTGATCAGTTGACTGAAAAATTCATCTGTCAATCTAATGGATTTGTAATGTTTTGAATCATGTCATTAGGTCAATATGATGCAATTGAACTCTTGAAATCATGCTTCAAACCAATTGATCATTTGCTAGGTCAAAAATCAAAAATTGCCCCTTCTCAGTCAAAACCTTAATTTTGACCATTTTGCCCTTTTGATGATTTGATCAAATTTCTTGAGGAATTGTGGTCCAAAATTGATCAAATGATACATATGAGTCTAAGATGTTGATGTGGATAAAAAATTATGAAGTTTGACTGTAAATTGGCCATGGTTGACTTTTTCCCCAATACAACTGATTTTTAGGTCAACTGTCCAATTGACTGATAAAAAATGTGATTCAAGGCTTGAAACTTGACATGAGTAATCTTGGGGGTCCCTAATGATCCTTGAAAGTAATATGAAGCATTGATAGTCCAAAAATCCTTGTGCAAACTCAAACCCTAGTTTTGGTCATCATTGTATGAGGAGATGTCTTGAGCTGGTCAAACCCTAATGCAGTCTTGAATTAAAGAGATCTTGTAAGGAAATTATTGATAAGTGTGAGAGAAAATTTTGGGGTACAACAGCTGCCCCTGTTCAATCTTCTTAAACCTGAAGAGTTAGACTAGTGAGTTTTGCCATTCGTGACTCGAAGGTGGAAGATGATTGGACACTAGAGTGCCCAGAAATTTGCACTAGGCGGTGCGACGATAGAAGGAATGGGATTATAGATGCCATTTAGAGAGGTGATAGAAAGCTGTAGGAGATGGGCTTGCAGATGCCATCCAAGAGTGATTGTTGAATTATAATTTGTAAGCTGAAAGAATGAGTATCAGAATTGCGTCCGTGTCTGAGGCATATCAGTACTGTATCTGGAAGTTGAATCTAAATGAGTATCAGGATGGCATCCGTGTCTGGAGCATATCTGAACTGTATCTGAAAGTTGAAATCTGAATGAGTATCAAGAAGGCATCTGTTTCTGGAGCGTATCTGAACTGTATCTGAAAGTTGAATCTGAATGAGTATCAAGATGGCATCCGTGTCTGAAGCATATCTGAACTATATCTGAAAGTTGAAATCTGAATGAGTATCAAGAAGGCATCTGTTTCTGGAGCATATCTGAACTGTATCTGAAAGTTGAATCTGAATGAGTATCAAGATGGCATCCGTGTCTGGAGCGTATCTGAACTGTATCTGAAAGTTGAAATCTGAATGAGTATCAGGATGGCATCCGTTTCTGGAGCGTATCTGAACTGTATCTGAAAGTTGAATCTGAATGAGTATCAGGATGGCATCTGTGTCTGGAGCGTATCTGAATTGTATCTGAAAGTTGAAATCTAAATGAGTATCAGGATGGAATCCGTGTCTGGAGCGTATCTGAACTGTATCTGAAATTTGAAATCTGAATGAGTATCAGAATGGCATCCGTGTCTGGAGCATATCTGAACTCTATCAGGAAGTTAAAATCTGAATGAGTATCAGAATGGCATCCGTGTCTGGAGTGTATCTGAACTCTATCAGGTTTTGAATATTGTTAATGGTAGCTGTTAATCTTATCCTGAAAAGGGTAAAATGTTAGCTAAAATGCAAAGTCATGTTGCATGAAATGTATGATGTGATGCATTTGCTTTATCAATGTTTATGATATAAGGATGCAATGTATGCGTATGTGAGCTAATTTGCTGCATTGTTGTTGGATTGGGGAAAATAAATCCTTGACTATTGTTGAGGATATGTAAGTCTTCATGCTATGAAGTCGAAGTGCTGATGAATTTACACTTTTGAGAAATAAACTCTGTTGTAAGGGAAATGCCAGGTGCTGCTTGTAAAATCCTATTGGGAAATCTTGAGAAATTTGATAACTTCTATTGGGGATCAATAATTTGAAACTTTGCTCCACTGAGGATTTAAACGACGTACTGCAGGGGATTACCTATGGAATAGCCTAGAGATATTTTCCTATCCTTTCAACCTATCAGTAATTGCCTCTTTTCATTTTTTTCAATTGTAAATAGTAATTATGTTCAAATGCATATGTTCAACAATGAATCATTGGACGTTTTTGTAAACAAAACACAAGCGTAAAGAAAAGACAAATAGTTTTTGCACTTTCAAAGGGATGTTTTGTATTGACTTTGAATGAGTATTTTTGTACAAGGAGACAAACATTCGAGTAAGAGAATGTTGTCGTAAAAAAGAAAAAAATTGATACAAAGAAAAGATAGCTATGTGTAATAATCCCATGGGGTTTCCATTCTGCTATAGCCTTTGTATCTCTGAGCATCTTGTCTATTTGTTGCCTCATCCGAAGATGATTGAATTGATCAGAACCTCTGAGTTTTTCAGTGAAAGCCAAAGTTTATCCATGAAGTGATCCAACGGGACATAGTCGTACGCCTTAATTCCCTAACTTTTGCCTGGACCGCCCTTTCGGGTTTTCAGTCCACCGGGAAGCCCTTTTTTGCCCAAGTCGCCCTTTCGGGTTTTCAACTTGCCGGGTGTACAATTTTTTTTGTTTTATTCCTAACTTTTTCCCGAACCTTTTGGTTCACCGTGATGCCCTTGTTTTGCCTAGGTGTGTCAACCTAGAGGGTTTCTTATGCGTAGTATCTTTTGACTATGTCGACGTTCGCAGGTTGTGGCAGGTTGTCGCCATCCATGGTGGTTAAGATCATTGCTCCACTAGAGAATATGTTTTTGATTACAAATGGTCCTTCATAGGTAGGAGTCCATTTTCCCCTGGGATCACCTTGAGGCAAGATGATGCGTCTGATCACTAGGTCCCTGACTTGATGCACTTGGCGTCTGACTTTCTTGTTGAAAGCCTTGATCATCCGTTTTTGATACATTTAACCATGGCAAACAGCAGTAAGTCTCTTCTCATCAATCAAGTTCAGTTTATCAAGTCGAGGCTGGATCCAATCATCTTCGTTTAATCCTTCATCCTTCATAATCCTCAGAGAGGGGATCTGGACTTCGATAGGCAAGAAAACTTCCATGCCGTAAACCAGAGAATAGGGTGTTGCCCCGGTTGATGTGCGAGCTGTGGTACGATACCCGTGAAGAGCGAATGGTAACATCTCATTCCATTCTTTGTACGCGACTATCATTTTCTGTATGATCTTTGTAATGTTTTTATTTGCAGCTTCGACAACACCATTCATCTTTGGCCGATAGGGAGAAGAATTGTGATGCTGAATTTTGAATTGCTCGCACAATGCGATGATCATAGTGTTGTTGAGATTTGTACCATTGTCAGTGATGATCCTTTCTGGGATACCATACCGTAAAATAAGGTTTTGCTTGATGAAACGGGCAACAACATTCTTGGTAACAGATACGAAGGAAGCTGACTCCACCCATTTTGTAAAATAGTCAATGGCCACTAGGATGAAGAGGTGTCCATTGGATGTTGTAGGCTTGATTTCCCCAATCATATCAATCCCCCACATAACAAAGGGCCAAGGAGCCGTCAAGACATTCAGAGGAACTGGAGGTACGTGTACCTTGTCAGCATAGATCTGACACTTATGGCAGGTTCGAGAGTGTTGATAGCAATCTGCTTCCATGGTAGACCAGCAATAGCCTGCCCGTAGGATTTTCTTTGCCATCGTATGCCCACTGGAATGGGTGCCAAAAGTGCCTTCATGCAATTCAACCATGATCCTTTCAGCTTCAACCTTATCTACGCATCGAAGTAACACAGAGTCGTGATTGCATTTGTAAAGGACGCCATTACTAAGGAAGAACTTAGCAGATAATCTCCTTAAGAACTTTTTATCATTGATTGAAGCTCCTTCTGGATATTCTTGAGCCTCGAGATACCTCTTGACTTCGTGTAACCAAGGCGGGTCCACTACTTCTTCAGTATTAATCTCGTGACAGTGTGTCGGTTCATCCATTCGTTCAATGGTGATCTGGGGAGCCTCGTTATCCTAGTTAAGTTTAAACATAGATGACATTGTGGCTAGAGCGTATGCTAGCTGATTTTCTTCTCGCTGGAAATACTCAAAGGTAATCTTCTCAAAATGTGGTTACAATGTCAAAACATGTTCTTTGTAAGGGATAAGGTTTGGGTGTTTGGTGTCCCATTCCCATTTGATCTGACTGATGACCAAAGCTGAATCTCCAAACACATCTAAGGATTTGATTCCCAAGTCTATGGAAGCTCTGAGATGAAATATGCATGCTTCGTATTTCACCATGTTGTTTGTACAATTGAAGCAAAGTCTGGAAGTAAAGTGAATTTGACACCCTTCCGGAGATTTGAGTACAACACCAATACCATTGTCGAGTGCATTGGAGGGTCCATCAAAGAACAGGGTCCATCAGGATCCTTGTTCAGGTCCGTCATATGGCCTGAATTCTTCACAGTTGTCTAATGTCATGATGTCTTCATCCGGGAACTGTTTAGCTTGCCTGGACCTCCCTGAGTGTATTCCAATCCTTACTTTGTCTTGAAAGTCCCTGAATCTCCCCACTCAAGTCAACCTGCAAGATCAATATTTGAAAATGGTGGATGGTGGAGGAGGAGTTACAGTGAGAGAACAGGGGTCTGGATGACATAGATATGAGGTATATTAAGTGTTTAGGTGGTTAAAACTCAAAACGCATGACTGGTTTTGGAGATGGCTGTGTAAGGTTCAAAAATGTCAAGTTATGGCATATTCTGAGTTGCAGAGTGTTTGGGAGTGTTTTGGAGTCTTAGCATTTGTGTCTTATGTTGCAATACATTTGTGTATTTGTATGGAAAAGTTTAGAGATCAACTCCACTCCAGGTTTCTGAGTTATAGCCTTTTGGCTCTATAACTTGCTTTTGAAGAAAAGTGAGGAGACAAGTCCCTAAGTTTGTACAAACATGATCTGAGTTGGTAGAGGCTTCAGGCAAGTTTCTTTTGGTTTTGACTTTGCTTGTGTGCAGAGAAAACAACTGAGAGGCTCAAGAAGTTGAAAATTGCAAAAGTAATGCTTTATCAAAATTGAAATGGCAACTTTTTGCCAAAAATGGAATTGTAACTTGGATAAAGGCTCAAGTGCTTGGATTAAAGCTCTATCACCTGTGTAAACATTTAATTATGGAGTGAGAAATAAGTTTGAGGCCTGTAAAGCAAAGATTATGCAGCCTAGGCTTGGATTTGAATTTTTGTTCATCATGAAATGGCTTGAAATCAAAGTGATAAATCACCAACTTCATCTCTTCGATTCTCCCTGCTCATGAATGATATCAAGGAGTTCTTGGACATTTTGGAAAGCTTACAATTTTCTTTAATACTCGTATTTAAATTGATTTTGAAAATTCCCTTTGGAACTATGTGAAAAAATGGCATGAATTTAGGTAAAAAATCAGCCTAACTAGGGCAAAATTTCACTAAGTTATTTTAGCTCATGAGCATGTATTCACAAAATTATATCTTGAGATCCAATAATTTTTAGGACAAATTGTGTGAAGCAAAGTTGTAGATTTCATGTAGATCTACAACTTTCATGTTGGAAATTTCCTTTGAATCATCTTGGATCATGGTGAAAATTTGGCTTAAAGTTGAGAAAAATAAGAAATTTTCTATACTTAGAAAAATTTCTAAGTTAGGAAATTTCAACTTTTCAAAACAAAATCTTAAATCCTTGATTTCTTGATGAACAAGTTTCACATTTTGACATGTTTTGATGAATTGTGATCCTTGGCTTGATTTTGACCAAAAAGTCAAAGTTTGACTTTTCAGTGTATAATTGACTTTTGATCAGTTAACTGAAAAATTCATCTGTCAATCTAATGGATTTGTAATGTTTTGAATCATGTCATTAGGTCAAGATGATGCAATTTAACTCTTGAAATCATGCTTCAAACCAATTGATCATTTGCTAGGTCAAAAATTAGAAATTTCCCCTTCTCAGTTAAAACCCTAATTTTGACCATTTTGCCCTTTTGATGATTTGATCAAATTTCTTGAAGAATTATGGTCCAAACTTGATCAAATGATATATATAAGTCTAAGATGTTAATGTGGATCAAAAATTATGAAGTTTGACTGTAAATTGGCCATGGTTGACTTTTTCCCTAATATAGTTGATTTTTAGGTCAACTGTCCAATTGACTGATAAAAAATGTGATTCAAGGCTTGAAACTTGACATGAGTAATCTTGGGGGTCCTTAGTGATCCTTGAAAGTCATATTATGCATTGATAGTCCAAAAATCCTTGTGCAAACTCAAACCCTAATTTTGGTCATCATTGTATGAGGAGATGTCTTGAGCTGGTCAAACCCTAATGCAGTCTTGAATTAAAGAGATCTTGTGAGGAAATTCTTGATAAGTGAGAGGGAAATTTTTTGGGTACAATAGCTGCCCATGTATAATCTTCTTAAACCTGAAGAGTTAGACTGGTGACTTTTATCATTCGTGACTCGAAGGTGGAAGATGATTGGACACTAGAGTGCCCGGAAATTTGCACTCTGCGGTGCAACGATAAAAGGAATGGGCTTATAGGTGCCATTTGGAGAGGTGATAGAAATATGTAAGAGATGGGCTTGCAGATGCCATCCAAGAGTGATTGTTGAATTGCAATTTGTAAGCTGAAATAATGAGTATCAGAATTGCGTCGGTGTCTGGGGCGTATCTGTACTGTATCTGGAAGTTGAATCTGAATGAATATCACGATGGCATCCGTGTCTGGAGCATATCTGAACTGTATCTGAAAGTTGAAATTTGAATGAGTATCGGGATGGCATCCGTGTCTTGAGCGTATCTGAATTGTATCTGAAAGTTGAATCTGAATGTGTATTAGGATGGCACCCGTGTCTGGAGCGTATTTGAACTGTATCTAAAAGTTGAAATCTGAATGAGTATCAGGATGGCATCCGTGTCTGGAGCGTATCTGAATTGTATCTGAAAGTTGAAATCTGAATGAGTATCAGAATGGCATCTGTGTCTGGAGCGTATTTGAACTCTATCAGGAAGTTGAAATCTGAATGAGTATCAGAATGGCATCCGTGTCTGGAGTGTATCTGAACTCTATCAGGTTTTGAATATTGTTAATGGTAGCTGTTAATCTTATCCTGAAAATGGTAAAATGTTAACTAAAATGCAAAGTCATGTTGCATGAAATGTATGATGTGATGCATTTGCTTTATCAATGTTTATGATATAAGGATGCAATGTACGCGTATGTGAGCTAATTTGCTGCATTGTTGTTGGATTGGGGAAAATAAATCCCTGAATGTTGTTGAGGATATGTAAGTCTTCATGCTTTGAAGTCGAAGTGCTGATGAATTTCCGATTTTGAGAAATAAACTCTATTGTAAGGGAAATTCCAGGTGCTGCTTGTAAAATCCTATTGGGAAATCTTGAGAAATTTGACGACTTCTACTGGGGATCAATAATTTGAAACTTTGCTCCATTTGGGATTTAAACTACATACTGCAGGGGATTACCTATGGAATAGCCTAGATATATTTCCCTATCCTTTCAACCTATAAGTAATTGCCTCTTTTCATTTTGTTTAATTGTAAATAGTAATTATGTTCAAATGCATATGTTCAACAATGAATCAGTGGACGTTTTTGTAAACAAAACACAAGCGTAAAGAAAACACAAATAATTTTTGCACTTTCAAAGGGATGTTTTGTATTGACTTTGAATGAGTATTTTTGTACAAGGAGACAAACATTCTAGTAAGAGAATGTTGTCGTAAAAAAGAAAAAATTTGATACAAAGAAAAGATAGCTACGCGTAATAATCCCATGGGGTTTCCATTCTGCTATAGCCTTCGTATCTCTGAGCATCTTGTCTATTTGTTGCCTCGTCCGAAGATGATTGAATTGATCAAAACCTCTGAGTTTGTCAGTGGAAGCCAAAGTTTGTCCATGAAGTGATCCAACGGGACATAGACGTACACCTTAATTCCCTAACTTTTGCCTGGACCGCCCTTTCGGGTTTTCAGTCCATCGGGAAGCCCTTTTTTGCCTAAGTCGCCCTTTCGGGTTTTCAACTTGCCGAGTGTACAATTTTTTTTGTTTTATTCCTAACTTTTTCCCGAACCTTTTGGTTCACCGTGATGCCCTTGTTTTGCCTAGGTGTGTCAACCTAGCAGGTTTCTTATGCGTAGTATCTTATGACTATGTCGACGTTCGCAGGGTGTGGTAGGTCGTCGCCATCCATGGTGGTTAAGATCATTGCTCCACCAGAGAATATGTTTTTTATTACAAATGGTCCTTCATAGGTAGGAGTCCATTTGCCCCTGGGATCACCTTGTGGCAAGATGATGCGTCTGATCACTAGGTCTCTGACTTGATACACTTGGCGTCTGACTTTCTTATTGAAAGCCTTGATCATCCGTTTTTGATACATTTGACCATGGCAAACAGCAATAAGTCTCTTCTCATCAATCAAGTTCAGTTCATCAAGTCGAGTCTGGATCCAATCATCTTCGTTTAATCATGCATCCTTTATAATCCTCAAAGAGGGGATCTGGACCTCGATAGGCAAGACAACTTCCATGCCGTAAACCAGAGAATAGGGTGCTACCCCGGATGATGTGCGAGCCGTGGTACGATACCCGTGAAGAGCGAATGGTAACATCTCATGTCAGTCTTTGTACGCGATTGTCATTTTCTGTATGATCTTTGTAATGTTTTTATTTGCGGCTTCGACAACACCATTCATCTTTGGCCGATAGGGAGACGAATTGTGATGCTGAATTTTGAATTGCTCGCACAATACGATGATCATAGTGTTGTTGATATTTGTACCATTGTCAGTGATGATCCTTTCCGGGATACCATACCGGCAAATAAGGTTTTGCTTGATGAAACGGGCAACAACATTCTTGGTAACGGATGCGAAAGAAGCTGCCTCCACCCATTTTGTAAAATAGTCAATGGCCACTAGGATGAAGCGGTGTCCATTAGATGCTATAGGCTTGATTTCCCCAATCATATCAATCCCCCACATAACAAAGGGCCAAGGAGCCGTCAAGACATTCAGAGGAACTGGAGGTACGTGTACCTTGTCAGCATAGATCTGACACTTATGGCAGGTTCGAGAGGGTTGATAGCAATCTGCTTCCATGGTAGACCAGTAATAGCCTGCCCGTAGGATTTTCTTTGCCATCGTATGCCCACTGGAATGGGTGCCAAAAGTGCCTTCATGCAATTCAGACATGATCCTTTCAGCTTCAACATTATCTATGCACCGAAGTAATACAGAGTCGTGATTGCGTTTGTACAGGACGCCATTACTAAGGAAGAACTTAGCAGACAATCTCCTTAAGAACTTTTTATCATTGATTGAAGCTCCTTCTGGATATTCTTGAGCCTCGAGATACCTCTTGACTTCATGAAACCAAGGCTGGTCCACTACTTCTTCAGTATTAATCTCGTGACAGTGTGCTGGTTCATCCATTCATTCAATGGTGATCTAGGGAGCCTCGTTATCCCAGTTAAGTTTAAACATAGATGACATTGTGGCTAGAGCGTCTGCTAGCTGATTTTCTTCTCGCTGGAAATGCTCGAAGGTAATCTTCTCAAAATGTGGTAACAATGTCAAAACATGTTCTTTGTAAGGGATAAGGTTTGGGTGTTTGGTGTCCCATTCCCATTTGATCTGACTGATGACCAAAGCTGAATCTCTAAACATATCTAAGGATTTGATTCCCAAGTCTATGGCAGCTCTGAGATGAAATATGCATGCTTCGTATTCCACCATGTTGTTTGTACAATTGAAGCAAAGTCTGGAAGTAAAGGGAGTGTGACACCCTTCTGGAGATATGAGTACAACACCAATACCATTGTCGAGTGCATTGGAGGCTCCATCAAAGAACAGGGCCCATCGGGATCCTTGTTCAGGTCCGTCATATTGCCTGAATTCTTCACAGTTGTCTAATGTCATGATGTCTTCATCCGGGAACTGTTTAGCTTGCCTGGACCTCCCTGAGTGTATTCTAATCCTTACTTTATCTTGAAAGTCCCTGAATCTCCCCACTCAAGTCAACCTGCAAGCTCAATATTTGAAAATGGTGGATGGTGGAGGAGGAGTTACAGTGAGAGAACATGGGTCTGGATCACATAGATATGAGGTATATTAAGTGTTTACGTGGTTAAAACTCAAAACGCACGAGTGGTTTTGGAGATGGCGGTGTAAGGTTCAAAAATGTCAAGCTATGGTAGATTCTGAGTTGCAGAGTATTTGGGAGTGTTTTGGAGTCTTAGAATTTATGTATTATGTTGAAATACATTTGTGTATATGTATGGAAAAGGTTAGAGATCAACTCCACTCCAGGTTTCTGAGTTATAGCCTTTTGGCTCTATAACTTGCTTTTGAAGAAAAGTGAGGAGACAAGTCCCTAAGTTTGTACAAGAATGATCTGAGTTGGTAGAGGCTTCAGGCAAGTTTATTTTGGTTTTGACTTTGCTTGTGTGCAGAGAAAACAATTGAGAGGCTCAAGAAGTTGAAAATTGCAAAAGTAATGCTTTATCAAAATTGAAATGGCAACTTTTTGCCAAAAATGGAATTGTAACTTGGATAAAGGCTCAAGTGCTTGGATTAAAGCTCTATCAGCTGTGTAAACATTTAATTATGGAGTGAGAAACAAGTTTGAGGCTTGTAAAGCAAAGATTATGCAGCCTAGGCTTGGATTTGAATTTTTGTTCATCATGAAATGGCTTGAAATCAAAGTGATAAATCACCAACTTCATCTCTTCGATTCTCCCTGCTCAGGAATGATCTCAAGGATTTCTTGGACATTTTGGAAAGCTTAAAATTTGCTCTAATACTCATATATTAATTGATTTAGAAAATTACCTTTGGAACTATGTGAAAAAATGGCATGAAGTTAGGTCAAAAATCAGCCTAACTAGGGCAAAATTTCACTAAGTTATTTTAGCTCATGAGCATGTATTCACAAAATTATATCTTGAGATCCAATCATTTTTAGGAGAAATTGTGTGAAGCACTGTTGTATATTTCATGTAGATCTACAACTTTCATGTTGGAAATTTCCTTTGAATCATCTTGCATCATGGTGAAAATTTGGCTCAAAGTTGAGAAAAAATAAGAAATTTTCTATACTTAGAAAAATTTCTAAGTTAGGAAATTTCAACTTTTCAAAACAAAATCTTAAATCCTTGATTTCTTGATGAACAAGTTTCACATTTTGACATGTTTTGATGAATTGTGATCCTTGGCACTTGATTTTGACCAAAAAGTCAAAGTTTGACTTTTCAGTGTACAGTTGACTTTTGATCAGTTGACTGAAAAATTCATCTGTCAATCTAATGGATTTGTAATGTTTTGAATCATGTCATTAGGTCAAGATGATGCAATTGAACTCTTTAAATCATGCTTCAAACCAATTGATCATTTGCTAGGTCAAAAATCAGAAATTTCCCCTTCTCAGTCAAAACCCTAATTTTAACCATTTTGCCCTTTTGATGATTTGATGAAATTTCTTAAAGAATTATGGTCCAAACTTGATCAAATGATACATATGAGTCTAAGATGTTGACGTGGATAAAAAATTATGAAGTTTGACTGTAAATTGGCCATGGTTGACTTTTCCCCCAATACAGTTGATTTTTAGGTCAACTGTCCAATTGTCTGATCAAAAATGTGATTCAAGGCTTGAAACTTGACATGCGTAATCTTGGGGGTCCTTAATGATCCTTGAAAGTCATATTGAGCATTGATAGTCCAAAAATCCTTATGCAAGCTCAAACCCTAATTTTGGTCATCATTGTATGAGGAGATGTCTTGAGCTGGTCAAACCCTAATGCAGTCTTGAATTAAAGAGATCTTGTGAGGAAATTCTTGATAAGTGAGAGGGGAAATTTTTGGGTACAACAGCTGCCCCTGTTCAATCTTCTTAAACCTGAAGAGTTAGACTGGTGAGTTTTTCCATTCGTGACTCGAAGGTGGAAGATGATTGGACACTAGAGTGCCCAGAATTTTGCACTTGGCGGTGCGACGATAGAAGGAATGGGCTTATAGATGCCATTTGGAGAGGTGATAGAAAGCTGTAGGAGATGGGCTTGCAGATGCCATCCAAGAGTGATTGTTGAATTACAATTTGTAAGCTGAAAGAATGAGTATCAAAATTACGTCCGTGTCTGGGGCGTATCTATACTGTATTTGGAAGTTGAATTTGAATGAGTATCAGGATGGCATCCGTGTCTGGAGCATATCTGAACTGTATCTAAAAGTTGAAATCTGAATGAGTATCAAAATGGCATCCGTGTCTGGAGCGTATCTGAACTGTATCTGAAAGTTGAATCTGAATGAGTATCAGGATGGCATCCGTGTCTGAAGCGTATTTGAACTGTATCTGAAAGTTGAAATCTGAATGAGTATTAGGATGGCATCCGTGTCTGGGGCGTATCTGAACTGTATCTGAAAGTTGAAATCTGAATGAGTATCAAAATGACATCCGTGTCTGGAGCGTATCTGAACTCTATCAGGAAGTTGAAATCTGAATGAGTATCTGAATGGCATCCGTGTCTGGAGTGTATCTGAACTCTATCAGGTTTTGAATATTGTTAATGGTAGTTGTTAATCTTATCCTGAAAAGGGTAAAATGTTAGCTAAAATGCAAAGTCATGTTGCATGAAATGTATGATGTGATGCATTTGCTTTATCAATGTTTATGATATAAGGATGCAATGTACGCGTATGTGAGCTAATTTGCTGCATTGTTGTTGGATTGGGGGAAATAAATCTCTGACTGTTGTTGAGGATATCTAAGTCTTCATGTTTTGAAGTCGAAGTGCTGATAAATTTCCGCTTTTGAGAAATAAACTCTATTGTAAGGGAAATTCCAGGTGCTGCTTGTAAAATCCTATTGGGAAATCTTGAGAAATTTGACGACTTCTACTGGGGATCAACAATTTGAAACTTTGCTCCGCTGGGGATTTAAACGACATACTGTAGGGGATTACCTATGGAATAGCCTAGATATATTTCCCTATCCTTTCAACCTATCAGTAATTTCCTCTTTTCATTTTGTTTAATTGTAAATAGTAAGTATGTTCAACAATGAATCATTGGACGTTTTTGTAAACAAAACACAAGCGTAAAGAAAAGACAAATAGTTTTTGCACTTTCAAAGGAATGTTTTGTATTGACTTTGAATGAGTATTTTTGTACAAGGAGACAAACATTCTAGTAAGAGAGTGCTATCGTAAAAAAGAAAAAATTTGATACAAAGAAAAGATAGCTATGCGTAATAATCCCATGGGGTTTCGATTCTGCTATATCCTTCGTATCTCTAATCATCTTGTCTATTTGTTGCCTCGTCCGAAGATGATTGAATTGATCAGAACCTTTGAGCTTATCATTGGAAGCCAAAGTTTGTCCATGAAGTGATCCAACGGGACATAGTCGTACGCCTTAATTCCCTAACTTTTTCCTGGACCACCCTTTCGGGTTTTCAATCCACCGGGAAGCCCTTTTTTGCCCAAGTCGCCCTTTCGGGTTTTAAACTTGCCGGGTGTACAGATTTTTTTGTTTTATCCCTAACTTTTGCCTGAACCTTTTGGTTCATCGGGATGCCCTTGTTTTGCCTAGGTGTGTCAACCTAGCGGGTTTCTTATGCGTAGTATCTTTTGACTATGTCCGTGTTCGCAGGGTGTGGTAGGTCGTCGCCAACCATGGTGGTTAAGATCATTGCTCCACCAGAGAATATGTTTTTGATTACAAATGGTCCTTCATAGGTAGGAGTCCATTTTCCCCTGGGATCACCTTGTGGCAAGATGATGCACCTGATCACTAGGTCTCCGACTTGATACACTTGGCGTCTTACTTTCTTGTTGAAAGCCTTGATCATCCGTTTTTGATACATTTGACCATAGAAAACAGAAATAAGTCTCTTCTCATCAATCAAGTTCAGTTGATGAAGTCGAGTCTGGATCCAATCATCTTCGTTTAATCCCGCATCCTTCATAATCCTCAGAGAGGGGATCTGGACCTCGATAGGCAAGACAACTTCCACGCCGTAAACCAGAGAATAGGGTTTTGCCCCAGTTGATGTGCGAGTCGTGGTACGATACCCGTGAAGAGCGAATGGTAACATCTCATTCCAGTCTTTGTACGTGACTGTCATTTTCTGTATGATCTTTTTAATGTTTTTATTTGCAGCTTCGACAGCACCATTCATCTTTGGCCGATAGGGAGAAGAATTGTGATGCTGAATTTTGAATTGCTCGCACAATGCGATGATCATAGTGTTAGTGAGATTTGTACAATTGTCAGTGATGATCCTTTCCGGGATACCGTACCGGAAAATAAGGTTTTACTTGATGAAACGGGCAACAACATTCTTGGTAACGGAAGCGAAGGAAGCTGCCTCCACCCATTTTATAAAATAGTCAATGGCCACTAGGATGAAGCGGTGTCCATTGGAGGCTTTAGGCTTGATTTCCCCAATCATATCAATCCCCCACATAGCAAAGGGCCAAGGAGCTGTCAAGACATTCAGAGGAACTAGAGGTATGTGCACCTTGTCAGCATAGATCTGACACTTATGGCAGGTTCGAGAGTGTTGATAGCAATTTGCTTCCATGGTAGACCAGTAATAGTTTTCCCGTAGGATTTTCTTTGCCATCGTATGCCCACTGGAATGGGTGCCAAAAGTGCCTTCATGCAATTCAGCCATGATCCTTTCATCTTCAACCTTATCTACGCACCGAAGTAACACAGAGTCGTGATTACATTTGTACAGGATGCCATTATTAAGGAAGAACTTAGCAGAGAATCTCCTTAAGAACTTTTTATCATTGATTGAAGCTCCTTCTGGATATTCTTGAGCCTCGAGATACCTCTTGACTTCGTGAAACCAAGACTAGTCCACTACTTCTTCAGTATTAATCTTGTGACAGTGTGCTGGTTCATCCATTCGTTCAATGGTGATCTGGGGAGCCTCGTTATCCCAATTAAGTTTAAACATAGATGACATTGTGGCTAGAGCGTCTGCTAGCTGATTTTCTTCTCGCGGGAAATGCTCGAAGGTAATCTTCTCAAAATGTGGAAACAATGTCAAAACATGTTCTTTGTAAGGGATAAGGTTTGGGTGTTTGGTGTCCCATTCCCCTTTGATCTGACTGATGACCAAAGTTGAATCTCCAAACACATCTAAGGATTTGATTCCCAAGTCTATGGCAGCTCTGAGATGAAATATACATGCTTCGTATTCCACCATGTTGTTTGTACAATTGAAGCAAAGTCTGGAAGTAAAGGGAGTATGACACCCTTCTGGAGATATAAGTACATCACCAATACCATTGTCGAGTGCATTGGAGGCTCCATCAAAGAACAGGGTCCATCGGGATCCTTGTTCAGGTCCGTCATATGGCCTGAATTCTTCACAGTTGTCTAATGTTATGATGTCTTCATCCGGGAATTCGAACTTCATGGATTTGTAGTATTCTACAGCTTGGTGAGCAAGGTGATCGGCTAATATACTGCCCTTTATAACTTTCTGGGTAGTATATTGTATGTCATATTCTGTCAGGATCATCTGCCATCTTGCTATTCTCCTAGAAAGAGCAGGCTTCTCGAAGATGTATTTTATCGGATCCATCTTAGATATCAACAAGGTAGTATGAGTCAGTATATATTGTCTTAGCCGGTGAGCAGCCCATGCCAGAGCACAGAAAGTTTTCTCAAGCAGTGAATATCTGGTTTTACAGTCGGTAACTTTTTGCTCAGGTAATAAATAGCATGCTCTTTTCGGCCAGACTCGCCATGCTGCCCCAACACACACCCCATCAAGTTTTCTAAAACAATTAGATACATGATCAATGGTCTTCCCTTGACTGGTGGCATCAACACAGGAGGCTCTTGTAAGTATTCTTTGATTTTGTCAAAAGCAACTTGGCATTCATCATTCCATTTGACTACTTGATCTTTCTTCAATAGTTTGAAGATTGGCTCACAAGTAGCTGTCATATGGGAAATGAATCTGGCGATATAGTTCAAACGTCCCAAGAATCCTCTGACTTCCTTCTCGGTACAAGGAGCATGCATCTCTTGTATTGCTTTAACTTTGGCAGGATCGACCTCGATACCTTTGTTGCTGACTATAAAGCCTAGGAGTTTACCAGACCGTACCCCAAATGTGAATTTGTTTGGATTCAACCTCAGCTTATACTTCTTCAGTCTCTCAAATAGTTTTTGAAAGTGATCAAGATGCTCTTCTTCTGTTTGAGATCTGGCTATCATATCGTCCACGTAGATCTATTTCGTGATGTATCATGTCGTGAAATAGAGCTACCATGGCACACTGATAGGTTGCCCCAGCGTTCTTCAGTCTGAATGGCATCACCTTGTAACAGAATGTGCCCCACTGTGTGACAAATGTTGTTTTCTCCATGTCCTAAGGAGCCATTTTGATTTGGTTATAACCTGAGAATTCGTCCATGAAGGAAAACACTTTATGTTGTGCCGTATTGTCAACTAGGATATCAATTTGGGGGAGAGGAAAATCATCCTTAGGGCTTGCCCTATTCAAATCTCTGTAGTCCACACACATTCGCACCTTGCTGTCCTTTTTGGGCACTGGAACAACATTGGCAACCCATTGAGGGCAAGAGGTGACAGCCAAGAATCCAGCGTTGAATTGCTTCATGACCTCTTCTTTAATCGTTTCTGACATAACATGCCTCATGCGGCGAACTTTTTGTTTTCCTGGCGGACAATCCTCTCTTTTAGGCAGACGATGTACCACAATATCTTCATCAAGTCCTGGCATGTCTTCATACGATCAGGCAAAGACTTCGACATAATCATGCAACAACTGAATCAGACGCTTCTTGACACTGGGTTCCAGATTGGAACCTACTTTGACCTCTTTTTTATCTTCCTCGGTACCTAGGTTAATTGTATCCACAGGTTCCTCGTGAGGTTGAATGGTTCTCTCTTCTTGTTATAGCAATCTGGCAAGTTCCCCTGGTCTTCACAATCTTCCTCACCTTCGTCTTCGGCTTGGTAGATTAGATTCTCAGAGTCACGAAAGGCCATAGCAGTATCGTTATCCATGGGATCCCGAATGGATGTATACATGCATTATGAGTGTGGGTGTGTGTAAGGGTATAGCTATCTTTAAAAGAAAGTAAAATGTAAAAGAAAAACAATGAGCACAAAAGTTTGTATGCGAAAACGTCCATGATTCATTGATGTCATATGAAAAATGAGATAATAACCCTTACAAATGGACCATTGTGCCTCGGGTAAGACACAAGGTTTTAAGAGTGAGAATTGTTTTGAATATTATAGATCCAACAAAATGTAAAGAAAAATTTCTGAGGGATGAAAGTGATTGGGACGAAGTCTCTAGCCTCCCAATTGTTGAGCCCTCCATTGACAGTCGGGAAGATCCATTCCTCCAGGTTGCAACCATCTTCACCATCTTCCATTGTGTTGACTTCACGGTTGCTGATCTTTAAGGGTGACCCTCCAGCATGGGCACGGCGTACAACCTTTTGAGCACTTGAAGTGAAACCTAGGCCAAACTTGTCAGACTTATATGGGATATCTGGGAGTTGTCCCAAGATAGTGCATCCACCTTCTTCCACCACTGCTTTAGCATCCTTCAGTGACGACATCCGGAGTGGGGGCCTTGTAATCTTAGGAATAACCTTGGTCACTGCCACCTCTTGGGGGACCTCTTCAAAGTGTTGAAATGGAGTTTCAATGAATTCTCCGTCCAATTCCACATATCTGAAGGAATTGAGATGGCTAATCATGTATTCTTCCTCTCCATGGATGGTGATAATCTTCCCTTGAACTGGATACTTCAACATTTGGTGCAACGTAGAAGTAACAACGCCAACATTATGAATCCATGGTCGGCCTAGAAAGCAGGAGTATGAAGGGCGAATGTCCATCACATAAAAGGTTGAATTGAAAGTTTGGGTTCCAACCTTTATGGGAATGTCCACCTCCCCATGTACCATCCTCTTCGAACCGTCAAAAACCCTTACCACTATGTTGCTTGGGTTCAAAGTCAACCCCTCACAGTCAAGTCTATCAAGAGCTTTTTGGGTAATACATTCAAAGATGAGCCAGTGTCCACTAAAACATGCGCCAAAGTGGTGCCCTTACATTTCACTGAGACATGCAACGCCTCATTATGCTTTCTTCCCCTCGGCGTTAGATCAACATCTGAAAATCCTAAACCATTGTCCGCAGTTAGGCTGGCCACCCAGTCTTGAAATTGATCAGCAGATGTCTCTTGAGGTACATGGGCGGTTTTTAAGAGCTTCACCAAGGCTTTTGCATGTGCCTCGGAACATAGAAGTAATGCCAACATGGAGATCTTAGAGGGAGTTTGCCCCAGTTGTTCAACTACATCGTAGTCGCTTCTCTTTATAATTTTTAAGATCTCCTCCATTTCCATCTTGGAGGTCTCAGAGATAGTTAATGACTGAGCCTTCATCCGGACAGGCTCAACCATAACACCTTTTCCTCGAGCCTCGGTTAACTCGGCAGCAGGAGTGTCAGTAAGAATGATTACAGGGGTTGTAACGACTTTGTCAATTGGAGTACTGTTGGAGATAAATGTGGGACCGGGAACAGCTTTTGGGGGAACAACAATAGGAATGATTACGGGTCCAGAAACTGCTTTTGGGGGAGAAATTTCTGGAGAAAAGATCCTACCACTTCGGGTAATTTTGCTAGTTCCTGCAATGTTACTGACATCGGAGTTGACCTTCTCGGAGCTTGAATCTTCGGTGGCTGACCAGTCCTGCTTGATACCATGGTAATAGACATCCCCTCCATAATTCCATGGTATGGTTTTGTCTGACACATAGGGGACTGGCCCAGGCATTGTGATTATTAAAGGAGTTGCTTTCAGAACTGATGTAATTCTAACGGGTCTTTTGGTGGAGACCCTGGAAGAATTGGCGGAAATGGTAATGATTGAAACATCTTCAAAAGAAACAGGTGTAACAGGAGTCTTTTCATACAAAATCTCTTTTTTATCCATCAGGCACTGAATGCCTACTTTCAACAAAGGACAGCTAGTCGGTGAGGATAAACAGAAACGACAATCTTCATCACAGCCCGGGAACATGCCGACATTCAACAAGTTTATTTTAACAGTCAGAAGTGGGGTCATGAGTTTGTTAACTTAAGTAACAAACAAATCTTCTTCAATGGCATTAGTATTGTGGCCATGTCTGGGCATGGGAGCAGAAATGACATTTGGCTTCTCGGGCGTATCAAACTCAATTTCTTTTGCTTTAATGAGGTCTTGTATTTTGTTCTTCAGGGCCCAACAATTATTAGTATCGTGACCAGGACTTTCAGAGTGATATGCGCAACGGGCATTGGGATGATATTGAGGAGATGTTGTGTTGGAGATTTTTGGAGCTTCTTTCAAGGTCACCAAGTTGGATCTTAGTAGATGAGGTAATACTTGAGACGGGGTCATGTTGATTCTGGTAAACTGCCTGACTTGCCTTTCTATCCTTGGTTGATTACTTCTTTGTTGATCAGGCGTAGGCTTAGGAATCATAACAGCCCCGCCATTGGTCGGCGTTCGGCCCTATCTTGGTTTCTTTGCGGATATGCGACAGCCACTTCTTTCTTTCCGATGAAAGGCTTCCTTACAGCTGTAGAAGAAGATGTGTCTTTTTGAATCTTTCCATTCTTTATACCGGCTTCTATCCTCTCTCCGGCTAATATTAGTTCAGTGAAGCCTGCAGATGAACTTCCGATTAAATGATTGAAGAAGGGACCAGACAAGGTACTTGTGATACGGTGGCATAACTGACAATTAATACTGGTTTGCGTTTTGCGTTTTGTGTTTGCAAAATGTCGCAGTAAGCAAGAGTCGCCACCGACTTTTATTTCATCCAATCATGGAAAAGGAAAAAGAACAGAAAAAACCTTTTTTTGAGATATTCTGAGTACGGGGGGTAGATTATAGAAAGGGAAGGTGTTATCACCCTTTCTATCCGTAGTTATCTACGGGCTCTTAGGTACTTGCTCATTTTTCAAATTGCTTGTGTGTGTTTGTCTTGAAAAAGTTTTTACTTCGTGATAATCCTTGTATCAGCCCTCAAGGATGTGACGAAGTTTGTTTTGAAAATTTGTTTTGAAAAGGTGTTTGTGTGAAAAGTTTTCATTGAGCAAGTACTTAAGATTGTTTCCTTTAGACAGCGCTATCCTACTATTAAGGAGTAGGTAGCACCGTCGTTGGAGTTGTAAGGGACATTTGAAAGGGACAAATACAATCACTAAAGCAATAGTAAGAAAACTTTAGTAATAACCCTAGAGTCTTAAGATCTTTTCGAGGCAACATTTCCGAGGCAACATTCGAAGGGGACACTTTGATCTCTTTAGAATGGTGGGCAACCACTAAAATCTCCTATGCTTAATGATTGTTTTCCGAAGGCAACCGAAGTGAGGTAAACCCTAGGAGTGAATATGTGCATATGATTTGTTTCAGTTATTTAATCTTTGCACATTAGGTGATCTACCGTTTTAATTTTCCAGACATTCTTGCCATACAATCCTATTAGCCATGCATCTAAACAGTTAAAGATTACGGAAATTAAAAGTGCGAGAAAATAAAACCTAGCTATTACAAGGCTTCAGGGAGGGGGGTTATTTACATAACCAAAAATCGGGGATTTAAACAGTAAATAAAAACCCTAGATTAACTATTACAAATCCTGAACAGTTACAAAATAATGGAAAAATAATTAACAAGCTCGTGGCGAATTAAATGCGGGGACGGTAATTAATAACTTAAAACCCTAATTGAGAGAAAGAAATTTTTATGGATTTTTATTTGAGAAAACAATTAAATTACAAATTAATTAAACCTAATTTCTAATTGTTTTTAATTATGAAAGAAGTTAATTAACCTAATTTACTAATTAAATTAAAAAAGTATTTTATGAGAAAAATAATTTTTGTGTATTTTTTGAGAAAAATTAATTAAATTATGTACAAATAAAATCCTAAGTCTAATTATTTTCAGTTAATTGTAAAAAAAGATTAGATTACCCTAAGTTAATTAAACTAATTAATTAAAATATTTATTATTAAAAAAATCTTTTTATGATTTTGTGATTTGTTAATTTAATAAAATAATTTTTGTATTGATTATAAAAAAACAAAATAATTAAAGAAAAGAAATTTAAGAAAATAGTAAAAATAACTAAATGGGCTTGTGCTGTTAGCAATTATGGGGGGTGGGAATATGAATTTCCCAGCCCATTAAGCTTCCAAGCCCAGTCAACCTTTGGATCTGGTGTAGCATTGACTTGCACGTGTACCATGGGCATTCAAAGGAGAGACGTTAGATCTGGCTAGCTGGGCATCTAATGGATGGACGTTGATGGTACATGATAGGCGTGTGAGGGAGCATTGTACTGAATCTGCTGCAAGAAAAGGAAATAAATAAAACACTGGGACATGGGATCGAACCCAGGTCCTCACGCCTTGTACCAATGTTACGCTGCCAACTGAGTTGTTGTTGTTAGTTGTTATTATAATAAAAACAAAACATAATATAAGGAAAATAAAAGAAGCTGATTCCAAACGCGCGAAATTTAAACGGACGAATGGTTGGCTGACACACATTGTCTTCTTCCCTTTCTCCATCGCCTTAGGCCTACAACTTTTACCTACAGACATTTGTTTATAGGTATAACCCTGTTACATTCAAAAATCACATACACGCAATATAAATTCCAATGGAGACCATGGATCAACTGGGTGTGAAGCCCTGACCACCATGGTATCCATCATTAGGCCTAATTTTTCTTAAATCACAAAACCCCAAATTGGAGCACGAAACCCTAGCAATGGCAAAAGCTTGTTCCTGCACTGTAAATTAAATCAAACTAACCAGAAACATTGCAAACATGATGATGAACACAAATATATGGGTAAAATACATTTATAATGCGCAAATCATAGAAATCGAATTTGAGTTCTTAGTGCAAACCGTGATACTGTAATGTGATGATTCTTGATGCTTTGAGGCTTGAAAATGACTGGAGAAGCTTCCTGAGATGTTAAGGAACATATTGCCAGCCTTAAAACTCCTTGAGGATGGCTCTAAGATGGATTTTGATCTCACACTTTTGTCAAAATTTTTGAGTTTTCTTCTTGCTGTTTCACGCCTCCAATCCTTGTGTTTTTTATCTGGAATTTTTATGCACTTATAGTAGACTGAATTAGGTCAACAAAATTGTATCATATCTTTGAGAATTATGAAAATTGGATTTGATTTGCTTCATGTATGATATCTTTCTAAACCAAGCTTCAATCCAATATTTTTCAACCATAATGAGCCTTGCACGAATTTATCATCATGCTAGCTGTATATGGACTCCAAATGTGCAAAAAAATCTCAAGATTTGATTTATTTTCATTATTTTACCATTTAATTTGATTTATTTTGATTAAAATGAATAAAAAATCAAAATAAATGATAAAAGTAATAAAATAATAGGTGGAAAATCTCAGAGGTCGTGGGTCCTATTAGAAACATGTTTCAAGCAAGAAAACACGGGCCCCTTTGGAAAAAATGCAAATTTGATCAATGTTGACTTTTGACAATTTTCCAAAAATTGCCAACTTTGACAATGCCCAACTCTCTCAATTTTGAGCCAAGGAGGGTGTTCTTGGACTTTTTAGAAAGCTTAGGATGTCCCCTAAGCAACCCTTTTGGTTTCATCTCAATGGGATCTTCCATGTTCATGTATGAAGCTTTGACCCAAAAGGTGTTTTTGTTGACTTTTCAAAATGACCCATAATGTAGAAATCCATATCTTTCCGTGGGTGCATACTTTGAACTTGTGAGATGAAGATGAATTGTAAGGAATTGTATCCTCTTCAAAATGAGCTTTTGATGGAAAATTTCTATTTAAGTATGAAGAAGTTATGCTTGGAATAAATGTACCCACAAGTCTTTATCAGCGGTATGGGGTTGGATTTTCCTCACATATGACCGGTATGGGGAGGTGGACATCCCTGTCAAAGTGGGTTCTCAGACTTTTGGGTCCACCTTCTATGTGATGGATATCAGGCCGTCGTATTCTTGCTTGCTGGGTGGTCCTTGGATCCATGAGACTGAGGCAGTTACTTCCACACTCCATCAAATGTTGAAGTATCTGGTGAAGGGAAAGATTGTCACAGTGCGAGGTGAAGAAGAATATATGGTGAGTCACCTCAATTCCTTCCGCTACGTAGAGATGGACTGGGAATTCATAGAAACTCCTTGTCAGAATTTCGAAGAGGTCCCTCAGATCTTGGCATCAACTGAAGTTACTACCAACAAACCTCCGTTGAAGATGGCTTCTCTCAAGGACGCTAGGGTTGTGGTTGAAGAAGGTGGGTGCACCAATTGGGGTCAGCTCCCTGATTTCACTCGCGAAACTGAAAAATTTGGTTTGGGCTTTACTACAGGGGTTCAAAGGACTGTTAGGCGCGCTCGGGCTGGAAGACCTCCTCTACACATCAGTAGTCGGGGAATTAATGCAATTGAAGACAGTGAAGAGGATTCAGACATTGACAGCTGGATCTACCCAACAACCAATGGTGGACCGAATAACTAGACGACTAGGGACTTCATACATGTTTCTTTTATTCCGCAGTAATTGACTCATTTGTTTTAAGATTTGTAATAAACAATTTGAAACTTTATGGCCCGGTGCCTTGCCCGAGGCACCTTGGCTTTGCTTGTGAGGTCTATTATTTGTCATTTCATATATCATTAATAAAGCATTGAACGTTTCTTGCATACAAATTTTGCGCTCCTTGTTTTTCTTTTCTGTCTCTTACTTTATCAAAACAACTATTCTCTTACAAACACTCACGTATCATACTGCAGATCCATATCCACTCTGGATCCCATTGATAACAGCTCTGCTACTTCCAATTATGACTTCAAAAATCTGATCAACCAAGCCAAGGATGAAGGTGAGGATGATTGTGAGGTGCCTGGAGAACTTTCTAGACTATTACAGTAGGAAGAAAGGGCCATACAGCCTCATGAAGAGCCAGTTGAGTCAGTGAATTTTGGTACAGAGGAAGACAAGAAAGAGGTTAAAATAGGTGCGAATTTGGAGCCTAGTGTCAAACAACGGTTAATACAGATGCTACACGACTATGTTGAGATCTTCGCCTGGTCCTACGAAGACATGCCTGGTTTGGACACTGATATTGTGGTACATCGCCTGCCGACTAAAGAAGACTGCCCTTTGGTAAAGCAGAAGGTCCATCGTATGCGCCCTGAAATGTCAGAGAAAATCAAGGCAGAGGTCATGAAACAGTTCGATGCAGGATTCTTAGTTGTCACTTCTTATCCGCAGTGGGTTTCCAACATCGTTCTGGTACCTAAGAAGGACGGTAAGGTACGGATGTGTGTGGACTACAAAGATCTAAATAGGGAAAGCCCCAAGGATGACTTCCTGCTTCCTCACATTGATGTTCTAGTCGACAACACCGTGCAACACAAGATCTTCTCCTTCATGGATGGTTTTTCTGGCTCCAACCAGATCAAGATGGCTCCTGAGGACATGGAGAAGACAACCTTCGTTACACAGTGGGGCACCTTCTGTTACAAGGTAATGCCTTTTGGGTTAAAGAATGCTAGGGCAACTCATCAGCGCGCCATGGTCGCTTTGTTCCACGATATGATTCACCATGAGATCGAGGTTTATGTTGATGACATGATAGCCAGGTCCCAAACTAAGGAAGAGCACCTTGATCATCTCCAGAAACTGTTTGACAGGTTGAAGACGTACAAGCTAAGGTTGAATCCGAACAAGTGTACCTTCGGGGTAAGGTCTATTAAGCTTTTGGGTTTTGTTGTCAGTGATAAAGGTATTCAAGTAGACCCTACAAAGGTAAAAGCCATAGAAGAGATGCCGGCTCCCCGCATAGAAAAAGAAGTTAGAGGTTTCTTGGGATGCCCGAATTATATCGCCAGGTTCATTTCACACCTGACTGCTACTTGTGAGCCAATCTTCAAGCTGCTGAAGAAAGATCAAGTGTTAAAATGGAATGATGAATGCCAGACTGCTTTTGAAAGAATCAAAGAATACCTTCAAGAACCACCAATTCTGCTGCCTCCAATTGAAGGAAGACCTTTGATATTATACCTGACAATGCTAGACAGTTTAATGGGGTGTGTCCTGGGGCAGCATGACGAGTCTGGTCTGAGACCCGATACTCATTGCTCGAGAAAACTTGTTGCGCTTTGGCATGGGCTGCTCGCCGACTGAGACAGTATATGCTGACTCACACTACCTTGTTGATATCAAAGATGGATCTGATTAAATATATTTTCGAGAAGCCCGCCTTATCCGGGAGGATAGCAAGATTGAAGATGATCTTAACCGAGTATGACATCCAATACACAACCCAAAAAGCAATCAAGGGGAGTGTATTGGCGGATCATTTGGCGCATCATCCGTGGATGACTACCAGTCCATGAATTTCGAGTTCCCGGATGAGAATATCATGTTGGTAACCGACTGCGAAGAACCTGGACTGGATGAAGGACCCGAGGAGGGATCTCGATGGTCTATGTATTATGATGGAGCCTCAAACGCATTGGGTAATGGAATTGGCGCTGTAATTATATCTCATGAGGGCTGTCATACTCCGTTCACCGCCCGATTATGTTTTAACTGCACCAACAATATGACGGAGTATGAAGCGTGTATCATGGGTCTTCGAGCTGCTATTGACCTGAGGATTAAATTCTTGAGGGTATTCAGAGATTTCGCTTTGGTAATAAGTCATATCAAAGGCGAGTGGGATACGAAGCACCCAAATCTTATTTCTTACAAAGAGTATGTACTAACATTGCTCCCACACTTTGAGGAGGTAACCTTTGAACATTTCCCAAGAGAGAAGAATTAGTTAGAGGACGAGCTAGCTACTATGTATTCTATGTTCAAAGTTAGGTTGTACAATGAAGCTCCCCAGATTACCATTGAGAGGTTGGATGAACCCGCACACTGCTGTGAGATCGATACCGAAGAAGTGGCAGACAAACCCTAGTTTCACGAAGTCAAAATGTATCTCGAGGTTCAGGAGTATCCCGAAGGGGAATCTGTCAACGATAAGAAGTTTCTGAGAAGGTTCACTGTAAAGTTCTTTCTTAGCAATGGGATCCTCTATAAGCGTAACCATGATTCAACCTTGCTGCGGTGTGTAGACAAGAGCGAGGCAGAAAGGGTCATGGCAAAGTTACATGAAGGTACCTTCGGAACTCATTCCAATGGACATACCATGGTGAAGAAAATCCTACGGGAAAGATACTACTGGTCCACTATGGAAGCCGATTGTTATCAGCACTCTCGAACTTGTCATAAGTGCCAAATCTACGTTGATAAGGTGCATGTGCCTCCGGTCCCCTTAAATGTCCTGACAGCTCCTTGGCCCTTTGCGATGTGGGGCATCGACATGATCGACGAGATTAGACCCACCGCTTTCAATGGACATCGTTTCATCTTAGTAGCCATTGATTACTTCACGAAGTAGGTTGAGGCAGCTTCCTTTGCTACAGTAATCAAGAACGTCGTGGCGCGGTTTATCCGACACAATCTGATCTATCGATATGGTATACCAGATAGGATTATTACTGACAATGGTACAAATCTCAATAACACAATGATCACTGAGCTCTGCAAACAGTTCAAGATTCAGCATCATAACTCTTCTCCCTACCGGCCGAAGATGAATGGGGCTGTTGAAGCAGCTAACAAGACCATCAAAAAAATTATGCAGAAGATGACGGTGACATACAAAGACTGGCACGAGATGTTACCATTCGCTCTTCATGGGTACCGTACCTCAGCACGGACGTTGACAGGGGCAACACCCTACTCTTTGGTGTATGGCATGGAGGCAGTCATACCCATCGAAGTCCAGATACCCTCTCTCAAGATTAAGAAGTATGCAGGTTTGAACAAAGACGACTGGGTCCAAACCCGACTTGATCAGCTGAATCTAATCGATGAAAAGAGACTTACTGATATCTGTCATGGTCAGACGCATCAAAAGCGAATGATCAAGGCTTTTAACAAGAAAGCCAGACGTCAAGAATATCAAGTCGGGGATCTAGTGATCAAACGCATCATACTACCGCAAGGTGATCTCAGGGGAAAATGGATCCCCACACACGAAGGGCCATTTGTGGTTAAGAACATTTTCTTGGGAGGAGCTATAATTCTAACCACCATGGATGGTGACGACCTTCCTCACCCTGTCAATGCAGACATAGTGAAAATATACTACGCATAATCAAAGACCCGCTAGGTTGACTGGTCTAGGAAAAAATAAGGGCTTCCCGGTGAACCAAAAGGGTTCGGGGAAAAGTAAGGGATGAAAATGAAAAAACTGTACACCCGGCAAGTCGAAAACCCGAAAGGGAGGCTTGGGCAAAAAAGGCTATCCCGGTGGATTGAAAACCCGAAAGGGAAATCCAGGCAAAAGTTAGGGATTAATGCGTATCACTATGTCTCATTGGATCATCTTGCAACCAGACTTCGGTATCGACTATCAAGCTCAGACGGCGCCAATCAATCTGATCCACCTTCGACCAAGCAGCAAAGTGATGAGACGCTTGAAGATATAAAGGCAATAGCAGAGTTGGAACCCGATGGGATTGTTTCACATAACTGTTTTCTTTTTTTACAAATTGTAATTTCTTTCGGCGGCGTTCTCTTACTAGGACGTCAGTCTCTTTGTACAAAAGTGCATATTACGGGCCAATTGCAAAAATCAATACAATTCATTTTCACAAGAAATTTCAATTTATTTTTTCTTTTTCTGTTTTGTTTGGCATGAACGTCTAATGATTCATTTTTGATATATGCATTTGAAAATAATGGCTGCTCATAAATATTTACACAAGAAACAAAAGACGATTACTCGTAATGCCAAAAACAGGGAAAATAAGAAGTGCCCAAACCTTACAGTTACTCTGCCCATCAGGTACCGGGATAGAGCCAACTTGAGAACATGAGTAGTGGTACATACACTCCCCACAGAGTAAAAAGTATCCAAAGACAGTGATGTTAGCTTTCCCGAACAGTACATAACTCTCCCCAGCTGAGGTTCACAATCGCGAGTGAGTCAGTAAATTTTTCCCCAAGCAGGGTTTATTTCTCTCACAAGCAGAAATTCAATCTCCAACAAAATTCATTATCACCAGCAACGAAATTTCACCCCCAGCTGAGTTTACTCCTCCAGATCGGCAGGTCTACCAACAGAGTATCTCTTCCCCCAAAGTCTGGTCCCTATAGAGTTATTCTCCAGCATCTCTTCTCGGTAGAATATTCACAAATCTCCAGCAACCGTCAGGGATTTATTTTCCCCGACAGCATTTCATGAACATGTATCATGACGTGCGCATACATATTGCATACAACATAATCTCATTTATTTTGAGAACATTATCTCACCCTGCATTTCATGCATTGCATACAACTAACCCTGATATCTTTTCAGGAAGAGACGATTAGCTTCAACGAATCCAACAGTTATACAGATCACATCTACAGACAACTAATGGAAACTCAATTCCCGAAATCAAACGGGTCAACTAATCTACAATATCAAACTTATAACCTTACCCCGGTTCCTCCTGAAGTTTTACACGAACTTATCACAAAGTAACGTTACCCAGGTTCCTCCTGAAGTTTTACACAAACTTATAACCTTATCCCGGTTCCTCCTGAAGTTTTACATGAACTTATCACAAAGTAACCCTACCCAGGTTCCTTCCCAAGCCCTACTATCCCGGCTTTCATGTCGAAGTAACCCTATTATCCAGGTTCCTTCTTACAACCCTACTATCCATGCTTTCATGTCAAAGTAACCCTACTATCCAGGTTCCTTCTCACAGCCCTACTGTGATACGGTGGCAGAACCGACTGTTTGAAATGCTGGTTTGCGTTTTGCATTTTGTGTTCGCAAAATGTCGCAGTAAGAAAGAGTCGCCACCGACTTTTATTTCATCCAAACGGATAAGAAAAAAGTACAGAAAAAAATCCTTTTTCGAGATATTCTGAGTACGGGGGTAGATTATAGAAAGGGAAGGTGTTAGCACCCTTTCTATCCATGGTTTTCCATGGGCTCTTAGGTACTTGCTCATCTTTTTAAAATTGCTTGTGTATGTGCTTTGTTTTGAAAAGTTTGACTTCGTGATAACCCTTGTATCAGTCCTCAGGGGTGTGACGAAGTTTGTTTTAAAAATTTGTTTGAAAGGTGTTTGTGTGAAAAGATTTGTTTTGAGCAAGTACCTACTAGCATCTACCTACTCGAAAAAAAGATTGTTTCCATTCTCGTTTCCTTTAGACAGCGCCATCCTACTATTGAGAAATAGGTAGCACCATCGTTGGATTTGTAAGGGTCAATTCGAAAGGGACGTACAACCACTAAAGCAATGTTAGGACGACTTAGTAATAACCCTAAAGTCTTAAGATCATATTCGAGGCAACATTTCCGAGGCAACCTTTCTGAGGTAACATTCCGAGGCAACATCCAAACGGGACATTTGATCTTTTTTAGACAGAAGGGTAATCACTAAGACACCCTATACTTAATGATCGTTTACCGAAGGCAACCAAAGTGAGATTATACCCTAAGAGTGATATGTGCGAGTGATTAGCTTCAGTTATTTGTCTTTGCACATTAGGGTTTTCTAACTGTATTAAATTTTCATGCGATCTTGTCATACAATCCTATTAACATACACCTAGACAGTTAAATATTTGCGAGAATTAAAATGCGAGAAAGTAAACCTACACTATTACAAGGCTTCAGGGAGGGGATTAATTACATAGCCAAAAACCCGCAAAATATGATAAATAAAAGAAAGTCATAGATTAAACTATTACAAACCATGAACAATTACATCAATATTGTAAGAATAATAAACACGCGCGATGAATCGAATACGAGACAAATAGGGTTTTGGCCCTATCTTAAACCTAATTGCGATTAGTTAAAAATGTTTTTGTTATGTTTTAAGAAAATAATGGAATTGTTAAAATTAAAGGAAAATCCTAAATTTAATTATTTCTAAATTAATTTATTCTAAAACCTATTTTTTGTATTTTTATTTAAGAAAAAGAGCAAAATTGAATTTAATCAAAAGTTAACCTAATTTCTATTTTTTATTTTATTTATTAAAGCAAATTATAATTTCCCTAAATTAGACTAAATTAAATTAAAATGGTAAATTTCATTAAAAAAGTCTAATCCTAATTTTTGTGAATTCTTGATTTTTATGATTTTAATGAAAAAAAGATTAATTAGTGAACAAAAAAATAGTTAAAGAAAAAAATAATTAAAATAAATAAGCAAAGAAAGATTGAGATGGGCCTGCATCAGCAAATGGTAGAGGTGTGATTTGAGATTCTGAGCCCAACTAAACCAGGCCCGTTTGGAATTTGTTGGATTCGCTGCACACGTTGACTTAGGATGCAGAATGGTCCTTCAGTTAAATGCGTTAGATCATGGCTAGCTGATGAATCTGACGGTTGGATCTTGATGCCTCATGATGGACTCTAAAGGGCGTGACGTACTGGAACCTATAGAGGAATTCAGGAAAATGCAAAAGTACCACGCCTGGGGTCGAACCCAGGACATGTACCTTATAGCCTCTCCCTCTTGCCAACTGCGCTGGAATCTTTAGTCATAATATTAGTGAAATAAATAAAACAAAAGGCAAACAAGGTGCTAGTGCTGAATCCAAATGACACGCATGCGCTGTGGGGCCCTGGGAGCTTGAGTGGACCAACCGGTTTTGGAGAGAGGAAGAAATCATTTGATCCCAGCCAATGAGGTCATAGGAAATAGCCACGCAGGCTTTGGCCGCCCCCTGCAAAAATCAAACCATCGGCCCTGGTGTCTCCGGTCACCTTCTCAAGCGACCCTCCAAGACCGATCCTGCAAAACACGCGTCATCAAGGTATAAAAAGGACCCTACCCCCCTTAAAATTTCCCCAAGAATCCAATGGTAATATCCATTCATCCTAAAATTGCATGTATCATAAAATTCGAAGCTTGCTTCTTCCCAAACCCTAACAATGGTGTCTTACGATTTTGGGCTTATTCCTCACATGAAATACGTCCAAAATTTGATGAATAATGCCAATAGTATGAATATGCAAGCATAACGTATTTATATTAAAGATGGAACGAGTTTTAGAAATCGAAAAGTTACCAATATGAGAGGGCTGGGTTGGCACGATTTGGTAGGCTTTGGCCCTTGCAACTGGTCTGGTTCCACTCCTAGAAATCTCAGAATGATGATGGAGTGCTTGGAATCGAGGGAAAGGGGCTGGCTTGAAAGTTTGTAGATTACACCACTTCATTAAATTTTGAGAAACTTTTCCCTTGAGGCAGGTTGCGTATCCTCTCCCCTTTAGGGTTGGAATGTCTTGCTTAAATAGTGAATCAACATTAGGTTAACATATATGAACTAAATCAAATTATTTGAATAAGTTTTCAAAATAAATCCTATATTTCCTATTTTGAAGATTCTCCCCCCTTTATCAATCTTACACAATTTCTTTTGGTTATTGTCAGCATGTATGGATTGTGGTTCAATGCAAAATCAAATCAAAACAAATCTTTACTATTTTTTGCTATTTATTTGAATTAATTTGACTTTTTAATGATAAAATCAAAATAAAATAAATAAATAAATCAAAAGGTGAATGGGTGATGATTTGGATCGTGGACTATGTTAGGAATGAGATGCAAGCATAAAAAGTTGGGCCCATTTAGCAAAAAATGCAAATTTGAGCATGTTTGACTTTTGGTAATTTTTCAAAAAGGGTCAACTTGGCCAATGCATAACTCTCTCAATTTTGACCCTAGAAAGGTGTTCTTGGACTTTTTAGAAATCTTAGGATGTCCTCTAAGCAACCCTGTTGATCTCATCTCAATTGAGTCTTCCATGTTCATGTATGAAGCCTTGACCCAAAAGGTGTTTTTGTTGACTTTTCAAAATGACCTATAATGTCCAAATTCATATCTTCTTGTGAGTGCATATTTTGAACTTGGGAGCTGAAGATGAATTGTAGGGAAATGCATTATCTTCAAAATTAGCTTTATATGGGTCATTTTTGATAAAGTATGAGAAAGATATGCTTGGTCAAAGTTGAGTTGACTTTTCCTACAAAACCCTAATTTAGCCACTTTTGGGTTTTGATGAATTTTGGGTAATCCTTGATGAATCATGATCAACCCTTGATCAAATGATGAATTATACTTCAAAATGAGTATGTTGATCAAAAATCTTGAAGTTTGACTGTATGTGGGCCATAGTTGACTTTTGACCTAGTGTAGTTGATTTTCAGGCCTTTGAGCAATTGACTGAGCAAACTTCTTCTGCAAGGCTTGAAACTTGACATGGATGATCTTTAGAACATATTAGGACAATGGTGAGCATTTAGAATCCTTTGGACTCAAACATCTTGATGCAAAATGAAACCCTAATTTGAGTTAGACTGGCTTAGGAGAGAGTTTGTCTGGTCAACTCTTGAACTTCCTTGAGCAATTTGAGGAACTCACTTGCCCTGTGTTGAGAAATATGGGAGGGAAAATTTTGGGGTACAACATTTTCCCCTGTTCATTCTTCTTAAACCTGAGGATGTAGATTGGCTTGTCCTCCTTTCGTAATCTGAAGGTAGAAGATGATTGAACACTAGAGTGCCCAGAAATTTGCACTCGCGTGAAGTGATACATGTCTTGTGATATCGGGAATGGGCTTATAGATGCCATTTGGTAGCTGCTAGATAATTGTCGGAGATGAGCTTAAAGATACCGTTCAAAGAAGCGTCGATCACATAGGAGATTCCTTTGCGAGAACCCGTATACCTGTTGTCTGAGGAGGATTCCGCTAGGGAACGTTGGTCTCTATCTTGAGAGAAATAGAGTTTTAAGAGCTTCAGTTGTCTGTTACTCTACTGGGGAATAGTTCCGACTTGGGAAACGGAAATAAATTTTGTGTTTGGTCAGGGTACATGCTGCACCGCGACTTACTGGGGAAATGTGAAATTAATTATGTTTGATGGGGTCCAGGTCTTACAGTGTTGTGGACTGTTGTCTGGAGATAAGAGAAAAGAAACCTGGATGGTAAGGTTATGAGAAGGAACCTGGATAGTAGGGTTACTTCGATGTGAAAGCCTAGATAGTAGGGCTGTGAGAAGGAACCTGGATAGTAGGGTTACTTCGATATGAAATCCTGGGTAGTAGGGATGTGAGAAGGAACCTGGATAGTAGGGTTACTTCGATATGAAAGCCTGGGTAGTAGGGTTGTGAGAAGGAACCTGGATAGTAGGGTTACTTCGATATGAAAGCTTGGATAGTAGGGCTGTGAGAAGGAACCTGGATAGTAGGTTTACTTCGATATGAAAGCCTGGGTAGTAGGGCTGTGAGAAGGAACCTGGATAGTAGGGTTACTTCGATATGAAAGCCTGGGTAGTAGGGCTGTGAGAAGGAACCTGGATAATAGGGTTACTTCGATATGAAAGCCTGGGTAGTAGGGTTGTGAGAAGGAACCTGGATAGTAGGGTTACTTCGATATGAAAGCTTGGATAGTAGGGCTGTGAGAAGGAACCTGGATAGTAGGGTTACTTCGATATGAAAGCCTGGGTAGTAGGGCTGTGAGAAGGAACCTGGATAGTAGGGTTACTTCGATATGAAAGCCTGGGTAGTAGGGCTGTGAGAAGGAACCTCGATAGTAGGGTTACTTCGATATGAAAGCCTGGGTAGTAGGGCTTCTTTGGTTGCACCGATGATTACTCTGTTTTAGCTTTTAAGTGTTGATCATGGACTTGCTGGAAATTGTTGATAATAATTTCTTTCCTGAAATAAATACAGGGTTAGTTATGTGCGATGCATGAGAAGCATTGTATGCTGACATTCCCAAATAAATGAGACAATGTTATATGTGATGTATGCACATGTCATGATGTATGAACATGAAATGCTGACGTGATAATCTGAATCTGGGGAAATAAATCCCTGATTTCTATGAAAACCATAGTTCCTCCATCTCTGTCGGGGATGGTGAACAAAGATGACCGTGTTGGGGACTTGCCCCTTGGCTGGTAAATATTCTGCCGAATGAGACTCTGTCTGAGGATAACTCTGCGGGGAATAACTCTATTGGAGATGAGATACTCTATCGATGGATCATGCTGATTTGGAGAAATAAACTCAGCTGGGTATGAGTTTCTGTTGCTGGTGATAATGAATTTTGTTGGAGATTAAATTTCTGCTTGTGAGAGAAATAAACTCTACTTGGGGAAAAATTTACTGGCTCACACGCAATTGTGAACCTTAGATGGGAAGAGTCACGTCTTGCTTGGGGAAGCTGACATCACCGTATTTGGGTAATTTTTACTCTGTGGGGAGTGTATGTACCACTTCTCATGTTCTCCAGTTGGCTCTATCCTTGTACCTGATGGGCAAAGCAACTGTAAGGTTTTGGACACTTCTTGTTTGTCCCTGTTCCTGGAATTACGAGTAATCGTCTTTTGTTTCTTATGTAAATATTTATGAGCAACCATATTTTCAAATGCATATATCAAAAATGAATCATTGGACGTTCTTGCAAAACAAAACAGAAAAAGAAAAAACAAGTTGAAATTTCTTGTGAAAATGAATTGTATTGATTTTTGAAGTTGGCCTGTAATAGGCGTTTTGTACAAGGAGGCTGACATCCCAGTAAGAGAACGCCGCCGAAAGAAACTACAATTTGTGTAAAAGAAATAAAACAACTATGTGAAACAATCCCATTGGGTTCCAACTCTGCTATTGCCCTTATTTCTTCAAGCGTCTCATCACTTTGCCGCTTGGTCGAAGGTAGATCAGATTGATTGGCGCCGTCTTAGCTTGATAGTCGATACCGAAGTCTGGTTGCAAGATGATCCAATGAGACATAGTGTTACGCTTCAATCCCTAATTTTTTCCTGGACCGCCCTTTCGGGTTTTCAGTCCACCGGGATACCCTTTTTTGCCCAAGTCGCCTTTTCAGGTTTTCGACTTGCCGGGTGTACAGTTTTTTTATATTTTCAATCCTTTACTTTTGCTCGAACCCTTTTGGTTTGCCGGGAAGCCCTTATTTTTGCCTAGGCCAGTCAACCTAGCGGGTCTTTGATTATGCGTAGTATTTTTTCACTATGTCTGCATTGATGGGGTGAGGAAGGTCGTCACCATCCATGGTGGTTAGAATCATAGCTCCTCCCGAGAAAATGTTCTTAACCACAAATGACCCTTCGTATGTGGGGGTCCATTTGCCTCTGGAATCACCTTACGGAAGTATGATGCATTTGATCACCAGATCCCCAACTTGATATTCTTGACGTCTGACTTTCTTGTTAAAAGCCATGATCATTCACTTTTGATACGCATGACCATGACAAATAGCAGTAAGCCTCTTTTCATCAATTATATTCAGCTGATCAAGTCGGGTCTGGATCCAGTCGTCTTCGCTCAAACCCGCATCCTTCATAATCCTGAGAGAGGGTATCTGGACTTCGATGGGTAGGACTGCCTCCATGCCATACACCAGAGAGTAGGGTGTTGCCCCTGTCGACGTCCGTGCTGAGGTGCGGTACCCATGAAGAGCGAATGGTAACATCTCATGGCAGTCTTTGTATGTAACCGTCATCTTTTGCACAATCATCTTAATGTTCTTGTTAGCCGCTTCAACAGCCCCATTCATCTTCGGCGGGTAGGGAGAAGAGTTATGATGCTGAATCTTGAACTGTTTACAGAGCTCGGTGATCATTGTATTATTGAGATTTGTACCATTGTCAGTGATGATCCTCTCTGGTACACCATATCGATAGATCAAATTGTGTCGGATAAACTGCACCACGACGTTCTTGGTTACTGTAGCAAAGGAAGCTGCCTCGACCCACTTCGTGAAATAATCAATTGCTACCAGAATGAAGCGATGCCCGTTAGACGCAGTGGGTCTGATCTCACCAATCATGTCGAAGCCCCACATTGCAAAGGGCCAATGAGCTGTCAAAACATTCAGAGGAACTTGAGGTACATGCACCTTATCATCATAGACTTGGCACTTATGACAGGTCCGAGAGTGCTGATAACAATCGGCCTCCATAGTGGACCAGTAATATCCTTCCCGTAGGATCTTCTTCGCCATGGTATGTCCACTGGAATGAGTTCTGAAGGTACCTTCATGTATCCCTACCATGATTCTTTCTGCCTCATTCTTGTCTACGCACCTCAGTAAGGTTGAATCATGGTTACGCTTATAGAGGACACCATTACTGATGAAGAACTTCGCAACGAACCTTCTCAAGAACTTCTTATCATTAACAGATGCACCCTCGGGGTACTCTTGAGCCTCAAGATACCTCTTTACCTCGTGAAACCAGGGTTTATCTGCTACCTCTTTAGTCTCAATGTCACAGCAATGTGCGGGTTCGTTCAACCTCTCAATGGTAATCTGGGGAGCTTCATTGTCCCACCTGACCTTGAACATAGAAGGCATGGTAGCTAACGCGTCCGCTAACTGGTTCTCTTCTCTAGGGAAATGTTCAAAGGTTATCTCCTCAAACTGTGGGTGCAATGTCAGTACATACTTTTTGTAAGGAATAAGATTTGGGTGCTTCGCATCCCATTCACCTTTGATCTGACTTATCACCAGAGCGGAATCTCCGAATACACTCAAGAACTTAATCCTCAGGTCAATAGCAGCTCGAAGACCCATGATACATGCTTCATACTCCGCCATATTGTTGGTGCAGTTAAAACATAATCGGGCGGTGAATGGAGTATGACAGCCCTCAGGAGATATAATTACAGCGCCGATGCCGTTACCCAAAGCGTTCGAGGCTCCATCAAAATACATAGACCATCGGGATCCCTCCTCGGATCCTTCATTCGGTCCAGGTTTTTCGCAGTCGGTCACCAACATGATTTTCTCATCCGGGAACTCGAAATTCATGGACTCGTAGTCATCCACAGCCTGATGCGCCAAATGATCTGCCAACACACTCCCATTGGTTGCTTTTTGGGTTATGTATTGGATGTCGTACTCAGTTAGAATCATCTTCCATCTCACTATTCTTCTGGAGAGAGCGGGCTTCTCAAAAATATACTTGATTGGATCCATCTTTGATATCAATAGGGTAGTGTGAGTCAGCATATACTGTCTCATCCAGCGAACAGCCCATGCAAAAGCACAACAAGTTTTCTCGAGCAGTGAGTATCGGGTCTCACAGTCGATAAAGTTTTTGCTAAGGTAATAAATGGCATGCTCTTTTCGGCCAGACTCGTCATGCTTCCCCAACACGCACCCTATTGAATTGTCCAGCACTGTCAAGTATAAAATCAAAGGTCTTCCTTCAATTGGAGGCATCAAAATTGGCGGTTCTTTAAGATATTCTTTGATTCTTTCGAAAGCGGTCTGGAATTCGTCATTCCAATTTACCACTTGATCTTTCTTTAGAAGCTTGAAGATTGGGTCACAAGTAGCAGTTAGATGTGAAATGAACCGGGCGATGTAATTTAGACGTCCCAGGAAACCTCTAACTTCTTTTTCTATGCGGGGAGCCGACATCTCTTGTATGGATTTTACCTTTGCAGCGTCCACCTGAATACCTGTGTCGCTGACAACAAAACTCAGAAGCTTACCAGACCTGACCCCGAAGGTACACTTGTTCGGATTCAACCTCAACTTGTACGTCTTCAACCTGTCGAACAGTTTCTAGAGATGATCAAGGTGTTCTTCCTCAGTTTGAGACCTGGTTATCATGTCATCAACATAAACCTCGATCTCATGGTGAATCATGTCGTGGAACAAAGCGACCATGGCGCGCTGATAAGTTGCCCCAACATTCTTCAACCCGAAAGACATTACCTTGTAATAGAAGGTGCCCCACTGTGTAACGAAGGTTGTCTTCTCCATGTCCTCAGGAGCCATCTTGATCTGGTTGTAGCCAGAAAAACCATCCATGAAGGAGAAGATTTTATGCTGCACGGTGTTGTCGACTGGAACATCAATGTGAGGAAGAGGAAAGTCATCCTTGGGGCTTGCCCTGTTCAGATCTCTATAGGCCACACACATTTGTACCTTACCGTTCTTCTTAGGTACCGGAACAACATTGGCAACCCACTACGGATAAGAAGTGACAACTAAAAATCCTGTGTCGAACTGTTTCATGGATTCTGTCTTGATTTTCTCTGACATTTCAGGGCACATACGGCGGACCTTATGCTTTACCGGAGGGCAGTCTTCTTTGGTTGGCAGGCGATGTACCACAATATCAGTTTCCAAACCAGGCATATCTTCATAGGACCAAACGAAGATCTCAACATAGTCGCGTAGCATTTGTATCAACCGTTGCTTTACACTAGGCTCCAGATTCGCCCCTATTTTGACCTCTTTCATGTCTTCCTTTGTACCCAAATTTACTGATTCAACCGGCTCTTCATGAGGCTGTATGACCCTCTCTTCCTGCTGTAACAGTCTAGCAAGTTCTCCAGGCACCTCACAATCATCCTCACCTTCGTCCTCAGCTTGGTCGATCGTATTTTCGAAGTCATAATTGGCAGTCGCAGAACTGTTATCAATGGGATCCAGAGTGGATATGGATCTGCATTATGATACGTGAGTGTGTGTAAGAGAATAACTGTTTTAATAAAGCGAGAGACAGAAAAGAAAAACAAGGAGCGCAAAATTTGTAATGTAAGAAACGTCCAATGTTTTATTAATGATATATGAAATGACAAATAATAAGCCCTCACAAGCAAAGCCAAGGTGCCTCGGGCAAGGCACCAGGCCGTAAAGTTTCAAACTGTTTATTACAAATCTTAAAACAAAAAGTCAATTACTGCGGAATAAAATAAACAGGTATGAAGTCCTTCGCCGTCCAGTTGTTCAGTCCACCATTGGTTGTTGGGTAGATCCAGCTGTCGATGTTTGAATCTTCTTCACTGTCTTCAATTGCATTAACCCCCCGATTGCTGATGTGTAGAGCAGGTCTTCTGATCCGTGCGTGCCTAACAGCCCTTTGAGCCCCTGTAGTAAATCCCAAACCAAATTTGTCAGTTTTGTGAGTGACATCAGGGAGCTGACCCCAATTAGTACACCCACCTTCTTCAATTACAGCCCTGGCGTCTTTGAGAGAAGCCATCTTCAACGGAGGTTTGTTGGTAGCAGCTTCAGCTGATGCCGAGAACTGAGGGACTTCTTCGAAATTTTGACAAGGCGTTTCTATGAATTCCCCGTCCATCTCCATGTAGCAGAAGGAATTGAGATGACTCACCATATACTCCTCTTCACCTCGTACCGTGACAATCTTTCCCTTCACCGGGTATTTCAGCATTTGATGGAGCGTGGAAGTCACTTCCCTAGCCTTATGAATCCAAGGAAGACCCAGCAAGCAAGAATATGATGATATGATATCCATTACATAGAAGGTGGACCCAAAGGTCTGAGAACCCACCTTGACAGGGATGTCCACCTCCCCGTGCACCATCCTTTTTGACCCATCAAAAGCCCTTACCACAATGTTACTTGGCTTTAGAATCAAACCTTCACAATCCAGACGGTCTAGCGCTTTCTTCGGTAGAACATTCAGTGAGGACCCGATATCTACTAGTACATGGGCCATAGTGGTGCCCCTGCACTCGATCGAGACATGCAGAGCATCATTATGATTTCTCCCCTTAGCAGTCAGATCTGCATCTGAAAATCATAACCCATTGTCAACAGTCAGGCTAGCCACACAATCTTTGAACTGATTTGCAGAAGTTTCCTGCGACACATGCGTAGTCTTGAGAAACACATTCAAAGCCTTCGCATGGGCTTCAGAACATAATAACAGGGACAACATGGAGATCTTTGACGGGGTCTACCCCAGCTGTTCGACCACGTTGTAGTCGCTCTTCTTGATAATTTTCAATATTTCCTCTATCTCTTGTTTCGAAGTTTCTACAATGATCTTCTTAGGTGCCTCCGTCCGGGCAGGCTCACCTATGATTTCTTTGCCTTGAGACCCAGATGGCTCGGCGACGGGGGTGATGACTGGAGTAGGAACTGGGACAATAGTTAATGTACTAGTAAACGGAGTGACAACAGGTTTTTGGACAGTCGGAGGGGAAATCTCAGGAGAAAAGAGTCTTCCACTCCTGGTGACCTTGCTTGTCCCTACAATATTACTAATATCCGTATCAACTTCTTCAGCCCTCAGATCTTGTTTAACGCCATGGTAATATACATCAGCACCATAATGCCATGGGATGGCCTTATCTGAGATATATGGGATGGGACCAGAAGCGGAGATTATTAATGGAGTAATTCTTGGAACGGGTGTAACCCTAACAGGTTTTCTCGAGGAAACCTTGGAAGGGTTGGCGGAAATGGTTAGGATGGAAACATCTTCAAACGGAATCATAGTCTTATCAAACAAAATTTCTTTAATATCCATCAGGCGCTGAACATCTGACTTTAATAAACAGCAACCGGAAGGCAGAATTGAACACATGTGGCAACCTTCACCACATCCCGAAAATAAACCGACCAACAACAAATTCTTCTTAACCGTCATCAAAGGAGTCGAAATTTCTTCCACAGAGGTCACATTGGGCATAGGAGCAGTTATAAAATTTGGTTTTTCTGGAGCATCAAACTCAATCTCTTTAGCTTCCAGCAGATCTTGCACTTTATTCCTCAGAGCCCAATAATCGTTCGTGTCGTGGCCAGGACTTTCTGAATGGTATGCACACCGTGCGTTGGGATTGTATCTGGGAGAAGCAGTGTTTGGATTCTTGGGGGCCTCTTTCAAGGTTGCCAAGTTGGATTTTAACAGATGAGGCAGAACTTTAACTAAAGTCATGTTGATGCGGGTAAACTGCCGTTGTGGTCTTTCCACCCTTTGCTGATTGTTGCGTTGTGGAGCAACCGTGGGTCTTTGTATCACTACAACATTTACTACTTGACGGTGTTCAGGTCTTCTTTGGCCCCTCGGGCCATAGACTGCACTAGCTTCCTTCTTACCGGTGAAAGGCTTCTTTGCTGCACTTGATGAAACATCCTTCTGTATCTTACCACTTCGGATACCTGCTTCCACTCTCTCTCCAGTCAGAATTAATTCAGTAAACCCAGATGAAGAACTACCAATCAAGTGATTGAAAAATGGACCAGCTAACGTCCCTAGAAACATGTCAACCAACTCCCTATCAGAAAAAGGGGGTTGGACTCTTCCAGCCAAGTCTCTCCACTTTTGAGCATAATCCTTAAAACCTTCACCTGTACCCATGGACATACCCTGGAGCTGAGTATGAGTAGGAGCAAGGTCGGCGTTATACTGATACTTCCTGTAAAAAGCAGCAGCAAGGTCTTCCCAGTTTCGGACACTGACTCCTTCCAACTGATAAAACCATTCAAGTTGAGTCCCTGACAGACTATCTTGAAAGAAGTGTACCCACAAATTTCTATCAGCATTGTGGGGTTGGATTTTTCTTACGTAAGAGCGGAGATGGAGTTTTAGACAAGATACTCCGTCGTACTTGGCAAAAACCGGAGCTTTGAACTTATGAGGGATCACCACTCCCGATACCAGTCCCAGTTCTCTGAAATCCAAACCAGGGATCTTCTGAATCTCCATAGCACTCAGACGGTCTTCTAGTTGCTTGTACCTATCCTCAGCAGGAGGATATTTCTCATCATCGTAATCCGTATCGTTATCAGAAACTGCTGGACTAGGGTCCTTTACCCTTTCTTTATTCTCCCCGTCCTTGGATGAGGAGGTCAGATCAGTTGGTTGTCTCAACCTTTCTCTGAATCTTCTACCTATGTTCAGAATACTGACCTTCTTCTTCTTCTTCTTCTCTTTCAGAATAAGGGTCTTCAGATCCTCTTGCCCTTTAGCCAGACTTATGAACATCTGTTGGAATTGGGCGTTCTGTGCCTGAAGATCTTTGATGTCTTGATCAGAAGACATTTCTGCTGAAATAAACAGCGAAGAAGATGAGAAACCTGTAATGGCACCTATAATGATGTGCATGCTAATGGGACGTGCATGTAATGATTTCAAAGACTTTGGGAGATTTAAATTTGCAAACCAAAAATAAACAAACTTTATTAGATTAACTTTGAAAGGTTCAACAATGCCTTTAAGGCGTTACAAAGAAGTAAATAAAACAAACTCTAAAAACTAGAAAAAGCAAAATCAAAAGTCCCATGGACGCTTCCTCTTTGTTCCGATGTAGTCATTGATCACTCTTTCTTCATCGAGCTGCCTGGTGAGCTTCAAAATCTTCCTTTCTTGCTCATGGTACTTTTCCCGGTAAATATCCCTCTCAATCTTCAGCTGAATCCAAGACCTCTGCAACTCCCCAGGATCGGTGGGCATGTAAGGATAGAGAACCGTGTAAGGAATTCCCTCTTTGTTAGTGGGTTCCACAATCACTAGTAATACAGCCTCATAGGGCATCCCAAGATTCTGGGCATGAGCTCGGACCCATTGGAGGTAAGGCTGCATAGGAAGGGAAGTCCTTGGTCCCAGCTCTTGGGAGTCAGATCTGTTCACCATTCCCCAAGCTCGTATAAACCTCCGGCGGTGCTCCTTAACGTCCTCCTTGTAGTCAAATACAATGTCCTCAAGAAGCATCTCATGGGGACCATCTCTCTGAGCACAACCAAATTGTCGTAAAGCTATACAAGGATTATAAGTTATACCCCCTCTGATTCCAAGCAATGGGACATTAGGGTATCCCCCACAACGGCCAATAACAACAGTGTCTTCCATAGCCCGGGAACTCCAAAGAATATCTGTATGGGCAAGTGACATTATTCTGTAGGACCAACCCAAACCTTCTTCATTCTTCAGCACAGACTTAGGGAGGTGCGAAATAAACCACCTCGACAGCAACGACATGCAACACATAAGAGTCCCTCTTCTTCGCACGGTACGAGTATAGAGGGCATGCAAGATATCATCCAGCAGGGTAGGTACAACATTGCGAGAAAGGAAAATCTTGACAGCATTCACATCTACAAAGGAATTCGGATTCATCAAGAGAACCAAACCATAGATAAGGAGAGCCAAGATATCTTCGAAAGCCTGAAAATCCAAATTATCCCAGAATAGTTGAGCCTGGTCTATCAAAATTTTGGCTAGAAAACCTTCAACCCCGCTTCGTGTTTCCCAATTGGATACTACATCAGTCCGTTTCAAATGCAGAGCTGAGGCAATGTCTTCTGGTCTAGGAACTTCTTCCATACCTGCGAAGGGTACCTGTTCAAGGATGGATATGCCCAATAGGTGAGAGAACTCTTCCAAGGTGGGAACCGGCTGGTAGTCTGGAAAGGTGAAGCAATGACGCACATGATCGAAGAACTGGAAAAGTACACTCATCATCTGCTCATCAAGATTTGAAGTGACCAGGCTGAGAAGTTGACCGTCTCTCTTAATGAACATAGAAGTCTTTGAAACTCTTGAGGCTAGCTCTTTAAGTTGCGCAGGTATTTGTACAAAGTTGACTCGGATGGTATTTCTACGCACGGAAGCCATAATCTGCAAAACAGAACAAAGATAAATTCCCTTGGTCTTTGAAATGGTTAGTATAATGAAATATAAATGCCATGTTTATGATGCATGATGTCATGGTAAACCACAGGTATAGAAAACATAGATATTGCAAACACAGTCAAATCACACAAAACCCTTAGGTTTAAGGCTTGCATGAGGTCAAAGGTAGTACCCTCTTGAAGTTAAGTTGGTTTCAACCTGTCCTAGCAAAATTAACCGGGTTCTAGAGGATCTCAATATCACTGACCATCCTCCATCAGTCATGGTTTCAGCTCGCGCAATCTTTTCTTGCGGCCGGAACTATCTCGAGAGTATGGTCTCAATGAGTGTAGCGTCGAGTATCAACTAGTTCTCATCTCTACACCGAGGCCGGCTATCTCTCTACTTTCTAATGGCCAAGTTTGGCGATTAAAGGTTCTAAGGTCAGTTGATGCTTAACGACACCATGCAACGGACCCGTATTCTCCTCGTTTCTCCATAAGGGATACCGGTACCAACCAATGTGCCACATCAACGTAGCTACTACTTCAACCGTATCGGTCTACACCGTACAGTTCCCTCACAGTCTATTGCTACTTACCTAAAAGGTATCCCCATATCCGGGTTAGGATCTATAGTAACTCCCGAACAAAACCCTTAAAAGTAAAGCAATCAAAACACCCAAGAGAAGAAATTATGATGAACTAAATCCTAAGGTATACCCCACTTATTAAGCCCCCAGCAGAGTCGCCAGTTCTTTGATACAGTGGCAGAACCGACTATTTTGAAATGCTGGTTTGCGTTTTGCATTTTGTGTTTGCAAAATGTCACGGTAAACAAGAGTCGTCACCGACTTTTATTTCATCCAACCGGAAAGGAAAAAAGTACAGAAAAAAATCCTTTTTCGAGATATTCTGAGTAAGGGGGGTAGATTATAGAAAGGGAAGGTGTTAGCACCCTTTCTATCCATGGCTTTCCATGGCCTCTTAGGTACTTGCTCATATTTTTGAAATTGCTTGTGTATGTGCTTTGTTTTGAAAAGTTTGACTTCGTGATAACCCTTGTATCAGTCCTCAGGGGTGTGACAAAGTTTGTTTTAAATTTTTTTGAAAGGTGTTTGTGTGAAAAGATTTATTTTGAGCAAGTACCTACTAGCATCTACCTACTCGAAAAAAAGATTGTTTCCATTCTCGTTTCCTTTAGACAACGCCATCCTACTATTGAGAAATAGGTAGCACCGTCGTTGGATTTGTAAGGGTCAATTCGAAAGGGACGTACGACCACTAAAGCAATGTTAGGATGACTTAGTAATAACCCTAAAGTCTTAAGATCATATTTGAGGAAACATTTCCGAGGAAACCTTTCCGAGGAAACATTCCGAGGCAACATCCGAACGGGACATTCCGAGGCAACATGCCTCATGATGGACTCCAAAGGGCGTGACGTACTGGAACCTATAGAGGAACTCAGGAAAATGCAAAAGTACCACGCCTGGGGTCGAACCCAGGACATGTACCTTATAGCCTCTCCCTCTTGCCAACTGCGTTGGAATCGTTAGTCATAATATTAGTGAAATAAATAAAATAAAAGGCAAACAAGGTGCTAGTGCTGAATCCAAATGACACGCATGCGCTGTGGGGCCCTGGCAGCTTGAGTGGACCAACCGGTTTTGGAGAGAGGAAGAACTCGTTTGATCCCACCCAGTGAGGTCATGGGAAATAGCCACGCAGGCTTTGACCGCCCCCTGCAAAAATGAAACCACCGGCGCTGGTGTCTCCGGTCACCTTCTCCGGCGACCCTCCAAGACCGATCCTACAAAACACGCGTCATCAAGGTATAAAAAGGACCCTACCCCCCTTAAAATTTCCCCAGGAATCCAATGGTGATATCCATTCATCCTAAAAATTCTTGTATCATAAAATCCGAAGCTTGCTTCTTCCCAAACCCTAACAATGGTGTCTTGCGATTCTGGGCTTATTCCTCACATGAAATACGTCCAAAATTTGATGAATAATGCCAATAGTATGAATATGCAAGCATAATGTATTTATATTAAGGATGGAACGATTTTTAGAAATCGAAAAGTTACCAATATGAGAGGGCTAGGTTGGCACGATTTGGTAGGCTTTGGCCCTTGCAACTGGTCTGGTTCCACTCCTAGAAATCTCAGAATGATGATGGAGTGCTTGAAATCGAGGGAAAGGGGCTGGCTTGAACGTTTGAAGATTACACTACTTCTTTAAATTTTGAGAAACTTCTCCCTTGAGGCAGGCTGTGTATCCTCTCCCCTTTAGGGTTGGAATGTCTTGCTTAAATAGTGAATCAATATTAGGTTAACATATATGAACTAAATCAAATGATTTGAATAAGTTTTCAAAAATAAATCCAATATTTCCTATTTTGAAGATTCTCCTCCCTTTATCAATCTTACACGATTTCTTTTGGTTATTTCCAGCATGTATGGATTGTGGTTCAATGCAAAATCAAATCAAAACAAATCTTTACTATTTTTTGCTATTTATTTGAATTAATTTGATTTTTAATGATAAAATCAAAATAAAATAAATAAATAAAGCAAAATGTGAATGGGTGATGATTTGGATCGTGGACTATGTTAGGAATGATATGCAAGCATAAAAAGTTGGGCCCATTTAGCAAAAAATGCAAATTTGAGCATGTTTGACTTTTGGCAATTTTGCAAAAAGGGTCAACTTCGCCAATGCATAACTCTCTCAATGTTGACCCTAGAGAGATGTTCTTGGACTTTTTAGAAAGCTTAGAATGTCCTCTAAGCAACCCTGTTTGTCTCATCTCAATTTAGTCTTCCATGTTCATGTATGAAGCCTTGGCCCAAAAGGTGTTTTTGTTGATTTTTCAAAATGACTTATAATGTCCAAATTCATATCTTCTTGTGAGTGCATATTTTGAATTTGGGAGATGAAGTTGAATTATAGGTAATTTCATCCTCTTCAAAATGAGCTTTCGATGGGTCATTTTTGATAAAGTATGAGAAAGTTATGCTTGGTAAAAGTTGAGTTGACTTTTCCTGCAAAACCCTAATTTAGCAACTTTTGGGTTTTGATGAATTATGGGTAATCCTTGATGAATCACGATCACCCCTTGATCAAATGATGAATGATACTTCAAAATGAGGATGTTGACCAAAAATCTTGAAGTTTGATTGTATGTGGGCCACAGTTGACTTTTGACCTAGTGCAATTGATTTCCAGGCCTTTGAGCAATTGACTGAGCAAACTTCTTCTGCACGGCTTGAAACTTGACATGGATGATCTTGAGAACATATTAGGTCAATGGTGAGCATTTGGAATCCTTTGGACTCAAACATCTTGATGCAAAATGAAACCCTAATTTGAGTTAGACTGGCTTAGGAGAGAGTTTGTTTGGTCAACTCTTGAACTTCCTTGAGCAATTTGAGGAACTCGCTTGCCCTGTGTTGAGAAATATGGGAGGGAAAATTTTGGGGTACAACACCTACTATCCAGGCTTTCATGTCGAAGTAACCCTACTATCCAGGTTCCTTCTCACAGCCCTACTATCTAGGCTTTCATCTCGAAGTAACCCTACTATCCAGGTTCCTTCTTATAACTTTACTATCCGGGTTCTTCCTCTCTTATCCCTAGACAGCAGTCCACAACACTGTAAGACCGGGACCCGATCAAACACGATTGGTTTCGCATCTCTCCAATAAGTCGCGGTGCAGCATATACCCCAACTAGACACACAGTTCACTTCCGCTTCCCCAAACCGGAGTTATTCCCCAGTAGAGTAATAGACAACTGAAGCTCCTAAAACTCTATTTCTCCCAAGACAGAGACCAGCATTCCCCAGCGATGTCCTCCTCAACAAAAGGTATACGGGTTCTCACAAAGGAATCTCTTATGCGACCGACACCTCTTCGGATGGCATCTTTAAGCCCATCCCCGACAATCTTCAATCCTCAACTTCCAAATGGCGTCTGTAAGCCCATTCCCGATAGCTCCCATCAGTACCATTTCATGCGAGTGCAAATTTCTGGGCACTCTAGTGTTCAATCATCTTCCACCTTTAGATCACGAAAGGAAGACGAGCCAATCTATATCTTCAGGTTTAAGAAGATTGAACAGGGACAGTTGTTTTACCCCAAAATTTTCCCTCTCATTTTAGTCAAAAAATGTCAAGTGAGGTCCCCAATTTGCTCAAGGTTGCCCAAGAGTTGACCAGACAAACTCTCTCCTAAGGCAGTGTGTCTCAAATTAGGGTTTCCATTTTCATCAAGATAGGTGAACTCCAAATACCTCATATGCTCTCAATGGTCCTAATATGTTCCCAAGATCATCCATGTCAAGTTTCATGCCTTGCACAAGAAGATGCTCAGTCAACTGCTCAAATGCTTGAGAATCAACTGTACTAGGTCAAAAGTCAATTGTGGCCCACATACAGTCAAACTTCAAGAATTTTGGTTAACATCCTCATTTTGAAGTATTATACATCATTTGATCAAGGGTTGATAATGATTCCTCAAGGATTGATCACAATTCAGCAAAACCCAAAAGTTGTTAAATTAGGGTTTTATAGGAAAAGTCAACTCAACTTTGACCAAGCATAACTTTCTCATACTTAATCAAAAATGACCCATACAAAGCTCATTTTGAAGAGGATGCAATTCCCTACAATTCATCTTTAGCTCCCAAGTCCAGAATATGCACTCACAAAAAGATATGAATTTTGACATTATAGGTCCTTTTGAAAAGTCAACAAAAACACCTTTTGGGTCAAAGCTTCATACATGAACATGGAAGACTCAATTAAGATGAGACCAAAAGGGTTGTTTATAGGACATCCTAAGCTTTCTAAAAAGTCCAATAACACCTCTCTAGGGTCAAAATTGAGAGAGTTATGCATTGGCTAAGTTGACAATATTTGCAAAATTGCCAAAAGTCAAATGTGCTCAAATTTGCATTGTTTGCAAAATGGGCCCAACTTTTTATGCTTGCACCTCAATTATAATGTGTTCCACGACTCAAATGTTCACTCACCCATTATGTGCTTCATTTTTTAATTTATTTTGATTTTTCATTAATTAAAAAGTGAATTAAATCAAATAAATGATGAAAATTAACAAAAATATGATTTGATTTGTTTTTTTTTACAAATTGGCAATCAAGATATGCTGAGTTAACAAGATCAAATCGAATTAAGGTCAATTGGTACAAGAAAGGCATGGTTTGGCTCAAAATAGCAACAAATCATATAGCTTGCAAATCAAATCAAATCTTGGATAAATGCAAAGATTTAGTCCAAGTTTGTTAACCTAATTCACTCTAGGTTATATAATTAACAATTCCAGATCAAAATACAAGGGTTAGAATCGTGAAAAAAGGCAGAGCAAAGTCACAAAATTCAAAGAAAAGTGTGAATTGGTTTTCACTCCACAGGCCATCTCAAGCCATCCTAGTTATCCCAATCCATTGCTGGACGTCCCAGGAAGCTGTCCCAATCGTTTGTAAGGCCTGAAACACTCAGAAACACACGTTACACTTCATACGATTCAACATAATTTTCCAATTCGATTATCATAATTCTTGCATCATTAGCACTTTTGATTGTTATATTCATGTTTGTCATCATGTTTGCAAGCTAACCATGTCATTTAATTGCGTTTTTGATGCATGTACGCGATGTTGCCATTGCTAGGGTTTATGTGTTATTTTTAGGGTCTTTTTGTACAGGAACAATTGGGCCTTGAATCAGGTACCATGATGCTCGTGAGGATGAGACGAGTTGATTGGTACCATTACCTTTCATTTATCTTGCGTGTACATCATTTTTAAAATATGCAGGGTTATACCTACAGTGGATGTCTGTAGGTAAAAGTCTTTTTTTTCTAAAATTATGGATGAGGAAGAAGAAGGTAACGTGTCCCAGCATCATTAGACCATTTGAAAACTGACGCCTTTTTTTGTTTATTCACGCGTTGCTCTTCCTGGTGACCACCATACTCCATCAACATTCATCCATTTGATCCAGCGTGTCATTAAATCCAACGCCCAGATAGCAAGAGACCACAATGCTCCTCAAGTCAACGCCCACGCCTGATCCAGCGCATTGACTAGGCCAAGGAATTCAGACTCATACCCCCCTCTCCAGCCAACGCCCAATTCTCAACTTCTTTTTTTTAATTTTATTTTATCTTTTAATTTGTTTTATTATTTTATTTTTTAAAATCAGTTTTAATTAAATCATAAAAAATCAAAAAAGTCATAAAAAATTAGATTTAGTTGTTTTCTTATTAAATTTAATTTTGTTAATTAATTAGATTAATATTTAAATTAGGGTAACTTTAATTTGTTATTTTCACAATTAAAATTAAATTAGAAAATTAGGTTAACTCTTGATTTAATTTTTCTCTTTTTTCTCAAATAAAACAAAAAATACAAAAATAGGTTGTTTAGAATTAATTAATTAATTAATTTTCAAAAAATAATATAAATTAGGATTGAGGATTTTCTTTTAATTTAATTTTCCATTAGTTTCTCAAATAACAAAACATGACAAAAAAACATTTTTTCTTTAATCAATCGCAAGTAGGATTAGTCAAAGGGTCAAAACCCTAATGGCCAAGTTTGTTCAATTAGGGTTCTAAGGTTAATTAGTGTTTCACGACGCCACTCAGCGGCCCCGTATTCTCCTCGATTCACCATGAGGGATACTGGTACCCACAAATGCGTCACACTAACATAGCTATTGTTTCAACCATATCGGTCTACACCGTACAGTCTCCACAATTTATTGCTATTTACCTAAAAAGGTGTCCCAAATCCGGGTAGAGGATTTAAACCCAAACAATAGAACCAAAAGATAAAGCATACAAGTCAAGCAAGATAAGCATGTAAAGGTGATCTAAAACCCTAAGGTAACCCCACTTTTTATTTGATCCCCAGCAAAGTCGCCAGTTTGTGATACGGTGGGAGAACTGACTAGAGATTTTGCATTTCGTTCGCACTTGTGCCATTAGCAAGAGTCACAACCGACTTTTATTTTATCCAAAAGGAAAGGTAAAAAAGCACATGAAAGACCTTTCGAGAATTTTCTTGGGTTCGGGGGGTAGATTATGAAAAGGGAAGGTGTTAGCACCCTTTTCATCCATGGTTTTCCATGGGCTCTTAGTTACTTGTTTTAGATCACTTGCTTTTGTTTGATTATATGCTTGTGATGTGGGTTTTGAAAGTATTTTGGAAAGTTTCTTTGTAATGGTTCTCGTCTCTATAAGAATGTGTACAAAGTTTTGTTTCGAAAAATAGTTCAAAGATGTGTTTGTGAATTGTGTTTTGAAAAGTGTTTTGAAAAGAGGTTTCGTAATGGTTCTCGTCTCTATAAGAACGTATACGAAACGTTTCATTTTTTGAAAATGTTTTGAAATGGAAGTGTAGGTGTGAAAGTTTTTGTCGTGAGAAAGCGAGTAACTAAGGGCGAATCTATCTACTCTAAAGGTCTTAAATTGTTCTTTTTTCTTCCTTTTAATGGTGTTATCTTACCATTGATTTAGTAAGAAGCCCCATCCTTGGATGTGAAGGGACAGGCGCGAGTCAATTTTACAATCATTGAAGGCAACTTGTGAGATGCTCTAGCAATTTTGTAAGGGACGAGATCGTTTTATCGAAGGTAACATCGAGGGACTATGATCTTTGTTTATCGAAGGGTCATTGCTAGAGTGTCTCATATTCGAGGGACATGATTGTATTTCCGAGGCAACAAGCAAGGTTACCCTAGAGGTGCGCGTGTGATAAGTGTGTTGATTTCAAGTTATTTATTCTTGGATTAGGTCATCTAGCGATTGATTTTTGAATCTTGCCATACATGCCTAATTACTACACAGTATATAGAAAGCAATAAATTGCGGGAATTAAAAGTCTAAGCTATTAAAAAAGTATCCGGGAATGGGGGTACAATTATTACAAATGGGGATGAGTCACATAAAAAAAATAACAATGTCCAAATAATTCAACCAAATTTAATTGTTGTGCGATTCAATATGAAGCCATGACAATTTATGAAATAAAGAAATCAATAAAGTATGAAATGCAATGTATTTACTTAAAAAAATAAAATTCAATCTAAAAAGAAAATGATTTAAATTAAAAATCTTTATTATATTTTTTGTCAATTATATTAATTTTAAAATAAATGTTTAAAGAAATAAACTTAACTAAACTAATTCTTGATTTTTTTGGTATTTTATTAAATGTAACAAATTAATAAAAATAAATCACAAAAGAAGAAAATAGTGAAAAAATTGAGTTTTAAGACTTTAAAAAAAATGTATTAGAAGCAAACTAAATTTTAATTAATAATTTTCAAAACAAACAAAACAAATTGAAGGAAGAAATGGGCTTAAAGGTTTAAGGTTTATTGGGCCCAAAGAAGTTATTATCTTGCTGAAACAAAAACAAGGCAAAGGGGGTGGGAACCAGGAAACGTGTGTGGGCCTAAGGGTTTATGAAAAAGACTTGACTTGGGCCTAAGTTATTATCTCCTTAACTCTGTTTAATGCATTTTGATTAAGGGTAAACGTGAATTAGGGTTTGTGATTCCCCTTTCACAGCGGCGCCGCTTCTGATCGTCTCTCTCACTTCTTTCTCTCGTTCATCTTTCTCACTCAAAGTCCCTCTTCTCGTCCTAAATTCGTGAATAAAACACTTTTTTTTGGAAGACCTAGGTTCTAAAATGGAACTTATGTCTAAGGGTTTGAAATGCATGCTTATTCTGATCTTCCTCTCACCCTCGTTACTGGAACATCCTCCCTCTCACATCCCAAGCGCTAATGTTTTTACTTCTGAAAGGGTATGATTCTGTTCTTTTTGTTACAATTTTGTTTGATGTTACAACGAGATTTTGTTGTTGTTTTGCCTTATTCATGTTTTTCTCTATTAACCTATTGTGCTATATGCATTGGAGATGTGGGAAACAGTTTGAAGGTATGTGAAGAAACCATACCTTTGGGGCTTTTCTGTGGAGAGAATAGTGAGATTAAGATGAGGTGCTCTCTGGTGACGGGCTTGGCAAGGAGGAGGAAATGATGACGAAGGTGCTAGGTAACCTTTCCTCTTTGCTTTGAACAATGATGATGTTTGCTTTTGAGATTTTGTGATTTTTTCGTGCTTTGTTGTTTGCTGATGATTTGATGATGTTGTTGGTTGGGATACTGATTTGATGATGTGTAGTTTTGGCCTTTTTTACAGTTAAAGGTTTGATTTTGTTGGAATGTTGGGACTTTGGAAATTGTTGTTTGAACTTGGTTTGAACTGGCTTCACAGTTTTTGGAAGTTTGAAAATTGTTTTTGATGGTTTTGGATGTTTGAACTGAGTTGTTGGTTTGTTCTGCTTGTTACAGTTTTTCTTAACTGTTTGGACTTGGATATGCAGGTTTTTGATTGTTTGTTTATTATGCAGTTTTGGTTGTTTGAAGTTTGGGAGGTTGATGGCAGCTTTGGGGTTTTCTGAGTTGTTGGTTTGGTTATGATTTTGGGTTTCACAGTTTTTTTGTTGGAAACTGATTATGCAGGTTTGGCTGTTTGGTCTTGTTAACAGGTTTTGGTTGTGTGAACTTGTTAACAAGTTGAAGGGTTTTGTGTGTTTGACAACATTTTGAAGGTTGGTTTGAACTGGTTGTTTTTTGAGTTAACAGATTGGGATCTTTTGGAAGTTTGGTGGCAGTTTGTGTTTGATAATTTTTCCTTCTGTCCGTTCTCTCTTGAGCCTTTCTACTGTTATATTATGTTGCCTCTTTACAGTTTTGCAGCTTATTCAAAATGGTGGGAAACCACCAAATTTTGAATACTTTGGGCATGCTTTCCTTAGGCTCATTTCCTTGCAGTTTTGTTTTCTAGCAATTCTGGTGCAATTGTGACAGCAAGGCAGCATCCCCTAGGTGACTTCTTTCCTCTTCCTCTCTTAATGACCCTAAGCCAAGTGCTTTTTCTGAAAAGTTTGCAATTTTAATTGGAAAATGATGAAATGGCTTATGAACAAGCCTCATGCTTGTTGACTTAGTTTTATATTTTCTTCTTGCTGATGCTCTTTTGTCCGCTACTACCTATGTTACTTGCCATTTGGTGCGTTGATGCTGCTGTCCAGTTTTAGGCAGCCTTGCTGCATTCTGTTTATTATATTTGTTTTGGCCACGCTGCTTCTTGTTTGGCCCTGTTTGCGCCTTGTTTGGAACATTTGTTTTGAATATTTGTTTGGCCATGCTGCTTGCATACTTTCACTTGTTTGGGCAGCCTAGTTGTATTTGGATAAATTGCTTTCATTTTTATTTGGACAACTTTGCTTGCATTTTTATTTTTTATTTTTGTGAACCAAGAAGAATAATCTTATTGTGATTTGCAAATAGAAAAATAAAAATGTGATGAATTAAAAATAGCCTTCTGATTCCAAATTGCAGACTTTAATGATGAACACATTTTTTCTTTTGAAAATTCTTAACCATGTCTAATTAACTGTACTGATCAATTTTCTGTCTTTTTTTTTTCATGTGAGCGCAAACTGGATGGTGGCAAAGCAGAGGAAACAAGAGATTCTTTGGCAAGCATGGAAGAAATGGAAGCTTATTCATTCTTAGGCTTAGATTTTTCCTTTGTAATTTAGATAGGAATACTCAAATAATTGTACTAATTTATTTTTTCAAATACAATAAGTTGTAAAACTTAAAGCATTTGAATAATAAATTGTATTGTAACAATTGTTTGAAATAAATGAAAGAAAGTCTTATGAGGTATTCCTATGTCCATTAAAATCTTTTACTGTCAATAACTTGCAATTTTCTCTTCGCATCTTCACTAATTCTTTAAGATTCCTGATTAAGATAATTGAAACTGTATTCCAATAACTCTAACCAAGATAACTTATATTCCAGTGATCATGTAATCTTGCCACTGCATTCCAAATGAACACGCACTGTTTATTCCTCAAACAAATGTTTATTCCATAAATAAACAAATACTTATTCCATTAACAAGCAAAATGTCTTAACAGACGCAAATATCTGGTTAACTTGGATCAAACAAAACATGAATATTCCAAATGACAATCTTAGATCCCGTCTCTTGTCCCAAATGAACATGCCTTGAGAACAAACAGTAACCTTTCAGTAAACTTGGAAAAGCATGAAAACATGTGAAACCCAATTGGATCTTTGTGAATTCATTTCTTCTGAGAACTGCAAGTAAAAACCCTAATTGCTGGTTTATTGCCACAGGAGAAAATCTGTCTAATCAATTCCTGAGCCATTCTCGAATATCTGATAAACCCTAGGGTTGTGATTTCTGTGAAAAATGGGAGGGTAAATTTTAGGGTATAACAGCTGCCCCTGTTTAATCTTCTTGAACCTGAAGAGTTAGATCGGCGAGTTTTGCCGTTTGTGACTCGAAGGTAAAAGACGATTGGACACTAGAGTGCCCGTAAATTTGCACTCGTCAATTTGTAATGGAGGGAATGGGCTTAAAGATGCCATTTGGAGAGGTGACAGAATCTTATCGGGGATGGGCTTGTAGATGCCATCCAAGAATGTTTGGTTATAAATTGACAGAATAAGCATCAGAATGGTGTCCGTATTTGAAACGTATCTGAACCGTATCTGTACTTGGAATCTGGATAAGCGACAGAATGACTTCCATGTCTGGAGTGTATATGTATTGTATCTTGAAATTAAGTCTGAATGAGCGACAGAATGGCTTCCGTGTCTGAAGTGTATCTGGACTGTATCGATACTTGGAATCTGAATGAGTAGCAGAATGACTTCTGTGTCTGGAGTGTATCTGTACTATATCTGAATTCTAATATGGATAAGTGACAGAATGACTTCCGTGTCTGGAGTGTATCTGTATTGGGGAAAAAGTCAGAGTAAGTGACAGAATGGCAACCGTGTATGGAGCGTATCTGGACTGTATCTGAAGTTGAGATCTGTATGAGTAGCAGAATGACTTCCGTGTCTGGAGTATATCTGAACTGTAACTGGGATCTGAATAAGTGACAGAATGACTTCCGTGTCTGGAGTGTATATGGACTTGAAATTTGACTTTGAATTCGATTAAGTACCAGAATGACTTCCGTGTCTGGAGTGTATCTGTACTGTATCTGAAGTTGAGATTTGAATGAGTGACAGAATGGCTTCCGTGTCTGGAGCGTATCTGGACTGTATCAGTAATTTGTGGATATTTTGTTACAGATAACTGTTAATCTTATCCTGAAAAGGGTAGAATGTTAGCTGAAACACGAAGTTATGTTTCATGAAATGTATGATGCAATAAATGTGTTTTATCCATGTTTATGATGTAACGTATGCGCATTTAAGCTGATTTGCTGTATTGCTGAGGAAAATAAATCCTTGACTGCCGCCGGGGGAAATAAACCCTTGACTGCTGAGGATTCCTGCTGTGAGAATAATTCCATATACTTCTTGAGGAATTTGCTTGGGGAATCCAGAGAATTTTAATGACTTCTACTGGATATTACTGACGTGAGTCTTCGTTCTGTCAAGAAGCAATAAAAACTATGTGGGAAAAAGTTTATCCTGTAATGAAAACTCTGTGGGGAAAGCTTATTCCGCTGGGGAGTTCAGGAGTTTGGGTTGTATGCCAGACTACCGGGGAGTTACCCTAGGTTGGGGAGAAACAGAAGTTAACTGTTAACTGGTTGATTTTCAGGCTTCAAGATAATTTTCTAGGGAAACCTGGAGAAACTGGATGATTTCCGTTGTGGGTTGGAAGTTTCAGCACCTCTAGGGATTGGTAGTTGGTAGTCTCATCTCCGCAGGGGATCTGTAGTCCAAAGTTTTGGCTCCGCTGGGGGATCTTAATGACGTGTTGTAGATATTGCTCATGGAATAGTCTAAAGACGTTTTCCTAATCTTTCTACCTGTCAGTAATTACTCTTTTTCAACCATGTTTATTTGTAAACGGTAATTATGTTCAAATGCATATGTTCATTAATAAATCATTGGACGTTTTTGCAAATAAAACACAAGCGTAAATAAAAAAGGAAAATAGTTTTCTGTACTTCGAAAGAGACATCTTTTTATTTACTTTGAATAAGCGTTTTGTACAAAGGAGACAGTCATCCTAGTAAGAGGATGGTGTCACAAAAAATGAGAAAAATTTATACAAAGAAATATGGCTAAGTGTAAAAATTCCATGGGGTTCCCATTCTGCTATAGCCTTCAAAATTCCGAATATCTTGTCCGTTCGTTACTTCGTCCGAAGATGATTGGATTGATCAGAAGCCTCAGAGTTTGTCTGTGAAGAGATTTGTCCTTGAAGTGACCCAACGAGACATAGTCATACGCTTTAATTCCCTAACTTTTGCCTGGACCGCCCTTTCAAGTTTTCAGTCCACCGGGAAACCCTTTTTTTCCCAAGTCGCCTTTTCAGGTTTTCAACTTGCCGGGTGTACAGATTTTTGTTTTATCCCTAATTTTTGCCTGAACTGCCCTTTCGGGTTTTCGATTCACCGGGATGCCCATGTTTTGCCTAGGTGTATCAACCTAGAGGGTCTCTTATGCGTAGTATCTTTTGACTATGTTTGCGTTCGCAGGGTGCGGCAGATCATCGTCGTCCATGGTGGTTAAAATCATTGCCCCACCAGAAAAGATGTTCTTGATCACAAATGGTCCTTCGTAGGTAGGAGTCCACTTTCCCCTGGAATCACTTTGCGGCAAGATGATGCGCTTGATCACGAGATCTCCAACTTGATACACTTGGCGCCTGACTTTCTTGTTGAAAGCTTTGATCATCCGTTTTTATACGTTTGATCGTGGCAAACAACAATAAGTCTTTTCTCGTCAATCAAGTTTAACTGATCAAGTCGGGTTTGGATCCAATCGTCTTCACTCAAACCAGCATCCTTCATGATTCTCAAGGAGGGAATCTAAACCTCGACAGGTAAAACAGCTTCCATGCCATATACCAAGGAATAGGGTGTTGCCCCAGTTGAAGTGTGAGTCGTGGTACGGTACCCGTGGAGAGAAAACGGTAACATCTCATGCCAGTCTTTGTAGGTGACTGTCATCTTTTGTATGATCTTCTTGATATTTTTGTTCGCAGCTTCAACGGCACTGTTCATCTTTGGCCGATAGGGAGATGAATTGTGATGTTGAATCTGGAACTGCTCGCACAAGGCGGTGATCATAGTATTGTTAAGGTTTGTACCGTTATCAGTGATGATCCTTTCGGGGATACCGTATCGACAAATGAGGTTCTGCTTGATGAAACGGGCAACAACATTCTTTGTGACAGATGCGAAGGAAGCTGCTTCGACCCACTTTGTGAAGTAATCAATGGCCACCAAAATGAAACGATGTCCATTGGATGTTGTAGGCTTGATCTCTCCAATCATGTCGATTCCCCACATAGCGAATGGCCAAGGAGCTGTTAAGACGTTGAGAGGAACTGGAGGTATATGTACCTTGTCCGTGTAAATCTGACATTTGTGACAAGTTCTTGAATACTGATAGCAGTCAGCTTCCATGGTAGACTAGTAGTAGCCTACCCTTAGAATCTTCTTAGCCATCGTATGACCGCTAGAGTGGGTGCTAAAGGTACCATTGTGCAGTTCATCCATGATCTGTTTAGCTTCAATCTTGTCCACATAACGGAGCAGAATGCAATCATGATTGCGCTTGTATAGGATACCATTGCTCAGGAAGAACTTAGCTGAGAATCTCCTTAAGAAATTTTTATCATTGACTGAAGCTCCTTCAGGATATTCTTGAGCCTCGAGATACCTTTTGACTTCGTGAAACCAAGGTCAGCCCACTACTTCTTCGGTATTAATCTCGTGATAGTGTGCGGGTTCGTTCATTCGTTGAATGGTGATTTGGGGAGCCTCATTATCCCAGTTAAGTTTAAACATGGATGACATCGTAGTTAGAGCATCTGCTAGCTGATTTTCTTCTCGCAGGAAGTGCTTGAAGGTAATCTGCTTGAAATGTGGTAACAATGTCAAGACATGTTCTTTGTAAGGGATGAGGTTGGGATGTTTAGTGTCCCACTCTCCTTTGATTTGACTGATAACCAAAGTTGAGTCCCCAAACACATCTAAAGATTTGATTCCCAAGTCTATTGCAGCCTTGAGACCAAAGATACAAGCTTCATACTCTGCCATGTTGTTAGTACAGTTGAAGCAAAGTCTGGCGGTGAAAGGAGTATGGCAACCTTATGGAGAGATAAGTACCACGCCGATACTGTTGCCAAGTGCGTTGGAGGCACCATCAAAGTACAGGGTCCATCGGGATCCTTGTTCAGGTCCGTCATACGATCTGAAATCTTCAATGTTGTCCAAAGTCATAATGTCCTCGTCAGGGAAGTCGAATCTCATGGATTGGTAATCTTCGACAGCTTGATGAGCCAGAAGATCAGCTAGCACACTCCCCTTTATAGCTTTTTGGGTCGTGTACTGTATATCATACTCTGTGAGGATCATTTTCCATCTAGCTATTTTTCCAGACAAAGCAGGCTTTTCAAAGATGTACTTGATCGGATCCATCTTAGATATCAGCAAAGTGGTATGAGTCAACATATACTGCCTTAGCCGGCGAGCAGCCCATACCAAAGCGCAGCAAGTTTTCTCGAGCAGTGAATATCTTGTTTCACAGTCGGTAAACTTTTTGCTAAGGTAATAAATGGCATGCTCTTTTCGGCCAGACTCGTCATGCTGCCCCAGTACGCACCCCATTGAATTTTCTAAGACCGTCAGATACATGATTAGCGGTCTTCCTTCGATGGGTGGCTTCAAGATAGGAGGTTCTAGCAAATACTCCTTGATTTTATCGAAAGCATCTTGACAGTCATCATTCCATTTAACTACCTGATCTTTCTTCAACAGCTTGAAGATTGGTTCACAGGTAGATGTTAGGTGAGAAATGAACCTTGCAATGTAGTTTAGGCGTCCCAAGAAACCTCTGACCTCCTTCTCAGTGCGAGGAGTGGGCATTTCTTGTATAGCTTTGACTTTGGCAGGATCAACCTCGATGCCTTTGTTGCTGACAATGAAACCCAAGAGTTTACCGGACTGGACTCCGAACGTGCACTTGTTAGGGTTCAATCTGAGCTTGTATTCCTTCAACCTGACAAACAGCTTTTGCAAGTGGTCTAGGTGTTCTTCTTCTGTTTGTGATCGGGCTATCATGTCATCTACGTAGACCTCTATCTCATGATGTATCATATCATGAAACAAAGCTACCATGGCGCGTTGATAGGTTGCCCCGACATTCTTCAGTCTGAATGGCATCACTTTGTAGCAGTACGTACCCCACTGTGTAATAAAAGTAGTTTTCTCCATGTCCTCGGGTGCCATTTTGATCTGGTTATAGCCCGAGAATCCATCCATGAAAGAAAATACCTTGTGCTGAGTTGTATTGTCAACTAAGATGTCAATGTGTGGTAGTGGAAAGTCATCTTTAGGGCTGGCCCTGTTTAAGTCTCTGTAATCCACGCATTTTCTCACTTTGTCGTCCTTCTTAGGCACTGGCACAATGTTAGCAACCCATTGTGGATAAGAAGTAACAGCAAGAAATCCAGCATTGAACTGCTTCATAACTTCTGCTTTGATCTTTTCAGACATGTCGGGCCTCATGCGGCGAACTTTCTGTTTAACTGGTGGACAGTCTTCTCTTGTGGGGAGACGGTGTACCACAATGTCTGTATCAAGTCCCGACATGTCTTCATAGGACCAGGCGAAGATCTCAACATATTCATTCAACAGCCGAATTAAGCGCTCCTTGACATTTGGCTCTAGGTTGGCACCCACTCTGACTTCTTTTATATCTTCCTCAGTACCCAAGTTGATTGTCTCTAACAGCTCCTCATGAGGTAGAATATCCCTTTCTTCCTGTTGTAGCAGTATAGCCAATTCTCCCGGCACTCCACAGTCTTCTTCACCTTCGTATTCGACATGGTAGACCAGATCTTCAGAGTCACTGAAGGTCATAGCAGAATTGTTACCCATGGAACCCGAAATGGAAGGGTACCTGCATTTGTGAGTGTGGGTGTGTGTAAGGGATAGCCACCTTTAAACAAATAAAATGCAAAAAGAAAGAAAATGAACACAAAAGTTTATATGTGAAAACGTCCATGATTCATTAAATGGCATATGAAGATGAAAAATAAGAACCCTTACAAATGGACCTTTGTGCCTCGGGTAAGACACAAGGTTTTAAAAAGTACGAATTGTTTGAGAATTATTACAACCAACAGAAATGTTTGAAAGATAAATTACTGATTTATGAAAGTAATGGGAACAAAATCTTTTGCCTCCCAATTGCACAATCCTCCGTCAACAGTAGGGAAAATCCAGTCTTCCAAGTTGCTCTCCTCTTCACCATCCTCCAAAGCATTGACTCCATGATGGGTGATATTCAATGGTGGCCCTCCAGCCCGGGAGCGGCGTACAGCCTTTTGAGTTGAAGCAATGAAACCCAAGCTGAACTTATCTGTCTTGAAAGGAAAGTCTGGTAGCTAACCCCATATTGGGCTTCCTCCTTCTTCAATCACAACCTTAGCATCCTTTAAAAAAGACATCCTAGACACAGGTTTGGTAATGATGGGTACAGAAGACACCGTCTTGGTTGCTGCAACTTCAGAAGAAACCTCTTCAAAGTGATGAAAAGGGGTCTCGATGAATTCACCATCCAATTCCACACAGCGGAATGAATTTAGATGGCTTATCATGTACTCCTCTTCGCCATGAACCGTTATAATTTTCCCCTGGACAGGGTACTTGAGCATTTGATGTAGAGAGGAAGTGACGGCTCCAGCATTATGAATCCACTGTCTTCCCAACAAGCAAGAATAGGAGGGACGGATGTCTATCACATAAAATGTGGAGTTGAAAGTTTCAGTTCCCACTTTAATCGGGATGTCCACCTCCCCGTGGACCATCCTTTTAGAACCGTCAAAGGCTTTGACAATGATATTGCTGGGCTTCAGGGTTAGGCCTTCACAGTCTAATCTGTCCAAGGCTTTTTTCGGCAAGACATTTAAAGACGACCCAATATCAACCAGAATGTGAGCTAGAGTAGTCCCTCTGTATTCCACCGAGACATGCAGAGCGTCATTATGCTTTCTCCCCTTAGATGTTAAATCGGCATCGGAGAATCCAAGACCATTGTCTGCTATTAGGCTAGCTACACATTCCTGGAACTGGTCCGCGGAGGTTTCTTGTGGCACGTGGGCCGTCTTCAAAAATCTGATCAGAGCTTTGGCATGAGCCTCTGAACAAAGCAGCAGGGCCAGCATAGAGATTTTTGAGGGGGTTTTCCCCAATTGTTCCACAACATCATAGTCGTTTTTCTTAATTATTTTCAAAATCTCTTCCATTTCCTTTTGAGTGGTCTCAGGGATGACCAAAGGCTGAGCCCTCGTCCTGACGGGCGCTTCTTGGATCCCTTTCCCTCTATCATCAGCAACAACAGAGGGTACAACCACATGAGTAACAACTTCTTCAATAACTGGAGTTCTCACAGATATGTTGACCGGTACAGGGGTAACCTTAGGAGCATTTGAGGATCCGAAGACTGCCCTTGGATGAGCAATCTCCGGAGAGAAAATTCTTCCGCTACGGGTGATTTTACTCGTTCCAGCAATGTTTCCAATGTCGGAAGTCTCTTCATCGGAACTTTCTTCAGTTGATTCAATCTGTTTAATACCGTGGTAGAAGATCTCTCCTCCATAGTTCCACGGTATTGATTTGTTGGACTTGTACGGGATAGGCCCCGACATAGTTATCTTCAGAGGTGCAATCTTCGGATCGGATGTAATCTTAACAGGTCTTTTGGAGACCTTGGAAAGATTGGCGGATATGGTGATTATGGAAATATCATTGACAGGAGTCGGAGTAACAAGAGTCTTTTCAAAAAGGATTTCTTGATTATCCATTAGGCGTTGGATGCCTAACTTCAACAATGGACAGTCAGTTGGTAAGGATGAACAAAGGCAACAATCTTTTTCACATCCTGGGAAAATCCCAGCCTTCAACAAATTCAGCTTGATTATTGGTAACAGAGTCATCAAATCATCAACAGTAGTAACAAACAAATCCTCTTCGACAGCATGGGCATTGTGGCCATGCTTTGGCATTGGAGCAGAGATCACATTCGACTTTTCAGGGGCGTCGAATTCCACTTTTTTAGCGTCTATTAAATCCTGAATCTTATTCTTGAGGGGCCAACAATTGTTGGTGTCGTGCCCTATGCTATCTGAATGATAAGAACACTTGGCGTTTGAATGGTAAAGCGGAGAAGAAGTATTTGGATTCTTTGGTGCCTCTTTCAAGGTTGTAAGGTTTAACTTCAAGAGATGGGGTAAAACTTGAGTAGGAGTCATGTTTATTCGGGTATACTGCCGTTGTGGTCTTTCCACCCTTGCTTGATTGGTTCTGGGTTGATTGTTTCTGGGCTGATCAGCTGCAGACTTCTGAATCATTACGGCCCCCACCACTGGCCGGCGCTCAACTCTTCCCTGACCTCTTTGAGAGTAGACAGCTGATATTTCCTTCTTTGCTGGAAAAGGCTTTTTGATGGCAGAGGAAGTAGATGTATCCTTTTGAATTTTCCCGCTCTTGATGTCGGCTTCAACTCTCTCACCAGTCAGAATCAACTCGGTGAACCCCGCAGACGAACTTTCGATCAAGTGATTGAAAAGGGGCCCGACAGTGTACCCAAGAACATATCCACAAGTTCTCTTTCAGACAATGGTGGTTGTACTCGTCCCACCAACTCTCTCCATTTCTGGGCATACTCTTTGAATCCTTCATTTGAGACCATGCCCATACTCTGTAATTGAGTACGGGTTGGTGCTAAGTCTGTATTATATTGATACTGTCTGTAAAAGGCAGCTGCCAAATCCTCCCAATTATGCACATCAGACCTCTCTAGCTGGTAGAACCAATCTAACTGCGTCCCTGAAAGACTGTCCTAGAATAAATGGACCCACAAATCCTTGTCAGAATAATGCGGTTGGATTTTTCGGACATAAGACCATAGGTGCATCTTTGGACAAGACAAACCATCGTACTTAGCAAATATAGGCACCTTAAACTTAAGGGGAATCACAATTCTAGAGACTAGCCCTAGATCTTCAAAGTCCAGCCCAGGCACTCTCTGCACCTCCATAGCTGCCAGACGCTCTTCCAGATTCTTGTATTTGTCGTCTGTAGAAGGGTACTGCTGTTCAGAATAGTCGTCATCCTCCTCTTCTTCTTCTTCTTCCTCAGACTCAGTTGGTACTGCAACTCCCTTTCCTTTTTCTACCCCTTCATCAGATGTTGAGGGAAAATCCAGGACCCTTCTAGCTTGACCTTCAAATCTTCTACCCAAAGTAGCCACACCAACTCTTTTCTTTTTCTTTTTCTCTTTTTCCTTTTCCAGCAAGGTTTTGAGCTCCTCCTGACCCTTAGCTAAGGTCATGAGTAGCTGTTGGAACTGTGAATTCTGCACTTATAAGTCTCTGACCGTCTGCTCAATATCCATCTTGCTGAAATAAACAGCAGAGAGATAAGGAAACCTGGTGTGAAGACCTGCTTATGCATATGATGAATGGAGATGCGATATGCAAATGATTTCAAGGAAATTTAGAAGATTTAAATTTGCCCAAACCAAAAAGAACGCACGTCATATTAAATAAAACCAAGTTTGAATACATCATGCCTCCTCGGGCTTACAAAGAAAGAAACTAAAATACAAAAAAATTCTCAAGACAAAAAGACCGAACACATCCTTTTTGGAGAAATGTAAGTATTCAGATTCTTCTCTTCATGAAGCAGCTTGGTGAGCTCCAGAACCTTCTTCTCACTGGCGTAATACTGGGTTTCAAAGGTGTCTCGCTCTTCCTTCAACTGAATCCAGGCTTTTTGCAGGTCTTCGAGAGAGGTAGGCATGTTTAGATGAAGAATGGTGTACGGGACGTCTCCTTCAATAACGAGCTCAATGATGACAGGAAGGATGGAAGGGTATGGCATTAAGAGACTCTGGGCACGAGCCTGTACCCACTTAAGGTAAGGCTCGAGAGGGATAGAGTTTTTATGTCCCAAAGTCCTACTGTCTACTTTGTTCACCATTCCCAAAGCGCGTGTAAACCTTTGGCGGTAACCTTGGTCTTCTTTGTCGTAGTCAAAAACCAGACCTCGGACAAGCATCTCATGAGGGTCGTCCCTTCGGGCATACCCAAATTGCCGAAGAGCTAAACACGGGTTGTAGGTGATACCTCCTCTAATACCTAGCAGAGGTACATTAGGGAACTCACCACAACGGTCGTTGATAGAGATATCTTCCAAGGATCTTGAGCACCAACGGATATCAAAGTGGGTGAGAGACATCATCCTTTGAGACCAAGTCAATCTTTGCTCGTTCTTCAATACTGACTGAGGCAGGTGTGAAGTGAACCACTTGGCAAGTAGAGGTATACAACACAAAAGGGTACCTTTTTTCTTCATGGTACGGGTATGAAGACAATGCAAGATATCTCCTAGCAAGGTGGGTATAGGATTGCGAGAGAGAAAGACTTTGATAGCGTTAACGTCTATGAATTGGTCTGAGTTAGGAAACAAAACCAAACCATAAATGAGGAGAGCTAGCACTTCTTTGAAAGCTTGGAAATCCATGTCATCCTAGAACGAACGAGCTTTTTCCAACAGAAACTTAGCTAAAAATCCTTTAACCCCACTTCTCGTCTCCCAATTGGCTGTGACGTCGGCCCTCTTCATATGTAAAGCTTCGTCGATGACTTCAAGTTTTAGAATACCTTCTAGTCCGGTGAACGGTATCTGATTAAGCACGGGCACCCCAAAGAGCAGAGAGAACTCTTCGAATGTTGGTACCAGTTGATAGTCCGGAAAAGTGAAACAATGATGTACGGGGTCAAAGAATTGGAACAGTACACACATCATCTCTTCTTGGAAGTTGGATGTATCCAAACTGAGAAGTCGACCATACTTCTTGGTAAAAGGAGAATCCCCGGGCACTCTTGAGGCTAGCTCTTGAAGTTGAGGATATGCTTTCACAAAGCTGATTCGGATGGTGTTTCTTCGGAGAGAATTCATTTCCTACAAAACAAAAACACAGATAAATTTCTAAATCCTTGAAATGGTTAGTGAGCATGCATATGATTTTGATGATGTTTATGATGTTTATGTTCAAGCAAACATATATACACACAACAAACAGATCCCTATGTTTCAGGCTTGCATGAGTTTGTAGGTAAGTACCCTCTTGAAATTTTAGTGGGATCAACCTGTCCTAGAAATAAAGATCGGGTTCTAAAGGGTCTCAATATCACCGACCTTTCTTTTAGGCATTGTCTCAGCACAATCAATCTTTTCTTGCGGCTGAGATATCCCAAAAGTCTAGCCTCAATGAGTGTAGTATCGAGTGTCAACCAATTTTCATCTTTACACCGAAACTGGTTACCTCACTACGTCCTAATGGCCAAGTTTGTTCAATTAGGGTTCTAAGGTTAATTAGTGCTTCACGGTGCCACTCAGCGGCCCCGTATTTTCCTCGATTCACCACGAGGGATACCGGTACCCACAAATGCGTCACACTAACATAGCTATTGTTTCAACCATATCGGTATACGCCGTACAACCTCCACAATCTATTGCTATTTACCTGAAAAGGTGCCCCAAATCTGGGTAGAGGATTCAAACCCAAACAATAGAACCAAAAGATAAAGCATACAAGTCAAGCAAGATAAGCATGTAAAGGTGATCTAAAACCCTAAGGTAACCCCACTTTTTATTTGATCCCTAGAAGAGTCGCCAGTTCTGTGATACGGTGGGAGAACTGACTAGAGATTTTGCATTTCGTTCGCACTTGTGCGGTTAGCAAGAGTCGCCACCGACTTTTATTTTATCCAAAAGGAAAGGTAAAAAAGCACAGGAAATACCTTTCGAGAATTTTCTCGGGTTCGGGGGGTAGATTATGAAAACGGAAGGTGTTAGCACCCTTTTCATCCATGGTTTTCCATGGGCTCTTAGTTACTCGTTTTAGATCACTTGCTTTTGTTTGATTGTGTGCTTGTGGTGTGGGTTTTGAAAGTATTTTGGAAAGTTTCTTTGTAATGGTTCTCGTCTCTATAAGAACGTGTACAAAGTTTTGTTTCGAAAAATAGTTCAAAGATGTGTTTGTGAATTGTGTTTTAAAAAGTGTTTTGAAAAGAGGTTTTGTAATGGTTCTCGTCTCTATAAGAACGTATATGAAACGTTTCATTTTTTGAAAATGTTTTGAAATGGAAGTGTAGGTGTGAAAGTTTTTGTCGTGAGCAAGCGAGTAACTAAGAGCGACTCTATCTACTCGAAAGGTCTTAAATTGTTCTTTTTATCTTCCTTTTAATGGTTCTATCTTACCATTGATTTGGTAAGAAGCCCCATCCTTGGATGTGAAGGGACAAGCGCGGGTCAATTTTACAATCATTGAAGGCAACTTGTGAGACGCTCTAGCAATTTTGTAAGGGACGAGATCATTTTATCAAAGGCAACATCGAGGGTCATCGAGGGACTACGATCTTTGTTTATCGAAGGGTCATTGCTGGAGTGTCTCATATTCAAGGGACATGATTGTATTTCCGAGGCAACAAGCGAGGTTACCCTAGAGGTGCGCGTGTGAGAAGTGTGTTGATTTCAAGTTATTTATTCTTGGATTAGGTCATCTAGCGATTGATTTTTGAATCTTGCCATACATGCCTAATTACTACACAGTATATAGAAAGCAATAAATTGCGGGAATTAAAAGTCTAAGCTATTACAAAAGTATCCGGGAATGGGGGTACAATTATTACAAATGGGGATGAGTCACATAAAAAAAATAACAATGTCCAAATAATACAACCAAATCGAATTGTTGTACGATTCAATATGAAGCCATGACAATTTATGAAATAAAGAAATCAATAAAGTATGAAATGCAATGTATTTACTTAAAAAAATAAAATTCAATCTAAAAAGAAAATGATTTAAATTAAAAATCTTCATTATATTTTTTGTCAATCATATTAATTTTAAAAGAAAAGTTTAAAGAAAGAAACTTAACTAAACTAATTCTTGATTTTTTTGGTATTTTATTAAATGTAACAAATTAATAAATATAAATCACAAAAGAAGAAAATAGTGAAAAAATTGAGTTTTAAGACTTAAAAAAAATGTATTAGAAGCAAACTAAATTTTAATTAATAATTTTCAAAACAAACAAAACAAATTGAAGGAAGAAATCGGCTTAAGGGTTTAAGGTTTATTGGGCCCAAAGAAGTTATTATCTTGCTGAAATAAAAACAAGGCAAATGGGGGTGGGAACCAGGAAACGTGTGTGGGCCTAAGGGTTTATGAAAAAGACTTGGCCCAAATCTCCTTAACTCTGTTTAATGCATTTTGATTAAGGGTAAACGTGAATTAGGGTTTGTGATTCCCCTTTCACAGCGGCTCCGCTTCTGATCTTCTCTCTCACTTCTTTCTCTCGTTCATCTTTCTCACTCAAAGTCCCTCTTCTCGTCCTAAATTCGTGAATGAAACACTTTTTTTCTAGAAGACCTAGGTTCTGAAATGGAACTTATGTATAAGGGTTTGAAATGCATGCTTATTCTGATCTTCCTCTTACCCTCGTTACCGGAGCATCCTCCCTCTCACATCCCAAGCGCTAATGTTTTTACTTCTGAAAGGGTATGATTCTGTTCTTTTTGTTACGATTTTGTTTGATGTTTAAACGAGTTTTTGTTGTTGTTTTGCCTTATTCATGTTTTTCTCTGTTAACCTATTGTGTTATATGCATTTGTGATGTGGAAAACAGTTTGAAGGGATGCGAAGAAACCATACCTTTGGGGCTTTTCTGTGGAGAGAATAGTGAGATTGAGATGAGGTGCTCCCTGGTGACGGGCTTGGCAAGGAGGAGGAAATGATGATGAAGGTGATAGGTAACCTTTCCTCTTTGCTTTGAACAATGATGATATTTGCTTCTGAGATTTTGTGGTTTTTTCGTGCTTTGTTGTTTGCTGATGATTTGATGATGTTGTTGGTTGGGATACTGGTTTGATGATGTTTAGTTTTGGCCTTTTTTACAGTTGAAGGTTTGATTTTGTTGGAATGTTCGGACTTTGGAAATTGTTGTTTGAACTTGGTTTGAATTGGCTTCATAGTTTTTGGAAGTTTGAAAATTGTTTTTGATGGTTTTGGATGTTTGAACTGAGTTGTTGGTTTGGTTAACTGAGTTACAGGTTTTTGAAACTGTTGAATGTTTAATGCTGGGATGATTTTGTGGTTTGTTCGGCTTGTTACAGTTTTGTTTTAACTGTTTGGACTTGGATATGCAGGTTTTTGATCGTTTGTTTGTTATGCAGTTTTGGTTGTTTGAAGTTTGGGAGGTTGATGGCAGCTTTGGGGTTTTCTGAGTTGTTGGTTTGGTTATGATTTTGGGTTTCACAGTTCTTTTGTTGGAAACTGATTATGCAGGTTTGGCTGTTTGGTCTTGTTAACAGGTTTTGGTTGTGTGAACTTGTTAACAGGTTGAAGGGTTTTGTGTGTTTGACAGCATTTTGAAGGTTGGTTTGAACTGGTTGTTTTTTGAGTTAATAGATTGGGATCTTTTGGAAGTTTGGTAGCAGTTTGTGTTTGATAATTTTTCCTTTTGTTCGTTCTCTCTTGAGCCTTTCTACTGTTATATTATGTTGCCTCTTTACAGTTTTGCAGCTTATTCAAAATGGTAGGAAACCACCAAATTTTGAATACTTTGGGCATGCTTTCCTTAGGCTCATTTCCTTGCAGTTTTGTTTTCTAGCAATTCTGGTGCAATTGTGACAGCAGGGCAGCATCCCCTAGGTGACTTCTTTCCTCTTCCTCTCTTAATGACCCTAAGCCAAGTGCTTTTTCTGAAAAGTTTGCAATTTTAATTGGAAAATGATGAAATGGCTTATGAACAAGCCTCTTGCTTGTTGACTTAGTTTTATATTTTCTTCTTGATAATGCTCTTTTGTCCGCTACTGCCTATGTTGCTTTCCATTTGGTGCATTGATGCTGCTGTCCAGTTTTAGGCAGCCTTGCTGCATTCTGTTTGTTATATTTGTTTTGGCCACACTGCTGCTTGTTTGGCCATGTTTGTGCCTTGTTTGAAACATTTGTTTTGAATATTTGTTTGGCCATGCTGCTTGCATACTTTCACTTGTTTGGGCAGCCTAGTTGTATTTGGATAAATTGCTTGCGTTTTTATTTGGACAGCTTTGCTTGCATTTTATTTTTTCTTTTTGTGAACCAAGAAGAATAATCTTCTTGTGATTTGGAAATAGAAAAATAAAAACGTGATGAATTAAAAATAGCCTTCTGATTCCAAATTGCAGAATTTAATGATGAACACATTTTTTCTTTAGAAAATTCTTAACCATGTCCAATTAACTGTACTGATCAATTTTCTGTCTTTTGTTTTTCATGTGAGCGCAAACTGGATGGTGGAAAAGAAGAGGAAATAAGAGATTCTTTGGCAAGCATGGAAGCAATGGAAGCTTAGTCATTCTTAGGCTTAGATTTTTCCTTTGTAATTTAGATAGGAATACTCAAATAATTGTACTAATTTATTTTTTCAAATACAATAAGTTGTAAAACTTAAAGCATTTGAATAATAAATTGTATTGTAACAATTTTTTGAAATAAATGAAAGGAAGTCTTATGAGGTATTCCTATGTCCATTAAAATCTTTTACTGTCAATAACTTGCAATTTTCTCTTCGCATCTTCACTAATTCTTTAAGATTCCTGATTAAGATAATTGAAACTGTATTCCAATAATTCTAACCAAGATAACTTAAATTCCAGTGATCATGTAATCTTGCCACTGCATTCCAAATGAACATGCACTGTGTATTCCTCAAACAAATGTTTATTCCATAACCAAACAAATACTTATTCCATTAACAAGCAAAATGTCTTAACAAACGCAAATTATCTGGTTAACTTGGATCAAACAAAACATGAATATTCCAAATGACAATCTTAGATCCCGTCTCTTGTCCAAAATGAACATGCCTTGAGAACAAACAGTAACCTTTCAGTAAACTTGAAAAAGCATGAAAACATGTGAAAACCAATTGGATCTTTGTGAATTCATTTCTTCTGAGAACTGCAAGTAAAAACCCTAATTGCTGGTTTTTGCCACAGGAGAAAATCTGTCTGATCGATTCCTGAGCCATTCTTGAATATCTGAGAAACCCTAGGGTTGTGATTTCTGTGAAAATGGGAGGGCAAATTTTGGGGTAAAACAGTGTCCTAATATTGCTTTAGTGACTGTACGTCCCTTTCCAATTGACCCTTACAATTCCAACGACGTTGCTACCTATTTCTCAATAGTAGGATAGCGCTGTCTAAAGGAAACAAGAATAGAAACGATCTTTTTTCGAGTAGGTAGATGCTAGTAGGTACTTGCTCAAATAAAAACTTTTCACACTTACACTTTTCAACAAATGTTCAAAACAACTTCATCACACCCTGGAGGACTGATACAAGGGTTATCATGAAGTAAAACATTTTTCAAAAACAAGCACACAAACACAAGCAATTTAAAAATGAGCAAGTACCTAAGAGCCCGTGGAAAACCATGGATAGAAAGGGTGCTAACACCTTCCCTTTCTATAATCTACCCCCCATACTCAAAATCTCGAAAAAGGATTTTTTTATGTACTTTTTTCCTTTCCGGTTGGATGAAATAAAAGTCGATGGCAACTCTTGCTTACCGCGACATTTTGCGAATAAAAAAAACGCAAAACACAAACTAGTAAAAATAGTTGGTTCTGCCACCGTATCACAGAAATGGCGACTCTGTTGGGGAGAGATAAGTGGGGTATACCTTAGGATCTAGTTCATTAAAATTGCTTCTCTTGATTGCTTTGTTTGCTTTATTTTTTAGGGTTTTGTTTGGGGTTACTATAGATCCTATACCCGGATCTGGGGAGCACTCATTAGGTAAGTAGCAATAGACTGTGAGGGAACTGTACAGCGTAGACCGATACGGTTGAAGTAGTAGCTACATTGGTGTGGCACTTTGGTTGGTACCGGTATCCCTTGTGGTGAAACGAGGAGAATACGGGGCCGCCCCGTGGTGTCGTGAAGCACTAACGAACCTTAGAACCTTAGTTGACCAACTTGGCCATTAGAAAGTAGCGAGATAGCCGGCCTCGGTGTAGAGCTGAGAACTGGTTGATACTCGATGCTACACTTATTGAGATCATACTTTCGGAATATTTCGGCCGCAAGAAAAGATTGTGTGAGCTGAAACCATGACCTATAAAGGATGGTCAGTGATATTGAGATCCTCTAGAACCGGTTACTTTTCTAGGACAGGTTTGAAACCAACTTAAATTTAAGAGGGTATTACCTTTGACCTCATACAAGCCTTAAACCTAAGGGCTTTGTGTGATTTGACTGTGTTTGAAATACCTGTGTTTGCTATACCTGTGGTTTATCATGACATCATGCATCATAACATGGCATTCATGCTTCATTACACTAACCGTTTCAAAGACCAAGGGAATTTATCTTTGTTCTATTTTGTAGATCATGGCTTTCGTGCATAGAAATACTATCTGAATCAGCTTTGTGAAGATACCTTCCCAACTCAAAAATCTAGTATCAAAAGTTTCTGAAACTTCTACTTTCATTAAGAGACACAGTCAACTTCTCAGCCTGGTTACTTCAAACTTTGATGAACAGATGATGAGCGTACTTTTTCAGTTCTTCGATCCCAAGCATCACTACTTCACCTTTCCAGATTATTAGTTGGTACCCACCTTGGAAGAATTCTCTCAGCTATTGGGCATACCCATTCTTGAACAGGTACCCTTCACAGGTATAGAAGAAGTTCCTAAGCCAAAAGTCATTGCCTCAACTTTGCATTTGAAACGGGCCGATGTGGTATCCAATTGGGAAACTCGAAGCGGAGTCGAGGGTTTTCTAGCCAAATTTATGATAGACAAGGCTCAGCTATTTTGGGATGATATGGATTTTCAGGCTTTTGAGGAGGTCTTGGCTCTTCTTATATATGGTTTAGTTCTCTTCCCTAATCTAGACTCCTTCGTAGATGTGAATGCTATCAAGATTTTTCTTTCTCGCGACCCTGTGCCTACCTTGCTTGGAGATATTTTGCACACTCTCCATACTCGTACCATGAAGAGAAGAGGGACTCTTATGTGCTGCATGTTGTTGCTGTCGAGGTGGTTTATTTCTCACCTCCCTAAGTCTGTACCGAAGAACGAAGAATGTTTGGTTTGGTCGCAAAGGATAATGTCACTCACTCATACGGATATTCTTCGGTGTTTCCGAGCATGTCTCAAGTTTTGCTACACCTTTTGAAGACCAATCTGGAAACTTTAAAAGAAGCTCCCAAGAACCCCAACACTGCTTCTCCTCTCTACAACCCGAACGCTCGATGTGCCTGTCATTCTGAAAGCCTGGGGCATGCTGCAAACGACTGTTGGGCCTTGAAGAATAAGGTACAAGACCTTATCGATGCGAAAGAGATTGAGTTTGATCCCCCAGAAACGCCTAATATAATAACTGCGCTAATGCCCAGACATGGTCAAGGTGTCAACGCCATTGATGATGATCGTTTTGTCTCCTCTGTGGATGACTTAACTACTCCTCTATTGACCATTAAACATAATTTGTTGCAAGCCAGTCTATTCCCGGGTTGTGATAAAAATTGTCACTTATGCAAGTCTCTACCAAATGGTTGTTTGTTACTAAAGATAGGCGTTCAGCGCCTGATGACTAGCAAATAAATCTTGTTTGAAAAGATTCCTCTTATCAGAACTTCTTATCAAGATGTCTCGATAATCACCATTTCCAACAATCCTCCCGGGGTCTCCACCAAAAGACCCGTCAGGATTACATCTGTTCTGAGGTCTGCACCTCTAATCATCACTATGCTAAGACCAATAGCATACTCTTCCGATAAAGTTGTTCCCTTGAGCTATGGGGATGACGTTTATTACTATGGCGTCAAGAAAGATCAGTTGGCCGACAAAGACGAAGTTGCGAGAGATACTGATCCTGACATCGGTAATATCACTGGGACCAGTAAGATAACAAGAAGTGGAAGAGTCTTCTCACCCGAGATTTCTCCAAATACCGTTGCTACTCCCGTGATCATTCCCACTGCCACTCCTACCAACACTCCCAGTGATACTCCTACTATTATCCCTGCTACCGAGACAAGGGGAAAAGAGGTCTTGAATGAGCCTGTCCAAGCGAGAGAGCGTCCCGAGATCATCCTTGAAGCTTCTAGAAAGGAAATAGAAGAGATATTGAAGATAATCAAGAAAAGTGACTACAACATCGTAGAACAGTTGGGGCAGACCCCCTCGAAGATATCATTGTTGTCATTACTTTTGTGCTCTGAGGCCCATGCCAAAGCCTTGGTAAAGTTTCTCAAGACCGCCCACGTGCCCCAAGAGACCTCTATCGACCAATTTGAGAATTGTGTGGCCAGTCTAACTGCTGATAACAAATTGGGCTTTTCCGATGCTGATTTAACTTCTAAGGGAAAGAAGCACAATGATGCCTTGCATGTTTCCATTGAATGAAGGGGAACCACACTTGCCCATGTTCTAGTGGATATCGGCTCATCATTGAATGTCTTTCCCAAAAATGCTCTCGACCAACTAGACTGCGAGGGACTCACTTTAAAGCTTAGTAACATCATAGTAAGGGCCTTTGATGGTTCTAAGAGGACAGTGCACGGAGAAGTTAATATCCCCATAAAAGTTGGAACTCAGACTTTTGATTCAACTTTCTATGTAATGGACATCCGCCCGTCTTACTCCTGTTTATTGGGTCGACCCTGGATCCATGGTGCCGGTGCCATCACTTCTACCCTGCATCAGATGCTAAAATACCTTATCAAAGGAAAAATTGTCATAGTTCACGGGGAGGAGGAGTACATGGTTAGCCACCTGAACTCTTTCAGCTATGTTGAAATGAATGGTGAATTCATTGAGACTCTGTGTCAGAACTTTGAGGAGGTTCCAGAAACAGTCGCGGCAACCAAGTCTATTCCTAAAGTCCCGGAGATTACTAGACCTCCAGTGAAGATGGCCTCTTTGAAAGATGCTAGAGCAGTAGTTGAAGAAGGCGGGTGTACCATCTGGGGTCAGCGTCCGGATATCCCCTACAAGTCTGACAAATTTGGTTTGGGATTCACTACTGGGACCCAAAGAGCTATTTGATGTTCTCGCGCTGGGGGACCACTTTTGCGTATCAGCAATCAGGGAGTCAATGCAGTAGAAGACAGTGATGGTAGCTGTGATATGGACGAGTGGATTTTTCCAACCATCAGCGGAGGGCTCAACAATTGGGAGGCCAAAGATTTCATTCCTATTACTTTTATTCAAGAGTAATTGTCTTTTAATGTTTTCAGACTTGTAATATTTAAACAATTCAGACTTTTTAAGTCCTTGTATCTTACCCGAGGCACAACGGTCCATTTGTGAGGGTTGTCACTTCATTCTCATATGTCATCAATGAATCATGGACGTTTTTGCATACAAATTTTGTGCTCTCTGTCTTTCTTTCTTGCATTTTATTTCTTTCAAAGGTAGTTATGCTCTTACACACACTTACATATTAAAATGCAGATCTATATCCACTCTGGATCCCATGGGTAACGGTTCTGCTATGGCCTATTGTGACTTCGAAAATCCGATCTACCAAGCCGAAGACGAAGGCGAGGAAGATTGTGAGGTGCCAGGGGAATTGGCCAGGTTATTGCAACAGGAAGAAAGGGCCATTCAGCCTCACGAAGAGCCGGTTGAAACAGTTAACTTAGGTACTGAGGAGGACAAGAAAGAAGTCAAGGTGGGTGCCAATCTGGAACCCAGTGTCAAAGAGCGTCTGATTCAGTTGCGGCACGATTATGTTGAGGTCTTTTCTTGGTCATATAAAGACATGCCGGGACTTGATATAGATATTGTGGTACATCGTCTGCTTACAAGAAAAGATTGTCCTCCAGTAAAGAAAAAGGTTTGCCGCATGAGGCCTGATATGTCAGAAAAGATTAAAGCATAAGTCATGAAGCAATTCAGCACTGGATTCTTGGCTGTCACCTCTTATCCCCAATGGGTTTCCAATGTTGTTCCCGTGCCCAAGAAAGACGGCAAAGTGCGAATGTGTGCACTATAGAGATTTGAATAGGGCAAGCCCCAAGGATGACTTTCCGCTACCCCACATTGATATTCTGGTTGACAATACGGCACAACACAAAGTGTTTTCCTTCATGGACGGTTTTTAAGGCTACAACCAAATCAAAATGGCTCCTGAGCATATGGAGAAAACAACCTTTGTTACACAGTGGGGCACATTCTGCTATAAGGTCATGCCATTTGGATTGAAGAATGTTGGGGAAACCTATCAGCGTGCCATGGTAGCTCTATTTCACGACATGATACATCATGAAATAGAGGTCTATATGGACGATATGATAGCCAGATCTCAAACAGAAGAAGAGCATCTCAATCATTTACAGAAGCTGTTTGAGAGGCTGAAGAAATACAAGCTAAGGTTGAACCCAAATAAATGCACATTCGAAGTACGGTCTGGGAAACTCCTAGGCTTTGTCGTCAGCAACAAAGGTATCGAGGTAGATCCTGCCAAGGTGAAAGCGATACAAGAGATGCCTTTTCCTCGTACTGAGAAGGAAGTCAGAGGATTTTTGGGACGTTTGAATTACATTTCCAGATTCATTTCTCACTTGATAGCTACTTGTGAACCGACCTTCAAATTGTTGAAGAAAGATCAAGTAGTCAAATGGAATGACGAATGCCAAATTGCTTTTGAAAAAATCAAAGAATACTTACAAGAGCCTCATATGTTGTTGCCACCCATCGACGGAAGGCCATTGATCTTGTATCTGACTGTTTTGGAAAACTCAATGGGGTGTGTGCTGGGGCAGCATGACGAGTATGGCCGAAAAGAGCATGCTATTTATTACCTGAGAAAAAAGTTTACCGACTGTGAAACAAGATATTCACTGCTCGAGAAAACTTGTTGCGCTCTGGCATGGGCTGCTCGCCGGCTAAGACAGTATATGCGGACCCATACTACCTTGTTGATATCGAAAATGGATCTAATAAAATACATCTTCGAGAAGCCTGCTCTCTCTGGGAGAATAGCAAGATGGCAGATGATCCTGACGGAATATGACATACAATATACTACCCAGAAGGCAATAAAGGGCAGTGCACTGGCTCATCACCTTGTTCATCAAGCTGTGGAAGACTACCAATCCATGAAGTTCGAATTCCCAGATGAGGTCATCATGACAGTAAATAATTGTGAAGAGATCAGACCATATGACGAACCTGAACAAGGATCCCGATGGATCCTATTTTTTGACGGGGTATCCAACGCACTTGGAAATGGTGTTGGTGTTGTACTCATATCTCCTAAAGGGTGTCATACTCCCTTTACCGCAAGACTCTGCTTCGATTGTACAAACAACATGGCAGAATATGAAGCGTGCATCTTTGGTCTCAGAGTTTCCATAATTTTGGGGATCAAATCTTTGAGTGTGTTCAGAGATTCCGCTTTGGTCATCAGTCAGATCAAAGGGGAATGGGATACCAAACACCCTAACCTTATCCCTTACAAAGAACATGTGTTGACATTGCTGCCACATTTTGAGAAGATTACCTTCGAGCATTTCCCACGAGAGGAAAATCAACTAGCTGACACGCTAGCCACTATGTCATCCATGTTTAAACTCAAATGGGATGACGAGGCTCCTCAGATCACCATTGGACGAATGGATGAACCATCACACTATCACGAGATTAATACTAAAGAAGTAGTGGACCAACCCTGGTTTCACGAAGTCAAGATGTATCTCGAGTCTCAAGAATATCCGGAAGGAGATTCAGTCAATGATAAGAAGTTTTTAAGGAGATTCTCTGCTAAGTTCTTCCTCAGTAATGGCATTCTTTACAAACGCAACCATGACTCTGTATTACTTCGATGCGTAGACAAGGTTGAGGCAGAAAAGATCATGGCTGATCTACATGAAGGCACCTTTGGCACCCATTCCAGTGGGCATACGATGGCAAAGAAAATCCTACGGGCAGGCTATTATTAGTCTACCATGGAGGCAGATTGCTATCAACACTCACGGACTTGCCTTAAATGTCAGATTTATGCTGATAAAGTGAACGTCCCTCCGGTTCCTATGAATGTCTTGACGGCTCCTTGGCCCTTTGCTATGTGGGGAATCGATATGATTGGGGAAATCAAGCCAACGGCCTCCAATGGACACTGCTTCATCTTAGTGGCCATCTACTATTTTACAAAGTGGGTTGAGGCAGCTTCCTTCGCTTTCGTTACCAATAATGTTATCGCCCGGTTCATCAAACAGAATCTCGTCTGTCGATACGGTATCTTAGAGATAATCCTCACTGATAATGGTACAAATCTAAACAACACTATGATCACCGCCTTGTGCGTGCAGTTCAAGATACAACATCATAACTCGTCCCCTTACCGGCTGAAGATGAATGGCGTTGTAGAAGCCGCTAACAAAAACATCAAGAAGATTATACAAAAAATGATAGTAACCTATAAGGACTGGCATGAGATGCTACAATTCGCTCTTCACGGTTACCGTACCACGGCGCGCACGTCGACAGGGGTAACTCCTTTCTCCTTAGTATACAGCATGGAAGTTGTCCTACCAGTTGAAGTCCAGATACCTTCTCTGAGAATCATACAGGATGCATGGCTGAATGAAGATGATTGGATCCAAACTCGACTTGACCAGTTGAACTTGATTGATGAGAAGAGGCTTGCAGCTATCTGTCATGGTCAGATGTACCAAAAACGCATGATCAAAGCTTTTAATAAAAAGGTCAAACGTCAGGTATATCGGGTCGGTGACTTGGTAATCAAGCGTATCATATTGCCACAAGGTGATCCCAGGGGAAAATGGACTCCTACATACGAAGGACCATTTGTGATCAAAAACATATTCTCTGGTGTAGCAATGATCTTGACCACTATGGATGGCGATGACCTCCCACACCCTGTAAATGCGGATATAGTCAAAAGATACTACGCATAAACAAGGACTCGCTAGGTCGACTGACCTAGGCAAAAATTAGGGCATCCTAACGAACCAAAAGGTTCGGGAAAAAATTATGAATAAAATACAAAAAAACTGTACACCCGGCAAGCTGAAAACCTGAAAGGGCGGCTTGCGCAAAAAAGGGTATCCCAGTGAATCGAAAACCCGAAAGGGTGGTTCAGGCAAAAGTTAGGGAATTAAAGTGTATGACTATGTCCCATTGGATCACCTTACAGACAATCTTCAGCGTCGACCGACCAGCGCAAATGGTTCTAATCAATCCAATCTGCTTCACTAAGGCGACAAGTAGACAAGACACTCAGAGACACGAAAGCTATAGCAGAATGGGAACCCCATGGGATTATTTCACATAGATATCTTCTCTTTGTATCAATTTTCATTTTTTTACGAAGACATTCTCTTACTAGAATGCTCGTCTCGTTATACAAAAAGAACTTATTCAAGTTAATACAAAGATATCCCTTTTGAAAGTGCAAAACTATTTGTTTTTCTGTTTTGTTTACAAAAATGTCCAATGATTTATTTTTGAACATATGCATTTGAACGTGATTACTGTTTACAAATGAACAAGAAATTAGAAAGACAATCATTAATGGCTTTAAGAAATAGGACAACATCTTTAGGCTATTCCATAAAATCCCCGCAGGTATTTTCCCCAGCCAGGGCAGAAATAAATACATCCTACTACGGGATCATTAACAAATCCCCAATATGCAGCCTAATGGTATCAAGTGCTCTAACAATCCCCAGTGAAAGTTTCCCAACTTCTCAAAATTCCCCAACAGGATTTCTTGAAGTCCACAAGCAATACACGATGTTTTCCTTAAACACAACAGAGTTTATTTCTCTGACAAGTGGAAGCTCATCCGTCAACATTGCAACTTCAAGATATGGAGATTTACACTCCGCATTCCCAGCAATACCCAGGGATTTATTTTCCCCGGCTCCAGCAACACTGCGGCATGAACAATCTTTATGACCATACATTTGCATTCATACGTCATAGCATTGACAACACAATTATATACAGTGTAATCTCATTTATTTTGAGAAAACAACATCATACAATGCATTGTATACGTTATGGCATTCCATACAATTAACTCTCCACCTTTTCAGGAAAAAATTAATCGACATGAAATTATCATCAACAAATTTCCGACAGACAAATATTTGCAACAAGTCAAATACAGATCAGTTCCCGAGAAAAGACTGACTTCTGCTGGTTCAGATAAATCTCTCAACGATTTATTCTGATTCTTATCCAGATTTTTGCTGGTTTAGATAAATCTCTCAATGATTTATTTTGATTCTTATCCATATTTTTGCTGGTTCAGATAAATCTCTCAACGATTTATTCTGATTCTTATCCATATTTTTATTGGTTCAGATAAATCTCTCAACGATTTATTCTGATTCTTATCCAAATTTTTGCTAGTTCAGATAAATCTCTCAACGATTTATTCTGATTCTTATCCAGATTTTTGTTGGTTCAGATAAATCTCTCAATGATTTATTCATATTCTTATCCAGATTTTTGTTGGTTCAGATAAATCTCTCAACGATTTATTCTGATTCTTATCCAGATTTTTGCTGGTTCAGATAAATCTCTCAACGATTTATTCTGATTCTTATACAGATTTTTGTTGGTTCAGATAAATCTCTCAACGATTTATTCTGATTCTTATCCATATTTTTGTTGGTTCAGATAAATCTCTCAACGACTTATTCTTATTCTTATCCAGATTTTTGCTGGTTCAGATAAATCTCTCAACAATTTATTCTGATTCTTATCCAGATTTTTGCTGGTTCAGATAAATCTCTCAATGATTTATTCTGATTCTTATCCAGATTTTTGTTGGTTCAGATAAATCTCTCAACAATTTATTCTGATTCTTATCCAGATTTTTGCTGGTTCAGATAAATCTCTCAACAATTTATTCTGATTCTTATCCAAATTTTTTGCTGGTTCAGATAAATCTCTCAATGATTTATTCTGATTCTTCTCCATATTTTTATTGGTTCAGATAAATCTCTCAACGATTTATTCTGATTCTTCTCCAGATTTTTGCTGGTTCAAATAAATCTCTCAACGATTTATTCTAATTCTTCTCCAGATTTTTGCTGGTTCAGATAAATCTCTCAACGATTTATTCTGATTCTTATCCAGATTTTGCTGGTTCAAATAAATCTCCCAATGATTTGTTCTGATTCTTCTCCGGACTTCTATTGTTTCAGTTTAAACCTCTCAAAGGTTTATTCGAATTCTTCCCCATCGACAATTTTCCCTGGTTCAAAGAAATTGCACCAAGATTTATTCTGATGCTTTCCAGTCAAGATTAATCTAAGATATCTTTTTCTTCAGTTTAAATCACTCCAAAAGATATTCTGATTTTTTCCAACATCATTCAAGACTTCTGCTAGCTCCAGTTTAAATCGACCAAAGGTTTATTCAGATTTCTTTTCTGTTGAAGTCAAGTTCAGACTTCGTCCACTTCTGTCAACAATCACCTTTGGATGGCATCTATAAGCCCATCTCCGACAACTCTCCATCATCTCTCAAAATGGCATCTTTAATCCCATTCCCTACACAATCAACCAACACATCATCGAGTGCAAATTTCTAGGCACTCTAGTGTTCAATCATCTTCCACTTTCAAGCTACAAACGACAGACATGTCGATCTCACTTTTCAAGTTTAAGAAGATTGAACAGGGGCAGTTGTTGTACCCCAAAATTAGCCTACCCATTTTTCATACAGGATAGTATCCTAGGGTTTCTCGAATACTTAATTTGGCTCAGGAGTTGATCATACAGATTCTCTTCCTAAGCAGTAAGTCAGCAATTAGGGTTTTGCATTTCTCAAAAAAAAATTGAGTCTTCAAGGTTTCAAATGGTCTTCATAGGTCTTCATGTCTCCTCAAGGTTGTTTAAGTCAGTTTTCAAACCTCGCATTGCAAGTTTGCTCAATCAATGGTCCAGATAACTGAAAACGACTACATTGACTTGAAAATCGCCCTTTTGCGAGAACAAATTCAAACGATCGTAACTTCTTCATTATTCAATTTTTTTGAACGGTTTTTATTGCGTGTGATTCTCCTTGATGCCATCTCAAATTTCTATTCACAAATCAAGAACTAATTACGCGAAGAAGATCACCAAAAATTCAAATGCGTTGGAAGTCGCATCATGAATTTTGACCTAATTTCAAATAACAGTCGTCTGACTTCTAAGAATTGTGATTTCTTCAAATAACAAGACTTTGAGACGATTATTTCTTTTCATGGTCGTATGTGATGTCGCTCACGGGTTTATCTTCAAAGAATCGAAGGAAAATTGTGTTTGGAAGACTTTAAAATTATCAAATCATCGCAAGGCATTTGTTGACTTTGAATGTTCTTAATCACAATCTATTTAAAGATTGACAGATATTCCCGAAGCATGTTTGTTTGGCAATGAAATTCCATTTTTTATTATTATTATCAAGCATGGCACACGAGTTCATTTTAAACGCAAGCTTGACTGGGACAAGATGTGAAGGTTAAGGTTGCCATTTAAACAACCATGATTGTGGAGTCCATTAGTCAAAAAAATCTAAGCACTTAAACATTTATTTTGTTTAAAAATACAAAGTACATGATTTATCTGATCATTTTTTGATTGCTTGAAACGCAAGTTACCAAACCAAGATTTTTTATCCAAAATATTCAACTGAGGATTGCAAGTTTTGTACAATAAATTCTATCACACTAAATTTTATTCAAATACTTGATATCATTACATTACAAATGAGATTACAATTTGTTTGTCTTGTTTACAAAAAATCTCAAGTTCTTGTTTACAAAGAGAAGTTTTTTCTTCAAGTCTTCATCTTCATCTTCAAGTAAGCCATCCAACATTCGTTTGCATCCAAGCCTCGCTCGCCATTCATGAAACAAGAAAAAGAAAGAAAGTCAGCAAACATTCAATCAAAGGTAATATGCGAAGAAGAAATAATTCATCATTAGGGTTTGTAATTTTGAATCAGAATATTTGTTTGTTTTATCACAATCATTTTCCCCAATCGTAAATCACAAAAAAGAATTACCTTTCTTGGTTCACAAAAAAGAGAAATAAATATACAAGGCATGCAAATACAAACAGGTTGCATAGCATGCAAACAGAACAAAACCAACAGGCCTGCAACAAACACAACCTGCAACAAGCAGCCCCAACACAATAGGTATCACAGAAAACATCAGTGCAATGCAAAGGAAACAAACTGCCTTAAACTACAACAAAAGCAACAGGCTGCAAACAACAGCAGTCAAATACAAAAAAAGGGGCAGGCCTACAGCAGATACAACAAAATATGCAAACATAACAAAACTAGCAGGCCTGTCAACAAACACAACCTGCAACAAGCAAGCCTACAAAGCATAACAAATACATCATAAGCATAGCAGTAGCAAGCTAACTTGCTCATTATGTCATCATTTTCCTAGTCACACAAACCCTTCAGAAGTTTAAAAATAAAGCAAAAACTGCTTTTTTTCATTGAAAGAGAAAAGAGGAAAGATGAAAGAGATATCACCTAGCAATAGTCCAAAATCCTGAAATATGCCAAAGTCAGTTGTGTCAAACCTATTGTTGACAGCCCAAGGTTTGCAGACAAATAGCAAATATGAAACCTGTGCTCAAAAACCCCGAGGTCAGCATACCACAATTTGTTCAAAACCCTCAAATCCCCCCCCCCCCACTTTGGACCCTGATTTTTCAATATAACAAAGTCACTGTTCCATAAAACAAGAGAGGTCAAGACATGATACAAAACCAAGAGCCAAACCAGCAAAATATAAAAACCAACCAAGCAGCATATCAAGAAAATATATAAATTGAGCCAGCATACGCATAAAGACTAGAAAACCAAACAAAAAAGAACAGAATCCATGGCAACTATTATCTAAATCCACAATCCTTTCCAATTGTTTGGACCTCATCATCATCAACCTCATCTCTCCATCCAGCAAACCCAAAATAGCCAGCCTCCAACAAGAAATCGTAAGCCAACAAAACCAACAAAAAAACAGAAAAACCAGAAAATAGACAATCCAACCAATATTCAGAAAAATGATAAACTAAATTCGACCTCTTCATTCACAAACCCATTTGCATACATACTCCCTCTGTCTTATGAACAAAACCCTAATCATCTAATCAAATCCAAAAACACACAAAAAAAATCATACGCAATCATAAGAAGAGGCAAAGCATAGATTCAGAACATACCTTAGAAGCTAAAAAAGAGGTAAATAGTTGTTAATTTCGATTCAATTTCGTTCTTACCTTCCCTTACCATTTCAAAATCGTTGTATCAGTTTCGATTTGGGGTTTTAGGTTTTCTCTGGGATGAGGTTAGCTAGAGATCGTGAGATATAGAAACAGAGAGTGAGGTCGTTTGTTTGAGGGAGATCGTGAGAGAGAGTGAGAGGCATCATGGAGATGAGAGAGTTCGCGAGAGAGAAAAGAGGGGCAAATAGTTTGTTTAGGGTTTCTACAACCCTTTCCTTTGTCCCAAGATAAATGGACCTGGGTCTGGCCCGACGCGGTCCAAGCCCAACCCGTTTTCTTTTCTTTTAACCCAACATTTATGCTAATGCAATATGTTTTGTTTTCTTTTTTAAATTGGGCTTTGCTGTGTCAATTTTTTCTAAGCCCAATCTTTTTTTTTGTTTCACACCTTCAACATACTGCTTTACCCCTTTATTTAAATTAGTTTAGGTTTCATTTAATAATCTTAGAATTAAACATATTTTAGGTTTAACCCAATTACTTAGAGCTATAAGTTAGTTTAGAATTATCTTATTAATTTTAGTTTAGTTTAAATATAGTTTTAGTAAATCTTAGTTTTAATTAAGTTTAGGTTTAACTTAATATTTTTAGATTTTTTTTTATTATTTACTTAACTATTATTTACTTAAATTTAGAATTAATCTAAGTACTTAGAATTTTAAATTAGTTTAGAATTTATTTTAGGTTTAATTCTAATTCAATTAATTAAAAATATACATTTTTAAAATTAATTTATTTTCTCAATTAGTTTAGGATTTTGTAAATTATTTTACTAACTAATTTTTGTATATTAAGTGTTATTTGGTTCGTTTAATTTCTAAAAAATAACAAAAATCCTAAAAGACAAAAAATATATAAATTAATTTCTCTAGTCATTTATTTTCTTTAATAGAATAGAATTTTATTTTTTTCAAAATTTTTTGTTACAAACAAATACTTAGAATCTTATTGCTATACCTTGTTAATTAATTTTATTTCATAGACTGTTATAATTCTAATTAATCGTTCAATTCGATTTGGTTGTATTGATTGCCTATTTTGGAATTTTTAAATTGCATTTGATTCATCCCCATTTGTGAATTTGTATCCCCATTCCCGAAAACTCTGTAATAGCGTAGAATTTCAATTTCCGCAATTTACTGTTTTCCTTATACTGTATAATAATTAGGCACGTATGGCAAGATTTAAAATCAATCGCTAGATAACCTAATTTCAACAAAATTAACTTGAAACACAGTCATGTCCCTCGAATATGGGAGGTTTAACAAAGAGCCTTCGATAAAAGATCATAGTCCCTCGATGTCCCTCGACGTTGCCTTCGATAAAACGATCTAGTCCCTTACGAAAAATTGCTAAAGCGTCTGACAAGTTGCTTTCGATAACTATACGATTGACCCGCGCCAGTCCCTTCACATCCAACGATGGGGCTTCTTACCAAATCAATGGTAAGATAGCAACATCTAAAGGAGGAAGAAAGAACATTTAAGACCTTTCGAGTAGGTAGATTCGCTCCTAGTTGCTTGCTTGCTCACGACAAAAACATTTTCACACCAACACTTTCATCTCAAAACATTTTCAAAAGACAAAGCTTTTTGCATACGTTCTTATAGAGACGAGAGTCATTGCAAAAACATCTTTTCGAAACCCTTTTCAAAATCACTTTCAAAAAGCACATTCCCCAAACACATCTTTGAACTATTTTTCGAAACAAAACTTTGTACGCGTTCTTATAGAAACGAGAACCATTACAAAGACATTTTCAAAATACTTTCAAAGCCGACACCACAAATACATTGTCAAGCAAAAGTAAGTGATCTAGCAAGTAACTAAGAGCCAGTAGATAACTACGGATGAAAAAGGGTGCTAATACCTTCCCTTTTCATAATTTACCCCCCAAACCCGAGAAATAATCTTGAAAGGTCTTTCCTGTGCTTTTTTACCTTTCCTTTTGGATAAAAGAAAAGTCGGTGGCGACTCTTGTTATCCGCACAAATGAGATCAAACGCAAAACGACCCGAGTCAGTTCTCCCGCCGTATCACAACGGGCTCTTAGTTGCTTTTTAGATCACTTGCTTTTGTTTGAAAGTATGCTTTTGTGTGGTTTTTGAAAGTATTTTGAAAAAGCTCCATCGTTTAGGCAAACTTTGTAATAGTTCTCATTCGTAAGAACGTATACAAAGTGTTGATCTTTTGAAAATGTTTCGAGTTGAAAGATGTTTTGAAAGTGTTTGGTGTTTGTTTTGAAAATAGCAAGTAGGTTTTGATTCGAGAATGAGCAAGCAACTAGGAACATTCTACCTACTCAAAAGTCTTTCTTGTTTATTTCCTCTTTCCTTTGACATTGTTATTTTATCATGGATTGGTAAGTAACCTTATCTTTGGATGTAAAAGGGGACATGCAAGGGTCATGGTATAGTCATGAATAGTAATGTTGTAAGATATCTTATCATTTTCTTTAAGGGACTAAGATCATTCGTAAGGCAACATTTGTAGCATCATCGAGGGACTATGATCTTGTATTTTTGTTTGTTTTTGCTAAGACGTCTTACATGCAATATGACCATTTATTTCTCAAGGCAACAAGTGGAGTTAACCCTAGAGGTACAAAGTGTGCAAGTGTATCTTTTTCATGCTTGATTTGTCTTGTATTACGGTTTTCTAAACATTTATTTTATCTTTCCATACGAACTCTAATTACTAGCATTTATATAAAGCGATAAATTGCAGAAAGTAAATATACTACACTATTACATTATTTCGGGGATGGGGTATACATTTTTACAAATGGGGATTGCAAGAATTTAAATCTAATTAACTATTACAACCATATTGAATATTGTACAAAATTGAAAAGAAAATAATGCAAGAATGTAAATGAAAAAATAAATAATTTTGTTTTGGTTTTTAAGGGTTTTAACCTAATGTCTAAGAAGGAAAAATAATTAATTAAAGATAATAATATTAAACCTAAATTAGTTAAGAAAACAAAATGAGGTTAAAAAAGTATTTTTTAAAGGTTTTTTATATGAAAGGTTTTAAGTTAATAAAAATGAAATGAAAATTAATTAATTAAAATAAACCTAAGTTCTAAATTGATTTTAATTTAAAAGAAAATAATATGATAAATAAACCTAAGTCTAAATATTTATTAAAAAAAAAGAAATTTATTTGTTTAAGAAAATGTTTTTTTTTGGTCTTTTTGCATTTATAGAGAAAATGAAATAAATAAGTATAAATAATAAATAAAAATATATTTTTATATTTTTTCATTAAATAAAAATAATAACAATAATAATAATAAAAATGAAAATATAATAAATAAAAAAGAAATAAAATAGAATAGGAAAAAAAGAAATAATAAAAGAAAATGGGCCAGAGGTGCAAAAGTAGTCAGGGGGTTAGAAAAAAGCAAAAAAATAATGGAAAGCCCAATATGGAGGCCCAAACGCTGCTTGCTGAAACAAAAAAAAAGAGTGAAAATATGAACAAAAGGTAGCGCGCTGGGTGTTGAATCCACGCCCTCTTGGTTACCAGCGTGCTGCCTACCACTGGGGTGGCTATACATCTGTTTACTTATATCAAACCATAAATATATATTAGAAATTGCTTCCTGGAGACAACTTCATCTTCAACCTCGTGCCTAGCCAGACCACCTGCATCATGTTCATTTCTCATCCATTTGCAAAAGTGTAAACATGAATCTTGTGGCAAATTTCCTCACGATTTCAGAAATGTAAAGCATTAAAACTAAAGATCAAAGACAAGCCTGAAGTTTGTTGGCCCTAATCTGAAACCTAAAAATTTCAGAAACTTCAACTCCAAAATTCTCTAAGCTCAAGCCATATAAATGCAAACTATGGATATGTACAGCTTCGTGGCAATGAGGTCTACATTTTATCTTTGAAAATGAAAGCTTAACAATGCCTATATGAATAGTTCAAAAGTCAGAAAACTCACCTTGCAAGAGGGTATCGTGTTTTGAATTTGAGAAGCTTTTGATGAGTTCTAGTGATTGGGTTAGCTTCCTCAAGTTCCCAGGAAGCTAATGTGATGCTTGGCTTATTCTGAAAGTGGCTGAGGAGTTCTGGAGAAGTCAAGTTGCAGACCCCTGTTTTTGCGAATGGAACTTGATGATGGAGGTGTTACAGTTGGACAAAAGGAATTTGGATGGTTTTTATTTGATGTTTAGAAGCTTTAGGAATCAAAAGGCTTGGAAACGCACAAGGGAAATGTAATTTTCAAGTTTTTGGTCAGATTGTGCAACAATGGAGTTTTTGTGTATGATTATGAGCTTTAAGGGTTTTCAGGGCTTGAGCATGCGTCCGTTAGCTTGAAAATGACTTGTATATTTATAGGCAAGAGGTCTTGTATGTTACAATAAACCAGAATTTGAAATCCCAAGTTGTAGCATCTTTACTTGTTTTTGAAGCAATGTTGAAACATCTTGTTCCAAGGCATGGTACAGGGCTGCATATAGTGGTTAGTAATTTATACATGCTTGCTTTTGGTTTATAGGGTTTGCGTGTGCAGAAAGAACAAGTTCAATGCTCAAGGAGAGTGGACTTTGTAATTAAAGCCACTTTTCCAAAATGGAAGTGTGAACTTTCTTCCCAAAATGGAAATACAACTTGGATAATGGCTCAAATGCTTGGACAATGGTTCTATCAGTTGTGTAAACATTTAATTAAGGAGTTAATTGCAAGTTAGAAGCCTGCAAAGTGAGATTATGCAGCATGGCTATGTGATTTGGTCCATTGTGCATCACAAATTCTACCTTGTAAAACAACTTGAAACCCTAACTTCTTGCCTTCGATTCTCCTTGCTCAAAAATGATCTCAAGGAGTTCTTGGACATTTTAGAAAGCTTGTACTGTTCTCTACAACCCCTCTTTGAATCACTTTTGCAAAATACAATTGGAACTATGTGAAACTTGGCCCAGAAGTTAGGTCAAAATCCTGACCAAAATGCTCAAAATTTCACTAAGTGTTTTAGTTTTATGAACATGATTTCTTGGATTAATAACTTGAAATCCAAGCATTTATAGGAGGAGTTGTGTTCAGCAATGTTTTAGATCTCATTTAGATCTACAACTTTCATGTTGAAAGTTTCCTTTGAATCATCTTGCATCATGGTGAAAAATTGGCTCAAAGTTGTGAAAAAATGTGAAGTTTTCAACACTTAAAAAAATTTCTAAGTTTGGAAACTTTGACTTTTCAAAATGAAATCTTGACTTTTTAATTTCTTGATGAACAAGTTTCATATTTTGACATGTTTTGATGAATTGTGATCTTTGACACTTGATTTTGACCAAAAAGTCAAAGTTTGACTTTTCATTATGCAGTTGACTTTTGATCAAATGATTGAAAATCAATTATCAATTAATTGGCCTTGAGCAATGTTTTGAGTCATACCATTAGGTAAAAATGATGCAGTTAAATCCTTTAGATCATGTTTCCAACCAATCAACCATTTTCTAGGTCAAAAATCAGAAATTGCCTTTTCTCAGTCAAAACCCTAATTTTGACCATTTTGCCCTTTTGATGACCTGATCTGATTTCTTGAGGAACTGTGGTCCAAACTTGATCAAATTACATATATGAGTTCACAATGTTGATATGGATAAAAAATTATGAAGTTTGACTGTAAATTGACTACAGTTGACTTTTTTCCCAATAAAGTTGATTTTTAGGTCAACTGATCAATTGCCTGAGCAAAAATGTGATCCAAGACTTGAAACTTGACATGAGCAATCTTGAGAGTCCAAATTGATCCATGAAAGTCATATGAGACATTAAAAGTTCATTTGTCCTTGTGGAATCTCAAACCCTAATTTTCAGTCATTAGTGCTTAAGGGGGTGTCTTGAACTGATCAACCCTTATGCAGTCTTGAACCAAAGAAGATCTTGTGAGAAAATACTTGATAAATGAGAGGGAAAATTTTGGGGTACAGCAGCTGCCCCTGTTTAATCTTCTTAGACCTGAAGAGTTAGATTGGCGTATCCGCCATTCGTGACTTGAAGGTGGAAGATGATTGAACACTAAAGTGTCCAAAAATTTTCACTCGAAGATGAATTGTGAATGGGCTTATAGATGCCATTTGGAGAAATGGTGGAGATTTTCCAGAGATGGGCTTGTAGATGCCATTCAAACGTGATTGTTGACAGAAATTGGACTAAGTCTGAACTTGACTTCAACTTGGAAAAGAATCAGGGTAAACCTTTGGTCGATTTAAACTGAAACTAGCAGAAGTTTTGAATGTTGTTTGACTGGAAAGAATTCAGAATAAATCTTGGAGAAATTTATATAAACCAGAGAGAATATCTATTTGGAAAGCATCAGGATGAATCGTTGAGATGTTTAAACTGAACCAAAAGAGGTCTCGGGTATTTTTTAATTGGAGAAAATCAGAATAGATCTTTGAGCAATTTATATGAACCAGAGAAAGTGTCTACTAGGAAAGAATCAGGATAAACCATTGAGAGATTTAAACTGAACCAACAGGGGTCTGGAGAAGAATCAGAATAAATCTAGGAGCGATTTATCTGAACCAGAGAAAATGTCTACTAGGAAAGAATCACGATAAACCGTTGAGAGATTTAAACTAAACCAGCAGGGGTCTTGAGAAGAATCAGAATAAATCTAGGAGCGATTTATCTGAACCAGAGAAAATGTCTACTGGAAAGAATCAGGATAAACCATTGAGATATTTAAGCTGAACCAGTAGAGGTATTGGATATTCTTCAATTTATGATGGGCCTGTGTAGGGCTTCTTCATGATGAGTCTGTGTAAAACGACATCTGGGTAAGATTTATTTATGATGAGTCCGTATAAAACTTCATCTTGGAAAGAGAAGGAACCTGTGTAGGGTTGCTTGATGATGAGTCCGTGTTAAACTTCATTTGAAATTTTCTGAGGAGGAACCTGGGTAGGATTACTTCATGATGGGTCTGTGTTAAACTTCATCTGGAATTGTATGAGAAGGAACCTGGGTAGGGTTGCTTCATGATGAGTCTGTGTAAAACTGCATCTGGAATTGTCTGAGAAGGAACCTGGGTAGGATTACTTCATGATGAGTCCGTGTTAAACTGCATCTGAAATTTGAGAAGGAACCTGGGTAGGGCTGCCTCAGCTGGTCGTGTAGATAATTGCCCTGACTTGTTATAGGTATTAATCACTGAACTTTTGAAAATTGTTGACGATAGCCATCTGTTGATTAACCTTTTCCTGAAAAAGGTAAAACGTTAACTGTATGCAATGTCATGATGTATGAAATGCGTGGTGCAATGATGTTCTCAAAATAAATGAGATTGTGTCGTATGCGCTTGTCATGTATGTAACTAGGATGTATGAAATGTGAAATGTTATTGAAGTGTATCTTCGTCTGGGAAAATAAATCCTTGACAAATGATGGGGAATCATTAAATCCCGAACTATTGTCCAAGGGTAGGTGTGTCTTCAAATTTTACTTAGAATGTTTCCACCGGGGATTCATGTTTTGTTGTTTGAGGAAAATTCCATTGGGGAATGTCGAAACCTCCATAGAGAGTGTTGATTCATATTTGGGGAAAAGAGTTTAGGAGTCTTGGTTGTCCGTTACTCTACTGGGGAGTCATCTTTTGATGGACGAAGTTGAACTGATATCTGGTCGGGTTCAGGCTTCACAGTAACTTGATGAGGATTGTAGAGTAGTCTACTGGGGAAAAGGAGTTGTGGTCCTTTGATTTGTAATAGTCGGAGAGTTAAACTCAAAATGGAGAATCCTGCCGTTTGTTGGGGAGATAAACCCTGTTGTCGGTCTTTTGGAGAGGTGTCTTCTTCACTGGGGAAAAACCTAGAGGGTTCTTGAGGTCGACTCAGCTGGTGAGAAATTTTCAGAGATTGAAACTCTGGCTGGGAGTCATCCTATGAGAAGGATCTTGGGGAGATTCGTCACTTCCTCTAGTAGTAAGTGTTGTAGTAATGCCAGAAAATGTTTGCTTGGTCGCACATGACCCTTTATGTGGAATCCTGTTTGCCTCCAGAGTTAATTTGGTGCACCTTGACGCTTGAGATTTTGATCATATTTCCGGTAGCCCCGAACTTCCTAGAGATATTTTCTAAGACTGTTGTGGAAGAAACCGAAGACCTGATACTGACACCATCTGATACTACTGGCACAGACTAACAAATTGGTGGTACCCAAGATCTTTGGTCAAGTCTCAGAATTTTCTAAGAACTGTCATGGGAGGATCCGAAGACATGATACTGACACCATCTGATATTGATACCATCTGATACTATTGGTACAGACAAGCAATTTGATGGTACCGAAAGTCTTCATAGTGGATTTTGTTCAAACCCATGATCAACGTAACATTTCCCCTTGAGTGATACATATGGAGATTTGCCCCTGTTTATTCAACAATTCTTTGAGAGATTCTTTGAATCTCGACTTGACTGCCCCAGATGTGTTGGGCAATGTTCATGTCGTGCCCCTTGATTATGAGATATTTGTCATTAGAAGCGTCTTTCCATTTGAAGTGATTATGTTTGAGAGAGCTTTCATTTGTTGGATATTTGTTGTGTGAATTTCTCCATTGTCAAACAAATAGCCATATGCAAACAACGATATTAAAGTAATGCAAAGTTTATGCTTGTCTTGAAATTTTGAAAATGCATTTTAGCAAGTAAAGAAGTTTTGTAAGAAAATTCAAACTCAGGATTTATGGTAAAGCCTTACAGGAGTCAGGATACCTTTTGTAACAGTATGCTTTCGAACTAACCCATGCTTCAATTAAGACTTTTGAAGGGTTGTAGCGTGGCTTGGCTCACGGTTTAAGAAACAAAGGATAAAGGCTCAAAGTGTATTTGTACCCACCCGCTCTTCGTGATGTTCTTCAATCCTAAACTCAGTTAATTGTGCGTTTGAACTCCAATTGAGTGTTGAATAACATTTTGGTGATGGTTCAGACAAGTTAAGTTTGTCGGAAGGAAGTCATTTTTGCAACATTTTTCATGTTGTTGAGGATTTGAAGTGACCTCTTTCTTTTGATTTATTATCCCTGGTTTTTGTCTGACTGTTCTTGTTTTTGAGATTACAGTCAGCGGGATGCCCCAGTTTTCTTTAAGTCTCCTTCATAAGTTTTGACTTAGTGGGCTTTTTACTTGGAGAGATAACGATTGCCTATTTGATAGGGAACCATCACCATCTTTTGGTTCAGAAGGAATGTTTTTGATGTCATTCGTTGTATTACGGGATGAGAGTTTGCGGCTAAACGTGCATTTGAATTAATTGAGAGACTACCTTGCCCCAGGTTTTGATTAAAGGTTTCAATTTGTGTAAGAAAGAAAACTTCTACTTCTTTGGCTCAAAGGGGTTGACTAGGGATTATCCTCCTTATAACTCCAGTGTTTAGGAATTGAAAGAACGCATGTACATCGTCAATAAGGTCTGTCCAAAAGCATATTGTATAAGATTATGGCATTGTTTTCTTCATCCTCCCTCTAAAGGCTTGCAAATTTTTGAAACAAGAGTTGAATATCATAAAGCGAGTAAAAATCATAGTTTAAATATAATGAAAACGAGTGGATTAAATTAAGATAAACATATGCAATGCATTAATGAAACAGAGTTTAACATTAATAGATAAGTGTTTGAACAATGAAAGAGATTACAACTTGAAAATTCAAATGTACCAAAGCTTTCAATGATTCTTCATAGGAGCAGTGATCACGTTTGGAGCCTCCGAAGGTTCAAACTCGATCTCCTTGGCATCAATCATTTCTTAGACCTTGTTCTTCAGAGCCCAACAGTTGTTTGTGTCATGTCCCGGACTATCATAGTGGTATGCACACCTTTCATTGGGATGATAGGTAGGAGCGGAAGTGTTTGGGTACCGGGAGGAGCCTTCAACGTAATCAGCTCTGCCTTCAACATGTGTTGTAGCGCTTGAGCCAGTGATATGTTGATCTTAGTGAATTGTCTTTTAGGCACGACCTCCTTATGTTGATGCCCCTGTCTTTGTTGAGCAGGCGTAAGATTAGAGATCAATATTTCTCCTACGTGTTGGTCATGACGTCTCTTTTGACCATACACAACATTAGACTCTTTCTTCCCATTGTATGGATTTTTTTAAGCATCAGAGGGTATAGCTCCTTGGATCTTTCCACTTTTGATGCCAGCTTCGACTCTTCCGCCAGTCAGTATTAGCTCGGTGAACCTGGCCGAGGAGCTTCCGATTAGGTGTTTGAAGAAAGGTCCTGTCAAAGTTCCCATGAAAATGTCAATCAACTCCCTATCAGTTAAATAGGGTTTCACCCTACCAGCCATATCTCTCCACCTTTGGGCGTATCCTTTGAAACTCTCGTTGGAACCCATGGTCATGTTCTGCAATTACACACGAGTTGGTGCAAGATCAACGGTGTACTGGTACTGCTTGTAGAAAGCAGCAGCTAAATCCTCCCAGGTGCGGATGCGAGAAATCTCCAATTGATAGAACCATTCAAGTTGAGTCCCTATTAGGCTCTCTTGGAAGAAATGGATCCAAAGCTTCGGGTCAGTTGTGTATGGTTGAATCTTGAGGACATAAGACTTTAAGTGCATCTTACGGCAAGAGACTCCATCGTACAGGGCAAAGGTATGGATTTTGAACTTTGGCGGGATGACCACTCTAGAAACCCATCCCATGTCTCCTAAATCCAAACCAGGTATCTGCTGAATTTCCATAGAAATGAGGCGATCCTCTAACTGTTTGTACTTGTCATCACCGGGAGGATATTGTTCCTTAGAGTAGTCAGCTTCGACTTCATCAATCTCCAGACTATTGTCTTCTTCATGACTATCCCCCATGTTGGATGGAGTTGGAAAATCTAGAGCTCCCTTGACTGGTCCTTTAAGTCTTCTTCCCAAGTTCAGGACGCCTACTGATTTCTTGGACTTTTTCTTCTTGTCTTTGAGAAGAAGATTCTTCAGGTCCTCTTGCCCCTTAGCCAAAGCCAGGAACATTTGTTAGAATTGAGCATTTTGAGCTTGGAGATCTTTCACCGTTTGTTTCATATCCATCTTACTGAAATAAAAAGTAGGAAGATAAGGAGGCTTGTATGGGAGAAACCTGTCATGATATGATTCATGATATGTGGATGCATGTTTTCAAGGGTTTGGCGGGGAAAATGTTAGTGGTCACTTACAATTTTGATTGGAGAACTTTGTATCGGTGGATGTCCTTCCACGAGAATTAAGCTCACCATGTCAAGTGGGTCATAGCCCTCGACTCAAGTTGTTATGTTTTGATCTTTGACAGTGTTTGGTTAGAGGAAAATAAATCCACCTTCCCTTTGATAGACATCTGGTTCTACGTAACCTTGCATCATAGGCCCTCGAGATCCTTGAAAAGGTTATTGAAATTGCTATGGTATGATGTTATGTACAAGTATGCAAAGTAAGCAAGTACAAATAATCATATTCACACAAAGCAGACAAGTCCTTAGGTTTAGGCTTGCATGGAGTTTGTAGGTAAGTACCCTCTTAAAGTTTAGTTGGCTCAACCTGTCCTAGTTATAGTAACCGGGTTCTAAGGGATCTCAATATCATGGTTTATCTTCTCGGGCATTGTTTTAGCGCAAGCCTCTTTCACGGCGACTGAAATATCCCGAAAATCAAACCTCAATGAGTGTAGTATCGATTATCTACCAACTTCGTACTGCACCAAAGTCGATCATCTCACTACGTCCTAATGGCCAAGTTGGTAAAGTAAAGGTTCTAAAAGTCAGTTAGTGCTTCATGACATTACTCAACGGCCCCGTATTCTCCTTGACTACCCAAGGGCTACCGGTACCCACAAATATGTCACACTAACGTAGCTATTGCTTAGACCATGTCGGTATACCCCGCACAGTTTCCACAACGTATTTCTACTTACCTATAAGGTATCCCAAATCCGGGTAGAGGATTCAAGCCCAAACAAAGAACCAAAATGTAAAGAATACCAGCCAAACAAAGAAAGAAAGTAAAGGTGATCTATCCCTAAGGTAACCCCACTTTTAAGTTATATCCCTAGTAGAGTCGCCAGTTCTATAACACGGTGGGAGAACTGACTTGGTTGTTTTGCGTTTTATCGCAAATGTTGCGGTTAGCAAGAGTCGCCGTCGAATTTTCTTTTATCCACAAGGAAAAGCTGAAAAGAACAGGAAATACCTTTAGAGATGTTTTCTTGAGTTCGGGGGTTAGATTATAAAAAGGGAAGGTATTAGCACCCTTTTCATCCGTAGTTATCTACGGGATCTTAGTTGCTTGCTAGATCACTTGCTTTTGTTTGAAAGTATGCTTTTGTGTGGTTTTTGAAAGTAGTTTGAAAAAGCGCCATCGTTTAGGCAAACTTTGTAATAGTTCTCGTTTGTAAGAACGTATACAAAGTGTTGATCTTTTGAAAATGTTTCAAGTTGAAAGATATTTTGACAGTGTTTGGTGTTTGTTGAAAATAGCAAGGAGGTTTTGATTTGAGAATGAGCAATCAACTAGGAACATTCTACCTACTCAAAAGTCTTTCTTGTTTATTTCCTCTTTCCTTTGACATTGTTATTTTACCATGGATTGGTAAGTAACCTTATCTTTGGATGTAAAAGGGGACAGGCAAGGGTTATCGTATAGTCATGAATAGCAATGTTGTAAGATATCTTAGCATTTTCTTTGAGGGACTAAGATCATTCGTAAGGCAACATTTGTAGCGTCATCGAGGGACTATGATCTTGTATTTTTGTTTGTTTTTTCTAAGACGTCTTACATGCGTATTATGACCATTTATTTCTCAAGGCAACAAGTGGAGTTAACCCTAGAGGTACAAAGTGTGCAAGTGTATCTTTTTCATGCTTGATTTGTCTTGTATTAGGGTTTTCTAAACATTGATTTTATCTTTCCATACGAACCCTAATTACTAGCATTTATATAAAGCAATAAATTGCGGAAAGTAAATATACTACACTATTACATTATTTAGGGGATGGGGTATACATTTTTACAAATGGGGATTGCAAGAATTTAAATCTAATTAACTATTACAACCATATTGAATATTGTACAAAATTGAAAAGAAAATAATGCAAGAATGTAAATGAAAAAAGAAATGATTTTGTTTTGGTTTTTAAGGGTTTTAACCTAATGTCTAAGAAGGAAAAATAATTAATTAAAGATAATAATATTAAACCTAAATTAGATAAGAAAAGAAAATTAGGTTAAAAAAGTATTTTTTAGCGTTTTTTATATGAAAGGTTTTAAGTTAATAAAAATGAAATGAAAATTAATTAATTAAAAGAAACCTAAGTTCTAAATTTATTTTAATTTAAAATAAAATAATATAATAGATAAACCTAAGTCTAAATATTTATTAAAAAAAGAAATTTATTTGTTTAAGAAAATGTTTTTTTGGGTTTTTTTTCATGTATAGAGAAAATGAAATAAATAAGTATAAATAATAAATAAAAATATATTTTTATATTTTTTTCATTAAATAAAAATAATAGCAATAATAATAATAATAATAATAATAATCATAATAATAATAATGAAAATATAATAAAGAAAAAAGAAATAAAATAGAATAGGAAAAAAAGAAATAATAAAAGAAAATGGGCTAGAGGTGCAAAAGTAGTCAGGGGGGTTAGAAAAAAGCAAAAAAAAATGGAAAGCCCAATATGGAGGCCCAAACGCTGCTTGCTGAAACAAAGAAAAAAGAGTGAAAATGTGAAAAAAATGAACAAAAGGTAGCATGCTGGGTGTTGAACACACGCCCTATTGGTTACCAGCGCGCTGCATTACCACTGGGGTGGCTATACATCTGTTTACTTATATTAAACCATAAATATATATTAGAAATTGCTTCCTGAAGACAACTTCATCTTCAACCTCGCGCCTAGCCAGACCACCTGCATCTTGTTCATTTCTCATCCATTTGCAAAAGTGTAAACATGAATCTTGTGGCAAATTTCTTCACGATTTCAGAAATGTAAAGCATTAAAACTAAAGATCAAAGACAAGCATGAAGTTTGTTGGCCCTAATCTGAAACCTAAAAATTTTAGAAACTTCAACTCCAAAATTATCTAAGCTTAAGCCATATAAATGCAAACTATGGATATGTACAACTTCGTGGCAATGAGGTCTACATTTTATCTTTGAAAATGAAAGCTTAACAATGCCTATATGAATAGTTTAAAAGTCAGAAAACTCACCTTGCAAGAGGTTATCGTGTTTTGAGTTTGAGCAGCTTTTGATGAGTTCTGGTGATTGGGTTAGCTTCCTCAAGTTTCCAGGAAGCTAATGTGATGTTTTGGCTTGTGTTGAAAGTGGCTGAGGAGTTCTGGAGAAGTCAAGTTGCAGACCCCTGTTTTTGCGAATGGAACTTGATGATGGAGGTGTTACAGTTGGGCAAAAGGACTCTGGATGGTTTGTATTTGATGTTTAGAAGCTTTAGGAACCAAAAGGCTTGGAAACGCGCGAGGGAAATGTAAGTTTCAAGTTTTTGGTCAGATTGTGCAACAATGGAGTTTTTGTGTATGATTATGAGCTTTAAGGGTTTTCAGGGCTTGAGCATGCGTCCGTTAGCTTGCAAATGACTTGTATATTTATAGGCAAGAAGTCTTGTATGTTACAATAAACCAGAATTTGAAATCCCAAGTTGTAGCATCTTTACTTATTTTTGAAGCAATGTTGAAACATCTTGTTCCAACGCATGGTGCGGGGCTGCATAGAGTGGTTAGTACTTTATACACGCTTGCTTTTAGTTTATAGGGTTTGTGTGTGCAGAAAGAACAAGTTGAATGCTCAAGGAGAGTTGACTTTGTGATTAAAGCCACTTTTCCAAAATGGAAGTGTGAACTTTCTTCCCAAAATGGAAATACAACTTGGATAATGGCTCAAATGCTTGGACAATGGTTCTATTAGTTGTGTAAACATTTAATTAAGGAGTTAATTTCAAGTTAGAAGCCTGCAAAGTGAGATTATGCAGCATGGCTATGTGATTTGGTCCATTGTGCATCACAAATTCTGCCTTGTAAAATAACTTGAAACCCTAACTTCTTGCCTTCGATTATCCTTGATAAAAAATGATCTCAAGGAGTTCTTGGACATTTTAGAAAGCTTTTAATGTTCTCTACAACACCTCTTTGAATCAATTTTGCAAAATCCAATTGGAACTATGTGAAACTTGGCCCAGAAGTTAGGTCAAAATCCTGACCAAAATGCTTAAAATTTCACTAAGTGTTTTAGTTTTATGAACATGATTTCATGGATTAATAACTTGAAATCCAAGCATTTCTAGGAGTAGTTGTGTTCAGCATTGTTTTATATCTCATTGAGATCTACAATTTTCATATTGAAAGTTTCCTTTGAATCATCTTGCATCATGGTGAAAAATTGGCTCAAAGTTGTGAAAAAATATGAAGTTTTCAACACTTAGAAAAATTTCTAAGTTTGGAAACTCTGACTTTTCAAAATGAAATCTTGACTTTTTGATTTCTTGATGAAAATTTTTCATATTTTGACATGTTTTGATGAATTGTGATCTTTGACACTTGATTTTGACCAAAAACTCAAAGTTTGACTTTTCAGCATGCAATTGACTTTTGATCAGTTGACTGAAAATCAACTATCAATTAATTGGCCTTGAGCAATGTTTTGAGTCATGCCATTAGGTAAAAATGATGCAATTGAATCCTTGAGATCAAGTTTCCAACAAATCAACCATTTTCTAGGTCAAAAATTAGAAATTGCCTTTTCTCAGTCAAAACCCTAATTTTGACCATTTTGCCCTTTTGATGATCTGATCTGGTTTCTTGAGGAATTGTGGTCCAAACTTGATCAAATGAAATATATGAGTTCAAAACATTGATATGGATAAAAAAATTATGAAGTTTGACTTTAAATTGACTACAATTGACTTTTTCCCAATACAACTGATTTTTAGGTCAACTGATCAATTGCTTGAGCAAAAATGTGATCCAAGACTTGAAAATTGACATGATCAATCTTGAGAGTCCAAAATGATCCATGCAAGTCATATGAGACATTAAAAGTTCATTTTTTCTTGTGCAATCTCAAACCCTAATTTTCAGTCATCAGTGCTTAAGGAGGTGTCTTGAACTGATCAACCCTTGTGCAGTCTTGAACCAAAGAAGATCTTATGAGAAAATACTTGATAAATGAGAGGGAAAATTTTGGGGTACAACACATGTCTTCTAATTATTAAAGTTTATAAAGTATATCTCTATAGCTTTAAAAAGGTTCCTGAGTCATTTACCCTATTTGTAAACTTTGCCATAAATAAAGCGTTAACCATTAGACGACAATATCTTCGAAAGGATCTACTCTAGGTGAGACTTTCATGCTAACCAAGCGATATATACATCCTAAAATCAAACATCACACAAACTCTAAACTTTATAACGACTTTATGGTTCTAAACAAACTTTCTAGAGTCACATGCGCTATTTTGGAACATTGCCATCCATGACAGATTAACCATTAGATGAAAAATACCCTTAAAAGAATCTACTATGGGTGAGGTCTTCATGCCAACCAAGCGAGACGTTTGAAGGCCAATACTATGCAAACTATAACTAAATCTTAATTTTTATAGACTAGGGTATAAAGCCCATCTCAAAAGTGTGTGTATGGTGAAGACAAATAGAGCCCCAACGGAAACATTTATTTAACTAATCAACAAGACAATAATAAAATAAGAAAGTAAACATAAAAACAAAAAGTTATTAGAAGAAAAATATAAATAAGGTTAAAAAAATTTCAAAAATAACCGCGTTACATTTGGCTCTCTAAAATTCACAATTCACTCGCCAGTTGTCAAGGCGGGAAAAAAATTCATGACAAGCTCGAAAGTAATGAAATCTTAACCAAAGTTTATTTTAATAGGGGAGTGTTTCTAAAACCCCTATTAAATAAAAATATGGTATTCGAAACCAAATTTTAAGGTTGGGAATTGATTATGCGTAGGGAAGGTATTAACACCATACGAAATACGTTTAAGAAAACAATTACCTCTAGTTAGTTTTGCAAATGATTTTGTAAACATTTTTATGATTTTCTAATAATCATCAAACAATAAATATAGCATGTTTACTAGAAAAGGGAAAAATGTTATTATTGTGCTTGGCAAGATTTATTTCTTACTCGTACGTATCTCCCACAACAATGGAGAATTCAAAGCTACGTAGTTATGGGTAGAAAATGTTTGTGTGTTGGTTGATTTTAAAGAAAATCATTTGATCATGTTAAAGTGAAAAATATAGTTTGGTGGTTTTTCGTAATCGTTTTTTAAGGAAGACATGTGTGAGAACAAGCAAGTATATCAACTTAATTCTGAACACTTAAGGACCAAAAGGATGTTCATCCAATTTACCCCTTTTTAATACAATATTTTTTATAAAGATAATATTGTTGGGGGAGTTACTAGGATCATTGATACAAAGTTGAGGATTATGCACCTTTGTGAGAGACATACCACTTATCCACATAAAACCTTAAGGTGATAGGTGAGTGGGTTCTCCCATTTATATATGCTCAAGTCTCCACATTTTTATTCAATGTGAGACTATTTCCCCACTTACTCACACTTGCATTATTATTCCAACACTCCCTCTCAAGTGTGATTCCGCAATGCTTCCCCACATACACTTGTACCACTGTTACCTCTTCTTGGGCAACAAGACACCTTTTCTTGGGCATTTTAATACAAGTAAGTCAGTCCCTTTCTCAAACCAAAGGCTCTGACACCATTTTATTGGGAGGACTTACTAGGAGCATTGATACAAAGTTGAGGATTATGAACCTCTGTGAAATAAGTGGTGTGTCTCTCACAAAGGTGCATAATCATCAACTTTGTATTAATGCTCCTAGTAACCCCCCTCAACAAATGGTATCACGAGCCTTTGGTTTCGATAAATGGGCCGGCTTAGTATCAAAATGCCCAAGAAGAGGTGTCTCGTTGAATACCCAAGAAGAGGCTTCAACAACGGTACAAGTGAGGGAGGATTGTGGACTCACACTTGAGGAGATGGTTGTTAGAATAATAATGCAAGTGTGAGTAAGTGGGTAAATAGTCCCACATTAGATAGGAATATGGGGACTTGAGAATATATAAGTGGGAGAACCCACTCACATATCACCTTAAGGTTTTAGATGAACAAGTAGTGTGTCTCTAGTCCATTATGCCCCCCACTTGTACCACTGTTGACACCTCTTCTTGGGTATTCAGCGGAACACCTCTTCTTGGGCATTTCGATACTAAGATAGTACCTTTCTTGAAACCAAAGGCTCTAATACCATTTGTTGGAGGGAGTTACTAGGAGAATTGATACAAAGTTGAAGAGTATGCACCTTTTGTGAGAGACACACCACATGTTCACCTAAAATCTTAAGGTGATAGGTGAGTGGGTTCTCCCACTTATATATATTCTCAAGTCACCACATTCTTATTCAATGTGGGACTATTTCCCCACTTACTCACACTTGCATTATTATTCTAACAAATACTTGAAGCAAACTGAGATGTAATCTTTTAAAGGAAGAAAAGCATAAGAACAAGCAAGTTGTACAACTTGTGTCAGAAAACTTGAGGATAAAATGGATTTCATTATACTTTTTTAATCCAATACAAGGATGAATTCAAAACAACCAAGTTGATTTTAGGAAAGAAGACATGCGTTAGAATAAGCATGTTGTACAACTTCTGTTCGAACACTTAAGGATAAAAAGGATGTTCATCAGATTATTCCCTTTTTAATCCATTTTTATTTTTGAAAAGATGAGATTCAAAACAATCAAGTTGTTTAACTTATGTAACACCCCCAACTTTAGTTATTTTTTAATTAAATTTATTTTATTTTATTTTATTTATTTGAATGATATATGTGATTTATTAGATTATTTAGAAGGGGTGGAGATTTAATTATAATTATTGTTAATTATTTAATTAATTAATATTAGTAATATTAAAAAACTAGAGATATTTTAGAGTTGGGAGAAAAATAGAATTTTTATTAAAATTAGGGAGTAAAGGGTGAATTGAGTAAGAGTTGATGTTTTGGTGATATTTTATGAAATAATTTAATTAAAATAATATTTTGATTTAAAATAAATAAAAATATTTTGATTTAAAATAAATAAAATAATAGAAATTAGAGTTTTAGAAATTAGAAAGAAGTGTAGGGAGATGTGAGAGGTGAGAGAAGAATTGAGATAACTAGCGTAAATAAATAGATTGATTGAGGTAGAGTTTTGTACTATACGTGCAAAAGTTGAGAAAAGATGCAAAAAGAGGCAGATCTAGGAGAAACCTTGGAGAGCGAGGAAAAATCCCAAAAGGTCAAAAGTTTTCATCGATCGGAAAAATCAGAGGTAAGGGGGGAGATTATTCATATATGAGTGGCTAAATAGAGGGATAACGAGGGTTCCTTACCCTCACGTCTTCTCCTTTTTTCTTTTATCTTTGATCGATGTTTGTGGCCAAAAAGGGTTTGGACAAAATCCTTTGAGGTGATCGATTGATGAGGTTTCTCTTTATCCTAATATATATGATATAAAATTGTATAATCTGTAAATTGGTATGCCTTTTTGATGTTTATTGATGAACTGTGGTGGCGCCATAAGGTGATATTATAAAAAATGGATGATTGTGTATGATTTGTATGTGGCTGTTGACTGTGTTTTTTGGTAAAAATCATAAAAAGTCGAAAAATCAAAAATCAGGAAATTCAAGAATCGGGGGCGGAGGTGCAGCGCGGCAGAGCCGCGTCAAAAATGTTAAAGGGCGCACCTTACACGAGGCCTCAACAACACTAGAGGAGCGCGACACGATGGTGGAAGGTCGCGGTCTACAATAGTGCTCGCGCGACGGAGGCAGCTGCGTTGCAACACTTGGGTTCGCACTAGTGGTCGGTGGTTCGACGGTTCATGGTCTGGTTCGAGGTATTTTGAGCAGTTGGGACTTTGGTGACCTTTCGTTGCCTTTCGACGAGTTTAGAGTCATATTTTTATTTATTTAGAGTCCTTTGACAGGTTTAGAGTTGGAGTTGAGGGTATTTGACTCTTTAGAGTTACTTTGAGTAGTATTATTACTTTTTTAAGGCTGCCAAGCCCAAAGAATTAAATTTTGAATTGTTGGAAATTTTAGTGTAACATCATAACGGGTTTCGTTTATTTGATGTTTTCTAGAATTGTTGGTTCATTTTCATGTGTTGAATTGAGTCAATTGTTTTGATAAAATATGAGATGTTTCAGTTAAGATGATATGATTTGAATTCTTGTTGCGTTGTTATAAAGTATTTTGAGAAGCATGGTTTATGAGAGATGTGACTTTGGTTGTTTGTGGTCGGGACTTTGAGTGTTCTAAGCCCTAGTTTATGGTGTTTTCTTTACTCTTTTGGAGTTATAGTGATCTTAGGTACAAAATATCATCAATAAACATAGAAAAACTAAGACTAAACATGGTTGAAACATAGTGTGTGCAAGCTAATAAACATGTTTATTGCTAGTCAATGACGATTATTGCTAGTCAATGACGAATGGAACTCAAGTGTGCATCACATATTATAATTACATGATGAAAATAGTATTGTTCTAAGAAATATACAACTATAAGAATATTTGAAAGTTATTCTTCATCTTAACACAAACAACACCAACACTACAAGGTTATAATAGCAGAGCATGTTAGAATAACAATGCAAGTGTGAGTAAGTGAAAAAATAGTCTCATATTGGATATGAATGAGGTGACTTGAACATTTATAAGTTGGAGAACCCACTCACCTATCACCTTAAAATTTAGGTGGACAAGTGGTGTGTTTCTCACATGGTGCCTAGTCCTACATTATGTATCAATGCTTCCTAGTGAAAAAAGACTCCCCTAATAAATGGTATCAGAGCCTATTTTTGAGAAAGGAACCGACTTACTTGTATCGAAATTCCCAATAAGAGGTATCCCGTTGCAAGGTGTCAATGGCGGTTCAAGTGTCTTGAGGGGGAGCATTATGGACTCACACTTGAGGGGGAATGTTAGAATAATAATGTAAGTATGAGTAAGTGGGGAAATTCTCACATTGGATATGAATGTGGTGACTTGAACATTTATAAGTGGGAGAATCCACTCACCTATCACCTTAAGGTTTTAGATAGACAAGTTGTGTGTCTCTCACAAGGTGCCTAGTCCTATATTATGTATCAATGCTTCCTAGTGAAAAAAGACTCTCCCAATAAATGGTATCAGAGCCTGGTTTTGAGAAAGAAACCGACTTAATTGTATCGAAATACCTAAGAAGAGGTATCCCATTACAAGGTGTCAACGGCGGTACAAGTGTCTTGAGGGGGACATTATGGACTCACATTTGAGGGGGAGTGCTAGAATAATGATGCAAGTGTGAGTAAGTGGGAAAATAGTCTCACATTTGATATGAATATGATGACTTTAACATTTATAAGTGGGAGAGTCCACTCACCTATCACCTAAAGATTTTAGGTGGATAAGTGGTATGTCTCTCACAAGGTTTCTAGTCCTACACTATGTATCAATCTTCCCTAGTAGAAAAAAAAATCCAACATAGCAAAATATATGACAATAATCAGAACGTTAAAGTATAAAAATGAAAGACAGTCTAAGTAAACAAAAGATTACCCAACAAGAGAAGACCTTGAAATCCAAGATAGGATTTGTTTTCCTTTGTAGAGAAGACTCGTCTTTTGCTCCAGTCTCTCAGAAATTTAACTCTTACTTTCTCTCTTTTTACTCTCTCTAAAACTCCACATTTTTGCACTCTCTCTAAAACTCCATTAACTCTGAATTCTTGCTCCAATTTATAGGAACAAATCTGTCATGTTACTACCAATGGATAACATCACAAACTACTTTTTGTTATTATTTTGCAGGAATTGATTTAGAAAACGATTGTGATCATGTTTAGGTGGAGTGCAAGTATGGATTAAGGATAAAGATTATGAAAAAATTGTCGTTGCCTTGTAGTAGAGGTGTAGTAGTTAAATAGTACAATATTTTTTCATGATAATGTAGAAAAAATTGATTCATGTAGTCTTTGATAAAGCAAATGTAGAAAAAGAGGTAAATTGGTGCATGATGAGAGGGAAAGTAGCATCAAAGTCAACACACAGAGTCTTTTTTCCCCTTGTTTCTTTATTTTGCTACCTTTGCTATTTACACGTCTTTTTGTCAATTCTTTGATTCAGTAGTAAATGGGCTCACACTAAGACACGGGCTCAAGTTAATAGACTAAAATCAAAGATTAAATAGACTTTACTAATGAACCATACACTTGGAATTTTGTAGAGAAAACTGAACAATAATCAAAATCAAAACTAACAATACACAATTGTCTTTTTTGAATTTTAATAAAGTAACAATAATATGGAAAATATATAATCTAATCCTTTTTTAGATTGAATATATTGGCCGGAAAAATTGGGATACTACACCCTTCGTCGCTCTCAAGAATTAGGTCAAATCCACTTTCTTTATTGTTATACGATCTGTCATTAAAGATGAACCATTTTGTTCATGTCTCAAAGGTTCCTGGTGTCAAGTCACGTATGAAGTTTTTAAAAATTTGGTCTAGAAGTGTCTTCATGTGTTCGAAAGAGATGTCAAATTCAGAAGAGGACTTGGAATTTAAGGACCGCTTTGTGATTTATCCTGTCAGATGTGGTGTGAAAAAAACTTGGTTTAAAAGTTGATTTGTGCGAATCAATATTGAGTGTGCTAGAAAATAAAGTCCTAATACTCTTGAAGCTATTACTAAAATAAGATAAATATACATTATTGAAAAATAAGTAGATGATAGGTAGAAAATGACCACTATGGCGAAGCTTCCAACACATTTGCTATGACTTGGTGATTATAGAAGGTGAAAAGTGAAGTATCTACAAAGTTAACATTTTAACACTTAAGTCATTATTTGAAAAAATTACTGGAAGACTAAGTGAAATCTTAACATGACTCAAAGTCGTATTCATATAAAAGATATAGTTAAAATAGTTTTCGGCTGATCCAACGTTGAAATTTGAATTATTGTTGTATGTGATTAATGCAATATTGAAGAATGAAGTGGAACACCCAGTGCTAGATTGAGCTTATGAATTAGGATGGTCTTAATGGACCTTTGCCTTACGAGAAACATGTTCATTGTAATAATTATTGAATTATTAATAATATTTTCATTTATTACATGAAAATAGAGAAAAAATGAAATAAAATTATAAATCATGAGAGATATTAAAAAAATGTAATATTAAAAATAATAGTAAGTGTTGATTGTCTTACTAGCTAGTGTAATCACTGATTTATAAAATACCTAAATTAAATTATCAGTTAACAATTATCAACTATAAATTATCAGTCGTTAGCTATAAACTATCATCTCTTAGTCATCAGTTAGAAATTATCAATTATTAATTATTTTTATCAAACAATATATATATATATATATATATATATATATATATATATATATATATATATATATATATATATATATATATATATATATATATATATATATATATATATATATATATATATGAATATTAAATCTAATCTAATGATTAACTAACATTTTTACTTAATTAACTACACCTTCCGAACACTTTTATAAACAATAAAATTAATTTTCTCAGTTATCAAGAAATTCAATCAAATATAGTTAACTTTTTAGATTTTAATAAAAACATTAATTAAATTTATTATAATGTCCTATTTATTAAATTTAATAAAATATTGAAAAATAAAATAGAAGACTATAATAGAAATTACAACATTAAATGATTTATTAATAATTCATTTTTGTTTATAATAATGACTAAAAATTAAAGTATTTTTATTGTTTATAAATGTGTCTGAAAGATGTATTAGATTAGATCTAATTTAAAAGTTGTGATTTGAATTAAGTTAAAGAAATTTATTCCTAAAATAAGTTGATCCTCAATATAATATAATATAATATATATTCTAGTTGATCCTCAATATAATATAATATAATATATATATATTCTAGTTGATCCTCAATATAATATACATGGATAATGTTAATAAACACCCATGTAAGTATAATATAATATATATTCTAGTTGATCCTCAATATAATATACATGGATAATGTTAATAAACACCCATGTAAGTGTGTATTATCATCAAATATCTTTGTGTATATTTTAGAGTGGAGGCCACCATTTTGTGTCTTTCTTATTTATTTATTTTTTATAGATTTTTATCAATTAAGAAAGATTTAAAAACCCCGTTATTTTATTATTATTATTATTATTAAATATTTTTTTAATAATTTAAAAGAAATTATTTTAACGGGATTTTGTAATAACTACAGTAATAATTAAAATTTAAAATAATAGGAATTAAAAACCCCTAAATATAAAATATATATATATATATATATATATATATATATATATATATATATATATATATATATATATATATATATATATATATATATATATATATATATATAAAATAATAATAATAATAATAATAATAATAATAATAAAAAGCCGTGTTAATTTATGTCTTAGTAAATAATTAAAAAATTTAGTTTTTTATTAAATAATATAATAGTAAACAATAAGTTAAAAGGAAAATATAGAAAAGAAAGTTGATAATATGAAGTAACTTTCCGTTATTTTAGTGAAAACAAAATTGATATGATAACAAATGACGTTATGTTCGTGTCTGAGTTTGTACATTTATTAAAGCAACATTAACCTAATTCAGTACGAAGCTTCGCAGACAAAATAAGTCACATGCAGAAAATCATGAATCGGTTGTTGTCGAGTATGATTACAGCTTTAAACATTTGTCACGATACTAAATTATAAGCACAAGAGGGTACTGATAGTGAAACATTTTTGTTGTATTAAAATAAACAACAAATATTTGGATGAAATGAAGTTAATTAAAGACACAACTGAAAGTGCTTTGTGGCCCACTAAAGCTTTATTGGAAGATTCATCGGAAGGAAGTTTCTCCTTTATTAGATCCCCAAACAAAGCAATCAATCCACTTTCTATAGTACTTGAATATAATAGAACTATAGGAAAGTCTCGTTAAAAAATATTAAATTAATTTTATATCATTTCATAATCAATATTAAGTATGTTCATGGATGTGGCTTGCAATTGACTCTAAATACAAACTAAAATGTAAATTTTATTAATAGTGTAAGCATCTAAAAGATTTTTTAAATTACTTCCATCATATAGATTAGAATATCTTTAATACTCTATAAACATACAAGTTGTTTATTAAAAATAACAAAATTAAAATATTTAAACAAAATTCATCTAAACTTATTTATAAAAAAATATATTTTTTATTTATAAGGTAGTTTTGTGAAAAATCATCTGAATTTGTTAAAGTCACACTAGATGAAAAATTAGTTATTTCACTATATTTGCAGGTGCTGAACCAATCAACTATAGCGAGACTTTACAAAATAAATAATAGATGTCTGCTATGGTCGAAGAGTTACAAACAGTTGAATGAAACAATACGTGGGAGTTAGTCGAATTGCCAACACATACAAAAGCTATCGAAGTGAAGTGAGTATTCAAGTTGAAGTACAATATTGATGGGACGATAGAAAGACATAAGGCGATATTGGAAACTTGAGGATTTCTTTAGAGAGAAGGACTTGATTACTCTAAAGTATATGCATCCGTCGTAAGATTGGATACATTCAGATTGGTTGTTGTCTTGACATGCAAACAAGGTTGGTCGGTATTTCACTTAGATGTGAAATCAACATTTTTGAATGGTCCCTTAGACGAAGTGATCTATGTCACACAATTTCCTAGGTTTGTGATTTAGGAGGAAGCAAGGAAAGTATACAGGTTGCACAAAGAGCTTTATGGGCTCAAGCAAGCACCTAAGGCATGGAACAAGAAGATCGACTCATACTTAGTCGAATTGGGATTTATTAAATGCAAATCTGAGTATGACGTTTATGTTCAAGTTGTGGCACAAGATATAACAAACATCTTCTTATATGTCGATGACTTGCTGGTAACTGGAAAAAACTTGGAAAACTTTTCGAATTTCAAAGAGTTGATGATGAGGAAATTTGAAATGTCAGATTTGGGAAACTTATCGAATTTTCTAGGCATGGAATTTCAAATTACCAAGTAAGTTATAGTGTTGCATCAAAGAAAGTATGACAAAGAGATACTCAAGAGATTTAGGATGAATGATTCAAATCCTGCATCGTCACCTGTCGAGCCAAATTTGAAACAGGAGAAATATGGGGAGAAGGACAAAGTCGATGTAACTTTGTTCAAGCAAATTGTAGGATCTTTGAGATATGTGTGCAATAGTCGACCTGGTATAAGTTTCTCAATTGAATTAGTGAACAGATACATGAGTTAACCAAGGGTGTCACACATGAAGGCTGCAAAAAGAATCATGAGACACTTAAAATGATCGATAAACTATGGAATTCTATTTCGACAAGATTCAGAAAGTAAAGAAGCTGCAGTTACTTGTTATTCAAATGTTGATTGACGTGGAGATAAGGAAGATCGAAGAAGCACAACTGGTTATTTCTTTCAAGTATTTGGTGCTCCAATCTCATGGTACTCGAGAAAGCAACCAGTGGTGACATTCTCATCATGTGAGGCTGAATATATAGTAGGATCTTATGATGTGTGTCAAGAAATTTGGATCATATTTATGCTGGAAGAGATGGAGGTCAAAGTGAAGAAACCTCTGGTGTTGGAGATCGATAACAAGTCAGCCATAAATCTTGCAAAAAATCTAGTTTTGCATGGAAAAGGTAAACATATCAAAGCTATATTTCACTTCTTAAGAGAGAAGGTAAATCGAGGAGAGCTTGAAGTAAGACATTGCTCAGTTGACCGACATTTTCATCAAAGGATTGAAGATTGACAAATTCCTAAATTTGAGAAAGAAATTAGGAATAGTTCATATCAACTATGGTTAGCATATGTTCGCCAACTTAAATTATAGAGGGTATGTTGTGATATAATCCCATGGTGGTACGTAGCTCACTTAGTACTACACTCTTCGTTACCACATACCGTCACATGTGGTTAAATCTCTATGCCTACCGTTGTGAAATATATTTTTTGTAGTAATGTTTGATGATCTAGTTATAATTTTATAGGATAGTAGTGATTTACTCCTTAAAATAAAATCAAAGTTGATGAGATAAAGAAACCAATTACACACGAGAATATCTGAATAATCACAAGCATCAATGTCATAAATTATAATTTATAAATTATATAGTTGAAGTAGTTAAAAACAAGTTCATATTCAATCATAATCTATATAAAATTAGACATTCATAGTAATAACTAACATTAGAAAAAGTTTCTGAAATTATACATTTACAAAATATAAGTAGAATTCGTCAATCTTGTTTTCAAGGGTGAAAATCTCCTCCCATGGACTTCAAAACATATTCTTTTGTTGGTTTAGGGTCTAAAATTTTGTCAGTTTTCTCCTATAACATCCTAGCTTAATAAGATTTGGAACAAAAATGTGAGCATTCACCTCATGCTTGGTGTCCTCCACCTTGTAGGTGAATCAGGAATGAAATAGGTTATCAATAATCATGTACTTTGTTTACGCCTAGGTCCATCTTTTGTCTAGGTAGGGTAGAATTCTCCCACCTTCCTTGGTTTTGATTATTTTATATTTTATGAATTTTCACCTTTGTATCTTTCATAAAAGTACTTATCTTGATCAATCAACGTGTTAAGCTAACAACCAAAGACTCAATGCACTATAAGCTAGTCTAATTAGGGAAATTTAAACCATTATGTTGACCTTTTACACCTAGGAATATTTTTTAACTCTAAGTAAACTCGGAAGAAAACCTTTATACATTATAAAGTAATTTTACTAAAAGACCCTATAAAGACTTTATACACTTTGTGTACTGGCCACAAATGGTAATCCAAATCATGGAGATGAGTACGGCCCAATCTTTAGAATTCCCTACTTTAAAATGGATACTGACCAAGTGGCTCACAATATATCACAGGTGTCCCCGGGTATTCATTATTTTTGTAGGTGAAATTTTGTTCTTCGTAAGACATATGTTGGACACAATGTATGAGACAACATGTACAACTTACTTATGACAGTTTAGCAAAAATAAATGATAAACCATAAAGAAATAAAGAATACAAAAGAATTGGTAACCCAATTTGTTACAACATCACCTACATCTGAGGGAGATTCCAATCCAAGAAAGGAAATCCAATCTCAATAGTAATAGTGTAAAGTGTCTTAGATGAACAATCCTTCTTCAATGCCCCTCTCTTCCTAATACTACTCATGTATTTATATTTAAGACTCCCCTAAATAAGAGAACCCCTCTCACTTTCTCTTAACCACTAGTGATCAATATAAGACTCATAATAATGCTTGTTAAATTACAACGCTATCAAACCAAACAAACTCTATACCTTTGATATAAAACATATACGTTATAGAGGTGCACAAATAGAAACAAATACAAAGACTCAATTAACAAAACCTAACACTTAGAATCTTCAACTCTAGCTTATGTCTTCAAAGGTAGGAAAATGTCTCTTTAAATAGCAAACCATGGGAAATCGATTTGAGAACAACCAGATTTGAGTTGGATGCATGTTTGATTTGTTTTCCAAAAACTTCCACCAAAAGATTTGATTTTGATATGATTTTCATTCAATATAAATCTTCATATAATTGGATTTGATCTTATTCAATATTTTTAGCAAATTTTACTAAATAACATATTGCTAAAAGATACAACAACAAATCTTATTGGAATCAATCAAAATTTCGCTCGGAATAGCTCAAAAACCTTGGCCTACAGACTAAGGTCAGATGCTGCACACATGTTGGAACATCTTGTCTCACATATTGTATATTCACCAAAATACATCTTGTATTACCCATGTTATTTTACCTAATATAGTCAATCAAAAGTAACAACAATCTACCCCTTTGAAATTTTTTGGATAAAATAACTCATACAATTCTTACAATATATACATGAGTAAATCTTCAAAATCAGAAATAATAAACATGAGCACACAAGTAGCAGACCACATCAGAATATACAACAACATAAGTAACATATATCAGATATCATGCAAGGTGGTTGCAACACAATCAAATGAATATAATCATATCAAAACACATATGCCCAACATATCAACAGCTCAGACAAGAATATGCATAACATATACCATGTGCATACTGCATTAACTACATCAGTTTATATCACTCCCCCCCCCCCCCATTTTTTCATAATTTGGAAAATGTAGAAAAACTAGAGAAACGAGTTATAGAGAAAATTTGAATTAGGAACAATCAGTCTAATTTCACGTGGAGCAATGAGTATAAGCGAGAGATACTTTATTTCTATTCTTTCGCGCCTTCACATCACTAATTGCTATAAGTTTTCACACATGAAAATACCAAAAGCATGCCTTAACTTTTCTAACTAAGTTGTATCTAAAGATTTAGTGAATATGGCAACTAATTGATTTTTAGTTGCTATATACTTAAGGTTAACAATTTTATCTTTTATAAGTTCCCTGGTGAAATGATATGGAATGTCAATGTTCTTGGTTCTACTGTGTTGGACATATTTCTTTGAAATATTAATAGCACTTAAATGGTCACATTATAATGTCATGACATATTGTTTGACATTGTACTTTTCAACATATGTTTCATTCAAATAAATTGGGTGCAACTTCTCCCTGAAGGAATGTACTTAGCTTCAGCAGTATATAATGAGACACAATTTTGCTTCTTGGTAAACCATGATATTAAATTAATTCCAAGAAAGAAGCATCCACCAGATGTACCCTTTCTCTCATCACCACTCTCATCTTAATCAGCATCACAATACCCTACTAGTATTGAATTAGTATCATAAGAATACATAATACCTGTTGTACCCCAAAATTTGCCCTCTCATTTATCAAGACTTTTCTCACAAGACTTCTTGGACTCAAGACAAGATTAGGGTTTGGTCAGCTCAAGACACCTCATCTTGCACTGATAACCTGAAATTAGGGTTTGAATTTGCACAAGGATTTTTGGACCACCAATGCTTCATGTGACTTTAATACACCATCTTGGACCCCTAAGATTGCTCATGTCAAGTTTTAAGCCTTGAACCATATTTTTGACTAGTCAATTGGACAGTTGACCTAAAAATCAGCTGTATTGGGGGAAAAGTCAACCATGGCCAATTTACAGTAAAAGTTCATAATTTTTTATCCACATCAACTTTTTAGACTCATATGAACAATTTGATCAAGTTTGGATCACAATTCCTCAAGAGATTTCATCAAATCATCAAATGGGCAAAATGGTCAAAATTAGGGTTTTGACTGAGAAAGGGCAATTTCTGATTTTTAACCTAGCCAATGACCATTTGAGTTCAAGAATGATTTCAAGGACTCAATAGCATCATATTGACCTAATCAATTAGTTCAAAAGGTCTCAAGTTCATTGGATTGACAAATGAATTTTCCAGTCAACTGATCAAAAGTCAACTGTACACTGAAAAGTCAAACTTTGACTTTTTGGTCAAAATCAAGTGCCAAGGGTCATATTTCATCAAGATAGGTCAAAACATGAAACTTGTTCACCAAGAAAACCAATTTTGGAAATTAGGGTTTTGAATTTGAAAATTTTCATAACTTCGAATTTTTCTAAGTATGGAAATTTTCTTATTTTTTCCCAACTTTCCACCACTTTTTCACCATGATGCAATTTGATTCAAAGAAAACTTCCAACATGAAAGTTGTATTCCTCCATGAAATATACAACTTTGATTCACAAATTTTTCCCAAAATATGCTTGGATCTCAAGTTGTGAATTTGTGTATAGAGGTCCATGAACTAAATAACTTAGTGAAAATTTGCCCTAATCTAGGTTTTTGACCCAACTTCATGGACATTTTCCAACTAGTTCCAAGAGGTATCTCAAAATGCATTTCAAATATTGATTATAGAGCACATTGCAAGCTTTCCAAAATGTCCAAGAACTCTCCAAGATCATTTGTGGTTAGGGAGAATCGAAGAAGAGAAATTGGCATTTTATCACTTTTGTTCATGCCATTTTCACAAAGTATCAAGTTGCAAATATGATCTTGGATACTTGTACCTTGCATTACAGGTCTTAAACTCATTCTAAACTCCATAATTAAATGCAAACTCAGAGGATAAGGGCTTTATCTTTGTTTTTGGAGCATTGTACAAGAAATAATTCCATTTTAAGCATAAAGGTCACAATGCCATTTTCATAAAGTGAGCTTTTGCAACTTTATCATTCTTGAGCCTTGGAGCTGTCCCTTTGGTGCAAGAAATTTCCACAGATCTTAAGCAACTTGTACAAGTCCTTTACATCTCACAAGCAAGCAAGGACATGCATGTTAGCATGGTCATTTCAAATTTTCTTCAAATGCAAGAAAGTTGGCCAAAAGTGCTAGAACTGGTACAGCTAGTGAGAGTGGACTTTGTATCCATTCTATACAAATATACCAAGTCATTACAATGCTGAACACGAATTTGATAGCATCCAAAACACTCTCAAGCTCAAAAAACACAAAATTCTGCCCAAACATTGCAGTTTTGCAAAATCTTTGCCAACTTCATTTTGGCTCGTGCGTATTACCTTTTAACCTTTGAAACACTTCATCCACATCATATCAAAGTTATCCAAGCCTTTACATTGTTGATGTAACCCCTGTTTCAGCCATTACCATTTTTACTTTGGAAGCTTGCAACTTGACTTGTGCAAAGAGTTCTGGCCATCCACAAAGCAAGCTAGGCATTAGAATATCTTGAAGGAACTTCAAGGAAGCTCACACGATTCTCAGGCCTCACTCAAATTCCCCACATTGTCATATCCAAATCCAGCTGAAGGAGGTATTTTTCAAAACTCTATCTCTCTATTTAGGCATCCTCAAGCCACGATTTGTGAAGAAAAAATATAGCTCTTATCATGGTGAAGCTGTACATATGCATACTTGTCATTTATATTAACTGTGCTGTGAGAATTTAAAGCTTGAAGTTCATGAAAAAATTAGGTCACGAATTAGGGCTGATTAAATTCTCTCTGATCTTTGAGAGTTAGGTTACAAATTTTATATCATTGGAATCGTGAGATAAAATGCTACATGTTTTGTGTTATAAGTTATTGTTTTTATGCAAGCAATAACAAGTTACAGATTTGAAGGCAAATACGCGCGAAGGGGAGAAAGCTGGAGGACAGGGATGACTTGTCTGGGCCTTGGCGCGCCTGGGCCTTTCTGTTTTGATTTTTGTACCCCCCTGACCACTATTTGCACCCCCTGATTCTTGTTTTATATTTTTTGCATTTTTCTTTATATTTTCATGTTTATTGCTTTTAATCATTTTTTCTGAACATTAAAAATCCTAAAAAATAATTAAATAATTTTTTTGCAATTTTACTTTATTTTTTTATTATTTTTTACATAGAAAATAACTTATTAGAATAAATAGAATTTTATTTTCTTATATAAATTGTAAATACATTTAAAAAAATACCATACATTTTTATTTTATTATTTTACACATAAAATATTTATTTTCATACATATTTTAATTTTTAATATTTGTACATAATTTTATTTATTATTTTCTTGTACAAAAAACGGACAAAATAAATAATAGGAAACATATATTTTCTTTAATAAAAAATTAGGGTTTTCCCCTTTCAAAAATAATAATATTATTTTTCCTTATTTTCTAGGGTTAATTAATTTTATTTTCTCATATAAAAAACAAATACAAAACATTCTTGCATAAATACATTGCATTGCATATTTAAATATTTGTATATTTATTTAATTCACACAATATTCAATTGGGTTGTAATAGTATTTTTAGGTTTATTTTGTGCAATATCCCTATTCAAAAACTTGTATCCCCCCTCCCATAATAATTGTTGTAATAGCTTAGTTTACGTTTATGCAATTTATCGCATTTATACCATGTTTAGTAAAACTAGGATTTGCATGACAAGACCAAAAATCAAACAAATAGACAAAACCTAACACAAATCAAAAGCATGTAAAATGACACACTTTGCACACAAGCACCCTTAGGGTTTCATCCACTTGGTTGCCTAAAACAAATGGCCATGTTATGCATGTGAAGTATCTTGGCAAAACAAAACAAAAATAAGATCATAGTCCCTCGATGACGCTATCAAAAGGTTGCCTAAACAAAAATGATCTTGGTCCCTCAAAATGCTAAAGATACTTGGCAATATTGCTATCATGGTCATACGATGACCCACGCCCGTCCCGTTTAACATCCAAAGATAGGGTTGTCTACCAAAACAATGGTAGGTCAACAATGTCAAAGGAATAAAAATGCATAGGAAAGACATTTGAGTAGGTAGATAGCTTCTAGTTACTTGATCAAATTCAAAATAATCCTTGCTATTTTCAAAAACACACACACGCATTTCAAAACATTTCAAAACATTGAAAACATTTTCAAAAAGACAAACACCTTTGTATACATTCTTACGAACGAGAATCATTACAAAGGTTGTCTAAACAAAGGCCTCTTTTACAAATACTTTTCAAAACCACACAAAGCACCATTTCAAACAATTTCAAAAGTAAAGCAAGTGATCTAAGCAAGTAACTAAGAGCCCATGGAAAACCATGGATGAAAAGGGTGCTAGCACCTTCCCTTTTCATAATCTACCCCACGAACTCAAGAAAACATCTCAAAGGTTTTTCCTGTGCTTTTTTACCTTTCCTTTTGGATAAAATAAAAGTCAGTGGCGACTCTTGATAAACCGCGACATTTGTGACGAAACGCAAAACCTCAAGTCAGTTCTCCCACCGTATCATAATACCATAGTCACAAGTCCTGTTTATGTACTTCATGATTCTCTTCACTTGAGTGAGATGACTTGCATTGGTTTTAGCTTGATATCTGGAACACACGCCTATAAAAAATATGATGTCAGATTTGCTTGCAGTGAGACACAAAGGACTCCCTATCATGCTTCTGTAAAGACTTTGATCAACATCAACACCATTTTCATCTTTGGTTATTTTCACATGAGTTGCACTAGGAGTTCTCTTGTGACTTGACTTTTCAATACCGAACTTATTCACTATACTCTTTGCATAATTTCTTTGAGATGCAAAGATGTTGTCTTCCATTTTCTTTACTAGAAGACTACGAAATTAGGTGAGTTCTCCTATAAGACTCGTCTCAAATTCAGACTGCATTTGATGAACAAAATTCTCCATCATCTTGTGTGATTCCTCCAAATACAATGTCATCAACATAAATGCAGGCTATTATGATTTTTCCTCTATCATTCTTCACAAATAAAGTTTTATCTATTCCACCTCTATTGTTTCCATTGTTCATCAGGAACTCAGTTAATCCTTTATACCAAGCTCTTGAGGATTTCTTTAATCCATAAATTGCTTTATTCAACTTGTACAAATGATTTGGAAAACTAGGATCAACGAATCCCTTTGTTTGGTCTACATAAACTTCCTCATTAAGATACCCATTTAGGAGTTCACTTTTAAAATCCATTTGGTATAATTTGAATTTAAACATACACGAGACTCCTAGTAATAATATTATAGACTCAAGGCGAGCAAGTGGGGAAAAGTCTCATCAAAGTCTACTCATTCTATTTGTGTGTACCCTTGAGCAACTAAATTTGCATTGTCCCTTATTACATTACCACTTTCTTCAAATTTGTTCTTCTATATGCACCTAGTACCAATGACATTCATATCTACAAGTCTTAGAACTAACTTATAAACTTTATTTCTTTGAAATTGAGACATTTCCTCTTGCATAGTATTTATCTATAATTCATCAGTCAAGGCTTCCTTGATTTTTTTAGGTTCAATCTTGGAAATGAAACAAGTGTTGGAAATCATATCTCTGGATCTGGTGGTGACTCCTTCATTCGTATTTCCTATAATATTTTTAATAGGGTGATCTTTCTAGATTCTGATATATGGTCCCTTGTTGGTTTGAGGATTTATAAAGTTTATGTTTCCAATTCCAATTTCAGACTCCTTGAGTGGGACATCTACTGGGACATCAGTATGTTGAGGAGAAACATCATCTTCATCTTCAACTTTATTCTTCTGTTTAGAGTTATCATCAATGACAACATTTATGGATTCCATAATTTTCTTGGTACGAGTGTTGTATACCATGTAAGCTCTGCTATTTATAGAATATTCTATGAATATCCCTTTATCACTCTTTGGATCCATATTTCTTATTAGCTCATGATATTCCAAGATGTATCACTTGCTGCCAAAGACATGAAAGTAATTTACACCGGGTTTTCTTCTTTTATTGAGCTCATATTGAGTTGCTTTGGTTCTAGATCTTATGGTCACAGGATTGTGAATGTGACAAGCTATATTGATAGCTTCAGCATAAAAATAGTAAGGAATATTCTTGGCATGCAACATAACTCTAGCTGACTCTTGTAAGGTTCTATTTTTATGTTCAACCACTTCATTCCGCTGAGGTGTGATAGGTACTAAAAATTCATGACTAATCCATTCAGAGGAACAAAACTTAGAGAACTTGGAGTTTTCAAATTCCTTGCCATGGTCACTCCTTAATTTTACTATCTCACTCCCTTTTCATTTTGGAGACGAAAAGGAATAACTCTTTGAACACTTCAAAATTGTCAGATCTTTCTTTAATAAAGTTAGTCCAAGTGTACCTTGAATAATCATCCACACATACAAAGACATATCTTTTACTAACCAGGGTTTCCACTTGCATTGGCCAAATGAGGTCCATATGAAGTAACTCTATAACTTTAGTGTTGGTAAGATATTGAAGCTTCTTGTGAGACATCTTGGTCGACTTACCTATTTAAAAAATCTCCATAGATTTTCCTTCTTCAATTTTCAACTTTGGTAATCCCTTGATAGCTTCTTCATATATGATATTTTTCATGCTCTTAAGGATGAGATGACCAAGTTTTTTGTGCCATGGCTTGGTCTCATCTACCTTGGATATCAATCATATTGAGGGCTAATTACTGGTTTGAGATATCCACATGTAGCAGTTGCCTTTGGACCTTGAACCTTTCAATAATACTTCTTGATTTTTTTCTTGTGACAATACATTATAATTTGTTGAAGTTCACATTTATACCTTGATCACATAGTTGACTAATACTAATCAAGTTAGCAGTCAATCCTTCTTCCAACATTACATCATTAAGGTAAGGGAAACATAGACACATCAGTTTGCTTACACCCTTGATTTTCCCTGTAGCATCATCACCAAAAGTAACATAACTATTAGAGTATTGCTTTAACTCTTCAAGATAGTTCTTTTCTCCATTCATGTGCCAGGAGCATTCACTATCAAAGTACTAATATTTTATTAAGGAAACTCTAAGATGTGTAAGTGCTATGAGCAGGGACATAGCCATAACTTATGTGTAGTGGGGTCAATATATATTAAGGAAACTCTAAAAAATAATCTTTTAAAATATTTAATGAAAAAGAGAGAATAAATAAATAGACACTTTATGGTAAAGGTTGGAGAAAGAGAAATAGATGTGTGATCTGTCTTTGATGGGAAAGAGTCAAATAGACTTAAATAGAAATAAAAAATAAAAAATTAGTTTTTATTTTATTAAAAGTATTTATTTTATTTATTATATAGAACAAACTATTAAAAAATAAATAAAATAAATAAGGCAAGCAAAAAGTAACGGTTAAACTTTAATTAAGTGGGATGATAAGTTTAAAAAATTACTATATTATTCAGAATTAATTTGTTAAGTGTGGGCCATTGTTGTACCCCAAAATCTATCCTCCCTTTTTCTTCAAGACATTCTCTTAGGGTTCTCAAATACTCAAAGAATCTCAAGGGTTGACCAGTCAAGATGCTCCTCCTAAGCGAAGGGGTCTATAACTAGGGTTGGGTGTTTCTCAAGGAAGTTTGGGTTGAAAAGGTCTCAAATGGTTTTCATGGTTCACCATAGGTCCTCAATAGTGCTCATGTCAAGTTTCAAGTCCTACATCACAAGATTGCTCAGTCAATGGCTCAGATGATCGAAAATCAATTGTATTGGGTAAAAAAAGTCAACTATGATCAACATACAATTAAACTTCAATATTTTTGGTCAACATCAACATTTTTGAGTGATATTCATTATTTTATCAGGGTTGATCATGATTCTTCAAGGAAAGTCCTCAAATCATCAAAAGTCCAAAATTACCAAATTAGGGTTTTCCTTGGGAGAAGTCAACTGAACTTTGACCAAGCATAAATTTCACATGCTTCATAAATTTTTCCTCAACCAAAGCCCATTTTGAAGGAAATTCAATTCTCTACAACTTTGTATGTATACTCAAGCCCAAAAAATGCTCCATTTGAAAGATATGAGATAATACATTACAAGTCATTTTCAAAGGTCAACAAAAGACACTTTTTATCAAGGCAAATTACATCTAGATAAAGTCTCCAAATGCCAAAATGACAAAAAGAGAAATCGTAGAGGACATCTCGAAATTTTCAAAAAGTCTAAGATCGCCTTCAAAAGATTAAAATTGAGCAAGTTATGAGTTTCACAAGTTGGGAAATTTTGAAGAAATGCATGAAATGCAAAATATGTAAACTTAAAATTTTGGACTTGTGACCTAACTTTTTGGACTTCAAACATGTCCATGACCCTGTGAAAGACTCCTAAGCTCAATCCTACCTTGTCTTGTATTTTTCTAATTATTTTTTACATTTATTTTGTTTTTATTCAAATAAATGCAAAATAAATTAAAAGATGTATAAGATAAATGGGCCAAGGACATGATGAGTCATTTACAAGCCCATACAACTCATGACAGCCTAGCAAATCATGCCAAATTCGTGCAGGGGTTCAAGAAGGCAAGAACATCTCAAATTTGGAAAATTTTAAACATGTTTGATATTGTTTTATTAGAGCCATCATGGCATGATTTTATTCCATCTTCGATAAGCCATTTGTTTCCTCTATATAAAGGCAAGCCAAGCAGATGCAAAAAACACGATCAAGCTGCATAAATAGAACACAAAAACTCTTAAAAAAAATTCGAGCTAGGGCAACCCAAAAACCCATTCCCTAACCACTCTCAACAAGTTTCAGGCATCCATTCTCCTTCCTGACATTCTCAGGAGTAGACCTAACCCAATAACGCTTCCAACCTTGCCCAGAAGAAGCCTATCCTTATTCTCCGATTGGTAAATTTCTTACATTTTGAAATCTTAAATCCATGCATTGTTTACTAACGTGTTGCAACCCTTAAATCTCTTTAAGGATGGCTGTAGTATGGAATCCGATCTGAGATTTTTTGACAAAAAAATGCAATTTGTTCTTGTTGTTTCACACGATCAACCCTTGTCCTTGTGTCTTGGAATTGTTGTGTATATGTATTAGACTGAATTAGGTTAACAAAAAACATGCATATCTTTGCTAATTATCAAGATTTGATTTGATTCCATCCTTGCATTATTTCTTTCTATATCAAGCCAAGTCATACCATTTTCATCCCAATCACCCTTGGCATAATTTGATTTGGTTTGACAGCATATTCGCATTGTAATTCCATTCAAAATCAGATCAAAAACAAATCTTCCATATTTTATATCATTTATTTGATTTAATTTGACTTTTAAATGATTAAAATCAAAATAAGTTAAATAAATAAAGTCAATAATATGTGGTAGAGTGTTTGGGTCGTGGACATTGCTAGAGGTAACATGCAAGCATAAAAAGTTAGGCCCATTTGACAAAAAGTGCAATTTTGGGCATTGTTGACTTTTGATAATTTTCCAAAAATGGTCAACTTTGACAATGCATATCTCCTTCAATTTTGACTATAATAGGATGTTATTGGACTTTTTAGAAATCTTAGGATGTCCCCTAAGCAACCTCTTTGGTTTCATCACAATTGGATCTTCCATGTTCATGTAAGAAGCTTTGACCCATAAGGTGTTTTTGTTGACTTTTTGGATTGGCCTATAATGTATGAATTCAAATCTTTCCATGAGTGCATTTTTTGAGCTTGAGGGATGAATATGAGTTGTATGGAATTGGATTCTCTTAAAAATGAGCCTTGGATGGAAAATTTCTGATAAAGTATGAGAAAGTTATGCCTGGTCAAAGTTTGGTTGACTTTTCCTGAGAAACCCTAATTTAGCAACTTTTGAGTTTTGATGAATTAGGAGAATTCCTTGGGGAATCATGATCAACCCTTGATCAAATTATGGATATCACTTCAATATATTGATGTTGACCAAAAATCTTGAAGTTTAACTGTATGTGGGCCACAGTTGACTTTTGACCTAATATAGTTGATTTTCAAGCATCTGAGCAGTTGACGAGGCAAACTTCTTGTGAAAGGCATGAAACTTGACATGGATGGTCTTGAGAACATATTAGGACTATGGAGAGCATATGAGGCCTTTGGAGCTCACCCATATTGATGAAAATGGAAACCCTAGTTGAGGTTCATTACTTTAGGAGAGAGTTTGTCTGGTCAACTCTTGGGAATCCTCAATGAACATATGTTGAGTAAAATGGGGGCGGGGGGATTTTGGGGTACAACATCTGCCCCTGTTTAATTTTCTTAAACCTGAGGATGTAGATTGGCTGGTCTGCCTTTCGTGATCAGAAGGTAGAAGAGGATTGAACACTAGAGTGTCCAGAAATTTGCACTCGCATAAAGTAATACTGATTGGCAATATCGGGAATGGGCTTACAGATGCCATTTGGAAGTCAATGGAGAATCGTCGGAGTAGGGTTTAAAGATTCCATCCAAAAAAAATATCGGTTGCATAAGACATTCCTTTGCGAGAATTCCTGTACCTGCCGTTAAGGAGGACTTCGCTGGGGAATGTTGATTTACGTCTTGGAAAATAGAGTATAGGAGCTTCGGTTGTCCATTACTCTACTGGGGAGTTAACTCTTGATTGAGGAGTTGGAAGTGAACTACATATTTGGTCAGGGTCCAGGCTGCACAACGACTTACTGGGGAAATGTGAGATTGACCATATCTGGTCGGGTCCAGGTCTTACAGTGTTGTAAATTGTTGTCTGGAGATAAGAGAGAAGGAACCTGGATAATAGGGTTGCTTCGAAACGAAAGCCTGGATGGTAGGGCTATGATAAGGAACATGGATAGTGGGGTTACATTAAAATGAAAGCCTGGATAGTAGGGCTACGAGAAGGAACCTGGATAATAGGGTTACTTCGGGATGAGAGTCTGGATAGTAGGGCTATGAGAAGGAACCTAAATAGTAGGGTTACTTCGGGATGAGAGCTTGGATAGTAGGGCTATGAGAAGGAACCTGTATATTAGGGTTACTTCGGGATGAGAGCCTGGATAGTAGGGCTATGAGAAGGAACCTGGATAGTATGGTTACTTCGGGATGAGAGCCTGGATAGTATGGCTATGAGAAGGAACCCGAATAGTAGGGTTACTTCGAAATGAAATCCTGGATGGTAGGGCTATGAGAAGGAACCTGGATAGTAGGGTTACTTCGAAATGAAAGACTGGACAATAGGGCTTATGGGAAGGAACCTGGATAGTAGGGTTACTTCGGGATGAAAGCCTGGATAGTAGGGCTTATGGGAAGGAACCTGGATAGTAGGGTTACTTCGAAATGAAAGCCTGGATAGTAGGGCTTATGGGAAGGAACCTGGATAGTAGGGTTACTTCGGGATGAAAGCCTGGATAGTAGGGCTTATGGGAAGGAACCTGGATAGTAGGGTTACTTCGAAATGAAAGCCTGTATAGTAGGGCTTATGGGGAGGAACCTGGATAGTAAGGTTACTTCGGGATGAAAGCCTGGATAGTAGGGATTATGGGAAGGAACCTGGATCATAGGGTTACCTCAAGATGAAAGCCTGGATAGTAGGGCTTATGGGAAGGAACCTGGATAGTAGGGTTAATTTGAGATGAAAGCTTGGATAATAGGGCTTATGGGAAAGAACCTGGATAGTAGGGTTACTTCGAGATGAAAGCCTGGATAGTAGGGCTTATGGGAAGGAACCTGGATCGTAGGGTTACCTCAAGATGAAAGCCTGGATAGTAGGGCTTATGGGAAGGAACCTGGATAGTAGGGTTACTTAGAAATGAAAGCCTGGATAGTAGGGCTTATGGGAAGGAACCTGGATAGTATGGTTACTTCATTTGGTCATGTAGCTTAGTTGACCTGTTTGATTTTGGGAACTGATTTTTCCTTAGTTGTCTACAGATATGACATGTATAACTGCTAAAATTACTGGTGATAATTGTCTTTCCTGAAAAGATAACAGGGTTAATTTTATCTGATGCACGAAATGCATTGTGAGATGATGTTCTCAAAATAAATGAGACTATGTTGTATGTGATATGTATGCACATGAACATGAAATGCTATTATGACATGTCCGAGTCTGGGAAAATAAATCCACGACTGTTGCTGGATAGTATAACATTCCTAACTGTTGTAGAGAATTGTGGCTCTTCTAATTCCGCTGGGGATGGTGAACGGAAATGACTATGCTGGAGATTTACTCCTTGTTGTTTGTGAATATTCTGCCAGGGAGATAATCTTGTTTGAGAATAGCTCTGTGGGGGAATAATTCTGTTGGAGGATGAACTTCCATAGCTGAAGGAATAAGCTCTGTTGGGGGTTAAGTTTCTGTATTCAGAGAAATCAAGTCTGCTTGGGAGACAAATTTTATGACCTGTTTGTGATTATGAGATTCGGCAGGGGGATATAGATGTCAGATCTCTGAAGGAACTTTGCTGGGGAGATTACTTCCTGTTTTGGGAAAGCTGATATCGATGCTTTGATTTCTTTTACTCTGTGGGGAGTACAAATGTCACGAGGTCGTATGTATTGTTGGCTATGCTTCAAAGCTGTCTCTGCCTTGGTACCTGCTGGACAGAGTAACTGTCGGGTTTGACATATCTTGTCTTTGCCCCTGTTTCTTAAGTTACGAGCAATTGTCTTTCCGCTTCTTATGTAAATATTTATGAACAACAATCATATTCAAATGCATATGTCAAGAATAAATTATTGGACATTCTTGCAAAACAAAACAAAAAAGAAAAAGAAACACATAGTTTGTGAAATGATTTGTATTGATTTTCGAAGTTGTCCTATAATAGGCATTTTTGTACAAGGGAGCTGACTCTCTTGTAAGAGAACGCCGCTGAAAAATGGAAATTATAAAATATTGTGTAATAAGAAAACAACTATGTACAACAATCCCATTGGGATCCAATTCTGCTATTGTCGCTTTGTCTTCGAGCGTCTCATCACTTTGCTTACTTGTCCGAAGCTGATTGGATTTATTGGTGCCGTTCGAGCTTGATAGTTGATACTGAGGTCTGGTTGCAAGGTGATCCAATAGGACATAGTGATACGCTTTACATCCCTAACTTTTTCCTGGACTGCCCTTTCGGGTTTTTAGTCCACCGGCATCTCTTGTATGGCCTTTACCTTTGTGGGGTCTACCTGAATACCTTTGTCATTGACGATGAAACCCAGAAGGTTACCAGACCTTACCCCGAAGGTGCACTTGTTTGGATTCAACCTCAGCTTGTATGTCTTCAACTTGTCGAACAACTTTTGTAGATGATCAAGGTGTTCCTCTTTGGTTTGAGACCTGGCTATCATGTCATCAACATAAACCTCGATCTCATGGTGAATCATATCGTGGAACAAGGCGACCATGGCTCGCTGATAAGTTGCCCCAGCATTCTTCAACCCAAAAAGCATCACCTTGTAACAGAAGGTGCCCCACTGTGTGACAAAGGTTGTCTTCTCCATGTCTTTAGGAGCCATCTTGATCTGGTTGTAGCCAGAGAAACCATCCATGAAGGAGAAGATTTTGTGTTGCGCGGTGTTATCAACCAGAACGTCAATATGGGGAAGCGGGAAGTCATCCTTGGGGCTTGCCCTGTTCAGGTCTCTGTAATCCACATACATCCGTACCTTGTCGTCCTTCTTAGGTACCGGAACAACGTTAGCAACCCACTGCGGATAGGAGGTGACAACTAAGAACCCTGCGTCGAACTGCTTCATGACCTCTGCCTTGATCTTCTCTGACATTTCAGGGCGCATACGGCAGACCTTCTGTTTAACCGGAGGACAATCTTCTTTATTCGGAAGGTGGTGTACCACAATATTAGTGTCTAAACAAGGCATGTCTTCATATCACCAGGCAAAGATCTCAACGTAGTCGTGCAACATCTGTATCAACCGCTGTTTGATCTTAGTCTCCAAATTTGCGCCGATCTTGACTTCTTTTCTGTCCACCTCCGTGCCCAAGTTTATTATCTCAACTAGCTCTTCATGAGGTTGTATAGCCCTCTCTTATTGCTGTAACGGTCTAGCAAGTTCTCCGGGTACCTCACAATCGTCCTCACCTTCGTCCTCGACTTGGTTGATCGGATTTTCTAAGTTATAACTGGCAATAGCAGAACTGTTATCAATGGGATCCAGAGTGGATATGGATCTGCAGTTTGATACGTGAGCGTGTAAGAGCATAACTATTTTAATAAAGTAAAAACAGAAAAGAAAAACAGAGAGCGCAAAATTTGTATGCAAGGAATGTCCAATGTTTTATTGATGATATATGAAATGACATATAATAACCCTCACAGATAGGACCATTGTGCCTCGGGTAAGACACAAGGCCATAAAGTTTAAATTGTTCATTACAAACTTGGGAAACAAGTAAGACAATTACTACAGAATAAAAGAAACTGGTATAAAATCTCTGGCTGTCCAATTACTCGGTCCACTATTGCTAGTAGGGTAGATCCAGATGTCAATATCAGAGTCTTCCTCACTATCTTCAATAGGATTAACCCCACGATTGCTGATGCATATAGGAGGTTGTGATACAGTGGCCAGAATCGGGACTGTTTTTGGAATGCTGGTTTGCGTTTTGCGTTTGTTTTTGCAAAATCTCGCGGTAAGCAAGACTCTCCGATGACTTTTATTTTATCCAACAGGGAAAGGAAAAAAGAACAGAAAAATTCCTTTTTCGAGATGTTTCTGAGTACGGGGGGTAGATTATAGAAAGGGAAGGTATTAGCACCATTTCTATCTGTAGTTATCTACGGGCTCATAGGTACTTGCTCGTTGTTTTCAAAATTGTTTTCTTTGTGCTTGTGGGTTTTGAAAAGTTTGTTTTAACTTTGATTTAACTCTTGCTTCTGTCCTCAAGAGTGTAATGAAGTGTTTTTGAAAACTTGTTTGTAAAAGTGTAAGTGTGAAAGAGTTTTGTTTTGAAAGAGCAAGTACTTAAGAATTAATCTACCTACTCGAAAAAGGAATCATTCTGTATTCGTTTCCTTTAGACAATGTTATCCCACTATTAGCGAGTAGGTAGCACTATCGTTGGAGTTTGAGGGTCAATTCGAAAGAGGGACATACAGCCACTAAAGCAATGTTAGATTGGCTTAGCGGTAACCCTAATGTCTTAGATCATTTGTTCGAGGCAACAATATCCGAGGCAACCATTTCGAGGCAACTATGATCTTTTAGACAAGAGGGCGACCTCTAAAACAACCTATACTCAATGACCGTTTACAAAGGCAACTAAGTGGGAGTGTACCCTAGGAGTGTGCATGTGCGAGTGTGTTGATTTCGGTTATTTTTATCTTTGCACATGTTTAGGGTGATCTAACTGTTTTAAACTAGACATTCATTCTTATCATGCAAACCCTATTACCAAACATCTAGCAGTTGAATATTTGCAGAAATTAAAGGTGCGGAATTTAAACTAAATTATTACAAGGCGTCAGGTATTTACATCGCCAAAGACAAACAATTTGAAATTTAAAAGCGGAAAAATAAATGTCCTAATTAAAATTATTACAAGTCGGGAGAAGATACAATAATTGAATAAAGAAAAAATAAAGTGCGCGAGACAATTGAATCGAATGCGAAACTAGGGTTTTAACCCTCCTAATTAAATAAAAATGTTTTTGTTGTTTTTTTTATAAATATTTTTAAGAAAAGAAGTTAAATCCTAAAATTAAAAGCTAAATTAATTGGTTATTAAACTAATTAATAAAAAAATAATTAATGACATATTTTTGGATTTTTGTTAATTTAGGAAAGAAATTAAATAATTAAATTAGGGTTAAAACCTATTGATTCTAATTAATTTTAAATATTTGCAAAAATCATTTAAATTTATCTAACATTAATATCCTAATTAAATTAATTAAATTAATTAATATTTATTAATGAAAATAAAATTCTAAAATTTAATTGGACATGAAATATTTTGTGATTTTTTTGCTAAAAAGAAAATTGATTATTGGTTAGTAATTAATTAAAAATAATTAAATGAAAATATAAACAAAATATAAAAAGATAGAGGAATGAGCCTGATTTAGGGGTTGTAGAAAGCAAGAATTCTGGCCCATTTGTAAGGTCCATTTTACTTTTTTGCAATCCAGTGTGTGTGCATTGACTGACCCTTTGGTGCACCTTCAATGATGACCACCAGATCTGGCCATCTGGCCATCTGGCGTGTTGATGAGGAAGGAGCATGGTGGATGTTTGGCGTGAGCGTGTACTGGATTCTCTGAAATAACAAGGAAAAATAACAAATGCTGGAGGCATGGATCAAACCCCTGACCTCCAGCCCCTAATGCTTTAAGACCCGCGTGGCAACCACTAGGCTGCGTTGTTTTGATTGTTATCATAATACAAAGTAATAATAATATATAAAAAACAAAAGTTAGTGGACAGAAATTAAAAAAACGCGCGCTCGTTTAAACAAGCCAATGGTGGGGTGACACGCCTTTATCTCCTTCCTCTCTCCGTAGCTAAAAACCTGCAATACCTATACCCACGGACAAATGTCCGTCGCTACAAACCTGTCCACTCTCAAAATCTCGTACAGGCCATGTAAATGAATTCTAACACCATGGTTAGACTCGTCTCCTTCTTCTGATCACAACCATACCCATTACTAGGGCCAATTATTCCTCAAATCAAAAACCCTAAAAAAATCCAAGAAAACCTAACGATGGTGATTCACGGTATAGGTCACATAAATGAAATTGAATAATGCCAAAAGCTTGTAAACATCACAGTGATTAAGATTATGCCATTATTTTACGCTATGGATGCAAGAATAGTGTTAATCGATTTCAAGAACATAGTGATACCATGAGCGACTTACAATGCGTGAGAGGGCTCGAAAACGCCTGCTTTTGATTGCTTTAGGTTGTGGAGAATGCCAGGAAGCGATTGGTATCAATAACAAGCTTTGAGATTGCCTCTAATGATGATTTTGAACTCACACTTTTTTGGTATTTTTTCAGATTTTGCTTTCTCTCTAGTGCCTGTCTCCAACCTTATTTTGATCTGCACACAACCCTTATGTATCACACAATGTATTAGGTTTGAATATTGCATCGAAATCCATCTCCATCAATGATTTTGATATTGATTTGATTTGCTTTGAACAACTTTCCAAAATTGCCTTATTTTGAATCTTTTTGTGCACTCTAAGGCTTGGCACAAATTGGAAGGATGATAGCTGTATAATGAAGCCTGAAACAACACAAAATCCTTAGTTATTAATGTTTTGGATTTTTATTTGATTTATTTTGATTTAAATCAAATTAATTCAACTAAAAATCAAAATAATTAATAAAAATATGATATGGACAAGTGGAAAGGGCTAGAGCACGTGGGCTATGATGCCAACTTAAAACAAGTGAAAAAGAATGGGCCCATTTGGAAAAATTTGAAGTTTTGGGGATAGTTGACTTTTGGTTTGCAAAAAGGGTCAACTTCAACAATGTATAACTTCCTCAATTTTGAATCTTTGGAGGTGTTCTTTGACTTTTTAGAAATCTTGATATGTCCTCTAATCAAACCTTTTTGTCTCATATCATTTTGATATTCCATGCTCATGTATGAAGCTTTGACAAAAAAGGTGTTTTTGTTGACTTTTCAAAATGACCTATAATGTCCAAATTCACAAATTCTTGTGAGTGCATATTTTGAACTTGGGAGATGAAGATGGATTGTAGGAAATTTCATCCTCTTCAAAATGAGCTTTGGATGGATCATTTATCATAAAGTATGAGAAAGTTATGCTTGGTCAAAATTGAGTTGACTTTTCCTTCAAAACCCTAATTTAGCAACTTTTGAGTCTTGTTGAATTATGAGCAATCCTTGATGAATCATGATCAAACCTTGATAAAATGATGAAATATCCTTAAAAATGAGGATGTTGACAAATTTTTTTGAAGTTTGACTGTATATGGACCACAGTTGACTTTTGCCCTAGCATAGTCGATTTTTAGACCTTTGAGCAATTGACTGAGCATACTTCCTCTGCAAGGCTTGAAACTTTACATGGATGATCTTGAGAAATATTAAGAAATTGGTTAGCACTTGGGGTTACTTGGAATCAAGGATCTTGATGCAACATGAAACCCTAATTTGGGGTAGACTGCCTTAGGAGAGAGCTTGTCTGGCCAACCCTTGGACTACCTTGAGCAACTTGGAGATCTTTCCTGCAATGTTTTGAGAAATATGGGAGGGCAAATTTTGGGGTACAAAATCTTCCCCTGTTCAATCTTCTTAAACCTGAGGATGTAGATTGGCTTTCGTGCCTTTCGTAATCCGAAGGTGGAAGAGGATTGAACACTAGAGTGCCCAAAAATTTGCACTCGCATGCAGCGGTAATTGCCTTGTGATGTCGGGAATGGGCTTACAGATGCCATTTGGAGATTGCTGACGAGGGGATGGGCTTAAGGATTCCATCTGAAGGAGTGTCGATCGCATAAGAGATTCCTTAGCGAGAGCTTGTATACCTGTTTGTTGTGGAAGATTCCGTTGGGGGAAGTCTGATCTTTGTTGAGAGGAGTAGAAATTTAGGAGCTTTGGTTGTCCATTATTCTGCTGGTGAGTCGTCTCTGTCGATATTTAGGAACTTCGATCGTCTGTACTCAACTGAGGAATCATCTCTGTTGATATTTAGGAACTTCGATCGTCCGTACTCAATGGAGGAAACATTTTTGCTGAGATTTAGGAACTCGTCCGTAATTCAACCGAGGTGCCGATATTTAGGAACTCGTCCGTAATTCAACTGAGGTGTCGAGATTTAGGAACTCGTCCGTAATTCAACTGAGGTGTCGAGATTTAGGAACTCGTCCATAATTCAACTGAGGTGTCGAGATTTAGGAACTCGTCCGTAATTCAACTACTTTGCTGAGATTTAGGAACTCGTCCGTAATTCAACTACTTTGGTGAGATTTAGGAACTCGTCCGTAATTTAACTACTTTGCTGAGATTTAGGAACTCGTCTGTGATTCAACTACTTTGCTGAGATTTAGGAACTTGTCCGTAATTCAACTACTTTGCTGAGATTTAGGAACTTGTCCGTAATTCAACTACTTTGCTGAGATTTAGGAACTTATCAGTAATTCAACCACTTTGATGAGATTTAGGAATTTTTCCATAATTCAACTACTTTGCTGAGATTTAGGAACTTGTCCGTAATTCAACTACTTTGCTGAGATTTAGGAACTCGTCCGTAATTCAACTACTTTTCTGAGATTTAGGAACTCGTCCGTAATTCAACTACTTTGCTGAGATTTAGGAACTCGTCCGTAATTCAACTACTTTGCTGAGATTTAGGAACTCGTTCGTAATTCAACTACTTTGCTGAGATTTAGGAACTCGTCCGTAATTCAACTACTTCGCTGAGATTTAGGAACTCGTCCGTAATTCAACTTCTTTGCTGAGATTTAGGAACTCGTCCATAATTCAACTGAGGAAACTACTTTGTTGAGATTTAGGAACTTGTTCGTAATTCAACTGAGGTAAAAGCTTCATAGCTTTGAATTTTGTGAGAATTTGATTGTATCTTTCCTGAAAGGTAAAGGTTAGCTGTATGTAATGCATGATATGTATCAAGCAATGATGTTCTCAAAATAAATGAGATTGTGTTGTATGATGCGTATATGCATGTGTCATGATGTATGGAAATGTAATGTTTTTAGCTGGGGAAAATAAACCCCGGATAGCTGTTGGAGAAAAGAGTTGAATTCTTTGTTTCTGCTGGGGATAGCGAACGAAGATGATTGTGAGAATAAACCTGCAGGAGAGGATAACTCCGCTGGGGAATAAACTGATGAGGAGATTACTCTGTGGGGAAGAGATGTTCTGCTGAGGATTCCGCTGATAAGTTTCGCTGGGGATGCATTACTGTTGCTGGTGATACTGAATCCTGTTGGGGGTTGAGTTTCTATTTGTGAAAGGAATGAACTCCGCTGGGGATGATCTTTCAGCTGCGACTTCACTGGGGATAACCTTTTAGGCTCTACTGGGGACAATCTTCCAGAGTCTACTGGGGATGATCCTCCAAACTCCAATGGGGAAGATTTTCCAGATTCCACTAGGGATATATTTTTTATACTCCGCTGGGGATATTAAGACTTTTTAGTGCTGATGGTAGATAAACTCTGCTTGGGGAGAATATTGCCGACTCGTTCACAGTTGTGGGTCTCAGCTAGGGAGAGTTAACATTACTATCTTTTTCTTACTCTGCGGGGAGTGAATGTACCTTAGTCATATTCTTCAGCTAAATCTACCTTTGTACCTGGTGGACAGAGCAACTGTAAAGCTTGGACAAATCTTATTTGCCCCTGTTTCTGATATTACGAGTAATCGTCTTTTGTTTCGCATGTAAATATTCATGAGCAGCAATTAATGTCAAATGCATATATCAAAAATGAACATTGGACATTCTTTGCAAAACAAAACAGAAAAAGGAAAAACAGTTTGAAATTTCTCTGAAAATGAATTGTATTGACTTTGAAGTTTGGCCTGTAAATAAGCGTTTTTGTATAAGAGGCTGACATCCTAGTAAGAGAACGCCACCGAACAATAGAGTTTATACAATTTGTGAAAAAAACAAAACAACTATGTGGATAATCCCACTGGGTTCCAACTCTGCTATTGCCCCTATGACCTCGAGCATCTCATCACTTTGCTACTTGGTTGAAGGTAGATCAGATTGATTAGTGTCGTCCGAGCTTGATAGTCGATACCGAAGTCTGGTTGCAAGATGATCCAATGAGACATAATGTTACGCTTTGATCCCTAATTTTTACCTGGACCGCCCATTCGGGTTTTCAGTCCACCGGGATACCCTTTTTTGCCCAAGCCGCCTTTTCAGGTTTTCGACTTGCCGGGTGTACAGTTTTTTTCATTTTCATCCCTTATTTTTGCCCGAACCCTTTTGGTTCACCGGGAAACCCTTATTTTTGCCTAGGCCAGTCGACCTAGCGGGTCGTTGATTATGCATAGTATTTTTTCACTATGTCTGCATTGACGGGGTGAGGAAGGTCATCACCATCCATGGTGGTTAGAATCATAGCTCCTCCCGAGAAAATATTCTTAACCACAAATGACCCTTCGTACGTAGGGGTCCATTTTCCCCTGGGATCACCTTGTGGTAGGATGATGCGCTTGATCACCAGATCCCCAACTTGATACTCTTGTCATCTAACTTTCTTGTTAAATGCCTTGATCATCCATTTTTGATACGTCTGACCATGACAAATAGCAGTGAGTCTCTTTTTGTTGATTAAGTTCAGCTGATCAAGCCGGGTCTTAATCCAGTCATCGTCGCTCAAACTTGCATCCTTCATAATCTGAAGAGAGGGTATCTGAACTTCAACGGGTAATACGGCCTCCATACTGTGATACGGTGGGAGAACTGACTTGAGTTTTGCGTTTGTATTCGCACATGTTCGGTTGAGCAAGAGTCTCCACCGACTTTTTATTTTATCCTAAAGGAAAGGTTAAAAAAGCACAGGAAAAACCTCTTGAGGTGTTTCGGGGGTTCGGGGGGTAGATTATGAAAAGGGAAGGTATTAGCACCCTTTTCATCCATGGTTATCCATGGGCTCTTAGTTACTTGGTTTTTTAGATCACTTGCCTTGATTTTCGATTTCTTGAAAATGGTGTGTGTGTGTGTGTTTTTGAAAATGTTTTTGAGGAAGACGTCTTGTTTTAGGCAACCAATGTAATGACTCGTGTTTGAGTATATACGAAGGTGTGTATCTTTTCGAAAAGATGTTTCAAAATGTTTTTGGAAGAGTGTTTGAAAGTGTTTGTGGAGTGTGGTTTTGAAAAGGAGGCAAGTGTTTTTGCAAGTTGATCTCAAGTAACTAAGAGTTTTGTCTACCCCTATTGTACTCAAAGGTTTTCTCTATGTTTTCAACCCCTTTTTAACAATTTTGTTCCACCATTGAATTTGGTGGATAATCTTGCGTTTTAGGAAGTTTAACGGGACGGGCGCGGGTCATCGTATGGACCATGAATGCAATGGTGCCAAGTGTCTTTGGCAATTTGCTTGAAGGGACTATGATCATTCCGTTTTAGGCAACTTCCGAAAGCGTCATCGAGGGACTTATGATCATTTGAATTTGTTTTGCCAAAGAAACTCGACGTGCAAGCATGGCCCATTTTGGAAGGCAACATATGGGATTATCCTAGGGGTGCAAGTGTGATTGTGTATTGATTTCATGTATTTGTCTTGTATTAGGTTATCTAGCGTTTGGTTTTATGTTCATACAAACCCTAGGTCTAACCATGGTATAATTCGAAAGCGGTAAATTGTGGAAATTTAAAATCTACGCTATTACAAATAAGTATCCGGGAGTGGGGGTACAAATTCACAAATGGGGATGAGACTTTAGGAATGTAGTATCCAATAAATTACAACCAAATCAAATTGCGACCAAAATATAATAAGTATCAAATATAGCAATGTATATAATGTATCAATGTAAGTGTATTGTGTAAGTGTATTGTGTAAGTGTATTGTGTACAAGTTAGAGATGTGAATTTTAATGAATTATCAAGTATTTTATTTGTCAAGTATTATTATCTTTTGTTAATATGTACAAATGAAAGTTTTAATCTTAAGAAAAGAAAAGTATTAATTTTAAAGAAAAAAATTATGTAATTATGTACAAATTAATGTATTTTAAGAAAAGAAAATGTTTTACGTATTGATGTACAAGAATAAAATATTCTAAGAAAAAAGAAAATATTTAAATTCTATATATTAATGTATTATATTAAAGAAAAGTATTTCCTACGTACTTATAAATTAATGTATTTTAATACAAGACTTTTTAATTTAAAGAAAGGAGTTTTAAGTTTGAGGAAAGAGAAAAAAAAACATGTTTGTATATTTATATTAAAAAAAAAGTGTTATTTATTTGGAATATTAATTATGTTAAGAAAATAGTATTTGTTAATCAAAGTTTAATGTAAAAGGTTAGTTTGAATAAAGAAAGGATTAAAGGGTTAATTGGGCCTTAGGAAAGAAAAAGGCCCAAGCTGAAACAAATGAGCAGAAGCAAAGGGGGGTACGTTTGGAAAAATGAACGGGCTTCAGTGTGGTTGAAACGGGCAAGGCCCAATATGCTCACAATAATTTGTAAGGGTTTGTCAATGTTTGTTTCATTTTGGAACGCTAGGGTTTGACAGAACGGCGCCATCGTCGCTTTGCTTCGTCACTTCTTTGTTTCCTTCACCTCTCAAGCCAAAGACTGAACCACCTCCTTCGCCCAAGGCCACCAACGCCATCATCACCTCCTCTCTTCCTCCATGGATGAATCAAAACAAACGCGAAAAGGGTAACGATCTGGAACGTTTTTTTTTTAGGTTTTTTGCTTTTTGATTTTTGCATGTTCTGATTCTGTTTCTTGGTTTACGCAAGATTTTGAAATGAGGGAAAAGGAGTACTACCTGTTGGAGACGGAGAAAGAGGAGATTAGGAGGCGTTCGGGGGCTTTGACGGCGGAGAAATGGTGATGACGTTGAGCTAACTTGCTGGTTTGTGTATTTTCGCCTTTTTCTGTTGCTTAGTGATGCCTCTCTGAAAGCCTAATATATCTTCTTTTCTTCTTCTTGCTCTTTTATTGTATGCTTCGTACGCTTGCTTTTGTGCTTTTGTAAGCTGCTTTGTTGTGACGCTTTGGATGGCCCAATGATGAGCTCTTTGAGTTCTGAGGGCCTTTGCTGCCTTTGAATGCTTGTTAGGGTTGCCTAGTTCATTATTTCACTTTCTTCTGGTTGCCTTGTATGCTAACCCAGTGATGAACTCCCTGAGTTCTGAGGGTTCTTTGTGTTGGAAACTGGTTTAGTTTTGGTTCTTTGGTATGCCTGGCTTATGGCTTTTGCTTTTGGTCGAGGGCTTCTGAGTTGCAGGTTATGGTTGTTTTGGTTGAGTTTAGGCTTGATGCTGCTGTTTGAGGCTATGGGCTTCTGGTTGTTTATCAGTTTGTTTCAAAGTTTGTATCAGTTCTAGGCCTTTTGGCTTTTTTTTGGCTTGGATACAGGTTTTATGCAGGATGGTACAGAGTTGGATGAAGTTTGAGCTTCAGGCCTTGGCTTGCTTCAGGCTTTTGGCTTGCTTCTTCTATTATACTTGCTTTCTTGTGTGTTTATGTTACAGGCTTAGAGTTTAGGGGGCTGGTTTAAGGCTTGGGCAGGTTGGGTTTGAGGCTTTTGCTTGCTGTAACAGGTTGAGCTTGGTTAATGCAGGTTCTTTATGTTTGATAGTTTGTTTAGGCTTTTGGAATGAAACTGAGTTGCAGATTAGCAGGTTATGGTGTTTTGAACTGGTTTTGTATGTTTTTCATATGAACTGAGTTTTCAGTTTTTATGAGGCAGGGTGGAGGCTGGAAGGTTGTTCTTTTGAGTTATGTTATGCTTGTGATTTCTGCCCCCTCTCTACTGTTCTATTAGTTCTGTTTTATATATTTATCCTTGAGCCTCAAACTGCTGTAAGCCTATCTTCTTTCACTCTCTCTCTCCTCTCTCTTGAAAGTTTACAGCATTATTATATTGCTTAGAAGTCATTTTTTTCCTGAAAAAGCAATGGCTTGGGAAATGATGATTTGAACCTTGCTTGCAATGTGGTTTAACTCTGCATATTTGTCCTCTCTTTTCCATACTTTGTGCTGCATTTGTACTTGCATCTGAATATTCTGATATCTTTGATATTCTGATATCTTTTGGACAACTTTAGTTGACATTGGAACTGAGTTTTGAAATTGTGACTTGCTTTAGGCCATTCAGTTTGTAACTTGGACTTTGGTTATTTGCATATGCTGTCTTGCTTTGAACTATGCAGTTTTGACAATTTGAAATGTGCAATTTTTGACTTTGTGCATTCATTTTTGACTTGCAAACATTTTCACCCTTCTTTGTGAACCGGGAGAAATCCCGTGATTTGCAGAGAGGGCTAACTGATCCCGGCCGTTTGCTTTTAATGATGAACTCTATATCTGTCTGTCTTTTAATTATTTATGTGCAATTGACTTTTTCTTTTGTTTCTTATTCTTTGCAGATAAAATCAAATGAGGCAGAGGGAGCAAGGGATGGAAGAATGAAGATTAGGAAACTTAAAAAAATAGGATAGTTTTATTCCAAATTTAATCACTTGTAAACAATTATTATTATGAATACATTGTAAATAAATACCGTATCCAAACAATAATTGTAACGAATAATTAAAAGATGAATAAAAATCCACTTTTTTATCAGTTAATTCCTTTCCTTCCTTTCAATTGTTTATTTATTATTCATAGTTCTTTAAATTAAAATAATTGAAAATAAATTCCAACTATTTAATCTTTAGAGTAATAAATAATTAACTAAACATTGTTTCAGCGTTGATCAATTAATAAACTTTGCGCTTCCAACATCCAAAGCAAAACAACAGTCAATCACAACAATTGCCCAGACGTATTTTCCTTTTTACTGATTTTTTACCAAACACTGCAAATTCAATCCAAATGTATCCTTTCACTGATTTAATCACACAATGCGAACTCAATCCAAATGTTTCAATCCACATCTCAACATAACTTGAAAAGCACTGTACAATTTAAATCTTTCTGAGATTGCGCGCACAAAAACCCTAATTCCTGATCAAATGCCAAAGAAGCGTTCGCCTGATCAAAGTTGAGCCAAAATTAACCAAACCCTAAAAAAACTGTTTGAATTGTTCCAGAGCCATGAAAATCAATGAAAACCCTAATTTTGTCTGACTGACGAGAAAAGTCTGTTTGACCGATTCTTGAGCCAATCTAAAAAAAAATCAGGAAAAGCCTGAAGTTGTGAGTTCTTGTGGAAAAATGCGAGGGCAAATTTTGGGGTACAACAGTTGCCCCTGTTCAATCTTCTTGAACCTGAAGAGTTAGATTGGCAAGTTTGCCTTTCGCGACTCGAAGGTAAAAGGAGACTGGACACTAAAGTGCCCATAAAATTTGCATTCAGCGATGTGATGGTAGAGGTGAATGGGCTTACAGATGCCATTTGGTGATGGGCCTAAAGATGCCATCTAGGGATGCGATAGAATCTTGTCGGGGGATGGGCTTAGAGATGCCATCCGAGAATGGGCTTAAAGATGCCATTTGGTGATGTGATGGTAGAGGTGAATGGGCTTACAGATGCCATTTGGTGATGGGCCTAAAGATGCCATCTAGGGATGCGATAGAATCTTGTCGGGGGATGGGCTTAGAGATGCCATCCGCGAATGGGCTTAAAGATGCCATTTGGTGACTGCTGGTAGGAGGATGGGCTTATAGATGCCATCTGAGAATGGGCTTAAAGATGCCATTTGGAAATGTTGAACTGTATGTCACCGGTGAGTGGACGAGTATCAGAAAGGCATCCATGTTTTGGAACATCTCTGAACTGGGGGTCTGAATAAGCAATAGAGCAGCATCCGTTGTTGGGAAGCGTCTGTAAACTGTTTTCAGAAGTCTTGAAGTTGAATAAGCAATAGAGCAGCATCCGTTGTTGGGAAGCGTCCGTAAACTGTTTTCAAAAGTTGAGAAGAGTCTGAACAAGTGATAGGTTAACATCCATTACTGGAGAACCCGTGAACTGTTTTCAGGAGTCTTGAAGTTGAATAAGCAATAGAGCAACATCCGTTGTTGGGAAGCGTCCGTAAACTGTTTTCAAAAGTTGCATCTGAACAAGCGATAGATTAACATCCGTTGTTGGGAAGAATCCGTAAACTGTTTTCAGAAGTCTTGAAGTGGAAGAGGCACCGGTGTAGGGTTTCCTGATGATGCGTCCGTGTAAAACTGCATCTGAGTGAATCTGGAATAAGTATCAGAATGTCGTCGTGTCCGGGTCACATCTGAACTATTTCTGGATGAATCTCGGAAGATGATCTTTGTCTGTCGACTGATCTTACCTGAAAAGGTAAAGGGTTAGTTGTATGCAATGTTATGATGCATGATGCAATGTATGTGACATCAATGTTTATGACATGAATGTGATGAATGCGCATGTAAGCTGATGAGCTATTTTGCTGAGGATAAATGAATCCTGGATGGCTGAAGATAAAAGAATCTTGACTGCTTCCGGGGAAAATAATTCTTTGGCTGCTACTGTGGAGGGAAAGAATCTCTTGATTGTTGAAAAATGAGAAGTCTTGGGACCACTGTTGGGGGAATCAGAAGCTTGGGTTGTATGCCAAACTACTGGGGATTTCCTGTTTTGAGGAGATCTGTGCAAAACTGCATCGGGTTTTGAACACTTTTGACATTCGAATGCCCTAAGTGGTGATGTAGATAATTTCCTGGCTTGTTACAGGTGTTAATCCATAATCGGTCATTCACAGATATTTTCCTGGCTTGTTACAGGTGTTGATCTGGAACTTAAGAAAGGTAACAGAAAGGCAACCGTGTTTGGAGTACATCTGGACCGTATCTTCCAACAGGTGATGAAGGAAATGTTGAACACTTTTGACATTCGAATGCCCCAAGTGGTGATGTAGATAATTTCCTGGCTTGTTACAGGTGTTAATCCACAATCGGTCGTTCACAGATATTTTTCTGGCTTGTTACAGGCGTTGATCTGGAACTTAAGAAAGGTAACAGAAAGGCAACCGTGTTTGGAGCACATCTGGACCATATCTTCCAACAGGTGATGAAGGAAATGTTGAACACTTTTGACATTCGAATGCCCCAAGTGGTGATGTAGATAATTTCCTGGCTTGTTACAGGTGTTAATCCACAATCGGTCGTTCACAGATATTTTCCTGGCTTGTTACAGGTGTTGACCTGGAACTTAAGAAATGTAACAGAAAGGCAACCGTGTCTGGAGCACATCTGGACCGTATCTTCCAACAGGTGATGAAGGAAATGTTGAACACTTTTGACATTCGAATGCCCCAAGTGGTGATGAGTCTTGAATCAGATTAATCTGCGAATTGAGAGATTTCTTGAAATCTTGACTGGACTGCCCCAGGTTAACTGAATTTTGAAAGATCTGTTGAAACCTTGACTGGACTGCCCCAAGTTAACTGAATTTTGAAAGATCTGTTGAAACCTTGACTGGACTGCCCCAGGTTAACTGGATGGTGCTATGTCATGCGCCTTGTTGATAGGAGATTTGTCGTTGGAAGTGTTATCTGAAGGGGTGAAAAACACAAGAAGGGGGGGTTGAATTGTAAAACTGAAATCTAAAGCAATTGACAAGATATTTTTATCCTGGTTCGTTTGATCTCAAACTACTCCAGTCCACCCGTCAAGGTGATTTCGCCTCTCTCCAACGAGGTCTTAATTCACTATATTCAACTGAATATTACAGACTGCTTTAACAACTGCTAAAGCCTTCTTGATTCAAACCACAATCCGGTTTGTCAAGGCAACACTTTCTTACAAAGGTATAAAACAATGTGTGTGAATGTTTTCTACAAAACTTTATCACAACTGTGATGTATACACAAATTAAGCTTAGAAACTAGATTGCTAAACAGAATGAATATCAGAGTTTGGTTTAGCAAAACTGGTAGAGTGAAGATTATGGTTCAGCTTTGTGCGTGTAGAGATTTGGAGAGCATTAGCCATTATAATCTTCAAAGCCTTGTTTATATAGCACTTGAGACGATGAACGTTGAATGCAATATTCTTGATTCAATGCTAATAACAAGCTTTCCTTTTTGAGCAGATCTTGTCTAGAATGAGGCCGTTGGGATTAATTAGCTTTTAATGCACAGTACCGTTGCTTCTTCAATGCACGTTCTGGCTTGGCTCATTCTGATTCTGCTTCGCTGCTGATGAACTATTGTGTTTCTGTATCAGAGTGTTTACGTGCAGTTCTGTTCATCAAGCTTCAGCATGTACGTGAGTTGATTATCTGATCTTGACATTCTGATGTAGCAACTTCTGATGCTGGTGTATGAAAACAAATTCTGATGCTGAAAAGACGTGATCTTGCTTATACCAATCAGAGTATCTGCAAGTCAGAACATAATAATTTTAGGCAGCATATAGTTCATTCATGAACCTTATAAATACTATATCTTTTCACTTTGTTATCATCAAAACTTAAATATAGGGTAGTAGATTCAAACATTGTTCTAACAATCTCCCCCTTTTTGATGATGACAAAAACTAGATATTTTAAATGAAAAAATAACGTGAAAAGGTATCTGGATATGTATCAGAATAAGAAGTACGGAGAAGTCAGAGTTAAGAGATACTCCCCCTGAGTTTGTTACTTCCCTTTGATATACGTGTTCTTCAGGATCAGATCTTTTTCTTTCTTTGAACATCAGATTATAAGAGTCTTTGACTTATCAGAGAGCAGAGCTTCAGAGCTTTTCCTGTCAGAGCTTTGCTTTGGATCAGAGTATTAGGTCGATCAGAACTTCATATTGATCAGAGCAACATTGATCAGAGCTTCTACATTTTAATTAGAGCTTCTAGTCTTCAGAGTGTCCAGGAGCTTCCTTGTGCCTGTAGACTTTAAACAAAACAGAAAAAAAAAACATTTCAAGTAATAGAGTTAGAATGTTTGAGAATTTCTGTCTAGTTAGCCCGTTATTGATTTAAATATCATTCTTGTTCTCCCCCTTTTTGTCAGCAATCAAAAAGTGTTGGTGATGTGCTAAAACAATTTAGATCAGAAAAAAAAACAAATTATATTAAAATAGTTCATAATCAGAGGAAGAAAATATTACAAAGCATAGTCAAAACAGTACATCAGAAAATGAAGAAAACATGAAAAAGTTATGCATGAAAAAGATTTAAGGTTGAGGGGGCATGCGTGAGAACAGGCTCTCCAGCATCGCTTGAATCTTTTCAGAAGTTTCATTCTGCTTCTGAACCATGTTGACAACAGTGTCAATCTTGCTGTCCTGCACATCCATTCGTGCTTTCATCTTCTGATCGTTGTCGTCCATTCGCTGCTGTAGACGCAAGTCATTCAGCCTTAGTTCTTCCAGAGCCTGCCTGTCCAAGGCAGCTTGAGAAGCATCAGAGGGAGGAGGCTTCTCAGAACTTTCAGCGACATCTTCTGCTTGACTTTCAGCCTGAATGGTCTTGTCTTCTTCTGATGGTTGCACCTGTGCAGCTTGCTGTTTCTCAGACCAAGATTCACTGTCCAGAGGGAGCACAACTTCCTGAGGCAGCTGACTTTCAACTTCCTTCAGCAGCTTGCTGAAGTTCTGTTGTGCCTGCTCATAGTTGACATCCTGCAACTTGAGGGCTTCAGCACGTACCCATAATCTGAACTGTGACCAGAGCTGATCAGAAGCAGCTGGGTCAATCATCCCCGGACAGACTTGCTTCAAAGAAGCAATCCATTGCAGCACACCTGTTTCAAAATTCAAAATACCAGAGCCAACATCTGGTTGCTTTGGTTTGGGAATGGCAATTTTGTGTCTTAAATCAGCAAGACGTTCAAGACTGGTTAAGTCAATGAAAGTTCTGCTGGGGTTTTCAGAGGTTTGCTGAGAGGCTGTTTGTTTTGGAGGAAGGGTATCAGAATCAGAGTCAGATATTTCGATTGGAGTGGATGGTGGTTTGGGAGTATTTGGAGGTGTTGATTCCTCTGAAGATGGTAACTGGGGCATGACAATAGTGGTTCCACATGGCAACTGGATTGCCAGCGGTGAAGGTTGAGGTGAGTGAGGGTCAGATTTATGAGGAGAAGGGGTTTTGGAATGGTGAAACTCTGTTTGTGGTGAAGGTGGATTATTTTCTGGTTGAGGAGGTGGAATCTCTGATTGCTCAGGGATCAGAGGTTCTTCTGTGAGAGGTTGTTGTTGTTATGGTTCTGGTTCTGGTTGTTGTTGTTGTTCTGGTTCTGGTTGTTGTTGTTGTTCTGGTTGTGGAGGAGGAATATTTGGGGGTTCAGAATTTGGTTGAGCAGAAGCATGTTCACGCTCAATATCAGCTAGCACTTGGTCAAGTGCTGGTGTTGTTGAAACTGTTGGTTGTTTGGGAGTTTTGGTTCTGGGTCTTCTGAGTAGTAATGCCTCAGAAGGGTCTTCTGGTATGGTTTCATCAATGGTAGGGATTGGAATTGATATTCTGTGAGAGGTTTGAGAAGGGGCAGCAGATGTTGGAATAGTAAAAGATTTTGAGATAGGGGCAGCAGATGAAATACCTCTTTTCTTTGGAGTCTGATGAGATGATCCTTCTGTTGGCGCTTTCCTCTTCTTTGTCTTCTTCTGAGTCACTTCTGGTTGGATTTGACTCAGATCTTTGATCTTCAGCTTTGAACCTGTATCTTCTTCCTTGTACGCATCTGGATACCTGAGAAACATCTCTGGTTTGGATTCCATTTCAGAAAATACCGGAAAATCACTCAGAGGCACTCTTCTGCTGGAGATATCAGCAGTTGAAGTAGCTTTGGGTTCCTTCTGAATATTTTCTATCAGCTTCATCTTTTTCAGATTCTTAGCGTTCAGCGGTTTCCCAATAGTTGGTTCAATAGTGCTCATCTCCTGAGCTTCGATCAGATGTTCAATCAGCCTATTCTCTGTCAGAATATCTGATATAAGCCTTCCAAACGGTATCTAGTCTCTCTTGGTTCTTTCTTCTTCTCTTGTCTCTTTGACACTGGTCTTGAGATGGTTGAACAAGAAGTGTGCCAAATTGATCTTTACCCTCTGATCAATAAAGTAGATCAGAAACTGCTGATCCACGTTTATATAATCAGGAGAACTTGTTGGTTTCCTGTGGTTGAAGCATCCCAGAACAATCTTAGCCCATACTCTGCAGTGGTCCTTCAGATCCTTAATTTTGCTGCTGGGCATTCCAAGAGTGAAAATTCTGTTGGCTACCACACCTACATCAGGGCATCTTTCAGCCATGTCCACACAACGGACTCCACCACCACTTTGACCGATTAGCTTTGCAATGAGATCTTCAGAAATCACGATCTTCTTTCCCATAACAGAAGAAATGACTAGATATTTTGCAACTTTGGCGTGAATCCAAAATTCCTTGACTAGCGCTGGGAATGTTGGTCCAACCAACCTATCGAAGTACCTCTCCCACTTTTGAGCCCTAATTTCTTCAGTTAGGTCAAATCCATTTTCCTTCAAACTTTCGAAGTCAATGATTAACTCAGAAAGCACTTCAAGGTTCTTTACCGGAGTGAGAAGAGTTCTGAGAGGCACCTGATATTGTTCAGAGGATGCTTTCTTCTGATTGCCTGCAGAAATGCTGGAGGATGCCATTGTTCACACTAAAAAAGCTTTGAGAATGATTTGAGAGAAAAAGGTTTGGGAGATGAACTCAGAAATATGCAAAAAAAGCTTGAGTGTTAATGAGAAAGCGTAAAGAATAAGAATGAAGGATTAATGTGCTTAAATAGAGTTTTCAAGATTATTTTGAAAAAATAAACGTTTTTAAGAGAGAGAAAAAAAATAATGATTGCCATTTAACAAGCGTGATTACTTTTCATTAATTGCTTGCTGATTTTGGGGGATTTGAGAAAGATACTTAAAAACGGTTACCAGACATGTGTCTCAATGCACCCAATCAGCGCTTTGCCTTCTCAGAAGCGTGCACGCGTTCTGCTTCAGAGATTTGCTGATGATTGGATGACACTTGTTTGATGTAGTGATCAGCACGTCTGTCTTTGAGATTAGACTCTCAGATCTTTAGACTTGCATCTGATACAATCTGCATGTTCTATCTTTCTGAAAGGAGATTGATCAGAAGTTCACAGTAATATAATTACATTCTGAAGATAAATATATGGAATTAAAACATTTTCATTCTGGGCATACTTTCATGCTGAGATGTTTCAGAATGAAATTAAACCTATCTTCTGAAAGGGGTTTAGTAAAGATATCAGCCCATTGATGGTCTGTATCTATAAATTTTAAGTTCAAAATACCTTTCTGAATATAGTCCCTAATGAAATGATGCTTTATTTCTATATGCTTAGCTCTAGAATGTAAAATAGGATTCTTACTTAAGCAAATAGCAGAAGTATTATCACAAAGTATAGGAATGTTACTCTCAAAAATCTGGAAGTCTTCAAGCTGACTTTTCATCCAGAGCATTTGTGTGCTACATCCTGCTGCTGCTATGTACTCAGCTTCTGCTGTTGACAGAGCAATTGTTGATTGCCTTTTGCTGGACCAAGAGATCAGATTTTCTCCCAGAAACTGGCAGCTTCCAGAAGTACTTTTGCGTTCCACTCTGTCTCCAGCAAAATCAGCATCACAGTAGCCTACTAAGCTGTAATCACTAGATTTTCTATAAAACAAACCCAGATTAGTAGTACCTTTCAGATACTTGAAAATTCGCTTAACAGCTATTAAGTGAGATTCTCTAGGATCTGATTGGAATCTAGCACAAATACATACGCTGAATAAGATATCAGGTCTTGAAGCAGTCAGATAGAGGAGAGAACCAATCATACCTCTGTATACTTTCTGTTCTACACTTTTGCTTACCTCTTCTCTTTCCAGAATGCACGTGGGATGCATTGGAATCTTTGATGGCTTACATTCTGAGAGGTCAAATTTCTTCAGAAGATCTCTGATGTATTTGCTCTGATGAATGTAAGTTCCTTCTGGAGTTTGATTGATCTGAATTCCTAGAAAGAATTTCAGTTCCCCCATGAGGCTCATCTCAAATTCTGCCTGCATACACTTAGCAAATTTTCTTCCAAGAGAAGGATTAGTAGAACCAAAAATGATATCATCAACATAAATTTGACAGACTAAAATGTCACTCTTAACTGTTTTACAGAATAGAGTAGTGTCCACTTTCCCTCTGGTGAATTCATTTTCAAGCAGAAAGTTACTTAGCCTTTCATACCAAGCTCTGGGAGCTTGTTTCAGACCATACAGTGACTTCTTTAGTTTGAAAACATGTTCTGGATGTTTTGTATTTTCAAAACCTGGGGGTTGGTGAACATAAACTTCTTCTTCTATATAACCATTTAAGAATGCACTTTTGACATCCATCTGATAGAGTGATGCCTCTATTAACAGCAAATGAGATTAAAAGTCTGATAGATTCTAACCTGGCGACTGGGGCAAAGGTTTCTGTATAGTCTATCCCCTCTTGCTGACTATAACCTTGTGCAACCAGTCGTGCCTTGTTTCTGATGACTTCACCTTGTTCATTTAGCTTGTTTCTGAACACCCATCTTGTTCCAATGACGTTGAATCCTTTTGGTCTGGGAACGAGATCCCATACGTCGTTTCTGGTGAATTGATTCAGCTCTTCTTGCATTGCCAGAATCCAGTCATTATCCAGAAGTGCTTCATCAATAGAAGAAGGTTCAATCAGAGACACAAGTCCCATAAGAGTTTCTTCAGAGTTTCTGAAGCTTGCTCTTGTTCTGATTGGATCTTCCTTTCTTCCTAGGATAGTCTCTTCTGGGTGATCCAAGCTGCTTCTGGGTAATCTCTTCTGAGGTTGATCAGCAGCTGTTGGAGGATTTCTAGCAGTGCTCCTTTCAGACGTTGAAGGAATGTCTGTGTTGAGAGCTTCTGATGACTTGTCTTCGGAACCTGCAAATTCAATTTCTATACCTGCAAAATTTTCATTCTGCTTTGACTTTTCAGAGTCAAGCTTATCATCAAAACGAACACTGATTGATTCTTCCACAATCTGTGTTTCTGTATTGTATACTCTGTACCCTCTTGAGCGTTCAGAGTATCCTAACATAATACACTTCTGTGCCTTAGAATCAAACTTGTTCAAATAATTCTTTGTATTTAATATAAAACAAGTGCATCCAAATGGATGAAAATACGAAATGTTGGGCTTTCTGTTCTTCCACAATTCATATGGAGTCTTTTCCAGAATAGGTCTTATTGAGATTCTATTCTGAATGTAGCACGCTGTGTTTATTGCCTCTTCCCAGAAGGTCTTAGCAACGTTTGTCTCATTGATCATGGTTCTGGCCATTTCTTGCAATGTTCTGTTCTTTCGTTCTACAACTCCATTTTGTTGGGGAGTTCTAGGACAAGAGAAATCATGCAGAATGCCTTTGTCATTGAAGAATGACTCAAAATCTTTATTTTCAAATTCTCCACCATGATCACTTCTGACTTTAACGATTCTAAGATCTTTTTCATTCTGAACTTGGTTACAGAAGGTAACAAACACAGAGTGTGACTCGTCCTTGTGTCTTAAGAACTTTACCCATGTCCATCTGCTATAGTCATCTACGATTACTAACCCATACTTCTTACCACTGACTGAAGCAGTTTTAACTGGTCCAAATAAGTCAATGTGCAGAAGTTCTAATGGCTTAGAGGTGGAAACAACATTTTTGGATTTAAAAGAAGGTTTTGCAAATTTGCCTTTCTGACATGCTTCACACAGAGCATCTGAATTGAACTTCAAATTAGGAAGTCCTCTGACCAGATTGAGTTTGTTAATCTGAGATATTCTTCTCATACTAACATGCCCCAATCTTCTGTGCCAGATCCACTGCTCGTTGTTAACAGACAGAAGACATTTTACATTCTGACTCTTCAGTTCAGAAAGTTTGATTTTGTAAATGTTGTTTTTCCTCTTACCATTAAACAGGATAGTCCCATCTTTCTGACTAACAGCTTTACATGATTTTTGATTAAAGATTATATCATAACCGTTATCACTTAATTGACTTATGGATAACAGATTATGCATTAATCCATCTACTAGCAGAACATTATTAATAGAGGGAAGATTTCCATTACCTACAGTTCCAGAGCCAATAATCTTTCCCCTCTGATTGCCTCCAAAGCCAACGTGGCCTCCAGGCTTAAGTTCCAGGCTTTGGAACATATGCCTTCTTCCCGTCATGTGTCGTGAGCAGCCAGAGTCCAGGTACCATGACTGGTGTTTCTGACTTGCTGCTAAAGATATCTGCAACATGTATTATTTTATCCTTAGGTACCCAGATCTTCTTGGGTCCTGATTTGTTAGTTTTGCCAAAACTCTGGTTGAATTTTGGTTTCACAGAGTGCTTACTGCTAGTATATTTGATGTCATGTGTGTGACCATACACAAAGTGTGAATTTAGAGGAGTGTGTTTAATGGTTAAATCCATGACATTCTTAGGTGTAGGAACCTTACCTTGGTATCCTATTCCTTTCCTGCCGTTTCTGCTAACTCCATAGATCATTGAAGCCATTCTGCTTCTATCTATGCTTTTAGCTAAGAACTTCTGGAAACTATGATCATACTCCTTGATGATCTCATCAGCGTTGCTGGGAGTTTCAGAAATTGGTTCCTTCTGAGAGTTTTGTAAAGTGTTTTCTAATTTTGAAATTTTATCTCTCAGCTCAGAATTTTCCAATTTGAGACTCTCAGACTTATTAGAGTCAGATTCAAGATTCCTTTTCAGGTCTCTGAATTTAGCTCTAATCTGCTGATAACGTTCCAGAATCTCATTGAGGCTTTCAGCAAGTTCAGCCTTTGTAAAATTAACAGCGAAGTTAGGGAATACCTCTTCTGTGTCTGATTCTGAGTCTGATTCAGAAGCTTCACTATCATCTGGAATGTTAGCCATGACCGCTATGTTTGCCCTTTCATCATCTGATTCTGAGTCAGCTTCAGACGAGTCAGAGTCATCCCATGTGGCCATGAGACTTTTCTTCTTCTCTCTTCCAAACTTCTTTTTGGGCTTTTCCCTCTGAAGCTTTGGGCAGTCACTCTTGTAGTGTCCTTGCTCATTGCACTCGTAGCAGATGATGTCTTTGGTGTTTGGCTTCTTGCTACTGGAGGAGCCTTCAGATCTTCTGTACCCAGAGGAAGAATCTGTCCTTCTGTATCTGGAAGAAGACTCGTTCTGATCAGATCTTCTGGGATTCCTGAACTTCCTTTGTCTTTGCTTCCACAGTTGATTTACTCTTCTGGAGAGAAGGGAAAGTTCGTCTTCTTCTGATGAGGATCCATCAGATGTTTCTTCAACTGCCTGCAAAACTTTAGACTCAGATTTTCTGTTAGATTTTAATGCTAAAGGCTTACCTTGCTTCTGAGGCTCGTCAGCTTCTAGCTCTATCTCATGACTTCTGAGGGAGCTTATAAGTTCCTCCAGAGTGATTTTGTTGAGATCTTTAGCTAGCTTCAGAGCAGTAACCATAGGCCTCCACTGCTTGGGTAAACTTCTGATTATTTTCTTGACATGATCAGCAGTAGAGTATCCCTTGTCCAGAACTTTGAGACCAGCTACCAGAATCTGGAATCTAGAGAACATAGTTTCAATGGATTCAGATTCTTCCATTTTGAACGCCTCATACTTCTGAATGAGCGCCAGAGCTTTTGTTTCTTTGACTTGAACGTTGCCCTCATGCGTCATTCTGAGAGAATCAAAGATGTTCTTTGCTGTGTCTCTGTTGGAGATCTTTTCATACTCAGTATATGAGATGGCACTGAGGAGGATGGTTCTGGCCTTATGATGATTCTTGAAGTCACGCTTTTGTTGATCAGTCATTGATTTTCTATCAATCTTCTGACCACTTGCATTCACAGGGTGCGTGTATCCATCTGTCACCATATCCCACAGATCAGCATCATGTGCTAGAAAGAAGCTTTCAATTCTGTCTTTCCAGTAATCAAAGTTTTCTCCATCAAAGACTGGAGGTTTGCCACTGAATCTATCTCTGTCCTCATTGTTGTCATTGCTGAAGTGAGAATTGTTTCCTGCCATTGTGTTTTTCTGACGCTGGATCTTGTACTGACACGGTTAAGTGTTTTAGCTCAGAACCAGGCGCTCTGATGCCAATTGAAGGGGTGAAAAACACAAGAAGGGGGGGTTGAATTGTAAAACTGAAATCTAAAGCAATTGACAAGATATTTTTATCCTGGTTCGTTTGATCTCAAACTACTCCAGTCCACCCGTCAAGGTGATTTCGCCTCTCTCCAACGAGGTCTTAATTCACTATATTCAACTGAATATTACAGACTGCTTTAACAACTGCTAAAGCCTTCTTGATTCAAACCACAATCCGGTTTGTCAAGGCAACACTTTCTTACAAAGGTATAAAACAATGTGTGTGAATGTTTTCTACAAAACTTTATCACAACTGTGATGTATACACAAATTAAGCTTAGAAACTAGATTGCTAAACAGAATGAATATCAGAGTTTGGTTTAGCAAAACTGGTAGAGTGAAGATTATGGTTCAGCTTTGTGCGTGTAGAGATTTGGAGAGCATTAGCCATTATAATCTTCAAAGCCTTGTTTATATAGCACTTGAGACGATGAACGTTGAATGCAATATTCTTGATTCAATGCTAATAACAAGCTTTCCTTTTTGAGCAGATCTTGTCTAGAATGAGGCCGTTGGGATTAATTAGCTTTCAATGCACAGTACCGTTGCTTCTTCAATGCACGTTCTGGCTTGGCTCATTCTGATTCTGCTTCGCTGCTGATGAACTATTGTGTTTCTGTATCAGAGTGTTTACGTGCAGTTCTGTTCATCAAGCTTCAGCATGTACGTGAGTTGATTATCTGATCTTGACATTCTGATGTAGCAACTTCTGATGCTGGTGTATGAAAACAAATTCTGATGCTGAAAAGACGTGATCTTGCTTATACCAATCAGAGTATCTGCAAGTCAGAACATAATAATTTTAGGCAGCATATAGTTCATTCATGAACCTTATAAATACTATATCTTTTCACTTTGTTATCATCAAAACTTAAATATAGGGTAGTAGATTCAAACATTGTTCTAACATTATCCTTTTGAAGTGATTTTGTTTACTGAGAGAGTTTTCGTTCCCCCGAACATTCACTGTATGAATTTCTTTGCTGTCAAACAAAAAGCCAAATGCAGACAGTGATATTCAAGCAATGCAAAGTTTATGTTTGTCTCGAAGTTTTGCAAAATGCGTTTTTTAGCAGAAAACTTTTCATAAGACAAGTCAACACAAGATTTAGAGCAAAGCCTTACAGGAGTCAGGATACCTTTTGTAACAGTATGCTTTCGAACTAACCCATGCTTCAATTAGGACTTTTGAAGGGTTGTAACGTGGCTTGGTTCACGGTTTAAGAAACAAAGGATAAAGGCTCAAAGTATATTTGTACCCACCCGCTCTTCGTGATGTTCTTTAACCCTAAGCTCAGTTAATTGTGCGTCGTACTCTGTCTTGAGTTTGGAACGACCTTTGGGCGATGGTTCACCCATTGAATTTGGGAGACAGTCATCATCTCCTTTTGCAATATATTTTTTCATGTTGTTGAGGATTTGTAATGACCTCACTATTTTGATTTTGATTTGTTATCCCTAACTTTTGCCTGACTGTTCCCATTTTCGAGATTACAGTCAGCGGGATGCCCCAGCTTTCTTAAGCCTCCTTTATAGGTTTTGGCTTGGTGGGCTTTTCTCTTTTGAGAGATTGACTGCCTATGTGATAGGGAACCACCCTTGTCTTTTGATTCCAAAGGAATGCTTTTATTTTTCTTTGACGTCGTTCGTTGTGTTACGAACTGAGAGTTTGCGATTTCAATGCGCGTTTTCTCTTGAATTAACTGAGATACTACCCTGCCCCAGGTTTATATCAAAGGTTTTGATTGTTTTAGAACAGAAAACTCCTACTTCTTTGGCTCGAAGGGGTTGACTAGGGATTATCTTCCTTATAACTCCAGTGTTTGGGATTTGAAAGAAATGCTTGTACATCATCAGTAAGGTCTGTTCGAAAGCATACTGTACGAGATTATGGTATTGTTTCGTCATCCTCCCTCTAAAGGCTTGCAGCTTTTTATCAAGAGTCAGATATCATAAAGAAAAGCATAAGAGTAGTGAAACGAATGGATGAATTCAAGACAAATATATGCAATGCATTAATGAAAACAGAGTTTAACATCAACAGATAATTGTTTGACAACAAAAGAAATTACAACTTTGAAAATTCAAAATGAAGCAAAAGTCTTTCAGCTTGAGCTTTGTCACTCCAGGTGGAGAACTCCTTAACGAAAGATTTTCATCTCGCCGTCTGGCATGAATTCCGGCACTCCAATGTCGATCAGATCTTGAATCTTGTTCTTCAAGGCCCAACAGTCGTTGGTGTCGTGTCCCGGGCTGTAGGAGTGGTAAACACAAAATGCGTCGGGATGATAGTTAGGAGATGAGGTATTGAGCTTCTGAGGAGGATCCCTTAAGGTAAGCAGGTTGACCTCCAACAGGCGCTTCAGTATGAAGAATGATGGTATCTCAGTCTCCGTGAACTGTCTTCCCGACGTTTCTTTCTTACGCCGATTACCCCGTTGACGCTGGCGAGGTTGTTGATGGGCTTGTGACCCTGAAGCAAGCGAAGGAGCCGTCCCCTTGTCTTCTTGAGTGGATGGAGGCTTAGCGGTGATTTGCTCTTCAACCTCAGATGTTCGCCCCAATTGGTTGTTTTGAAGCAGTTGGCAGACGAGAACTCTGAGTTCCTCTTGTCTTTGAGACAGGTCTTGTATGAGAGCCATCTGGCCCACTAACTGCCCCATTACTTGGATCCTCAATGTTGCCAGATCAAACTGCAGCTCCGCAAGCTGATCACTCCTGGTATTGTTTGAATTCTCCAAGCCCTTTGTGAGGAGAGCTTTCATTTCTTCTTGCCCCGGAGACAATTTCAGGAACATTTCCTGCAGCTGAGCAGTCTGGTCTTGGATGTCTTTGACAGACCTTTCTAGAGCCATCTCTTACTGAAATAAACAGTAGGAGAGTAAGGAAACCTGAAAATGGAAAAACTGTTATGATGCAATGCATGATGTGTGGATGCATGCTTTCAAGGATCTCTCGGAGTAAACACAAGAGAATGTTAGAGGTTGAACTTCGATCTTTGTTCGGAGAACTTTGCACTGGTGGACATCTTTCCACGAGAATCAAGCTCACCATGTCGAGTGGGTCATAGCCACTGATTCAAGTTGTTGCACTTGAACTTTGATTGGAGAACTTTGTATCGGTGGATGTCTTTCCACGAGAATCAAGCTCACCATGTCGAGTGGGTCATAGCCACTGATTCAAGTTGTTGCACTTGATCTTTGATTGTCATTGGTTAGAGGAGAAACCTCTTGCCCTTTGGTAGACGTCTGGTTCAACGTAACCCTGCATCAAAAGACCCCTCGAGATCCTTGAAATGGTTATCGAAAATGCTATGGTATGATGTCATGATGTTATGTACATGTATGCGAAAGCAAGTAAGTGTATATACAGGTAATCATATTCACACAAAGCAAACAAGTCCTTAGGTTTAGGCTTGTATGGGGTTGTAGGTAAGTACCCTCTTGAAGTTAGTTGGCTCATCCTGTCCTAAAATAGAAACCGGTTCTAAGGAGCTCAATATCATTGGATTGTTTTCTGTGTTCATCGTTTCGGTTTAGCCACTTACTGGCGACCAAAATATTCCAAGAAAACAATCCTCAAATGAGTGTAGTATCGAGTATCTACCAACTTCGGACTGCACCAAAGTCGGTCATCTCACTACCCCTAAAAAGGCTAAGATGGTCAATTAAGGTTCTAAGAGTTCGTTAGTGCTTCACGACATCACTCAGCGGCCCCGTACTCTCCTTGACTGAACTCAAGGGTTACCGGTACTCACAAATATGTCACACTAACATAGCTTACTGCTTCAACCATGTCGGTATACCCCGCACAGTTCCCTCACAATTATTTTGCTATTTACCTAAGAAGGGGCCCCAAATCCGGGTGTAGGATTTACAACAAACCCAAACAAGAACCCAAAAGATGAAGCAATCAAGTCAATCAAAGCAAGAAAGTAAAGGTGATCTAAACCCTAAGGTAACCCCACTTTTAAAATTCCCCAGCAGAGTCGCCAGTTCTGTGATACGGTGGGAGAACTGACTTGAGTTTTGCGTTTGTATTCGCACTTGTTCGGTTGAGCAAGAGTCGCCACCGACTTTTTATTTTATCCTAAAGGAAAGGTTAAAAAAGCACAGGAAAAACCTTTTGAGGTGTTTCGGGGGTTCGGGGGGTAGATTATGAAAAGGGAAGGTATTAGCACCCTTTTCATCCATGGTTATCCATGGGCTCTTAGTTACTTGGTTTTTTAGATCACTTGCCTTGATTTTCGATTGCTTGAAAATGGTGTGTGTGTGTGTTTTTGAAAATGTTTTTGAATAAGACACCTTGTTTTAGGCAACCAATGTAATGACTCGTGTTTGAGTATATACGAAGGTGTGTATCTTTTCGAAAAGATGTTTCAAAATGTTTTTGGAAGAGTGTTTGAAAGTGTTTGTGGAGTGTGGTTTTGAAAAGGAGGCAAGTGTTTTTGCAAGTTGATCTCAAGTAACTAAGAGTTTTGTCTACCCCTATTGTACTCAAAGGTTTTCTCTATGTTTTCAACCCCTTTTTAACAATTTTGTTCCACCATTGAATTTGGTGGATAATCTTGCGTTTTAGGAAGTTTAACGGGACGGGCGCGGGTCATCGTATGGACTATGAATGCAATGGTGCCAAGTGTCTTTGGCAATTTTCTTGAAGGGACTATGATCATTCCGTTTTAGGCAACTTCCGAAAGCGTCATCGAGGGACTTATGATCATTTGAATTTGTTTTGCCAAAGAAACTCGACGTGCAAGCATGGCCCATTTTGGAAGGCAACATGTGGGATTATCCTAGGGGTGCAAGTGTGATTGTGTATTGATTTCATGTATTTGTCTTGTATTAGGTTATCTAGCGTTTGGTTTTATGTTCATACAAACCCTAGGTCTAACCATGGTATAATTCGAAAGCGGTAAATTGCGGAAATTTAAAATCTACGCTATTACAAATAAGTATCCGGGAGTGGGGGTACAAATTCACAAATGGGGATGAGACTTTAGGAATGTAGTATCCAATAAATTACAACCAAATCAAATTGCGACCAAAATATAATAAGTATCAAATATAGCAATGTATATAATGTATCAATGTAAGTGTATTGTGTAAGTGTATTGTGTAAGTGTATTGTGTACAAGTTAGAGATGTGAATTTTAATGAATTATCAAGTATTTTATTTGTCAAGTATTATTATCTTTTGTTAATATGTACAAATGAAAGTTTTAATCTTAAGAAAAGAAAAGTATTAATTTTAAAGAAAAAAATTATGTAATTATGTACAAATTAATGTATTTTAAGAAAAGAAAATGTTTTACGTATTGATGTACAAGAATAAAATATTCTAAGAAAAAAGAAAATATTTAAATTCTATATATTAATGTATTATATTAAAGAAAAGTATTTCCTACGTACTTATAAATTAATGTATTTTAATACAAGACTTTTTAATTTAAAGAAAGGAGTTTTAAGTTTGAGGAAAGAGAAAAAAAAACATGTTTGTATATTTATATTAAAAAAAAAGTGTTATTTATTTGGAATATTAATTATGTTAAGAAAATAGTATTTGTTAATCAAAGTTTAATGTAAAAGGTTAGTTTGAATAAAGAAAGGATTAAAGGGTTAATTGGGCCTTAGGAAAGAAAAAGGCCCAAGCTGAAACAAATGAGCAGAAGCAAAGGGGGGTACATTTGGAAAAATGAACGGGCTTCAGTGTGGTTGAAACGGGCAAGGCCCAATATGCTCACAACAATTTGTAAGGGTTTGTCAATGTTTGTTTCATTTTGGAACGCTAGGGTTTGACAGAACGACGCCGTCGTCGCTTTGCTTCGTCACTTCTTTGTTTCCTTCACCTCTCAAGCCAAAGACTGAACCACCTCCTTCGCCCAAGGCCACCAACGCCATCATCACCTCCTCTCTTCCTCCATGGATGGATCAAAACAAACGCGAAAAGGGTAACGATCTGGAACGTTTTTTTTTAAGGTTTTTTGCTTTTTGATTTTTGCATGTTCTGATTCTGTTTCTTGGTTTACGCAAGATTTTGAAATGAGGGAAAAGGAGTACTACCTGTTGGAGACGGAGAAAGAGGAGATTAGGAGGCGTTCGGGGGCTTTGACGGCGGAGAAATGGTGATGACGTTGAGCTAACTTGTTGGTTTGTGTATTTTCGCCTTTTTCTGTTGCTTAGTGATGCCTCTCTGGAAGCCTAATATATCTTCTTTTCTTCTTCTTGCTCTTTTACTGTATGCTTCGTACGCTTGGTTTTGTGCTTTTGTATGCTGCTTTGTTGTGACGCTTTGGATGGCCCAATGATGAGCTCTTTGAGTTCTGAGGGCCTTTGCTGCCTTTGAATGCTTGTTAGGGTTGCCTAGTTCATTATTTCACTTTCTTCTGGTTGCCTTGTATGCTAACCCAGTGATGAACTCCCTGAGTTCTGAGGGTTCTTTGTGTTGGAAACTGGTTTAGTTTTGGTTCTTTGGTATGCCTGGCTTATGGCTTTTGCTTTTGGTCGAGGGCTTCTGAGTTGCAGGTTATGGTTGTTTTGGTTGAGTTTAGGCTTGATGCTGCTGTTTGAGGCTATGGGCTTCTGGTTGTTTATCAGTTTGTTTCAAAGTTTGTATCAGTTCTAGGCCTTTTGGCTTTTTTTTGGCTTGGATACAGGTTTTATGCAGGATGGTACAGGGTTGGATGAAGTTTGAGCTTCAGGCCTTGGCTTGCTTCAGGCTTTTGGCTTGCTTCTTCTATTATACTTGCTTTCTTGTGTGTTTATGTTACAGGCTTAGAGTTTAGGGGGCTGGTTTAAGGCTTGGGCAGGTTGGGTTTGAGGCTTTTGCTTGCTGTAACAGGTTGAGCTTGGTTAATGCAGGTTCTTTATGTTTGATAGTTTGTTTAGGCTTTTGGAATGAAACTGAGTTGCAGGTTAGCAGGTTATGGTATTTTGAACTGGTTTTGTATGTTTTTCATATGAACTGAGTTTTCAGTTTTTATGAGGCAGGGTGGAGGCTGGAAGGTTGTTCTTTTGAGTTATGTTATGCTTGTGATTTCTGCCCCCTCTCTACTGTTCTATTAGTTCTGTTTTATATATTTATCCTTGAGCCTCAAACTGCTGTAAGCCTATCTTCTTTCACTCTCTCTATCCTCTCTCTTGACAGTTTACAACATTATTATATTGCTTAGAAGTCATTTTTTCTTCTTCTGAAAAAGCAATGGCTTGGGAAATGATGATTTGAACCTTGCTTGCAATGTGGTTTAACTCTGCATATTTGTCCTCTCTTTTCCATACTTTGTGCTGCATTTGTACTTGCATCTGAATATTCTGATATCTTTGATATTCTGATATCTTTTGGACAACTTTAGTTGACATTGGAACTGAGTTTTGAAATTGTTACTTGCTTTAGGCCATTCAGTTTCTAACTTGGACTTTGGTTATTTGCATATGCTGTCTTGCTTTGAACTATGCAGTTTTGACAATTTGAAATGTGCAATTTTTGACTTTGTGCATTCATTTTTGACTTGCAAACATTTTCACCCTTCTTTGTGAACCGGGAAAAATCCCGTGATTTGCAGAGAGGGCTAACTGATCCCGGCCGTTTTCTTTTAATGATGAACTCTATATCTGTCTGTCTTTTAATTATTTATCTGCAATTGACTTTTTCTTTTGTTTCTTATTCTTTGCAGATAAAATCAAATGAGGCAGAGGGAGAAAGGGATGGAAGAATGAAGATTAGGAAACTTAAAAAAATAGGATAGTTTTATTCCAAATTTAATCACTTGTAAACAATTATTATTATGAATACATTGTAAATAAATACCGTATCCAAACAATAATTGTAACGAATAATTAAAAGATGAATAAAAATCCACTTTTTTATGAGTTAATTCCTTTCCTTCCTTTCAATTGTTTATTTATTATTCATAGTTCTTTAAATTAAAATAATTGAAAATAAATTCCAACTATTTAATCTTTAGAATAATAAATAATTAACTAAACATTGTTTCAGCGTTGATCAATTAATAAACTTGGCGCTTCCAACATCCAAAGCAAAACAACAATCAATCACAACAATTGCCCAGACGTATTTTCCTTTTTACTGATTTTTTACCAAACACTGCAAATTCAATCCAAATGTATCCTTTCACTGATTTAATCACACAATGCGAACTCAATCCAAATGTTTCAATCCACATCTCAGCATAACTTGAAAAGCACTGTAGAATTTAAATCTTTCTGAGAACGCGCGCACAAAAACCCTAATTCCTGATCAAATGCCAAAGAAGCGTTCGCCTGATCAAAGTTGAGCCAAAATCAACCAAACCCTAAACAAACTGTTTGAATTGTTCCAGAGCCATGAAAATCAATGAAAACCCTAATTTTGTCTGACTGACGAGAAAAGTCTGTTTGACCGATACTTGAGCCAATCTAAAAAAAATCAGGAAAAGCCTGAAGTTGTGAGTTCTTGTGGAAAAATGCGAGGGAAAATTTTGGGGTACAACACATACCATATACAAAGGAATAGGGGGTTGCCCCTGTTGATGTTCGCGCTGAGGTGCGGTATCCATGAAGAGCAAACGGTAAAATCTCGTGCCAGTCTTTGTACGTCACTGTCATCTTCTGCACAATCTTCTTAATGTTCTTATTAGCCGCTTCAACAACCCTATTCATCTTTGTTCGGTAAGGATAAGAGTTGTGATGCTGTATCTTGAACTGCTTGCAGAGTTCGGTGATCATCTTATTGTTGAGATTTGTACCTCATAATGATCCTCTCTGGTATGCCATATCGACAGATCAGATTGTGCCGAATGAATTGTGCCATGACGTTCTTGGTTACAGTAGCAAAGGAAGCTGCTTCAACCCACTTCGTAAAGTAATCAATCGCTACCAGGATGAAACGATGCCCGTTGGATGCAGTAGGTCTGATCTCACCAATCATGTCGATGCCCCACATTGCAAAAGGCCAAGGAGCTGTCAAGACGTTCAGAGGAACTGGAGGTATGTGCACCTTATCAGCATAGACTTGGAACTTGTGACAGATCCGAGAATGTTGATAACAGTCAGCTTCCATTGTGGACCAATAATATTCTGCCCGAAGGATTTTCTTTGCCATGGTGTGCCCACTGGAATGAGTTCCGAAAGTACCTTCGTGTAAGTCTACCATAATCCTTTCTGCCTCGTTCTTATCCACACATCGCAGTAAGGTCGAATCATGGTTACGCTTGTAAAAGATGTTATTACTGATGAAGAACTTCACCGCGAACCTCCTCAGAAACTTCTTATCATTAACAGATGGACCCTCGGGGTACTCCTGAGCCTCGAGATACCTCTTTACCTCGTGAAACCAGAGTTTATCTGCTACCTCTTCAGTCTCAATGTCATAGCAATGTGCAGGTTCATCCAACCTTTCAATGGTAATCTGGGGAGCCTCGTTGTCCCACCTGACTTTGAACATAGAAGACATCGTAGCTAACGCGTCCACCAACTGATTCTCCTCTCTTGGGAAGTGTTCAAAGGTTATCTCCTCGAAATATGGAAGCAACGTCAATACATACTCTTTGTAAGGAATACGATTTGGGTGTTTCGTATCCCAATCGCCTTTGATCTGACTGATCACGAAAGCGCAATCTCCGAATACACTTAAGAACTTAATCCTTAGGTCAATTGCTACTCGAAGACCCATGATGCACGCTTCATACTCCTCCATATTGTTGGTGCAGTTGAAACATAGTCGAGCGGTAAATGGAGTATGAGAGCCTTCAGGGGATATGATCACGGTGCCAATGCCATTAACCAAAGCATTTGAAGCTCCATCAAAGTACATAGACCATCGGGATCCCTCCTCAGGTCCTTCATCTGGTCCAGGTGTCTCGTAATCAGTTACTATCATGATATTCTCATCCGGGAACTCGAAGTTCATAGACTGGTAATCATCCACTGCTTGATGTGCCAAATGATCTGCCAACACACTTCCCTTGATTGCCTTTTGGGTCGTGTACTGGATGTCATACTCAATCAAGATCATCTGCCATCTTGCTATTCTTCCGGATAAGGTAGGCTTCTCGAAGATATACTTGATCGGATCCATCTTTGATATCACTAGAGTAGTGTGAGTCAGCATATACTGTCTCAGCCGGTGAGCAGCCCATGCCAAAGTGCAGTAAGTTTTCTCAAGCAGTGAGTATCGGGTCTCACAGTCGGTAAACTTTTTGCTAAGGTAATAAATAGCATGCTCTTTTCGGCCAGACTCGTCATGCTGACCCAACACACACCCCATTGAATTGTCGAGTACTGTCAAGTATAAGATCAAAGGTCTCCCTTCAACTGGAGGCATCAAAATAGGTGGCTCTTGGAGATATTCTTTAATCCTTTCGAAAGCGGTCTGGCATTCATTGTTCCATCTTACCACTTGATCTTTCTTCAGCAACTTGAAGATTGGCTCACAAGTAGCAGTCAAGTGTGAGATGAATCGGGCAATATAGTTTAGACGTCCGAGAAATCCTATGACTTCTTTTTCTCTTCGGGGAGCGGGCATCTCCTGTATAGCCTTCACCTTTGCAGGATCCACTTGAATACCTTTATCACTTACGACGAAACCCAGCAGCTTACCAGATCTCACCCCGAAGGTGCACTTGTTCGGGTTTAACCTCAGCTTGTACAACTTCAACCTGTCAAATAGCTTCTGAAGGTGGTCAAGATGCTATTCTTTAGTCTGGGATCTTGCAATCATGTCGCTGACGTATACCTCAATCTCATGATGGATCATGTCATGGAGCAAAGAGAACATGGCACGCTGATACGTTGCCCCAACATTCTTCAATCCGAAAGGCATGACCTTGTAGCAAAAGGTACCCCACTGCGTAACAAAGGTTGTCTTCTCCATATCTTCGGGAGCCATTTTAATCTGATCATAACCGGAGAAACCATCCATAAAGGAGAAGACCTTATGTTGTGCAGTGTTGTCAACCAAGACGTCAATATGAGGCAGCGGGAAATCATCCTTGAGGCTCTACCTGTTCAGATCCCTATAGTCAACACACATTTGAACCTTACTATCCTTCTTCGGAACAGGAACCACGTTGGCCACCCACTGTGGGTAAGAAGTAACTGCTAGAAAATCGGCATCAAATTGTTTCATAACCTCAACCTTGATTTTCTCAGACATCTCTGGACACATTCGGCGAACTTTCTGTTTCACTGGAGGACAGTCCTCCTTGGTAGGCAGGCGATGAACCACAATATCAGTATCTAACCCAGGCATATCTTCATAAGACCAGGAAAAGATCTCAACGTAGTCATGCAACATCTGAATCAGCCTTTGCTTAACACTAGACTCCAGATTTACACCGATGTTGACCTCTTTTTTGTCTACCTCTGTACCCAGATTTACTGATTCCACTGGCTCTTCATGCGGCTGTATGGCCCTCTCTTCCTGAAGTAACAGTCTAGCAAGTTCACGAGGCACTTCACAATTATCTTCACCTTCGTCTTCGGCTAAGTTGATCGGACTTTCGAAGTCATAACTGGCAGTAGCAGATTCGTTATCAGTGGGATCCAGAGTGGATGTAGACCTGTATATATGAGTGTGTGTAAAATAGCTGTTTTGCAAGATAGAAAAAAGAAAAACAAAGAGCGCAAGATTTGTAATGCAAGAAAACATACAATGCTTTTATTAATGATATATGGCAATGACACATATAAAGCCCTCACAAACAAATCCATGGTGCCTCGGGTAAGACACCGGGCCGTAAAGCTTAAAAATTGTCTGTTACAAACTCAAAACAAAAATCTCATTACTGGGTAATAAAAGAAACGTGCATAGAATCCTTTGCCATCCAATTGCTTAGTCCTCCATCAACAGTCGGGTATATCCAGCTGTCAATATCAAACTCTTCTTCATCATCCCCAATAGCATTCACTCTCGCGTCATGTTTGGGCATAGGTGCCATTATGACATTAGGCTTTTCCGGCGCTTCAAACTCAATTTCCTTAGCATCGATAAGATCCTGCACTTTATTCTTCAAGACCCAGCAGTTATTCGTATCATGCCCCGGGCTATCAGAGTGAAAAGAACAGCGGGCATTCGGATTGTACAGCGGTGATGTAGTATTGGGATTCTTCGAGGCCTCCTTCGGAATCACCAAATTGGTCTTTAGCAACTGCGGAAGAATCTGAGACAGGGTCATACTGAGTCGAGTGAATTGTCTTTGCGGCCTTTCTGCTCTTGGCTGATTATTGCATTGTGGGGCAACATCAGACCTTGATATAACCACTATGTTAACTGCTTGGCGGCGCTCAGGTCTGTTTTGGCTCTTCAAGCTGTAAACTGCACTTGACTCCTTCTTGAAGGGCTTCTTTTATGTGCTTGATGAAGCACCCTTCTGTATCTTACCGCTCTTGATACCGACCTCAACTCTTTCCCCGGTCATAATCAGCTCAGTGAAACCAGACGATGAACTCCCAATCAGATGATTAAAATACAGACCAGACAAGGTCCCAAGAAACATGTCCACTAACTCTTTATCAGCCAGAGGGGGTTGTACTCTTCCAGCAAGGTCCCTCCATTTCTGAGCATAGTCCTTGAAACCTTCGCTCGCACCCATAGACATACCCTGAAGTTGGGTAAGCGTGGGAGCAAGGTCGGCAGTATACTGGTACTGCTTGTAAAAAGCAGCACCAAGGTCCTCCCAGCTACGGACATTAGCTCCTTCTAGTTGGTAGAACCATTCAAGTTGAGTCTCTGAAAGACTATCTTGAAAGAAATGAATCCAGAGATTCTTGTCGGCAGTGTATGGTTGAAACTTTCTAACATACAAGCGGAGGTGTAGCTTTGGGCAGGAGACCCCATCGTATTTAGCAAAGACTGGTGCTTTAAACTTGTGGGGAATCACCACCCCAGATGCCAAACCCAAATCTTCGAAGTCCAACCCAGGTACTTTTTGAACCTCCATTGCGCTCAACCAGTTTTCGAGTTGCTTATACCTATCCTCAACTGGAGGATACCAGTCCTCAACAAAGTCAGTCTCATTGTCAGAAACCACAGGTCTAGGATCCCTCCTTTCTTCTTGGTTTTCTCCCCCTCCAGATGAGTGAGATAAATCAACATCCTGTCTTAATCTGTTCCCAAACCTGTGACCCATATTCAGGAGGACCGTCTTCTTCTTCTTCTTCTTCTTATTCTTATCCTTCAAGATAAGAGTCTTCATATCTTGCTGACCCTTGGCCAAGTTCATGAACATTTCCTGGAACTGGGCGTTCTGAGCTTGCAGAGCCTTGATAGCTTGATCAGTTGATGTTTCAGAAGACATGATTACTGAAATAAACAACGAAGAAGATGAGAAACCTGTAAGGGTACTTGTAATGAGGTGCATGGGAATGGAATGTGTATGATATGATTTCAAAGACGTCGGGAGATTCAAATTCGTAAACCAAAATGAAACACACTTTTATTAGGTTAAAACTTGAAACAATGTTTGACAAATGCCTTTAAGGCGTTACAAAAAGAAAACCTGAAAAGTAAATCAAAACTAGAAATAGCAAAAGACATCAGTGCTCCCATGGTCATTTTCCTTGTGTGCTGACATAGTCGTTGAGGACCTTCTCATTCTCCAGTTGCCTTGTAAGCTTTAGGATCCTCCGTTCTTTTTCATGATACTTTTCTCTGTAAGTATCCCGTTCTTCCCTTAGCTGGATCCAAGAACTCTTTAATGCCCCAATGTCAGTAGGCATGTATGGATGGAGGATGGTAGGAGAAACCCCTTCTTCATCATTACTCTCAACAATTACCGGCAAGACAGCTTCATACGGCATCCCCAGCTTTTGAGCGCAGGCTCGAACCCACCGGAGATACTGTGGCATTGGGGCGGAAGTCTTCATGCCTAGATCATGCGGATCAGACCTGTTGACCCTATCCCAGTCTCGTATGAATCTGCGGCGATGTCCCTCAACATCTCCCTGGAAGTCAAAGATAATGCTTGGAAACAGCAACTCATGAGGTCCGTCCCTCCTAGCTCTCCTAAATTTTCGTAAGGCCAAACAAGGATTATAGGTGATCCCTTCTCTGATTCCCAGCAATGGAACATTGGGGTATTCCCCACAGCGATCAATAATAGCTAATTCTTCCATGTCTTTAGTACTCCAGATGATGTCCGTGTGAGCAAGGGACATGATCCTATAGGTCCAACCCATGCCTTCCTTGTTCTTCAAAACTGATTTGGGGAGGTGAGAAATAAACCACCTCGCCAGCAATGGGGCACAACACATAAGGATTCCCCATTTCCGAGCAGTACGGGCATAAAGAGTGTGCAGAATATCACCCAAGAGAGTGGGCACTAGATTACGGGACATGAAAATCTTCACCGTGTTCACATCAACAAAGGAATCTGAATTTGGAAACAGAACCAAACCATAAATAAGAAGAGCCAGGATGTCTTCAAACGCCTGAAAGTCTAAATTGTCCCAGAACTGATTATCCTGATCAACCAAAAACTTATCCAAGAAGCCTTTTGTCCTACTCCGAGTTTCCCAATTAGACATTACCTCAGCCTTTGTCAGATATAAGGCTGTAGCAACATCCTCTGGCCTAAGAGCTATCTCCCAACCTGTAAATGGGGTCTGCTCTAGAATAGAGATGCCGAGTAGATCCGAGAACTCTTCCAAAGTAGGGATCAACTGGTAGTCCGGAAAGGTGAAGCAGTGGTGTAATGGATCAAAGAACTGGAATAAGACGCTCATCATATGTTCATCTAGCTTAGAAGTGACTAGGCTGAGGAGGTGACCATGTCTTCTGTCAAAAGAGGAAGTGTCAGGAACCTTGGAAACCAAATCTTTAAGCTAAGTAGGAATCTGTACAAAGCTTATCCGAATAGTGTTTCTACGCATAGATGCCATGATCCGCAAAACAGAACAAAGATGAATCCCATTGGTCTTTGAAATGGTTAGTCCAATGAGATATGCATGCAATGTCATGATGCATGATGTCATGATAGAAATACACCACAGGTATTCACAGATAGCAAACATGGTAAGGGAACACAAGTCACACAGTAGCCCTTAAATTTCAGGCTGGCATGGAGTTTAGGTACTACCCTCTTTCAGTTTAGTTGGTTTAACCTGTCCTAGTAATAGTAACCGGGTTCTAGAGGATCTCAATATCACTAACCACCCTCGATCGGTCATAATTCCAGTTTAGCAACCTTTTCTTGCATCCGGAATCATCGCGAGAGTTTGGTTTCAATGAGTGTAGCATACTGCTACTTTTCTACGGCCAAGTTGGTCAATTATAGGTTCTAAGGTCAGTTGGTGCTTAATGACCCCTTAGCAACCCCATATTCTCCTTGTATCGCCACAAGGGATATCGGTACAAACTAAAGTGTCACACCAACATAGCTACTGCTTCAATCGTATCGGTCTATGCCGTACAGTTCCCTCATAGTCTATTGCTACTTACCTAAAAGGTATCCCCAGATCCGGGTTAGGATCTATAGTAACTCCAATTCAAACCTACAAAGATAAAGCATACAAATCAAACAATTGAAAACAATATGAACTATTCCTAAGGTACACCCCACTTATATTGTCCTCAGCAGAGTCGCCAGTTCTGGCGATACGGTGGCCAGAACCGGGAATGTTTGGAATGCTGGTTTGCGTTTTGCGTTTGTTTTCGCAAAATGTCGCGGTAAGCAAGAGTCGCCACCGACTTTTATTTTATCCAACAGGGAAAGGAAAAAAGCACAGAAAAACTCCTTTTTCGAGATGTTTCTGAGTACGGGGGTAGATTATAGAAAGGGAAGGTATTAGCACCCTTTCTATCCGTAGTTATCTACAGGCTCTTAGGTAGTTGCTCATTGTTTTCAAAATTGTTTTCTTTGTGCTTGTGGGTTTTGAAAAGTATGTTTTGACTTTGATTTAACTCTTGATTTTGTCCTCAAGAGTGTAATGAAGTGTTTTTGAAAACTTGTTTTTAAAAGTGTAAGTGTGAAAGTGTTTTGTTTTGAAAGAGCAAGTACTTAAGAACTAATCTACCTACTCGAAAAAGGAATCATTTTGTATTCGTTTCCTTTAGACAATGCTATCCCACTATTAGCGAGTAGGTAGCATTGCCGTTGGAGTTTGAGGGTCAATTCGAAAGAGGGACATACAGTCACTAAAGCAATGTTAGATTGGCTTAGCGGTAACCCTAATGTCTTAGATCATTTATTCGAGGCAACAATATCCGAGGCAACCATTTCGAGGCACTTATGATCTTTTAGACAAGAGGGCGACCTCTAAAACAACCTATACTCAATGACCGTTTACGAAGGCAACCAAGTGGGAGTGTACCCTAGGAGTGCGCTTGTGCGAGTGTGTTGATTTCAGTTATTTTTATCTTTGCACATGTTTAGGGTGATCTAACTATTTTAAACTAGACATCCATTCTTGTCATGCAAACCCTATTATCAAACATCTAGCAGTTGAATATTTGCAAAAATTAAAGGTGCGAAATTTAAACTAAATTATTACAAGGCGTCGGGTATTTACATCGCCAACGACAAACCCTTTGAAATTTAAAAGCGGAAAAATAAATGTCCTAATTAAAATTATTACAAGTCGGGAGCAGATACAATAATTGAATAAAGAAAAAATAAAGTGCGCGAGACAATTGAATCGAATGCGAAACTAGGGTTTTGACCCTCCTAATTAAATAAAAATGTTTTTTTTATTTAATGTTTTTAAGAAAAGAAGTTAAATCCTAAAATTAAAAGCTAAATTAATTGGTTATTAAACTAATTAATAAAAAATAATTAATGACATATTTTTGGATTTTTGTTAATTTAGGAAAGAAATTAAATAATTAAATTAGGGTTAAAACCTATTGATTCTAATTAATTTTAAATATTTGCAAAAATCATTTAAAGTTATCTAACATTAATATCCTAATTAAATTAATTAATATTTATTAATGAAAATAAAATTCTAAAATTTAATTGGACATAAAATATTTTTTGTGAATTTTTTGCTAAAAATAAAATTGATTATTGGTTAGTAATTAATTAAAAATAATTAAATGAAAATATAAACAAAATACAAAAAGATAGAGGAATGGGCCTGATTTAGGGGGTGTAGAAAGCAGGAATTCTAGCCCATTTGTGAGGTCCATTTGACTTTTTTGCAATCCAGTGCGTGTGCATTGACTGACCCTTTGGTGCACCTTCAATGATGACCACCAGATCTTGCCATCTGGCCATCTGGCGTGTTGATGAGGAAGGAGCATGGTGGATGTTTGGCGTGAGCGTGTACTGGATTCCCTGAAATAACAAGTAAAATTAACAAATGCTGGAGGCAGGGATCAAACCCCTGACCTCCAGCCCCTAATGCTTTAAGACCTGCGTGGTAACCACTAGACTGCGTTGTTTTGATTGTTATTATAATACAAAGTAATAATAATATATAAAAAACAAAAGTTACTGGATAAAAATTAAAAAAATGCGCGCTCGTTTAAACAAGCCAATGGTGGGGTGACACGTCTTCATCCCCTTCCTCTCTCCGTAGCTAAAAACCTGTAATACCTATACCCACAGACAAATGTCCGTCGCTACAAACCTGTCCACTCTCAAAATCTCGTACAAGCCATGTAAATGAATTCTAACACCATGGTTAGACTCGTCTCCTTCTTCTGATCATAACCATACCCATTACTAGGGCCAATTATTCCTGAAATCAAAAACCCTAAAAAACTCCAAGAAAACCTAACGATGGTGATTCACGGTATAGGTCACATAAATGAAATTGAATAATGCCAAAAGCTTGTAAACATCATGGTGATTAATATTATGCCATTATTTTACGCTATGGATGCAAGAATAGTGTTAATCGATTTCAAGAACATAGTGATACCGTGAGTGACTTACAATGCGTGTGAGGGCTCGAAAACGCCTTCTTTTGATTACTTTAGGTTGTGGAGAATGCCAGGAAGCGATTGGTATCAATAGCAAGCTTTGAGATTGCCTCTAATGATGATTTCGAGCTCACACTTTTTTGGTATTTTTTTCAGATTTTTCTTTCTCTCTAGCGCCTGTCTCCAACCTTATTTTGATCTGCACACAACCCTTATGTATCACACAATGTATTAGGTTTGAATATTGCATCGAAATCCCTCTCCATCAATGATTTTGATATTGATTTGATTTGCTTTGAACAACTTTCCAAAATTGGCTTATTTTGAATCTTTTTGTGCACTCTAAGGCTTGGCACGAATTGGAAGGATGATAGCTGTATAATGAAGCCTGAAACAACACAAAATCCTTGGTTATTAATGTTTTGGATTTTTATTTGATTTATTTTGATTTAAATCAAATTAATTCAACTAAAAATCAAAATAATTAATAAAAATATGATATGGACAAGTGGAGATGGCTAGAGCCCGTGGGATATGATGCCAACTTAAAACAAGTGAAAAAGAATGGGCCCATTTGGCAAGATTTGAAGTTTTGGGGATAGTTGACTTTTGGCAATTTTGCAAAAAGGGTCAACTTCAACAATGCATAACTTCCTCAAATTTGAATATTTGGAGGTGTTCTTGGACTTTTTAGAAAGCTTGAGATGTCCTCTAATCAACCCTTTTGGTCTTATCTCATTTTGATATACCATGCTCATGTATGAATCTTTGACAAAAAAGGTGTTTTTGTTGACTTTTCAAAATGACCTATAATGTCCAAATTCATAACTTCTTGTGAGTGCATATTTTGAACTTTGGAGATGAAGATGGATTGTAGGAAATTGCATCCTATTCAAAATGAGATTTGGATGGGTCATTTATCATAAAGTATGAGAAAGTTATGCTTGGTCAAAGTTGAGTTGACTTTTCCTACAAAACCCTAATTTAGCAACTTTTGAGTCTTGATGAATTATGAGAAATCCTTGATGAATCATGATCAACCCTTGATAAAATGATGAAATATCCTTCAAAATGAGGATGTTGACAAAAAATCTTGAAGTTTGACTGTATATTGACCACATTTGACTTTTGCCATAACACAGTCGATTTTTGGACCTTTGAGCAATTGACTGAGCAAACTTCCTCTGCAAGGCTTGAAACTTGACATGGATGATATTGAGAACATTGGTGATCACTTGGGGTCACTTGGACTCAAGGATCTTGATGCAACATGAAACCCTAATTTGGGGTAGACTGCTGTTATACCCCAAAATTTGCCCTCCCATATTCCTCAAGAAATTGCCAAGCCAAGCTAGAAAATTCCCCAAGGGTTGTGCAGTGCAACAGTCTCCTACACAGTCAAAACTAGGGTTTGAGTTCTGGTCAGGCAAATGAACTTTTCAAAGGCCCAATCAAGTCTCATATGCTTACAAACATGGTCAAGCATCCCCATATCAAGTTTCAAGGCATTCAGCTCAAGATTGCACAGTCAAAACCCTAGATTGCACTACAGTCAACTGTAGGGGCAAAATGGTCATTTGGCAGTCAAAAGTTCAAATTTTTGGTCAACCTATCATTTTGAAGCCACAAACATCATTTGATCAATGCTTGATCATGATTCTCAAAGTTTGGCTCAGAAATCATCAAAGATGCAAAAGTTGCTATATTTGGACAGTTGAAAAAGTCAACTGAAATTGACCAGGGCATAACTTTCACATGGATTATCAGAAAAATTCCATCCAAAGCTCATTTTGAAGAGAAAGACATTTCCTACCATTCATCTTCATGTTTCAAGTCCAAGAAATGCTCTCACAAAAAGTTATCAATTTCAACATTACAGGTCATTTTCAAAAGTCAACAAAAAGGGACTTTAAGTCAAAGGCCATAACTTGAGATTGGTAAATCAAAATGACATGGGACCAAAGACATTGGTTAAAGGACTCAAAGACCTTTCCAAAATGTCCAAGAACATGTGAAAAGCTTAAAAATTGAGCAAGTTATGCCTTGTAGAAGTTGGGAAATTTTGTGAAATGGCAAAAGTCAACTATCCTTGAAAATCCAATTTTGACAAAAGAGCCCCATTTTTCTCACTTTGTCCATCCTTGTCATGCCACACACGTGGCCCATGGTTGATTTCAAGACCAAATGTTGACTTTTTCATTTTATTTAATTTTTGATGATTTAATTCATTTTAATTCATTGAAAATTCAAATAAAATTTAAAAATCAATGAAATGGTGTCAAATGAATTTGGACAAGTTCTATACATCATGAACCAACTCAAAAATCAGGCCAAGATTCATTTACACACTAGGTCTAGGTTTTGGCTAGAAATTAGGAAAAAAATGGTTAATGAACAAACCCTAAGACCAATTCTTTCCCAAGCATGGATTAAGGTCAAATAGCAAGCCTATTCAATTCTATGATGATCACTGAGTCCAACCCTAACTGGAATATAGCACAAAACTCGTTCAAAGTCCATTTGGCAATTTGAAAAATGAACCATAAAAGGCAAAACTGATTTCAAAGCTAGGGATCTTTTCAAGCCAAAATTTTTATACCAATAGCTTCCTGAGACAATTTTGAACGTGTCCCAATTCATAACCTCAATCAAAGCTCCTTGAACTGCTCTCTGCAAGTGAAACTGTACAGCAAATTTTTTTGAATTCGTGTTCTTGATTCTAAGCCTCTTTTGCACTTTTAATTACATATTCATACTCACAATGATGTTTCCAAGCTGACCTATGCATTTGATTTCATTTTTGTGCCATAAATTGGAACTTGCCATTTTCGAATTCTAGGGTTCCGGTGTTCTTAAATTGGGGATTTTGAGTATAGGAAAAATTAGAACTCAGAAGCACCATGGTTGAATTCAGTGCCTCAAGACGAAAGCATCTTGACCCTCGCGATTAATTTCTGATGCACACAGCCCTATTCGTTATTTCTCCATAGCCACTCTAACCCCACGGTTGCAAAACCGTTGCTAACTTGTTTTGTTTACAGGGACGTGAAGAAGATGAAGATGTGGCACGCTGTGACTCGTCCATTCAAAATTCGCGCCATTCAGCCACTAGCGCGTTGTATTTATTTTATATGATTTATTTATATATTATATATCAAAGTGAACAAATAGCTCAGTTGGCAAGTTGTTAGCGCATGTGACCTCAAAGACCTGGGTTCAAGTCCCAGGTCTGGCCAATTTCTCATGTTATTTTTCATTTCAAAATTCCATGCAGCGCTGACATTAGTACATACCATGCACACTCCTCATCAATTGGCCACGCGTCTTGGAGATCTAATCCAGGGATCAGAATAAAAGCATATGGTGGAGACCAGTCAAGGCATCACACTGGATCAAAAAAGTCAACAAATGCTCACAAATAATTGGGCCAGGCTTGCACTCCCAAATTCAAATCCACACCCTCCTGGTTCTATCTTTTTTCTTTTTTAATTTTCTTCATATTCTATTATTTACTTTTTTTTTACTTTCTGATTTAATTAATTTTTACAAAAATATAAAAAACATTAAAAATACAGAAAAGGCAAAAAACAATATAATTAATTTTGATTCTTCTTTTAAATAAATTAAAATGTAATTCAATTAGTTTAATTAGGTTTTAATTTTAATTTTAATTCTTTTTTCATAATAAAAATCCAAAAAAATGTAGAATTAGGTCAATTATTAATTTTTTTTATATCCTTTTTAATTTTTTCTCTTTTTCTCACAATATTATTATTTATTATTTATTTTCTATAAATCAAAAATTGTACATAATTAGTTTAGAATTTAATTAGGTTAGAGGTTAAATCTTTTTTTCATAATAAACTTAAAAAATGATAGAACTAGGATTTTAATTTTAGTTAACTTTTCTCTTTTTTTCTTTTAAACCTAAAAAACACAAAAACATTATTTTTCATTTAATTTTTAATTTCCTTGATTAATTTTAATTATTTGTAAAAGGGTCCAACGCCCTAATTTTGTTTAGTCTTTATTTCGCGCATTTATTTTACATTGTTTAAATACCTCTGTATATGCCCCAAAGCCATGTAATTGAAAACTCTCGGACTTTTATTTCATTCGCTTTATTTATTTTCAGTCAAATCGGGTTCGGTTTTTTTGGCGATGTGGACCCGCGCCAGTTGTAATAGTTAGATTTATTTTCTCGCAAATATAACTGTTAATAAATATGCATGAAAGAATGAATGCCCGAAAATAAAATTGAATCGTTAGATCACCAATGCATGACAAGACAAACAATGAACTGAAAATGACACACAATTCGCATACACCACCTCTAGGGTACGCCTCACTGTTGCCTTTCGAAAGGTGGTCGTCGAGTAGAAAACGTCTTAGTAAGTCCTCATGGTCCGGGAACCTGGCATGAGGGTAGCTTCTAAGGTGTCTTCCCATTGCTCCGGTGATCACCATGTCCCTCAAATCGAATTGACCCGAACACCTCCAACGGTGGTGCTACCTACCTCTCAATGGTGGGATGGCACTACTTTAAAGGACTCTTACACAGACGAATTCCTTAGGGTAGGTAGGTTCTCGTAGGTACTTGCTCTCTTCAAAACAAAACAAAAACTCTTTTCACACCAACACACTTTCAAAAAAAAAACTTTCAAACAAACTTTTCAAACACTCTGACGTATGAGTCGAACTGAAACTTTTCAAAGAATATTTTTGAAACCCACAATTGAAAAGCAAACAACAATTTTGAAAACACATTGAGCAAGTACCTAAGAGCCCATGGATAACCATGGATAGAAAGGGTGCTAACACCTTCCCTCTCTATAACCTACCTCCCGAACCGAGAGCAATCTCTTTAAAGGAATTTTTCTGTGCTTTTGTCCTTTCCTATTGGAGAAAATAAAAGACGGTGGCGACTCTTGCTTCCGCGACATTTCGCGAACCAGCTTTAAAACAGTCAGTTCCAGATCCACCGATCACAGAACTGGCGACTCTGCTGGGGAGAAACTTAAAGTGAGGTGTACCTTAGGACTAAGATCATTGTGTTTTCAATTGCTTTCCTTGTATGCTTTAAAATTGTGGGTTGCTTGGGAGTTCTATAGATCCTAACCCGGATCTGGGGGATACCTTTTTAGAAAGTAGCAACAAGGCTGTGAGGGAACTGTGCGGGGTATACCGACATGGTTGAAGCAGTCTGCTACGTTGATGTGGCATTTTGGTGTGTACCGGTAACCCTTGAGTCAGTCAAGGAGAGTACGGGGCCTCCATGTGGTGTCATGAAGCATCAACAGACCTTAGGAACCTTAATTGAACAATCTTGGCCTCTTTAGGGTAGTGAGATAACTGACTTTGGTGCAGTCCGAGGTTGGTTGATACTCGATACTACACTCAATTGAGGGTTGCTTTCCTGGAATATTTCGGTCGCCAGTTCAGTGGCTAAATCGAAACGATGAACAATGAAAGCAATCCCGTGATATTGGGAACCTTAGAACCCGGTTACTTTGATTAGGACAGGTTGAACCCACCAACTTCAAGAGGGTACTACCCAGACCTCATGCTGGCCTTAAACCTTAAGGGCCTGTCTTGTGTGCCTTGTGTGCCTTACATGTTTGTCTTTGTAAATACCTGTGCTTAATCATAGCATCATGACATCATCCAGCATCATATGCATTAACTAACCATTTCAGGGGTTCGAATTTTCATCTTTGTTCTTGTTTTGTAGGACATGGAAACTGTTCGTAGAAAGACAATTCCAATCAGTCTTGTAAAGATCCCTCCTCAGCTTAAGGAGCTTATATCCAGGATTCCTGAGAACTCTTCATTCAGTGAAAGGCATGGAAGCCTCATCAGCTTGGTCAACACCAACATTGAGGAAGATATGATAAAAGTCCTGTTCCAATTCTTTGACCCTCTGCATCACTGTTTCACCTTCTTGGACTATCAGTTGGTACCTACATTGGAGGAGTTCTCCCGACTCCTGAAGATCCCTATTCTTGATCAGCTACCCTTCAACGGTACAGAAAAAGAACCTAAGCTTGAAGAGATTGCTAAAGCCTTGCACCTACAGTTATCTGACCTCAAGGGACATTGGGAAGTTAGAAGTGGTATCAAAGGGTTCTTAGCTAGGTTTCTGTTTGAAAAGGCCTATGATTGTTGGAACTCCCTTGACTTGCAAGCTTTTGAAGAGGTTGTGGCCCTCCTTGTTTATGGTTTGGTGTTGTTCCCTAACCCAGACCAGCTCATTGATATCAGTGCTGTCCAGATCTTTATGTCCAGGAATCCTATACCTACGTTGCTGGGAGACCTCCTTCACTCATGTTACACTCGAACCATGAGAAAAAGAGGTGTCCTTATGTGTTGCACTCCTCTCCTGGGAAAGTGGTTTATTTCGCACCTTCCACAATCAGTCCTGAAAAACGAGCGGGGTTTGAGATGGTCACAACGGCTGATGACTCTTACACATGCAGATATACATTGGTGCCCTAGGGCCAGAGAGGATGTCACTATCATTGATCGTTGCGGGGAGTATCCTAATGTTCCTTTACTTGGAATCAGAGGGGGTATTACTTATAGTCCATGCCTGGCTTGGAGACAATTTGGTTATGCTCGGAGGGATGGTCCTCATGACATGTTGATACCTGACATAGTTTTTGACTTCGACAACGATACTCAAGGACTTCGCCGGAGATTTATCAGAGCTTGGAGGATGCCTAGTAGGATAGACAGCAAGACACTGGGGCACAGGAACTCCATCCCTTTGGAGCCTTACCTCAAATGGGTACGAGCCCGCTCTCAGAAATTAGTGATGCCTTATCCTCACATGCTTCCAGTAATCAAAGAGCCTGCCTTGGAAGGAGAGGTGTCTCATGTTATTCAGCACCCTGATATGCCCACATCCTGGGAAGAGATGCAGAAGAGTTGGATCCAGCTTAAAGAAGAGAGGAATTCTCTTGAGACTAGTTTGCATGCCAGTGAAAAGAAGGTTTTGGAGCTCACTCGCCTGTTGCACGAGGAAAGGAATCTCAACACTTACATAGCTCCAGAGAAGATGCGCAACATATTTTGGATGTGACTTGATCTTTTTGTACTTTTGCCCATGAGGCTTTGATGTATTAAAACAATGATTTTCTTAATAATAAAGTGTGTTCCTTTTGGTCTACAACAAATTTGAATTTTCGAACTCTTGAATGCATTGCATAAACACATATCATTCATCATGTGCATCATGAATACTCTTCTTTTCAGGTTGTTTACCGTTCTTCGCTGTTTATTTCAGCATCATGAACCCTCCTGAATCATCAACCGATGCGGCTATCAAGGCTCTTCAGGCGCAGAACGTCCAGTTTCAAGCGCAAAACGCCCAATTTCAGGAGCTGATCAAGGGCTTGTCTCAGGGTCAACAAGAGTTAAAGACCATGCTGTTGAAGAAGACTAAGAAGAAGAGGAGGACTGTGCTGTTTAACACTGGGCGCAGACTCGGGAACACTTTGGTTGTTGAAGCTGAAAGGACTCCTCCATCTGTGACGGAAGGTAGTCATCATGAAAGGGAGGTCACTACTCCTGTGGGCTCTGATACTGAAACAGACTTCAATGACGACCAGTACCCTCCTGCTGAAGACCGGTACAAACAGCTGGAAGACAGATTAAAGGCTGTGGAAGTTCAACGGGTACCTGGATTGGATTTCGGAGACTTGGGGTTATCTACTGGAGTGGTGATCCCGCACAAGTTCAAAACACCTGCCTTCGTGAAGTATGATGGGGCTTCTTGTCCCAAGATGCACCTCCGTTCTTATGTAAGGAAGATCCAGCCTTACACAGCAGACAAGAACCTTTGGATCCACTTCTTCCAGGAGAGTCTTTCAGGGACTCACCTCGATTGGTTCTATCAACTAGATGGAATCAGCATTCGTAACTGGGAGGATCTGGCCACTGCTTTTTACAAGCAGTATCAGTATAATGCCGACCTCGCTCCTACGCGTACCCAGCTCCAGGGTATGTCGCTAGGGTCGGGTGAAGGTTTTAAGGAGTATGCTCAGAAATGGAGAGACTTGGCTGGCAGGGTGCAGCCACCATTGACGGATCGGGAGCTGGTAGATATGTTCTTGGGGACCCTATCTGGTCCATTTTTCAACCATCTCATCGGTAATTCCTCTGCTGGGTTTACCGATCTAATCCTGACTGGTGAAAGGATTGAGGCCGGTATAAAATCGGGGAAGATACAGAAAGTTGCCTCCTCCAGTACTGAGAAGAAGCCCTTCAAAAAGGAGGCTAGTGCTGTATATAACTCCCGGAGAACAGAGCGACCTGAACACCGCCAATCTGTCAGTGCGGTAATGATTGCCAAACCTGCTGCCGCTCCTCGGCCAACTAATCCTCAAAAGTTTGAAAGACCTCGGAGAGAGTTTACCCGGTTAAGCATGACCTTATCACAGATCCTGCCGCAGTTGCTATCCACCAATTTAGTGACTGTCAAGGAGGCTCCGAAGTTTCCCAACACTGCATCTCCCAAGTTCAATCCAAATGCTCGCTGTGCTTATCACTCTGATAGCCTGGGGCATAACACAGATGACTGTTGGGCCCTAAGAAATAAGGTTCAAGATCTCATTGATGCAAAGGAGATACAGTTTGAGGCGCCCGAGGGGCCAAATGTTGTAAATGCTCCCTTGCCCCAGCATGGGGTGAATGCTGTTGAGGGAAATTTGTATGTAGCTTCGGTGGATGATGTTGCTACTCCGTTGCTGATGGTTAAGAGGAATCTGTTGCTAGCCGGTTTATTTCCGGGATGTAGCGAAAGTTGCCCTCTATGTGTTGCTTCCCCTGTTGGTTGTTCTCTGTTGAAGTCAGGCATCCAAAACCTGATAGATAGTAGAGAGATTTTGTTTGAAAAGACTGTTGTTCCTGCTGCTCCTGTTGAAGAAGTGTCAATCGTTACCATCTTCAACAACTATTCCGAGGCTCCTTCAAAGAAGCCTATACAAGTTTTGTCAGTTCACAAGAATGTTCCCATCACCATTACTGTTCCGGGGCCTATACCCTACAAATCTGATAAGGCTGTCCCCTGGCACTATGGGGCGGATGTTTATGTTCTGGGTGTGAAACAAGAGTGCAACATTGATACTGGTGTCTCCAACATCACCGGGCCTGCTAAGGTCACTCGTAGTGGAAGACTGTTCTCGCCAGACATTGCTCCTCCAGCAATTCATAGGCCTTTGATCTCCACACCTGCCAGAGTGCCTGTTTCTCCTTCTGACCAAGTATCCACCCCTGCTGCTGAGTCATCTGATACTCGGGGCAAGGGAACTGCTGCTGATGTGCCTGCCAGGACGGAGGCACCAAAGACCATTGTTGAGGCTTCCAAGCAGGAAATGGAAGAAATTCTCAAGATAATAAAGAAAAGTGATTTCAATGTTGTGGAACAGCTGGGGCACACCCCCTCTAAAATCTCCATGTTGTCACTGCTGCTGTGTTCAGAGGCCCATGCAAAGGCTCTGATTGCTTTCTTAAAGACTGCCCACGTACCCCAAGATACGACTGCTGACCAGTTCACCGATTGTGTGGCCAACCTAACTGCTGATAATGGCCTGGGTTTCTCTGATGCCGATCTGACAGCAAAGGGGAAAAACCATAATGATGCCCTGCATGTCTCCATTGAATGCAGGGGCACTACTCTTGCTCATGTGCTGGTTGACACAGGTTCTTCATTAAATGTGCTGCCCAAGAAGGCTCTGGATAGGCTGGATTGTGAGGGTCTAGAGCTCAAACCAAGTAGCATTGTTGTCCGGGCCTTTGACGGATCCAAAAGAATGGTGCACGGTGAAGTGGATATTCCAATCAGGGTTGGGTCACAAGTATTTGATTCAAAATTTTATGTGATGGACATCCATCCGTCCTATTCTTGTTTGCTGGGTCGCCCATGGATCCACAAGGCTGGAGCGGTGACCTCCACATTGCATCAGAAGCTCAAGTACCCGGTCAGGGGGAGGATCGTAACAGTGCAAGGGGAGGAGGAATACATGGTCAGCCACCTCAACTCTTTCAGATACGTGGAAATGGATGGGGAGTTCATTGAAACCCCCTTTCAACATTTTGAGGAGGTACCACCAACCTTGGCAACAGCAGAAGATGAAGAGGTTTCTCCTATGAAGATGGCCTCCTTAAAGGACGCCCGGGCTGTGATCGAAAAAGGTGAATGTGCAAACTGGGGCAAGCTTCCTGATCTTACTCCTAAGACTAACAAGTTTGGGCTGGGTTTCACCACGGAAGCTCAGAAAGCGGTGCGCAAGGCAAGAATTGGAAGACCTCCGTTGCTCATCACTCAGCATGGAGTGAATGCTATTGGAGAGGAAGATGAAATAGAAGAGTCAAAGTTCGATAGCTGGATCTACCCAACAGCCGACGGTGGATTGACCAATTGGACTGCTAAAGATTTTACACCCATAACTTTTGTCTCCCAGTAATGAATTTCTTTGTTTTTTTGATTTGTAATAAACAATAATTTGAGACTATATGGCCCGGTGTCTTACCCGGGGCACCGTGGTTTTATTTATGAGGGCTTTTGTTTGTCACCATCATATATCATGAATAAAAGCATTGGACGTTTTTCACAATTCAAATTTTGCGTTCCTTTTCTTTCCTTTCTTTACATATTGCAAAACAGCTGTATTTACACACACACTCACTCGTACAGGTTTCAATCCACTCTGGATCTCACTGGTAACGACTCTGCTACTGCCAGTTATGACTTCGAAAATCCGATCAACTTAGCCGCCGACGAAGGTGAAGATGATTGCGAAGTGCCTGGTGAACTTGCAAGACTGTTACAACAGGAAGAGAGGGCAATTCAACCCCATGAAGAGCCAGTGGAAATGATAAACTTGGGTACGGAGGAAGACAAGAAAGAGGTGAAGATTGGTGCCAACCTAGAACTCAGCGTGAAGCAACGGTTGACTCAGATGCTGCGGGATTATAAAGAAATCTTTGCCTGGTCCTACGAAGATATGCCCGGATTAGATACCGACATTGTGGTCCATCATTTACCAACTAAAGAAGATTTCCCTCCGGTTAAGCAAAAGGTTCGTCGGATGCGTCCAGAGATGTCTGAGAAGATTAAAGCCGAAGTTATGAAGCAGTTTGATGCCGGGTTTCTTGCAGTGACTTCTTACCCTCAGTGGGTTGCTAATGTGGTGCCGGTACCTAAGAAGGATGGCAAGGTCAGGATGTGTGTCGACTACAGGGATCTGAACAGGGCTAGCCCCAAGGATGACTTCCCTCTACCCCACATTGATGTCCTTGTTGATAATACAGCTCAGCATAAAGTGTTCTCTTTCATGGATGGTTTTTCAGGCTACAATCAGATCAAGATGGCACCTGAAGACATGGAAAAGACTACCTTTGTTACTCAGTGGGGCACCTTCTGTTACAAGGTCATGCCGTTCGGGTTAAAGAATGCTGGGGCAACCTACCAACGTGCCATGGTTACCTTATTTCATGACATGATTCATCACGAGATAGAGGTGTATGTGGACGACATGATTGCCAGGTCCCAGACTGAGGAAGAGCACCTTGATCATCTGCAGAAACTGTTTGACCGGTTGAAATTGTACAAGCTGAGATTGAACCCGAACAAGTGCACCTTCGGGGTAAGATCTGGGAAGTTGCTAGGCTTCGTGGTCAGTGACAAGGGAATTCAAGTGGACCCTGCTAAGGTCAAAGCCATTCAAGAGATGCCAGTTCCTAAGACAGAGAAGGAAGTCAGAGGCTTTCTAGGACGTCTGAATTACATTGCTCGGTTCATCTCACATTTAACTGCTACCTGTGAACCAATCTTCAAGCTGCTGAAGAAAGATCAGGTAGTACGTTGGAATGATGAATGCCAGGCTGCTTTTGACAGAATCAAAGAATATCTCCAAGAACCCCCCATCCTTATGCCACCAGTTGAAGGGAGACCTTTGATACTTTACCTGACAGTGCTTGATAATGCAATGGGGTGTGTGCTGGGGCAGCATGACGAGTCTGGCCGAAAAGAGCATGCCATTTATTACCTTAGCAAAAAGTTTACCGACTGTGAGACTCGATACTCACTGCTTGAGAAAACTTGCTGCGCTTTGGTATGGGCTGCTCGCCGGCTGAGACAGTATATGCTGACTCACACTACCTTGTTAATCTCAAAAATGGATCCTATAAAGTACATATTCGAAAAGCCTGCTCTGTCTGGGAGAATTGCAAGATGGCAGATGATCTTGACGGAATACGACATTCAGTACACGACCCAAAAAGCCATCAAGGGAAGTGTATTGGCAGACCACTTAGCACATCAAGCTGTGGATGACTACCAATCAATGAACTTCGAGTTTCCAGATGAAAGCATTATGATAGTAACTGACTGTGAAATACCTGGACCGGATGAAGGACCTGAACCAGGATCCCGATGGTCTATGCACTTTGACGGAGCCTCCAATGCTTTGGGAAATGGTATCGGCGCCATAATCGTATCTCCACAAGGTACTCATACTCCACTCACCGCCCGGCTGTGTTTCAACTGTACCAACAACATGGCGGAGTATGAAGCGTGTATTATGGGTCTTCAAGCTGCAATCGACTTGAGGATCAAATTTCTAAGTGTCTTCGGAGATTCCGCTCTCGTGATCAATCAGATCAAAGGAGAGTGGGATACGAAACACCCAAACTTGATTCCTTACAGAGAATGTGTGTTGGCCCTGATCCCCCACTTCACAGAGATAACATTTGAGCATTTTCCAAGAGAAGAGAATCAGCTGGCGGACGCGTTAGCTACAATGTCTTCAATGTTCAAGGTTAAATGGGATAATGAAGCTCCCCGGATCACCATCTGGAGACTGGACGAACCGGCATACTGTTGTGATCTCGAAACTGAATTGGTAACTGAGAAGCCTTGGTACCACGAAGTGAAGAGATATCTGGAAGCTCAGGAATACCCTGAAGGAGCATCTGTCAATGATAAGAAGTTCCTGAGAAGGTTTGCAGCCAAGTTCTTTCTTAGCAACGGCATCTTGTACAAGCGAAACCAGGATTCAACTCTACTGCGTTGTGTAGATAAGACTGAAGCAGATAGAATCATGGAAGAGCTACATGAAGGGACTTTTGGTACACACTCCAGCGGACATACCATGGCAAAGAAGATTCTACGGGCAGGGTATTACTGGTCCACCATGGAAGCTGATTGCTACCAACATTCTAGGACATGCCATAAATGCCAGATCTACGCAGACAAGGTGCATGTTCCTCCGGTTCCCCTGAATGTTCTGACTGCGCCTTGGCCATTTGCAATGTGGGGCATAGACATGATCGGTGAGATAAAACCTACGGCATCCAATGGACATCGCTTCATCCTAGTGGCAATTGATTATTTCACGAAGTGGGTTGAGGCAGCATCCTATGCTACGGTAACCAAGACTGTTGTGGCACGGTTCATTCGGCACAACCTGATCTGTCGGTACGGCGTCCCTGAGCGGATTATTACAGATAACGGTACCAATCTGAACAATAAGATGATTGCTGAGCTCTGCGAACAGTTCAAGATACAGCACCACAATTCTTCTCCTTACAGACCGAAGATGAATGGGGCTGTAGAAGCAGCTAATAAAAACATCAAGAAGATCGTGCAGAAGATGACAGTAACGTATAAAGATTGGCACGAGATGTTACCGTTCGCTCTGCATGGGTATCGTACCTCAGCTAGGACGTCAACCGGGGCAACTCCTTTCTCTCTGGTTTATGGCATGGAAGCAGTCTTGCCGATTGAGGTACAAATTCCTTCTCTCCGGATAATGAAGGATGCAAAGCTGAACGAAGATGATTGGATCCAGACACGACTTGATCAGCTCAACCTTATTGACGAAAAGAGACTTGCTGCTATCTGCCATGGTCAGACGTATCAGAAACGAATGATCAGGGCATTTAACAAAAAGGTCAGACCACAGGAATATCAAGTCGGGGATCTGGTGATCAAGCGAATCATCCTTCCTCAGAGTGATCCAAGGGGCAAATGGACCCCTACGTACGAAGGGCCATTTGTGGTTAAGCATGTGTTCTCAGGAGGAGCAATGATATTAACCAACATGGATGGTGACGACCTTCCTCACCCCGCCAATGCAGACATAGTTAAAAAATACTACGCATGAAAAAAGACCCGCTAGGCTGACATGTCTAGGCAAAAATTAGGGCTTCCCGTCGAACCAAAAGGGTTCGGGCAAAATGAAGGGATGAAAATGAAAAAATCTGTACACCCGGCAAGTCGAAAACCTGAAAAGGCGGCTTGGGCAAAAATGGGTATCCCGGTGGACTGAAAACCCGAAAGGGCCGTCCAGGCAAAAATTAGGGATCAAAGCGTAATGCTATGTCTCATTGGATCACTTTGCATCCAGAATCCAGTATCTACATCAAGACGGCATCAATCAGTCAGCTTCATCTTCAACCAAGGTCATCAAGTGATGAGACGCTCAGAGTTATAAAGGCGATAGCAGAGTTGAAACCCAGTGGATCATTCATCTTTCACACAGCTGTTTTATTTTCTTTTGTACAAAACTTGTATAAACTCTCTTGTTCGGCGACGTACCTCTTACTAGGACGCCAGCCTCTTGTATACAAAACGCCTATTCACAGGCTATTCAAAATCAATACAAATATACTTTTCAGTTAAACGTGCCAACTGTTTTTTCTTTTTTCTTTTTGTTTTGCGAAGAACGTCCAAAGTTCAATTTGTGATATATGCATTGACAATAATTTGCTAGCTCATAAATATTTGCATACGAAACAAAGAATTAATTGCAGGTGACACCAGAAACAGGGGCAATAAAGAGTTGTTTGAGCAGTCTAATTGTTCTATCCAAGGTACCAAAGTAGGTTCAGCTAAAAAACCTAACCAGACATCTTAAATTCCCCAGAGAATGAGACAGCAAGTCAGTGCATTCTTCCCCAGCATATCAAAATTCCCCAGGAGAGTCCCATCCAAGTTCCCCAGGAAAGATGGAATTCATCTCCCCAAGCAGTAAGCTTATCCCCAGTAGATTCTGGAAGCTTATCCCCTAGCAGAGCACGAACACGTCGTCCCGGCTTTATTCAAAGAGTTGTTTCCTTAACAGGATATAACTGGGTTATCCTCAGCCAAAAAAAACCAAGGGAGAGTCGTTGTCAACGTAGTTCTTTCCTATCCCCAGCGAAGTCTATTCACACTTCCAATACAACAATGGTATCCCCAACAGAGTTACTATCAATATCCAGCAAAGCATCACTCTTCCCACAGAGTATTGCTTCCCAGCATGATCACTAAAGTATCTTTTCTCCCCGCAGAATCTCCCATTCGCCAAGTTTATTCCGCAACGGAGTCATCTTCTCCTACCGGTATCCTTGCAGTTATCATCCCCAGCGGAAGCAAAATCTATTCTTCGACATCAGTCCGGGATACGACTTCCCGGCACCCGTCAAGGATTTACTTTCCTGGACGAAAACATACATAAACATCACATACATCATTATAGCATGCATAACGCACTGCATCATACAAATCTCATTTATGTTGAGAACATCATTGCTTGATCCATATCATGCATTGCACATGACTGACTTTTATCTTTCAGGAAAAATTCAGTTAAGTTCTCAAGCTACATTTCAAGACCTAGACTGGTTCAGTCAAAGGCCTTCTTTGGTTCAGTTAAATCGTCCCAAGATTTTCCTGATGCTTATCCCTTTGAAGACATTTCAAGACCTAGACTGGTTCAGTCAAAGGCCTTCTCTGGTTCAGTTAAATCGTCCCAAGATTTTCCTGATGCTTATCCCTTTGAAGACATTTCAAGACCTAGACTGGTTCAGTCAAAGGCCTTCTCTGGTTCAGTTAAATCGTCCCAAGATTTTCCTGATGCTTATCCCTTTGAAGACATTTCAAGACCTAGACTGGTTCAGTCAAAGGCCTTCTCTGGTTCAGTTAAATCGTCCCAAGATTTTCCTGATGCTTATCCCTTTGAAGACATTTCAAGACCTAGACTGGTTCAGTCAAAGGCCTTCTCTGGTTCAGTTAAATCGTCCCAAGATTTTCCTGATGCTTATCCCTTTGAAGACATTTCAAGACCTAGACTGGTCCAGTCAAAGGCCTTCTCTGGTTCAGTTAAATCGTCCCAAGATTTTCCTGATGCTTATCCCTTTGAAGACATTTCAAGACCTAGACTGGTTCAGTCAAAGGCCTTCTCTGGTTCAGTTAAATCGTCCCAAGATTTTCCTGATGCTTATCCCTTTGAAGACATTTCAAGACCTAGACTGGTTCAGTCAAAGGCCTTCTCTGGTTCAGTTAAATCGTCCCAAGATTTTCCTGATGCTTATCCCTTTGAAGACATTTCAAGACCTAGACCGGTTCAGTTAAATCGTCCCAAGATTTTCCTGATTGCTTATCCAGTCAAAGGCCTCCTCTGGTTCAGTTAAATCGTCCCAAGATTTTCCTGATTGCTTATCCAGTGGAAGACATTTCAAGACCTAGACTTATCCAGTCAAAGGCCTCTCTGGTTCAGTCAGATCGACCTTAAGATCTCTCTGATTCTTATCCCCAGTAGAAGACACCCCAGATTTTTCTCAACGAGCGTTGTTGAAGTTAAAAGTCGCTCAAGACTCTCCTACCATTCATGCTAAGGAAGTAATCATCTCTGGTTCTTTCATCACCGTTTGAAGCTCCAGACTCAGCTCCTGTAACCAGTCAGGACGCATCTAAACATCAGCTCCTGCAACGTGTCAGGTACTCATTTTCTGTTTTGCAGGTATGCAGGTTCTCGCCAAGGAATCTCTTATGCAATCAAACATCCAGATGGCATCTATAAGCCCATTCCCCTATCATTGCCAACATGTGAGCGCAAATTTCCGGGCACTCTAGTGTCCAATCATCTTTTACCCTCGGATTACGAAAGGCACGTCAGCCAATCTGCATCCTCAGGTCTAAGAAGATTGAACAGGGGCAACTGTTATACCCCAAAATTTGCCCTCCCATATTCCTCAAGAAATTGCCAAGCCAAGCTAGAAAATTCCCCAAGGGTTGTGCAGTGCAACAGTCTCCTACACAGTCAAAACTAGGGTTTGAGTTCTGGTCAGGCAAATGAACTTTTCAAAGGCCCAATCAAGTCTCATATGCTTACAAACATGGTCAAGCATCCCCATATCAAGTTTCAAGGCATTCAGCTCAAGATTGCACAGTCAAAACCCTAGATTGCACTACAGTCAACTGTAGGGGCAAAATGGTCATTTGGCAGTCAAAAGTTCAAATTTTTGGTCAACCTATCATTTTGAAGCCACAAACATCATTTGATCAATGCTTGATCATGATTCTCAAAGTTTGGCTCAGAAATCATCAAAGATGCAAAAGTTGCTATATTTGGACAGTTGAAAAAGTCAACTGAAATTGACCAGGGCATAACTTTCACATGGATTATCAGAAAAATTCCATCCAAAGCTCATTTTGAAGAGAAAGACATTTCCTACCATTCATCTTCATGTTTCAAGTCCAAGAAATGCTCTCACAAAAAGTTATCAATTTCAACATTACAGGTCATTTTCAAAAGTCAACAAAAAGGGACTTTAAGTCAAAGGCCATAACTTGAGATTGGTAAATCAAAATGACATGGGATCAAAGACATTGGTTAAAGGACTCAAAGACCTTTCCAAAATGTCCAAGAACATGTGAAAAGCTTAAAAATTGAGCAAGTTATGCCTTGTAGAAGTTGGGAAATTTTGTGAAATGGCAAAAGTCAACTATCCTTGAAAATCCAATTTTGACAAAAGAGCCCCATTTTTCTCACTTTGTCCATCCTTGTCATGCCACACACGTGGCCCATGGTTGATTTCAAGACCAAATGTTGACTTTTTCATTTTATTTAATTTTTGATGATTTAATTCATTTTAATTCATTGAAAATTCAAATAAAATTTAAAAATCAATGAAATGGTGTCAAATGAATTTGGACAAGTTCTATACATCATGAACCAACTCAAAAATCAGGCCAAGATTCATTTACACACTAGGTCTAGGTTTTGGCTAGAAATTAGGAAAAAAATGGTTAATGAACAAACCCTAAGACCAATTCTTTCCCAAGCATGGATTAAGGTCAAATAGCAAGCCTATTCAATTCTATGATGATCACTGAGTCCAACCCTAACTGGAATATAGCACAAAACTCGTTCAAAGTCCATTTGGCAATTTGAAAAATGAACCATAAAAGGCAAAACTGATTTCAAAGCTAGGGATCTTTTCAAGCCAAAATTTTTATACCAATAGCTTCCTGAGACAATTTTGAACGTGTCCCAATTCATAACCTCAATCAAAGCTCCTTGAACTGCTCTCTGCAAGTGAAACTGTACAGCAAATTTTTTTGAATTCGTGTTCTTGATTCTAAGCCTCTTTTGCACTTTTAATTACATATTCATACTCACAATGATGTTTCCAAGCTGACCTATGCATTTGATTTCATTTTTGTGCCATAAATTGGAACTTGCCATTTTCGAATTCTAGGGTTCCGGTGTTCTTAAATTGGGGATTTTGAGTATAGGAAAAATTAGAACTCAGAAGCACCATGGTTGAATTCAGTGCCTCAAGACGAAAGCATCTTGACCCTCGCGATTAATTTCTGATGCACACAGCCCTATTCGTTATTTCTCCATAGCCACTCTAACCCCACGGTTGCAAAACCGTTGCTAACTTGTTTTGTTTACAGGGACGTGAAGAAGATGAAGATGTGGCACGCTGTGACTCGTCCATTCAAAATTCGCGCCATTCAGCCACTAGCGCGTTGTATTTATTTTATATGATTTATTTATATATTATATATCAAAGTGAACAAATAGCTCAGTTGGCAAGTTGTTAGCGCATGTGACCTCAAAGACCTGGGTTCAAGTCCCAGGTCTGGCCAATTTCTCATGTTATTTTTCATTTCAAAATTCCATGCAGCGCTGACATTAGTACATACCATGCACACTCCTCATCAATTGGCCACGCGTCTTGGAGATCTAATCCAGGGATCAGAATAAAAGCATATGGTGGAGACCAGTCAAGGCATCACACTGGATCAAAAAAGTCAACAAATGCTCACAAATAATTGGGCCAGGCTTGCACTCCCAAATTCAAATCCACACCCTCCTGGTTCTATCTTTTTTCTTTTTTAATTTTCTTCATATTCTATTATTTACTTTTTTTTTACTTTCTGATTTAATTAATTTTTACAAAAATATAAAAAACATTAAAAATACAGAAAAGGCAAAAAACAATATAATTAATTTTGATTCTTCTTTTAAATAAATTAAAATGTAATTCAATTAGTTTAATTAGGTTTTAATTTTAATTTTAATTCTTTTTTCATAATAAAAATCCAAAAAAATGTAGAATTAGGTCAATTATTAATTTTTTTTATATCCTTTTTAATTTTTTCTCTTTTTCTCACAATATTATTATTTATTATTTATTTTCTATAAATCAAAAATTGTACATAATTAGTTTAGAATTTAATTAGGTTAGAGGTTAAATCTTTTTTTCATAATAAACTTAAAAAATGATAGAACTAGGATTTTAATTTTAGTTAACTTTTCTCTTTTTTTCTTTTAAACCTAAAAAACACAAAAACATTATTTTTCATTTAATTTTTAATTTCCTTGATTAATTTTAATTATTTGTAAAAGGGTCCAACGCCCTAATTTTGTTTAGTCTTTATTTCGCACATTTATTTTACATTGTTTAAATACCTCTGTATATGCCCCAAAGCCATGTAATTGAAAACTCTCGGACTTTTATTTCATTCGCTTTATTTATTTTCAGTCAAATCGGGTTCGGTTTTTTTGGCGATGTGGACCCGCGCCAGTTGTAATAGTTAGATTTATTTTCTCGCAAATATAACTGTTAATAAATATGCATGAAAGAATGAATGCCCGAAAATAAAATTGAATCGTTAGATCACCAATGCATGACAAGACAAACAATGAACTGAAAATGACACACAATTCGCACACACCACCTCTAGGGTACGCCTCACTGTTGCCTTTCGAAAGGTGGTCGTCGAGTAGAAAACGTCTTAGTAAGTCCTCATGGTCCGGGAACCTGGCATGAGGGTAGCTTCTAAGGTGTCTTCCCATTGCTCCGGTGATCACCATGTCCCTCAAATCGAATTGACCCGAACACCTCCAACGGTGGTGCTACCTACCTCTCAATGGTGGGATGGCACTACTTTAAAGGACTCTTACACAGACGAATTCCTTAGGGTAGGTAGGTTCTCGTAGGTACTTGCTCTCTTCAAAACAAAACAAAAACTCTTTTCACACCAACACACTTTCAAAAAAAAAACTTTCAAACAAACTTTTCAAACACTCTGACGTACGAGTCGAACTGAAACTTTTCAAAGAATATTTTTGAAACCCACAATTGAAAAGCAAACAACAATTTTGAAAACACATTGAGCAAGTACCTAAGAGCCCATGGATAACCATGGATAGAAAGGGTGCTAACACCTTCCCTCTCTATAACCTACCTCCCGAACCGAGAGCAATCTCTTTAAAGGAATTTTTCTGTGCTTTTGTCCTTTCCTATTGGAGAAAATAAAAGACGGTGGCGACTCTTGCTTCCGCGACATTTCGCGAACCAGCTTTAAAACAGTCAGTTCCAGATCCACCGATCACAACTGCCTTAGGAGAGAGCTTGCCTGGCCAACCCTTGGACTACCTTGAGCAACTTGGAGATCTTTCCTGCAATGTTTTGAGAAATATGGGAGGGCAAATTTTGGGGTACAACAGAGGTCCTCCATCTCGAGTGCGTCGAACAGACCTTTGAGCTCCTGAAGTAAAGCCTAAACCAAATTTGTCAGTTTTGTGAGTAAAATCAGGGAGCTGTCCCTAGTTGGTACACCCACCTTCTTCGACCACTGCTCTGGCGTCCTTGAGAGAAGCCATCTTCAGAGGGGTTTGGTGCTGGTAGTAGTCTCGGTTGACACCAAAATCTGGGGAACCTCTTCAAAGTTTTGACAAGGAGTCTCTATGAATTCCCCGTCCATCTCCACATACCTGAAGGAGTTCAGGTGGCTCACCATATACTCCTCTTCGCCATGCACAGTGACAATCTTCCCCTTCACTGAATATTTCAGCATTTGGTGCAGTGTAGAAGTAACGGCCACAACTTCATGGATCCAAGAACGACCTAACAAACAAGAGTATGATGGCCTGATGTCCATCACGTAGAAGGTGGACCCAAAGGTCTGAGATCCCACTTTGACAGGGATGTCCACCTCCCCATGCACCATTCTCTTCGACTCGGCAAAAGCACTTACCACAATGTTACTAGGCTTTAAGGTCAAGCCTTCACAATCTAGCCGGTCAAGAGCCTTCTTAGGCAGAACATTCAGTGAAGACCCAGTATCCACCGGCACATGAGCCATAGTGGTGCCCCTGCATTCGATCGAGACATGCAGAGCATCATTATGCTTCCTCCCTTTCGGTGTTAAGTCGGCATCCGAAAAACCCAGCCCATTGTCAGCAGTTAAGTTGGCCACACAGTCTTTGATTTGATCGACTGAGGTTTCTTGCGGCACATGCGCAGGTTTGGGGAATACAATCAAAGCCTTTGTATGGGCATCGGAACGCAACAATAGAGTCCACATTGATATCTTCAAGGGGGTATGCCCCGACTGCTCGACCATATTGTAGTCGCTCTTTTTGATTATCTTTAATATTTCCTCTATCTCTTGCTTAGAGGATTCTACAACAATCTTTCTAGGTGCCTCAGTCCGGGCAGGCTCACCTACAACTTCTTTGCCCCGAGTCTCAGATGACTCAATGGCAGGAGTAACAATTAGAGTAAGAACGGGAGTAGTCACGGAAGTACCGGTAGGGACAACAGGTGAAATAATAACAGGCTCATTGACAGTCTTCGGGGAGATATCGGGAGAGAAAACCCTTCCACTTCTGGTAATCTTGCTGGCCCCAAAAATGTTACTGACATCGGGATCAACCTCTTTAGCCTTTAAATCTTGTTTAACGCCATGATAGTAAACATCAACGCCATAATTCCATGGGACAACCTTGTCCGAGGAGTACGGTACGGGACCAGGAAAAGTGATTATTAGCGGAGCGATTCTCGGAGCGGTTGTACCCATGGACATAAAGACTCCACCTGCATCCATGGACATACTCTGGAGTTGAGTACGAGTAGGGGCAAGGTCGGCGTTGTATTGATACTGCTTATAAAAAGCAGCAGCCAAATCCTCCTAGTTTCGGACATTGGTTCCCTCCAGTTGGTAGAACCATTCAAGCTGAGTCCTTGACAGACTATCTTGAAAGAAGTGAACCCACAAGTTCCTATCAGCAGTAAGGGGCTGGATCTTTCTTACATAGGAACAGAGATGGAGCTTTGGGAAAGACACCCCATCATACTTTGCAAAAGCCAGAGCCTTAAATTTCTGTGGGATGACCACCCCAACACCAATCCTAGTTCTTCATAGTCCAACCCAGGTATTCTCTGGACTTCCATAGCGTTCAATCGATCCTCTAACTGCTTGTATCTATCCTCAATGGGAGGATACTGCTCATCATTGTAGTCTGTATCATTGTCAGAAACTTCAGGGCTAGGGTCCTTCTCCCTTGTCTCCCTCTCTTGATTCTCCCCTTCCTTGGACGAGGAGGCCACATCGACTGGTTTCTTTAACGGCCCCCTGAACCTTCTGCCCAGATTCAGAACACCAGAGACCTTCTTCTTTTTCTTCTTTTCCTTCAGAATGAGGGCCTTCAGATCTTCCTTCCCTTTTTCCAGAGTTATGAACATCTGTTGAAATTGGGCATTTTGTGCCTGAAGATCTTTGATGCTTTGTTCAGAAGACATTTATGCTGAAATAAACAGCGAAGAAGATAAGAAACCTTTAATGGTACCTGTTTATGCAATGTCATGGATGGTATGCGTATGCAATGATTTCAAGGACTTGTAAAGGCTCAAATTTGTTTAACCAAAAAAGAAACACACATTAATTGTATTAATAAGTTCGGACTGTTACAAGGAATTCCCTTTAGGCTTACAATCAAACAAACAAAACTTAAAGCAAAAATAAAAACTAGGTCTCCCATGAGCGCATCCTCTTTGGTGCAATGTATGCGTTTATGTTCCTTTCTTCATGAAGTAGCCTAGTGAGCTCCAGGAATTTCTTCTCGCTGGCATAAAATTGAGCTTCGAACGTATCCCGCTCCTCTTTAAGTTGAACCCAGGATTTCTGTAACTCCTCATGATCAGTTGGCATGTCAGGATAATGAACAAGAGAAGAAGTGTCTCCTTTAGCAATTGGTTCCATGATTATTGGTAGGATAGCAGGGTAAGGCATCATAAGACTTTGGGCGCGAGCTCGCACCCATCGGAGATATGGCTCAAGAGGGATGGAATTCTTGTGCCCCAATGTCTTGCTATAAATTTTATGTACCATGCCCTAAGCTTTTGTGAACCTTTTACGGTAACCCTGAGCATCATTTTCATAGTTGAAGGAGATTCCTTGGATAAGTGTATCATGAGGACCATCCCATCTCGCATAACCAAACTGTCGCAGTTCCAAACAAGGGTTATAAGTGATTCCTCCCCTAATGCCTAAGAGAGGGACATTAGGGAATTCACCACAGCGATCAATGATGGTAACATCCTCCGAGGACCGTGAACACCAATGAATGTCTGAATGTGCAAGGGACATTAGCCTATAAGACAATTTCATACCCTGCTCATTCTTCAAAATAGACCTGGGTAGGTGCAAAATAAACCACCTAGACAATAGCGGAGTGCAACACTGGAGGGTCCCCCTTCTCTTTAGAGTGCGAGTATACAAAGAGTGTAGAATGTCCCCAAGTAATGTAGGTACTGGATTATGAGACATAAACACCTTAATAGTAATCACATCTACGAGTTGGTCCGCATTAGGGAAAAGTACCATCCCGTAGATGAGGAGTGCCAATACCTCTTCAAAAGCTTATAAATCCCGGGTATCCCAAAAATAATAAGCCTTCTCGAATAGAAATTTGACCGGGATTCCTGGGACATTTCCCCTAGTTTCCCAATTTGTCACTACGTCGGACCGTTGTAAGGACATAGCTCGAGCGATTTCTTCAGGCTTTGGATGTTCTTCCATACCACTGAAACGTAACTAATCAAGAATAGGTACCCCCAACAACTGAGAAAATTCCTCCATAGTAGGCACTAGTTGATAATCTGGGAAGGTGAAGCAGTGGTACACGGGATCAAAGAACTGAAATAGCACTTTTAACAATTCTTCATCAGGTTTTGAAGTGACCAAGTTGAGAAACCGACCATGCTTTTCAGTGAAGGGAGAGCTTTCAGGGATCCTTAATGCCAAGTCCTTTAGTTGGAGAGGCACTTTCACAAGGTTAATCTGGATAGTATTCCTACGGGCGGATGCCATGTCCTACAAAACAAAGCAAAGATGAGCCCTAGAAAGTCCTTGAAATGGTCAGTATGATATGCCGTGCTTATGATGTCATGATTATGCTAAAAAAACACATGTATAGCAAGCAACAAATAAGTCACACCAATTCCTTAGGTTTAAGGCCTGCATGAGTTTTAAGGTCATACCCTCTTGAGGCTGGATTGGTTCAACCTATCCTATAAATAGTAACCGGGTTCTAAGGGATCTCAATATCACCGATCTTTCCCCTAAGCTTCATTCAATAGGAGATTAACTCGCAACCAAACAAAACTAGAGAGTCAAACCTCAATGAGTGTAGCATCGAGTATCTATCGACCTTGGGAATACACCAAAGCCGACCATCTCGCTACGTCCTACTGGCTAAGTTGTGCAGTTAAAGGTTCTAAGATCAGTTGATGCTTTATGACACCACGCGGTGGCCCCGTACTCTCCCTGATTGACTCAAGGGTTACCGATACTAACCAAAGTGCCACATCAATGTAACTACTACTTCAACCGTGTTGGTATACCCCACACAATTCCCTCACAGTTCATTGCTACTTACGTAAAAGGTGTCCCCAGATCCGGGTGTAGGATCTACATAACCCCAATAAAACCCTTAAATATAAAGCAGGAAAAGAAAAAGACAAGCAAGCAATTTTAAAAATGACCTAAATCCTAAGGTATACCCCACTCATTAATTTCCCCAGCAGAGTCACCAGTTCTGTGATACGGTGGCAGAACCGACAATTATACTGGTTTGCATTTTTTGTTCTCAAATGTCGCGGTAAGCAAGAGTCTCCACCGACTTTTATTTCATTCAACAAAGGAAAAGGAAAAGGAAAAAGAACAGAAAAAACCTTTTTTCGAGATGTTTCTGAGTACGGGGGGTAGATTATAGAAAGGGAAAGTGTTAGCACCCTTTCTATCTATGGTTTTCCACGGGCTCTTAGGTACTTGATTATTTTTAAAATTGCTTGTGTGTGCTTGATTTGAAAAGTTTTGTTTACTTCGTGATAACCCTTGTATCTGTCCTCAAGAGTGTGACGAAGTTGTTTTGAAAACTGTTTTGAAAAGTGTTTGTGTGAAAGAGTTTTTGTTTTGAGCAAGTACCTGAGAGTTTTCTACATACTCGAAAAAAGTCTGTTCGTTTTCGTTTCCTCTAGACAGTGCTATCCTACTATTAAGGAGTAAGTAGCCCTATCGTTGGAATTTTAAAGGACATTCGAAAGGGACGAAATGGTCACTGAAGGCAACAAGTAAGGATACCTTAGCATTTCGAAGGGACTATTGTCATAAGATCATTTCTCGTAGTCATCTTGAGGGACAAGTAGGGACTATAATCTTTATGACAACTTTGAATCACGGGTCATTGCTAAGGTATCCCTACGTCCGAGGGACACGACCATTATTTCTGAGGCAACCAAGTGAGACAAAACCCTAGGAGTGAGCATGTGCAAGTGTGATTTTTTCAGTTAATTATCTTTGCACAATTAGGGTTATCTATCTTTTTAATTCTTGGTTTATCTTTTGCATACAATCCTAATGTCCATACATCTAGCAGTTTAATAGTTTCCGAAATTAAAAGCGGAAAAGAAAGTCTACGCTATTACAAGGCTTTTGGACAGATACACAAATATTTGACTGAAAAATAAAGATGCGGAAATTCAAAATCCTAATTAATCTATTACAAACTCAAAGCAGATACAATAATTTGAATTAAAATAAAGTAAAGGCGCGCGCGACGAATTAAATACGAGAATGAAGTCTAAGTCCTAAAAAATCTAATCAATTAAAGAGAAAATATATTTTGTATTTTATTATTGAGAAAAATATTTGAAATCTTAACCTAAACCTAATTAATTAAAGGAAAAAACATTTTTTTTGTATTTTATTGAAAAAATTAAATATTTGTGAATTAAACCTGATTTGTCTAATTAATTTTAATTATGAAAACAATCAAGTCAAAATTAATTGATTTCCCAAAAAAAACTATTTTTAATAAAAAAAACCTAATTCTACATTTTTGTGATTTTATGATTTTATGATTTAATAATAATAAAAAAATATTTTGTGAATAAAAGATAATTAAGACAAGTAATTAAATAAAAGAAATAATAAAAAAAAAGAAACGGAATTGGGCCTGGTTGATGAGCAATTTGGGGGGTGTACGCCAATTTTGTGATAGGCCCAGGATGATGGCCCAAGGACCCTGCGCCTGATCCAGTGCATCTTTCTTCTGATGGTCTATCATGAACCTGCGTGTGCTGGGTGTTGGATCTGGCTGGAGATGGATCTGATGGTTTTGCATCTGGGGTGTATGATGGACACTGGATAGTGAGGCACGCTGGATATAGAAAGTAAAAATTCAAGAAAAATGCAAAAGCAACACGCCTGGGATCGAACCTAGAATGTTTGCTTCAAACCCTCCGTCCTTAACCATCTGCGCTGGCTGTTCAATTGTTAATATAATCAAATAAAAATAATATAAGAAGAGCAATCACGTGATGTCCAGCAAATGCGCCAATATTCAAATAGCCCAATGGGAGCTTGCCACCTAGCCTTCTCCTTCCTCAACACTGTCGTTTTAGGGTTAGACTTTTACCTACGGTTCCATGCTTGTAACTTTAACCTTGCGTTATTAAAAAATGTAGCACAAGCAATATGAATTACAATAAAGACCATGAATCAACTGGGCTTGAAGCCCTGAAAATCATGGTGTCCACGCCTAGCCCTAATTTTTCCTGTAGAAGGAAGCCCTAAAACGAGCTTAGAAACCCTAAGAATGGAAAACCATGATTCATGCACTTAAAACTCAATTAAACGATTCAACAAGCATCGAAACTTTGTGATAAACAAGAATATATAATTAAATTGCATTAAAAAAGCATGTATGCACGTAATCAAAAATAAAAAATAGTTGGATAACAGAGTTGCAGATTTTACGATTCAGAGTGTTTTGGTGCGTGCAAAAGGTGCAGTTAGCTTCAGGAGATTGCCATGAACGTGTTGCAACCCTTAAATCGTTTTGAGGATGGCTGTAGTATGGAATCCGATATGAGATTTTTTGACAAAAAATGCAATTTGTTCTTGCTGTTTTACACGATCAACCCTTGTCCTTGTGTATTGGAATTGTTGTGTAAATGTATTAGACTGAATCAGGTTAACAAAAAACATGCATATCTTTGCCAATTATCAAGATTTGATTTGATTCCATCCTTGCATTATTTCTTTCTATATCAATCCAAATCATACCATTTTTATCCCAATCACCCTTGGCACTATTTGATTTGGTTTGACAACATATTTGCATTGTAATTCCATTCAAAATCAGATCAAAAACAAATCTTCCATATTTTATTTCATTTATTTGATTTAATTTGACTTTTAAATGATTAAAATCAAAATAAATTAAATAAATAAAGTCAATAATATGTGGTAGAGTGTTTGGGTCATGGACATTGCTAGAGGCAAGATGCAAGCATACAAAGTTAGGCCCATATGACAAAAAGTGCAATTTTGGGCATTGTTGACTTTTGACAATTTTCCAAAAATGGCCAACTTTGAAAATGCATATCTCCGTCAACTCTGACCCTAAGAGGACGTTCTTACACTTTTTAGAAAGCTTAGGATGTCCCCTAAGCAACCTCTTTGGTTTCATCTCAATTGAATCTTCCATGTTCATGTAAGAAGCTTTGACCCAAAAGGTGTTTTTGTTGACTTTTTGGATTGACCTATAATGTCTGAATTCATATCTTTCCATGAGTGCATTTTTTGAGCTTGAGCGCTGAAGATGAGTTGTAGAGAATTGGATTTTCTTCAAAATGAGCCTTGAATGGAAAATTTATGATAAATTATGAGAAAGTTATGCCTGGTCAAAGTTTGGTTAACTTTTCTTGAGAAACCTTAATTTATCAACTTTTGAGTTTTGATGAATTAGGAGCATTCCTTGGGGAATCATGATAAACCCTAGATCAAATGATGGATATCACTTCAAAATATTGATTTTGACCAAATATCTTGAAGTTTGACTGCATGTGGGCCACAATTGACTTTTGACCTAATACAATTGATTTTCAAGCATCCGAGCAGTTGAGTGGGCAAAATTCTTGTGAAAGGCATGAAACTTGACATGGATGGTATTGAGAACATATTAGGACTATGGAGAGCATATGAGGCCTTCGGAGCTCACCCATCTTGATGAAAATGGAAACCCTAGTTGGAGGTTCATTGCTTTAGGAGAGAGTTTGTCTGGTCAACTCTTGGGCATCCTCAATGAACATATGTTGAGTAACATGGGGGGGGGGGGGGAATTTTGGGGTACAACAGGTTTGAGTGAGGGCTTTAAGGACTATGATTAGAAGAGGAGGGACTTAGAAGGAAGAGTCCAGCCTCCCCTGTCTGATAGGGAGCTAGTGGATATGTTTCTCGGTACCCTGTCAGGTCCGTTCTTTAATCACCTGATTGGAAGCTCTTCAGCCGGCTTCAATGAATTAATTCTGACAGAAGAACGGGTGGAAGCTGGAATTAGGAGTGGGAAGATTCAAAAGGTTGTGTCCTCTAGTGCCTTAAGAAAGCCATTCCCTGGGAAGAAGGAGGTTAGTGCTGTGTACCATCAAAGAAATTAGGACAAAACTGAACACCGTCCAACGGTAGGGGCTGTCATGATCTCTAAGTTTGAACCTACCCAACAAAGGAACAATTAATCGAGAACAGAAAGGCCGGTAAGGCAGTTTACCCAGATAAACATGACTCTGTCTCTTGCCACAATTATTGAAGTCCAATCTGGTGACTATGAAGGAAGCCCCGAAGAATCCCAACACTGCCTCTCCTCACTACAACCCTAAGGCTCGTTATGCTTACCATTCATAAAGTCAAGGCCATGATACCAACAACTGCTGGGCTTTGAAAAACAAGGTGCAGGATCTAATCGAGGCGAAGGAAATTGAATTTGACACCCCTGAGATTCCAAATTTTATCACTGCTACTATGCCCAAGCACGGACGTGGTGTTAACGCTGTTAAAGATGATGTGTTTGTTACTACTATTGATGAACTTGTTACTCCTCTCCTGACCGTCAAGAGGAGCCTGTTGAAGGCCAGTTTATTTCCGGGCTATGGCAAAGGTTGCCACCTCTGTTTGTCTCTACCTAATGGTTGTCATTTATTGAAGGCAGGTGTCCAGCGCCTGATGGATGACAAAGAGATTTTATTTGAAAATACTCCTGTTCTAACCACTTCTTACAAGGATGTTTTAATAATAACCATTTCCGCCAATCCTTCCAGGGTCTCCACCAAAAGACTCGCCAGGATTACATCTGTTCCGAAGGTGACTCCACTGACAATTACCATGCCAGGGCCAATCCCATACTTCTCGGACAAAACTGTTCCTTGGAACTATGGGGGTGACGTCTACTACCACGGTGTCAAGCAAGATTGGCTGGCCGATGAAGACCAGGTTTTTGTGAAGGCTGACCCCGACATTGGAAACATTGTGGGAACCAAAAAAATAACCAGAAGTGGAAGAGTGTTCTCCCCTGGGATTTCTCCTCCGAAAGCTGTTACTGGTCCTGTGATTATTCTTACTTTTGTTCCTGCTGATACTACTACAGTTCCTGTGATCACCTCTGCAGACACCCCTATCATCGAGTCGATTGAGACTCGGGGAAAATACATATTGGTTGAGCCTGTCTCGACGAAGGCGCAATCAATATCTATCCCAAAGGCATCCAAGAAGGAAATGGAAGAATTTCTGAAGATCATCAAGAAGAGCGACTACAATGTGGTCGAGCAACTGGGGCAAACCCCTTCAAAGATTTCTATGCTAGCCTTACTGTTATGCTCTGAAGCCCATGTAAAGGCTTTGGTGAAGTTCCTTAAGACGACCCATGTGCCATAGGAAACCTCTGCTGAACAATTTGAAGATTGTATGGCCAGTCTGACGGCGGACAACAGTTTGGGTTTTTTCGATGCTGATTTGACACCCATAGGGAGAAAACACAATGATGCGCTGCATGTTTCCGTCGAGTGTCGGGGCACCACTTTTGCCCATGTCCTGGTAGATACTGGTTCATCATTGAATGTGCTGCCCAAGAAGGCTTTGGATAGACTAGACTGTGAAGGTTTGACCTTGAAGCCCAACAACATAGTGGTAAGGGCTTTGATTGGCTCAAAGAGGATGGTGAACGGGGAGGTGGACATCCCCATAAAAGTCAACTCTCAGACTTTCGATTCTACCTTCTACGTGATGGTACACAGTGAGGAAGAATACATGGTCAGTCACCTGAACTCCTTCAGGTATGTAGAAATGGATGGCGAGTTAATCGAGACTCAGTGTCAGAATTTCGAAGAGGTGCCTCAGATTATGGCTGCAACTGAAATTGTCACCAATCTGCCAAAGATCACCAGGCCTCCCTTGAAGATGGCTTCTCTTAAGGATGCAAAAGAAGTTATCGAAGGAGGTGGGTCTACCATCCGGGGTCAGCTCCCCTACATACCATACAAGTCTGACAAGTTTGGCTTAGGTTTCTCTTCAGGGGCTCAAAGGGTTGTTCGTCGTGCTCGTGCTAGAGGACCTCCCCTCCGTATCAACAATCATGGGGTCAACGCCTTGGAGGACAATGATGTTGACATTGACATGGACAGCTGGATCTTCCCTACTGCCAACGGTGGACTCAGTAACTGGACCTGAAGAGACTTTGTACCGATTACTTTTGTTCAGAAGTAATTGTCTTTTTGTTTTTTTATATGTAATAAATAATATGAACTTTACTGCCACATGTCTTACCCGAGGCACAATGGTTTATTTGTGAGGGCTATCATAATTCAATTTCATATGGCACTAATAAAGCATTGGACGTTTATGCATACAAATTTTGTGCACTCTGTTTTTCTTTTCTACTTTTTACTCTGTCTATACAACTATGCTCTCTCACACACTCACGTATCAAACTACAGATCCATATCCACTCCAGATCCCATTGATAATAGTTCTGCTATTTCTGGTTATGACTTTGAAAATTCGATCAACCAAGCCGAGGACGAAGGTGAGGAAGATTGTGAGGTACCCAGAGAACTTTCTAGATTGTTACAGCAGGAAGAAATGACCATACAACCCCATGAAGAGTCAGTTGAGATAGTTAATTTGGGCATAGAGGAAGACAGAAAAGAAGTCAAGATCGGTGAAAATCTGGGGCTTAATGTCAAACAGTGGTTGATACAGATGTTGCACGATTATTTAAAGATATTTGCCTAGTCATATGAAGACATGCCTGGACTGGATACGAATATTATGGTTCACCGTCTGCCAACTAAAGAAGATTTCCCTCCGGTAAAGCAGAAGGTCTGTCACATGCACCCTGAAATGTCAGAGAAGATCAAAGCAGAGGTTATGAAACAATTCAATGCTGGATTCCTGGATGTTACCTATTATCCCTAATGGGTTGCTAACATAGTCCCGGTGCCTAAAAAAGAAGGCAAGGTACGGATGTGTGTGGACTACCGAGATTTGAATAGGGCAATCCCCAAGGATGACTTTCCACTTCCCCATATTGACATTCTGGTTGACAACACCGCACATCACAAGGTCTTTTCCTTCATGGATGGTTTCTCTGGTTAAAATCAGATCAAGATGGCACTTGAAGACATGGAGAAGATAACCTTCGTCACATAATGGGGCACTTTCTGCTACAAAGTGATGCTGTTTGGGTTGAAGAATGCTGGGGCAACCTATCAGCGAGCCATGGTGGCTTTGTTCCATGACATGATTCACCATGAAATAGAGGTCTATGTTGACGACATGATAGCTAGGTCTCAAACTGAGGAAGAGAATCTTGATCATATACAAAAGCTGTTTGATAGGTTGAAGACGTACAAGTTAAGGTTGAATCCAAATAAGCGCACCTTCGGGGTAAGGTCTGGAAAACTGCTAGGTTTCATTGTCAATGACAAAGGTATTCAGGTAGACCCTGCAAAAGTGAAGGCTATACAAGAGATGCTGTCTCCTCACACTGAGAAGGAGGTCAGAGGCTTCTTAGGATGCCTAAATTACATTGCCAGGTTTATTTCCCATTTAACTGCTACTTGTGAGCCAATCTTCAAACTCCTGAAGAAAGATCAAGTGGTAAAGTGGAATGACGAATGCCAGACTTCCTTCGAGAGAATAAAAGAATACCTTCAAGAACCACCAATTATAATGCCTCCTATTGAAGGAAGACCTTTTATAATGTACTTAACAGTATTAGATAACTTAATGGGGGTGTTTGCTGCGACAACATGACGAGTCCGGTCGAAAAGAGCATGCAATATACTACCTTAGAAAAAAGTTTACCGAATGTGAAACAAGATACTCACTGCTCGAGAAAACTTGTTTCACTTTGGCATGGGCTGCTCGCCGACTGAGACAGTATATGTTGACCCACACTACCTTGCTGATATCTAAGACGGATCCGATCAAGTACATCTTCAAGAAGCCCACACTCTCCGGAAGAATAGCAAGATGGAAAATGATCTTGACTGAATATGATATCCAATACACAACCCAGAAAGCAATCAAGGGAAGTATACTAGCCGATCATTTGACTCATCAAGCTGTGGATGACTACCAGTCCATGAATTTTGAGTTCCCGGATGAGAATATTATGTTAGTGACTATGGTTTTTGACGGAGCCTCCAATGCACTCAACAATGACATCAGTGTTGTAATCATATTGCATGAGGGTTGTCATACTCCTCTAACCGCCAGATTATGTTTTAACGGTACCAACAATATGGAGGAGTATGAAGCATGCATCATGGGTCTCAAAGCTGCTATTGACCTGAGGATCAAGTTCTTGAGCATTTTCTGAGATTCAGCCTTGGTAATAAGCCAGATCAAAGGTGAGTGGGATAAGAAGCATCCGAATCTCATCCCCTACAAAGAACATGTGCCGACACTACTCCCACACTTTGAAGAGGTCACTATTGACCACTTCCCACAAGAAGATAATCAGTTAGAGGATGCACTAGCTACCATGTCATCTATGTTCAAGGTTAGGTGGGATAACAAAGCTCCTCAGATCAATATTGAAAGGATGGATGAACCGGCATATTGCTACGGGATTGACACTGAAGAGGTAGCCGACAAACCTTGGTTCCATGAAGTGAAAAGGTATCTCGAGGCTCAACAATCTCCCGAGGGGGCATCTGTCAAAGATAAGAAGTTTCTGAGAAGGTCCTCCGCAAAGTTCTTCCTCAGTAATGGGATTATCTACAGACGCAATCATGACTCTACTTTACTTTGCTGCATAGATAAGAATGAAGCAGAGAGAATCATGGAAGATCTACATGAAGGTACCTTTTGCACCCATTCTAGTGGACACATTATGGCTAAAAAGGTTCTACGGGCAGGATACTGTTGGTCCACTATGGAAGCATATTGTTATCAACATTCTCGAACTTGTCACAAGTGCCAGATCTATGCTGATAAAATACATGTACCTCTGGTCCCCTTGAATGTATTGGAGGATCCCTGGTCCTTTGCAATGTGGGGCATTGACATGATCAGAGAGATTAGACCTACCGCTTCCAATGGGCATCACTTCATCCTAGTGGCAATTGATTACTTCACGAAGTGGGTTGAGGCTGCCTCTTTTGCTTCTGTTACCAAGAATGTTGTGGCGCGGTTTATCAAGCACAACCTGATTTTTCGGTGTGGTGTACCAGAGAGAATCATCACTGACAATGGTAAAAATCTTAACAATATAATGATCACCTAACTCTGTAAGCAATTCAAGATCCAGCATCATGATTCTTCCCCTTACCGGTCGAAGATGAATGGCACTGTGGATGATGCTAAGAAGAATATCAAGAAAATCATACAGAAGATGATGGTGACATAAAAAGACTGGCATGAGATGTTACCATTTGCTCTTCATGGCTACCGCACCTTAGCACGCACATCGATAGGGGAAACACCTTATTCTCTGGTATATGGTATGGAGGTTGTCCTGCCTATTGAGGTCCAGATCCCTTCTCTAAGGATCATAAAGGATGCGTATTTTAACAAAGACAATTGGATCCAAACTCGACTTGATCAACTAAATCTGATTGACGGGAAAAGGCTCACTATTGTCTGTCATGGTCAAATGTATCAAAAATGGATGATCAAGGCTTTCAACAAAAAGGTCAGACGTCAAGTGTATCAAGTGGGTGATCTGGTAATCAAGCGCATCATACTTCCACAATATGATCCCAAGGGAAAATGGACTCCCACATACGAAGGGCCATTTGTGATCAAGAGCATATTTTCCGATGGAGCCATGATTCTGACCACCATGGATGGTGATGACCTTCCTCACCATGTTAATATGGACATAGTGAAAAGATACTACGCATAAACAAAGACCCGCTAGGTTGACTGGCCTAGGTAAAAGTAAGGGTATCTCGGAGAACCAAAAGGGTTCGGGCAAAATTTAGGGATAAAAAAAAATAAAAAAAATTGTAAACCCGGCAAGTCGAAAACCTGAAAAGGCGGCTTGGGCAAGAAAGGGTATCCCGGTGGACTGAAAACCCAAAAGGGAGGTCCAGGAAAAAATTAGGGATTTGAAGCGTATCACTATGTCCCATTAAATCACCTTGCAATCAGACTTCAGTATCGACTATCAAGCTCAGACGATACCGATCAAACCAGTCAGCTTCGGACAAGTAGCAAAGCGATAAGACGCTCAAAGACATAGGGGAAATAGTAGAATTGAAACCTAATGGGATTATTGCACATAGCTGTTTTCTTCTCTTTGTACACTATTTTTTATAGTTTTCACTCCTTACGGCGGTGTTCTCCTACTAGAACGCCAACCTCTTTGTACAAAACGCCTATTATAGGAAAGCTTCAGAAATCAATACAAATCATTTCTTTGAAAGTACAAAACTGTTTGTTTTTCTTTTTCTGTTTTGTTTTGCAAAAAAGTCCAATGACTTATTCTTGACATATGCATTTGAATATGATGGTTGTTCATAAATATTTGCATAAAAAACAGAAAGACAATTGCTGTCGACTTTAAAGAATGGGGCAAAGTCTAAAAAACCAATTTGCAGTCCCAACAATTACCTTTTCCAGCCTAGTACAGTGGCAGGGACAAATTGAAACGAAGTCGCCGCTACATATGAATCCGTGACACCTATGTTCCCCATAGAGTAGAAACAACCAAAGTTTCGACTCCTTCATTCCCAAGCTGGAATTACCTCCTCCAGCAAACTTTCTCCAGCAGAGAGCTGAAGTCTGTGTTCCCCAATTGAGCTTTATAATTTCAAACAGTTATAAAACCTCCTCCCAGGTAGAGTTTGTTTCTAAAACTGCGAAAGTTCATTCCCCAATAGATTTTATCTCTCTACATCGGCAGAATCTTCCAACAAGCATCTCTCTCCATAGAGTTATTCTCAAACTCAGACAGAGTTAATCCTCAGCAGGTTATCCTCAAACAGAAAGAGGAAATCCCTGACGAATCATCTCCATTCACCATCCCCAATGGAAATGAAGGATTCAACCTCCCAATATTTTCCCAAACTAAAATCGCGATAACATCCCATATTCATACATCATGGCATATGCATACACATCGCATACATCATAATCTCATTTATTTTGAGAGCATCATTACAATGCATTTCATACATCATGACATTACATGTGACTAATTCTTTACCTTTTTCAGGGACAAGATCAAGTCAACAAACATCGTTGACTACTTATGTAACCTGATAGTCTTCTCAAAAGCTATGCTTGATGAAAGGATATTTCATCATCTTCCTTGGAACGATGTTCTTAGAAGACCTTCTCTGGTTCAGTCAGATCAACACTAAGATCTCTCTGATTCTTATTCCAGTTGAGGACATTCCAAGACTTTCGTCTGGTTCAGTTAAATCGATCCTAAGATTTTTCTGATTCTTATCCAGTCAAAGTTAATCCAAGACCTTATCTGGTTCAGTCAGATTGACACTAAGATCTCTCTGATTCTTATTCCAGTTGAAGACATTTCAAGACTTTCGTCTGGTTCAGTTAAATCGATCCTAAGATTTTTCTGATTCTTATCCAGTCAAAGTTAATCCAAGACCTTCTCTGGTTCAGTCAAATCGACACTAAGATCTCTCTGATTCTTATTCCGGTTGAGGACATTCTAAGACTTTCGTTTGGTTCAGTTAAATGGATCCTAAGATTTTTCTGATTCTTATCCAATCAAAGTTAATCCAAGACCTTCTCTGGTTCAGTAATATCGACACTAAGATCTCTCTGATTCTTATTCCAGTTGAAAACATTCCAAGACTTTTGTCTGGTTCAGTTAAATCGATCCTAAGATTTTTATGATTCTTATCCAGTCAAAGTTAATCCAAGACCTTCTCTGGTTTAATCAGATCGACACTAAGATCTCTCTGATTCTTATTCCAGTTGAAGACACTCCAAGACTTTTTTTTGGTTCAGTTAAATCGATCCTAAGATTTTTCTGATTCTTATCTAGTAAAAGTTAATTCAAGACCTCTGCTAGTTCAGTTCAAGTCGACCATTGATTTTTTACTGATTCTTTTCCGGTAGACCTTTACTGGTTCAGTTAAATCGATCATAGGATTTTTCTGATTCTTATCCAATCAAAGTTAATTCAAGGCCTCTGCTGGTTCAATTTGAATCAACCATGGATTCGTTGCTGATTTCTTAACAGTTTAGTTTCATTTCCCCAGTAAGCCACTGTGAAGCCTGGATCCTGACCAGATAGTAGTCCACTACCGTCTCTTCAATTAAGAGATGACTCCCCAGTAGAGTAAGGGACAACTGAAGCTCCTAAGCTCTATTTCCCAAGAAAAGGATCAACATTCCTCAACAGAGTCCGACTCAACAACAAGAATAGGGATTCCCACGAAGGAATATCTCAAGAAATCAACGTTCTTCTGGATGGCATCTTTAAGCCCATCTCTGATGACTCTACGTCATGTTCTGTGGGTGGCATATTTAAGTCCATCTCAAATAGTCTTCTGTCATTTTTTCCAAATGGCATCTGTAAGCCCATTCCCGATATTATTCACCATCAGTATCAATTCAGACGAGTGCAAATTTCGAGGCACTCTAGTGTTCAATCATCTTCTACCTTCAGATAACGAAAGGCAGACATGCCAATCTACATCTTCAGGTTTAAGAAGATTGAACAGGGGCAGCTGTTGTACCCCAAAATTTGCCCTCTTATTTTTTATAAGATCTTCTTTTACACGGGTGGCTACAAACACTTGCTTGGAGAAAGATAACAGATTTTGAAGTTGATCAAAGTCTCCTTCGATGGGGTGTACTTCGAAGGCATGGCAACACAATGACATTCGATTGGCATCTGAACAATGGCGTCTTCGACTGGAATTTTAACGTCACTTCGATTGGTCTCAACTGAAGGAAATCAAAGAGAGCAGAACAAAGTTTTCGAGCGGTCAACAAGATCCTTCGACTGGCCTGTTAATAAGGCCTTTCGATTGGTATCTACATGGTACCTTTCGATTGGCATGGTAACCATGCCTTTCAATTGGCATCTCCCAAATTCCTTTCGATTGGCATCTACTTAGTGCCCTTCAATTGGCATTCCAAAAGGTTCTTCATTCGAAGGAAGTAACAAGACTTATTCGAAGGGTGTATGAGAAGTCCATTTGAAGGAGGCAACTCATAGGCCATTCGAAGAAGCGTTCAGTGACTCATTCGAAGGGTGTATGAGAAGTCCATTCGAAGGAGGCAACTCATAGGCTGTTCGAAGGGAGCGTTCAATGACTCATTCGAAGGGTGTATGAGAAGTCCATTCGAAGGAAGCAACTCATAGGCCATTCGAAGGAGGCAACAATGACTCATTCGAAGGGTGTTTAGAAAGTCCATTCAAATAAGCGTTCAGTGACTCATTTGAAGATGTGTGTGAGAAGTCCATTCGAAGGAGGCAACTCATAGGCCATTCGAAGGAGGAAACAATGACTCATTAGAAGGAGGCAACTCATAGGCCATTAGAAGGAGGCAACTCATAGGCCAATCGAAGAGAAATGTTGGAGGGTGTTCGAAGGAATCAAGTGTCCAGGTTCATCCAAGATTTCCAAAGAGACATGAATGTTTCAAAAAAGGAATGCTTTTAATTTGTCTGATTCTTGTCTCATGGCTTTAAGAGGCTATTTAAGTGGTTGTCTCTTACCTTTACCTGGTGCCAACACCCTCCTATAAATATGAGGCCAATGACACATTACCGGGGGCGAACGAAAAAGAGAACACACATACATACTGCACACGAAGAGACTACGCACATGCTACCCCCCTAAAACACCCCAAAGTTATCAAAATCCTCATAAGTGGTCCCAATCGAAGGAATCTTTAGTAACGTTCCATTCACTCCCTGAAATCTGCAGGAACCGTTCCCAAGCATCAGTCAATTCACGCCTAAAAGTGCCAAATCGAAGCATTCCATTATTGGTAAACTTTCAAATTCACGTTTATAATTTCATAATGCATTAGTGTTTGTTCAGTGCTCGATTCACGCCTTGGATATCAGGTGGCTCTATTCGATTTGGTTCCAAAATTGAGGGTATGGTTTCGAAACCAGGTCCACCATTGTTTTGTTTTGTCTCTAATGCCCACACTGCAGATCTGGACCAAATAGACCAATGTATGCAGGATCGAAGGTCCGTGGTTTGACACCCAGGTCATATTTTTTGCTAATATTTGTCTTGCAGGTTTAGAGCGAAAAGACCATCCCCCCCTCAGATCAAAAGGAATAACTCCCTTCCCTGGGTCGAAGAAGACTTTCTCTTTCTCTGGGTCGAAAGAGCCATATCTTGCCCAGGATCAAAAGAGCCATATCTTGCCCAGGATCAAAAGAGCCATATCTTGCCCAGGATTGAAATACCGTTTCTCCCCTGGATCGAAAAAGCTTCTATTCGTTTCCTTATTTTTGGTTTTTGCTTGGTTCTTTTATTTTCTTGCCTTCTTATTAACATTGAAACAAAAATCACAAAACTTAGGTCTAGTTTGTTTTTTTAATTAAAATTATTTTTGTTAAACTAATTAATTTAATTATTTTAACATCTTTCAAAAATTAAAACTAAATAGACCTAGACTTTATTTTCTTAAAATAAATGAATAAAAACAAACAGAAAAAAATTTATTCTTAGGATTATTAGACGTTATTTTTAAATTAGCGCGCGTTTATTTTATTGTAATTGCTCACAGTTGTAATAGCTTTAGATTTAAAATTCCACACTCTTAGTCTCTTCTATTTTTTTTATGTAATTGTCCCAAAGCGTTGTAATAGCTTAGAGTTTATGCTTCTGTTTTTTATTTTCCATACTTTACATTTCCTATACAATATTACTGTTAGTAATTAGGATTACATGGAAAGACTGTAAATTAAAACATTAGCTAACTTAATAAAAAGACAAAAATAACTAAATCTCAACACATATGCACATATGCACCTCTAGGGTATCCCCACTTTGGTTTCCTTTCGGAAAAAAACAGTCACGTCCCTCGAGAATGGGGATGCTTTAGAAAAGACCCGCAAAAATAAAAAAGATCATAGTCCCTCGATGACCCTACGGTGTTGCCTTTCGGAAAATGATCTCGTCCCTTAAATGAAATTGCTAAAGCGTCTCCATATGTCGCCTTTATAACTGTAAAACATCCCTTCGATTGTCCCTCAACATCCAACGATAAGGCTACCTACTCACTAATAGTAGGATAGCATTGTCTAAAGGAAGATCAATCTTAAACAAAGCTATTCTCTCCAACAATGGAAGTTCATCCCCATCTGAGTTTATTTCTCCAAATCAGCAGATCTTCCAACAGAGTATCTATCTTCCCCACAAAGTCATTCCCCCGCAGGATTATTCTCAGACAGAGTCTCTCCCGGCAGAATATTCTCAAGCAGAATAGATGTAAATCTCTAGCTAATCATCTTCGGTCACTATCCCCAGCGGAAACAAAGAACTCAACTCCTTATACTCTCCAGCAGTAGTCCAGGATTTATATTCCCCAGCTAGAGAATATCACAATAGCATTGTATATCCATACATCATGGCATGCGCATACATATTATACAACACAATCTCATTTATTTTGAGAACATCATTACCCAATACATTTCATACATCATGACATTACATACGACTAACTCTTTACCTTTCAGGGAAAGATGCAATCAAGTTCTCACAAGTTCTCTCTGGTTCAGTCAAACTGACACCAAGGTTTCTATTCCAGTTGAAGATATTCCAACACTTTCAAGATTTTCTCTAGTTCAATCAAATTGATACTAAGATTTCTCTCCCTGTTGAAGACAACTCGAGACATTTCCCTGGTTCAGTCAAATTGATACTAAGATTTCTATTCTAGTTCAAAATCTATGAAGCCCGGAAACTGACCGGATAATAGTCCACCAATAATACATCATAATGTGAAGCCTGGAGCACGACCGAATAACAATACAAAATAGTACGAAGCCTGGAATCGACCAGGTAGTGGTATATCTCAAATTCAAGCTATGAAGCCTGAAAATGCACCGGATAAATCTCAATTTCTCCAAAATACTACGAAGTCTGGAATCGACCAGATAGTGGTATATCTCAAATTCAAGCTATGAAGCCCATAAATCGACCGAATAATATCTTAATTTCTCCATATTACTGAAGCCTGGGACACGACCAGATAATGGTATAAGACACCGTGAAGCCTGGAGCACGACCAGATAACGGTTTGAGACGCTGTGAAGTCTGGAGCACGACCAGATAACGACAAGAGACACTATGAAACCTGGAGCACGACCAGATAATAGTATAAGGTACTGTGAAACTTGGAATTCGACCAGATAGCAGTTTACTCGGCCAATTACTATAAATCCTGGAAATGACCGGATGTTAGTATGCCTTAAATTCAAGTTGAAACCCGGATGCGACCAGATAACCACTTAATTTCTTCTGAAGCCTGGAACACAACCAGATAAGAATTGAGAAATTGAAAAGCTTGGAGCATGACCATATAACAAGTTTAATCTCATCTCCCCAATAAGTCACTGTAAAACCTGGAGCACGACCAGAAGCAGTCAGTCTTATTATCCTCAGCAAATCACTGTAAGGCCTAGAGCACGACCAGATAGCAGTTCATTTTCATCTCCTCGACTAAGAGATGATTCCCCAGTAGAGTAACAGACAATTGAAGTTCCTAAAATTCCATTTCTCCCAAGACAGAGACCAATACTCCTCAGCATATTCCTCCTAGACGATAGGAACAGGAATTCTCATCAAAGGAATATCTCGGGAAATCAACATCCTCTAGATGGCATCTTTAAGCCCATCTCTGACGATTCTAAGTCATATCTTCCGGATGGAATCTTTAAGCCCATCTCCGATTAACTTCCGCCATCTCCTCTAAATGGCATCTGTAAGCCCATTCCTGATACTACCTACAGACGAGTGCAAATTTCCGGGCACTCTAGTGTTCAATCATCTTCCACCTTCAGATTACGAAAGGTGGACATCCAATCTACATCCTCAGATTTAAGAAGATTGAAAAGGGGAAGATGTTGTACCCCAAAATTTTCTCTCTCATTTCACTCAATACATGCCTCTAGAGGTCCTCACTTGCTCAAGGATGCCTAAGGATTGACCAGACAAATCCTCCTCCTAAGGCAATAAGCTCCAAACTAGGGTTTCACTCCTCATCAAGATGGTTGAAGTCCAAGGGTCCCAAATGCTTTCCATGGTACCAATATGTTCTCAAGATCATCCATGTCAAGTTTCATGCCTTGCACAAGAAGTTTTCTCAGTCAACTGCTCAGATGCCTGAAAATCAACTGTACTAGGTCAAAAGTCAACTACGGCCCACATACAGTCAAACTTCAAGATTTTTAGTCAAAATAAACCTTTTGAAGAGATATCCATAATTTGATCAAGGGTTGATCATGATTCCTCAAGGAATTCCCCCAAATTCATCAAAACCCAAAAGTTGCTAAATTAGGGTTTCACAGGAAAAGTCAACCAAACTTTGACCAGGCATAACTTCTTCATGCTTTATCAGAAATTTTCCATCCAAGGCTCATTTTGAAGAGGATGCAATTCCTTACAAATCATATTCATCCCACAAGTTCAAAATATGCACTCATCAAAAGATATGAATTTCTACATTATAGGTCCTTTTGAAAAGTCAACAAAAACACATTTTGGGTCAAAGCCTCTTACATGAACATGGAAGACCCAATTGAGATGAAACCAAAAGGGTTGTTTAGGGGACATACTAAGATTTCTAAAAAGTCCAAGAACACCTATCTAGGGTTAAAATTGAGGAGATATGCCTTGTCAAAGTTGACCATTTTTGCAAAATTGCCAAAACTCAAATATGCTCAAAAGTGCATTTTTTGTCAAATGGGCCTAGCTTCTCAGGATTGCATCTTGTTAGAGACATGGTCCACGACCCAAATAAGCATCCTCACATTTTTTGCTTTATTTATTTTGATTTTTTATTATTTAAAATTAAAATTAAATCAAATAAATTTCAAAAAATATAAAAAGATTGGTTTTGATCTGATTTTTTTGTAGAAATCAAATCCAATTAGGCTGGCATAGCATATCAAATCCTGCAAGGGATGATTGAAGCAAGAATTGGCATGATTATGCTTGTTTTGGAAAGATATGATACAAGAGAAAAATAAAATAAAATCTCCATGATTATCAAAGATACAAAGTGTTTTTGTTGCCCTAATTCGTTCCACTACATATACTGAACATACTCAAGCCAAAAGATAAAGGATGGCAGTCGTGGAAAGCATCAAAGAAAACTCAAAATTTTTCCAAATAGGTGTGGATCGGTTTTTACCATATAGGGCAATTCAAACCATTCCAAATCTACCAATCGTTCCCTGGACATCTCCAGAATGTTTTCCAATCGTTTGCAAGCCTTCCCAAGCCCAGAAACAGGATATATGATTCTAACAGTTTGGTTCATCTCTTGAATCTGAGTTTGATTATTCACGCATGATTAATCACTTTTAAGCATAGCATTGTGTTTGTATCATCATTTGGATTGTTTTCGTTTACTTAATTTTGTGTTTTGATGCTTGTATGCATATTTTCCATTGCTAGGGTTTACCTTGCCGTTTTAGGGTTTTTCTATACAGGTTAAATTGGCCTAAGAAAGGGGTACCATGATGCTCGTGGCATAAAGACGAATTGATCCATGTGCTTAGAATTAATTTATCATGCTTGTTGTTGATTTTTGAAACTTGCAGTGCTATAGCCATGGAGTTTTGTCCGTAGGTAGAACTATTGTACCTAAGACGACGGACAGGGGAAGAAGAAGATATGTGGCACGGCCCCATTGGCCTGTTTGAATAAAACACACATTTATTTTTTTTATTTTTCAGTTATCCACTTTGTTTTTATATAATATACATTGTTATTATTATATTAACAACTAAAATATGTAGCCCAGTGGTGAAGCGCGCATTGGAAAGTAGAGAGGACATGTGTTCGATCTCAGGTCTAGGCGTTTTGTTATTTTCCTAATATTTGATTACAATTTCCATGCTCCACGCATCAAGACATCCACCATCCGCTCCAACCATCCAGCCATTGGATCATCACCATCACCAATCCAGCGCCTCAGGATGCGTCTCCATGGTACACCTTCCAACATAGCCCCCACTGGATCCAACACAAGGAATTTGGGCCTAACAAACTCAGTGCCACACCCCCTGAATTGCTTCTAAACAGGCCCATCTCTTTTCCTTTTTTTATTCTTATTTTAATTATTTACTAATTATAATTATTTACTAATTATTTCCTTTTACAAAAATAACACAAAAATTATTTCTTTTTATTTAATCAAAAAATCACAAAAAACATAAAAATCATTTATTTTCATAAAAATATTTTATTTTCTTAATTAATTAGTGTGATCGGTGGATCTGGAACTGACTGTTTAACGCTGGTTCGCGAAATGTCGCGGAAGCAAGAGTCGCCACCGTCTTTTATTTTCTCCAAATGGAAAGGACAAAAGCACAGAAAAATTCCTTAAAGAGATTGCTCTCGGTTCGGGAGGTAGGTTATAGAAAGGGAAGGTGTTAGCACCCTTTCTATCCATGGTTATCCATGGGCTCTTAGATACTTGCTCAATGTGTTTTCAAAATTGTTTGTTTGCTTTTCAATGTGGGTTTAAAAAGTTTCTTTGAAAAAATTTCAGTTCGACTCGTACGTCAGAGTGTTTGAAAAATTTGCTTTGAAAGCTTTTGAAAAGTGTCGGTGTGAAAAGTATTTTTTGAATTTGTTTTAAAGAGATCAAGTATCCTTGAGAACCTACCTACCCTAAGGAATTCGTCTGTGTAAATGTCCTTTAAGGTAGTGCCATCCCACCATTGAGAGGTAGGTAGCACCACCGTTGGAGGTGTTCGGGTCAATTCGATGTTCGGGACGTGGTGATCACCAGAGCAATGGGAAGACACCTTAGAAGCTACCCTCATGCCAGGTTCCCGGACCATGAGGACTTACTAAGACGTCCTCTACTCGACGATCACCTTTCGAAAGGCAACAGTGAGGCGTACCCTAGGGGTGGTGTGTGCGAATTGTGTGTCGTTTTCATTGATATTTGTCTTGTCATGTCATTGCAATCTACGCTTGATTTTATTTAAGGCCGTACATTCTTTCATGCTTAGGATTTAACAGTTAAAATATTTGCGAGGAAATAAATCTACAACTATTACAAATGGCGCGGGTCCACATCGCCAAAATTAAACCAGACCCGATTTGACGGAAAATAAAGCAAAGTAAAAGTGCAAAAAGTTAAATTGTTACAACGCTTTGGGACATGTACATAATTATTTAAACGATATAAAATAAATGCGCGAAATTAACAATTAAGAATACGGGCGTTGGACCCTTTTGCAAAAATTAAATAAATAATGAATTAATTAATTAGAATTAATGTGGAATTAAAAATTAAAGTCAAATGTTTTTGGTATTTTGTATTTTTTAGGATTTAAGGAGAAAAAAGAATTAATTAAAATTAAAATGAAATGTTAAACCTAATTCTAATTATTTTTAAGTTATTAAGAAAAATATTGAATTTTTAACCTAATTTAAACCTAAATTATTTATATACAATTTAATTATGAAAATAAATAAATAATAATATTATGATAAAAGGAAAAATTAAAAAGAATTAAACTTGCAAAAATCCTAATTAAAACTAAATAATTACATGTTAATTTATTTACAAGAAAATAATTACAATAAAAATATTTATTATTTTTTGGTCTTTTCTGATTTTTTTAATGAAGTTTTTTTTATATTTTGTGAAAAAAGAAAATTAATTAGTTTAAAACAATAAAACAAATAAAATAATAAATTAAAAAAAAGATATGAGAAAAATAAAAACTAGCAAACCAGGGTGGGGGTGTAGTCCCAAATTGTGAGGTATGGACTTGAGAAGCCTGGCCCATTATTCTGAAGCCTCCTTTGACTTTTCGTTAGCATGCTGTGCGTTGACTGGGATTCATCATGATCTCCAATCCATGGCCTTTAGATTGATGGGGCTAGACGCGTGTATGGCTCTGAGCTAGGGGTGTATCATGGACTTCAATCCAAGCGCTATACATGAACATTAATTGAAAAGAAATAAATGGAAAGGAAGAAGACCTGGGATCGAACCCAGGTCATTCACGTTGCAAACCACCACGTGCACCACTGAACCACTGCATATGCTTTTGTTATATAATAGTTAGTAAATATTATAAAAGAAAAGAATACGTTAATGAATTAAAACGCGCGAAATTTTAAAAGATCCAACCAATGCTTGCCAGCACATCATCGTCCTCGCCCAGTTTTGTTTTCCTGAAACACAAATGTTATAAGCAATGGTTTTTACGTGTGGCTTTAGACCGGCTTCAAGAAAATAGCGACTAGCGCTATGGTATCAATAAATTGATCGCGAGGGTCAAGATCTCCTTGTTTTGATGTACTGATTTGAATGACATGGGTCTGGAATCCTAATTTTACTTGGTTTGGGAAACCCCAATTTAAAACCTGCAAACCCTAGAATCTCAAACATGGTGGAATCTTGTATAATGTGCAATAATTCAATCAAAGGCATTGGTTAGCTTCGAAACATCACACTGAACAAGAATCCATAAATAAAAATGCAAAAGGATGCGTGAATTATGCTATACGATTTCAAAAATTTCGTGACACAGTTTGAACATAATCTACCAATTCTTGGAGCTTTGTTTGTTGTTTGTGATTGGCACACGTTCAGAGAACCACAATGAAGCTATTGAGACAAGAATGGTGCTTTGAATCGACCTCTAGAGCGCTTTTCAGTTTTTAGCTTTTATGGAGAATTTTCAAGTTTGATATGCCTCTTCCTGCGCAGCTTAGAGTCCAATGCCATTAGGTTTGTGTTCTAGGTTATGTACTGAGGCAATTAGGTCCAAAACATGGATCAAATCTCTTGGAACTTATTGCTTTGAATATTTGATTTCCTTAAGGATCTTCCATATCTTTTCCATGTGCATTTTTGTTCAATCATGCCAATCAGCTCCAAATCTTTCCCCATTTGTATTTACACGAAATATTGAGTATCAAACATGCATAAAAAGATTGGTTAAGGCAATTTAGATATTTTTCATGTATTTACATAATTTAAATGAATTAATATTAATATAAATTCAAATAAATAAATAAAAAATGAGAAAATACTTCCCTTTGGGCCAAGTGGTCGTGCATAGGCTTGGAAGGATGAATCATGGAAGAAAAATGGGCCCATTAGCAATTTTAGGTCATTTGAACCATTGTTGACTTTTCAAAATTCCCAAAAATTTCCCAACTTCCACAAGGCATAACTTGCTCAATTTTTAAGCTTTTCACATGTTCTTGGACATTTTGGAAAGGTATTTGAGTCCTCTAACCAATGCCTTTGGTCCCATGTCATTTTGATTTACCAATCTCAAGTTATGGCCTTTGACTTAAAGTCCCTTTTTGTTGACTTTTGAAAATGACCTATAATGTTGAAATTGATAACGTTTTGTGAGAGCATTTCTTGGACTTGGAATATGAAGATGAGTTGTAGGAAATGTCTTTCTCTTCAAAATTAGCTTTGGATGGAATTTTTCTGATAATCCATGTGAAAGTTATGCCCTGGTCAATTTCAGTTGACTTTTTCAGCTGTCCAAATATAGTAACTTTTGCATCTTTGATGATTTCTGAGCCAAATTTTGAGAATCATGATCAAGCATTGATCAAATGATGTTTGTGGCTTCAAAATGATATGTTGACCAAAAATTTGAACTTTTGACTGTCAAATGACCATTTTGCCCCTACAGTTGACTGTAGTGCAATCTAGGGTTTTGACTGTGCAATTTTGAGTTGAATGCCTTGAAACTTGATATGAGGATACTTGACCATCTTTGTAAGCATATGAGACTTGATTGGCCCTTTGAAAACTTCATTTTCTTGATCAGAACCCAAACCCTAGTTTTGACTGTATAGGAGACTGTTGCACTGCACAACCCTTGGGGAATTTTGTGACTTGACTTGGCAATTTCTTGAAGAATGTGGGAGGGCAAATTTTGGGGTGCAACAGTTTCCCCTGTTCAATCTTCTTAGACCTGAGGATGTAGATTGGCTGACGTGCCTTTCGTAATCTGAGGGTAGAAGATGATTGAACACTAGAGTGCCCAGAAATTTGCGCTCACATAGTAGCAGTGTGATGGGAATGGGCTTATAGACGCCATTTAGAGATTGCTGGATAGGGTGATGGGCTTATAGATGCCATCTGGATGTTGATCGCGTAGGAGATTCCTTAGCGAGAACCTGCATACCTGCAAAAGAAAAATGAGTACCTGACATGTTGCAGGAGCTGATTTTGGATGCTTGGTATAGATGTGTCCTGACTGGTTACAGGAGCTGAGTCTGGAGCTTCAAACAGTGATGAATGAACCAGGTATGGTTATTGCTTTAGCATGAATGGTAAGAGAACCTTGGGTGATTTTAACTGCAACAACGCTCGTTGGGAAAAATCTTGGCGGGAATTACCATCTTTGCAATATCGGAACGAGAACCATAGGCTATTATAATCTGAAAGGGGATCACCTCACTCGCCGTTGGAGAGGGGATCATAGGAAAAAGAATTGTCACCTCACACACCGTCGGAGAGGGAACTTATAGGAAGACTATCACCTCACACTCATCGTCGGAGAGGGAAACATCTTGAAAAAGGAATTACCACCTCACACACTTGTCGGAGAGGGGACCACAAAAGATTATCACCTCACACTCATCGTCGGAGAGGGAAACATCTTGAAAAAGGAATTACCACCTCACGCACTTGCCGGAGAGGGGACCATAAGAGATTATCACCTCACACTCATCGTCGGAGAGGGAAACATCTGAAGAAGGAATTACCACCTCACGCACTTGTCGGAGAGGGGACCATAGGAGACTATCACCTCACACTCATCGTCAGAGAGGGAAACATCTGAAGAAGGAATTACCACCTCACGCACTTGCCGGAGAGGGGACCATAAGGAGAAGGAATTACCACCTCACTCGCCGTTGGAGAGGGGACCATAACTTCTACTGAGTCTTTATCAATAAAATCTGTTGGGAGTCGATTTAGCTGGACTAGAGAAGGCTTTGAAATATGTTTGAGCATTTTAACTGCGTCTTTCCTGAAAAGTAAAGGTCAGTCATATGCAATGCATGATATGGATCAAGCAATGATGTTCTCAACATAAATGAGACTTGTATGATATGATGCGTCTATGCATGCTATAATGATGTATGTATGTGATGTTTTATGAATATTTTCGTCTAGGAAAGCAGATCCTTGACGGGTTCCGGGAAGTCGTATCCTGGGCTGATGTTGAAGTATTGATTTTGCTTCCGCTGGGGATGATAACTGCAAGAATACCGGTGGGAGAAGATGTCTCCGTTGCGGAATAAACTTGACAAATGGAAGATTCTGCGGGGAGAACAAAGATATTCTGACGACCATGCTGGGAAGCAATACTCTGTGGGGATAGAGATGCTTTGCTGAATTGCTGATAGCTTGTTGAGGATACCCTTGTTGTGTAGGAAGTGTTGATGGACTTCGCTGGGGTAAGAAGACTTCGTCGAGGACGCTCTTTCCGTGGCTTTTGGCTGAGGATAACCCAGTTATATCCTGTTAAGGAAATAACTCTTTGAATAAAGCCGGGAGACGCGTTCGTGCTCTGCGAGGGGATAAGCTTCCAGAATCTACTGGGGATAAGCTTATTGCTTGGGGATACGGACTCCATCTTTCCTGGATTAGACTCTTCTGGGGAGTTTTGATATGCTGGGGAAAGTGATTCCTTTGAACGTTGGTATACCGCCGGGGAACAATCTTTAGACCAAGACTGCCGGGGATGCTTGTTAAGAACATATATATGCTGCTGCTGGGGAAGTTTTGAGATCTACTGGGGGATACTCAATTTCCTTGATAATCTGATAATAGCTTGGAGAAGAATGTATTGTTTTATTGAACCACTCTCTGGGGAATTAAGGTATCTGGTTATGTTCTTTAGCCGAACCTACCTTGGTACCTTGGAGGATAGAATAATTAGACTGCTCAGACAACTCTTTTTATTGCCCCTGTTTCTAAATGTCACCTGCAATTAATTCCTTTGTTTCGTATGCAAGTATTTATGAGTTAGCAAATTATTGTCAATGCATATATCACAAATTGAACCTTGGACGTTCTTCGCAAAACAAAACAGAAAAAGAAAAAACACTTGGCACGTTCAACTGGAAATATATTTGTATTGATTTTTGAATGGCCTGAAAATAGGCGTTTTGTATACAAGAGGCTGACGTCCTAGTAAGAGGAACGTTGCCGAGCAAGAGAGTTTTATACAAATTTTGTACAAGAGAAAAGAAAACAGCTGTGTGAAATGGATGATCCCACTGGGTTTCAACTCTGCTATTGCCTTTATAACTCTGAGCGTCTCATCACTTGATGACCTTGGTTGAAGGTGAAGCTGACTGATCGATGCCGTCTGAACTTGATGTAGATACCGGATTCTGGATGCAAAGTGATCCAATGAGACATAGTATTACGCTTTTATCCCTAACTTTTGCCTGGACCGCCCTTTCGGGTTTTCAGTCCACCGGGATACCCATTTTTGCCCAAGCCGCCTTTTCAGGTTTTCGACTTGCCGGGTGTACAGATTTTTTTCTTTTCATCCCTTCATTTTGCCCGAACCCTTTTGGTTCGCCGGGAAGCCCTAATTTTTGCCTAGGCATGTCAGCCTAGCGGGTCTTTTTTCATGCGTAGTATTTTTTAACTATGTCTGCATTGGCGGGGTGAGGAAGGTCGTCACCATCCATGTTGGTCAATATCATGGCTCCTCCTGAGAACACATGCCTAACCACAAATGGCCCTTCGTATGTAGGGGTCCATTTGCCCCTTGGATCACTCTGAGGAAGGATGATTCTTTTGATTACCAGATCCCCAACTTGATATTCCTGTGGTCTGACCTTTTTGTTAAATGCCCTGATCATCCGTTTCTGATACGTCTGACCATGACAGATAGCAGCAAGTCTCTTTTCATCAATGAGGTTGAGTTGATCAAGTCGTGTCTGGATCCAATCATCTTCGTCTAGATTTGCATCCTTCATTATCCGGAGAGAGGGAATTTGCACTTCGATTGGCAAGACTGCCTCCATGCCATAAACCAGAGAGAAAGGAGTTGCCCCGGTTGACGTCCTAGATGAGGTACGGTACCCATGTAGAGCGAACGGTAACATCTCGTGCCAATCTTTGTAAGTCACTGTCATTTTCTGCACGATCTTCTTGATGTTCTTGTTAGCTGCTTCTACAGCCCCATTCATCTTCGGTCTGTAAGGAGAAGAATTGTGGTGCTGTATTTTGAACTGTTCGCAAAGCTCAGCGGTCATCTTGTTGTTCAGATTGGTACCGTTGTCTGTAATAATCCGCTCAGGGACGTCGTACCGACAGATCAGATTGTGCCGAATAAACCGTGCCACAACAGTCTTGGTTACCGTAGCATAGGATGCTGCCTCAACCCACTTCGTGAAATAATCAATCGCCACTAGGATGAAGCGATGTCCGTTGGATGCCGTAGGTTTTATTTCACCGATCATGTCTATGCCCCACATTGCAAACGGCCAAGGCGCAGTCAGAACATTCAGGGGAACCGGAGGAACATGCACCTTGTCTGCATAGATCTGGCACTTGTGGCATGTTCTGGAGTGTTGGTAGCAATCAGCTTCCATGGTGGACCAGTAATATCCTGCCCGTAGGATTTTCTTAGCCATAGTGTGTCCACTGGAATGCGTACCAAAGGTCCCTTCATGTAGCTCTTCCATGATTCTTTCTGCTTCAGTCTTATCCACACAACGCAGTAGTGTTGAATCATGGTTTCGCTTGTACAAGATGCCGTTGCTTAGGAAGAACTTGGCTGCAAACCTCCTCAGGAATTTCTTATCATTGACAGAGGCACCTTCTGGGTATTCCTGAGCTTCCAGATATCTCTTCACTTCGTGGTACCAAGGCTTCTCAGTTACCAATTCAGTTTCGAGATCACAACAGTATGCCGGTTCGTCCAGTTTCCAGATGATGATCCGGGGAGCCTCATTATCCCATTTAACCTTGAACATTGAAGACATTGTAGCTAACGCGTCCGCTAACTGATTCTCTTCTCTTGGAAAGTGTTCAAAGGTTATCTCTGTAAAGTGGGGAATCAGGGTCAACACACATTCTCTGTAAGGAATCAAGTTTGGATGTTTCGTATCCCACTCTCCTTTGATCTGATTGATCACAAGAGCGGAATCTCCGAAGACACTTAGAAATTTGATCCTTAGGTCGATCGCAGCTTGAAGACCCATGATACACGCCTCATACTCCGCCATATTGTTGGTACAGTTGAAACATAGCCGGGCCGTGAGTGGAGTATGAGTACCTTGTAGAGATATGATTATGGCGCCGATACCGTTTCCCAAAGCATTGGAGGCTCCGTCAAAGTGCATAGACCATCAGGATCCTGGTTCAGGTCCTTCATCCGGTCCAGGTACTTCACAGTCAGTTACTATCATGATGCTTTCATCCGGAAACTCGAAGTTCATTGATTGGTAGTCATCTACAGCTTGATGAGCTAAGTGGTCTGCCAATACACTTCCTTTGATGGCTTTCTGGGTTGTGTACTGAATGTCGTATTCCGTCAAGATCATTTGCCATCTTGCAATTCTCCCAGACAGAGCAGGCTTTTCGAATATGTACTTTATCGGATCCATTTTTGAGATCAGCAAGGTAGTGTGAGTCAGCATATACTGTCTCAGCCGGCGAGCAGCCCATACCAAAGCGCAGCAAGTTTTCTCAAGCAGTGAGTATCGGGTCTCACAGTCGGTAAACTTTTTTCTAAGGTAATAAATGGCATGCTCTTTTCGGCCAGACTCGTCATGCTGCCCCAGCACACACCCCATTGAGTTGTCAAGCACTGTTAGGTATAGTATCAGAGCTCTCCCTTCAACCGGTGGCATAAGGATGGGCGGTTCTTGGAGATACTCTTTGATTCTGTCGAAAGCAGCCTGACATTCATCGTTCCAACGTACTACCTGATCTTTCTTCAGCAGCTTGAAGATTGGCTCACAGGTAGCAGTCAGATGTGAGATGAATCGAGCGATGTAATTCAGGCGTCCTAAAAAGCCTCTGACCTCCTTCTCTGTCTTAGGGACTGGCATCTCTTGAATAGCTTTGACCTTAGCAGGGTCCACTTGAATACCTTTATCGCTGACCACGAAGCCTAGCAACTTCCCAGATCTTACCCCGAAGGTGCACTTGTTCGGGTTCAATCTCAGCTTGTATAGTTTCAATCGGTCAAACAACTTCTGCAGATGATCTAGATGCTCTTCCTCAGTCTGGGACCTAGCGATCATGTCGTCAACATACACCTCTATCTCGTGATGGATCATATCATGAAATAAGGCAACCATGGCACGTTGATAGGTTGCCCCAGCGTTTTTCAACCCGAACGGCATGACCTTGTAACAGAAGGTGCCCCACTGGGTAACAAATGTAGTTTTTTCCATGTCTTCAGGTGCCATCTTGATCTGATTGTATCCTGAAAAGCCATCCATGAAAGAGAATACTTTGTGCTGAGCTGTATTATCAACAAGGACATCAATGTGAGGTAAGGGGAAGTCATCCTTGGGGCTGGCCCTGTTCAGATCCCTGTAATCGACACACATTCTGACCTTTCCATCCTTTTTAGGTACCGGCACCACATTAGCAACCCACTGAGGGTAAGAAGTTACTGCAAGGAACCCAGCATCAAACTGTTTCATGACCTCGGCTTTAATCTTCTCGGACATCTCTGGACGCATCCGACGGACCTTTTGCTTAACTGGAGGGCAGTCTTCCTTAGTTGGCAAGTGATGGACGACGATATCGGTATCCAACCCGGGCATGTCTTCGTAGGACCAGGCAAAGATCTCCATATAGTCATGTAACATCTTGGTTAACCGTTGCTTCACGCTGAGCTCTAGGTTGGCACCAATCTTTACCTCTTTTCTGTCTGCTTCAGTACCCAAGTTTATGGTTTCCACTGGCTCTTCATGGGGTTGAATTGCCCTCTCTTCCTGAAGCAACAGTCTTGCAAGCTCGCCAGGCACTTCGCAATCATCTTCACCTTCGTCTTTGGCTAAGTTGATCGGATTTTCGAAGTCATAATTGGCAGTAGCAGAGTTGTTATCAGTAAGATCCAGAGTGGATTGGAACCTGTATGAGTGAGTGTGTGTGTAAATACAGCTGTTTTTGAAAATTATGTAAAGGAAAAGAAAGACAGAAAAGGAACACAATATTTGCAATGCGAAAAACGTCCAAGATTTTCATTCATGATGTATAAAATGACAGTTTGTATGCCCTCACAAATAGAACCACGGTGCCTCGGGTAAGACACCGGGCCATAGAGTTTATCATTGTTTATTACAAAATAACAAAACAAAGAAATTTATTACTGTGTCACAAAGGTAACAGGGGTATGGTCCTTTGCACTCCAATTGTTCAATCCATCTTCGGCCGTCGGATAAATCCAACTGTTGAATTCTGCTTCGTCCACCTCATGATCCTCCCCGACAGCATTCACTTCTGAACTTTTAATAAATACCGGAGGTCTTCCGATCTTTGCTTTCCTCATAACTCTCTGACCTTCTGAGGTAAAACCCAGCCCAAGTTTATCAGTCTTCTGAGTGAAGTCTGGAAGTCTGCCCCAGTCGGCACATTCACCCTTCTGCACTACAGCCCTGGCATCCTTCAGGGAAGCCATCTTCAAAGGACCACTTGCTTCTGTTGTTTCTGCTGCAATTGGAAACACCTCCTCGAAATGTTGAAAGGGGGTCTCAATAAACTCCCCATCCATCTCAATATACCTGAAGGAGTTCGGGTGACTCACCATATATTCTTCCTCTCCTTGCACAGTGACAATCTTCCCTCTGACGGGGTACTTCAGCTTTTGATGCAAGGTAGAGGTCACTGCCCCAGCCTTATGTATCCAGGGTCGACCCAGCAGACAAGAGTAAGATGGACGGATGTCCATCACATAAAAAGTGGAGTCGAACACCTGAGAGCCCACCCGAATCGGAATGTCAACTTCTCCATGGACCATCCTCTTTGAACCATCAAAGGCCCTGACGATGATGTTGCTGGGTTTCAATTCCAGGACTTCACAATCTAGACGATCCAGAGCCTTCTTGGGTAGCACATTCAAAGATGACCCAGTATCGACCAACACATGTGCCAAGGTGGTGCCCCTGCATTCAATTGAGACATGCAGAGCATCATTATGGTCTCTCCCCTTTGCGGTCAAGTCGGCATCTGAGAAACCCAAGCCATTGTCTGCCGTTAGACTTGCCACGCAATCAGTGAACTGGACTGCAGAGGTTTCATGTGGCACATGGGCTGTCTTGAGGAATGAGATTAGGGCCTTTGCATGGGCCTCGGAGCACAGCAGTAAAGAGAGCATGGAGATCTTGGAGGGCGTATGCCCCAGCTGTTCCACAACATTAAAATCGCTCTTCTTTATGATCTTCAGAATCTCCTCCATCTCTTGTGGGGAGGCCTCAGCAGCTATGGGTATGGGTGCCTCCATCCGGGCAGGCTCAACTTCAATTCCCTTGCCCCGAGCATTGGATGACTCGGCAGCAGGAGAAACAATCGGATCAGCAGCAGGAACAACAACTTGATCGGCAACAGGAATAGGTGTACTGGTAGGAATTATCAGAAGCGGTCTTCGGGAAGCAGGCGGTGCAATGTCAGGCGAGAAGAGCCTGCCACTGCAGGTAACTTTGGCTGGGCCAGTGATGTCACAGATGCTGGCGCCAGCGTTGAGCTCTTGTTTAATCCCGTTTATATATACATCTACCCCATAGTGCCAAGGGACAGCTTTATCAGAGACATAGGGCAGGGGCCCTGGAACAGTGATAATAACGGGTGCAACGGTCATAATTTGAGTGGGCTTCTTCGGGAGAACCGGGATTGGGTTATTGAAAATAGTCACTACAGAAACTTCTTCCATTGGAACCAAACGAACAACAGACTTCTTGAATAGAATCTCCTTGCTATCCATTAAGCTTTGGATGCCTAATTTTAGCAAGGGACAACCAGATGGGGACACAACACAGAATAGGCAACCCTCACTACAACCCGGAAATAAACCGGCCTGCAGTAGGTTCTTCTTGACGATCTTTAGAGGAGTGGCTAGATCATCCACAAGAACAGCATAAACGTCTTCATCAACAGCATTTACCCCGTGCTGAGGCATAGGGGCAGTAACTACATTCGGCTTTGCAGGCGCTTCGAATTGTATCTCCTTTGCATCGATAAGGTCTTGCACCTTATTCTTTAACGCCCAACAGTCATTAGTAGAGTGCCCCGGGCTTTCTGAATGGTAAGAACAACGAGCATTCGGGTTGTACTTGGGAGATGTTGTATTTGGGAACTTTGGAGCCTCCCTGACAGTCACCAAATTGGTTGCGAGCAACTGTGGCAAGATCTGTGATAGGGTCATGTTTAACCGGGTAAACTCCCTCCGGGGTCTTTCAGCCCTTTGGGAATTGTTTGGCCGAGGAGCGGCAGCGGGCTTAGCAATCACCACCGCACTGACAGATTGGCGGTGTTCAGGTCTCTCTGATTTCCTAGAACCATACACGGCACTAGACTCCTTTTTGAATGGTTTCTTTTCCGAACTAGATGAGGCACCCTTTGCAATCTTCCCAGACTTCAGCCCAGCTTCAATCCTTTCTCCAGTCAAGATCAAATCGGTGAACCCAGCAGAAGAATTCCCAATGAGATGGTTGAAGAATGGCCCAGATAGGGTCCCCAAGAACATGTCTACCAACTCCCGATCAGTCAATGGTGGCTGCACCCTGCCAGCCAGGTCTCTCCACTTCTGAGCGTACTCCTTAAAACCTTCGCTTGCACCTAACGCCATACCCTGGAGTTGGGTACGTGTGGGGGCAAGGTCGGCATTGTATTGATACTGCTTGTAGAAAGCAGTAGCCAACTCCTCCCAGTTACGAACTTTGGTCCCATCCAGCTGATAGAACCATTCGAGATGAGTCCCTGAAAGACTCTCCTGGAAGAAGTGGATCCATAAATTCTTATCCGCAGAGTACGGCTGAATTTTCTGAACATAGGACCTTAAATGCAGCTTGGGACAAGACGCCCCGTCATATTTGGAGAAGGATGGTGCTTTGAATTTATGCGGGATAATCACACCAGTCGACAAACCCAGATCTCCGAAATCCAGCCCAGGTGCCTGTTGCACCTCCATAGCCTTCAACCTGTCCTCCAGTTGCTTGTATCTGTTATCTGCAGGAGGGTACTGCTCTTCATCAAAATCTGTCTCGTTGTCGGAGACGACCGGACTAGGAACCTTCACTTCTTCCTGAGAAGGACTCTTGCCAACAGAAGAACCAGCCTCTTCATGCTGCAGAGTATTGCCGAACCTTCGGCCCGAGTTGAACAGAACAGTTCTTCTCTTCTTCTTCTTCTCCTTCTTCAGGAGCATAGCCTTTAGTTCTTCTTGGCCTTTAGCCAGACCCTTGATTAGTTCCTGGAATTGCGCATTCTGCGCCTGAAGAGCCTTGATTGATGTCTCAGTTGATGCAGATTCGGGATTCATGATGCTGAAATAAACAGCGAAGAACTGTAAGCAACCTGAAAAGTGGAAAAACCTGCTATGCACATGATGTATGAAATGCGTATGGATTATGTTTTCAAAGACAATCGGGAATCAACTTCGTAAACAAAAAGAGAACACACTTCATTAGATTCAACTTTGTAACTGAAATTATTCAACAAGTTGCCCTTAGGCGTTACATGAAAGGAAATACTGGAAAGGAAATAAAACTGTAAAGGCACATCTGGAGCTCCTTATTGATCCCATGGTCTCCTCTTCTCAGTACGGATGTATGCATTCAGAGCTCTCTCATTCTCCAACTGCTTTGTCAGCTTCTGGATCTTTGATTCCTGCTCGTTGAATTTTTCCCGGTAAGAATCCCGTTCTTCTTGCAGTTGCGACCAAGATCTCTTCAATGTCTCATAATCAGTAGGTATCTGAGGAGGAAGAACAGTTGGAGGAACACCATCTTTGTCAGGACACTCGAGAATGACGGGTCTGACAGCTTCATACGGCATACCTAACTTCTGAGCACGGATGCGAACCCATTTGTAGTAGGCTTCCATAGGTAAAGAAGTCTTTGGCCCTAGCTCTTCTGGGTCAGCTTTTATGAACCTTGTCCCAAGCCTTGATGAACCTACGACGCAGCTCGTCACTATCCACCTGAAATTCAAAACTGGTGTGAGGCACCAACATCTCATGGGGGCCTGCCCTTCTTGCTCTTCCAAACTGACGGAGTGCTAGACATGGATTGTAAGAGATCCCTCCTTGAGTACCAATCAGAGGGACATTAGGATACTCCCCGCATCGATCAATAATAGCTATCTCATCCAAACCCCTGTAAGTCCAAATGATGTCTTTATCGGTGAGAGACATTAACCTATGAGCCCAACCTCTTCCTTCTTGGTTCTTCAGTACGAACTTAGGGAGGTGCGAAATAAACCACCTCACCAGCAAAGGGATACAACACCATAGGGTTCCTCTTCTTCGGGTAGTACGGGCATGAAGTTGTTGCAAGATGTCACCCAAGAGAGTGGGCATAGGGTTCTGAGACATAAAGATCCTAATGGAAGTGACATTGATGAAGTTGTCAGGATTAGGAAACAGGACTAACCCATAGATTAGGAGAGCCAAGATGTCTTCATATGCCCTAAAGTCCAGGTCATTCCAGAAATTATTAGCCTTACTAATCAGAAACTTGGCCAAGAAACCCTTAACTCCGCTTCTAGTTACCCAGTTGTCTGTTACCTCTTGATGGGTCAAAGGAAGAGCTGCAGCCACATCCTCAAGCCTGAGGGTCTTTTCCCAACCAGTAAAGGGAGTCTGATCCAAGATAGGGATACCAAGCAGATTAGAGAACTCTTCCAGGGTAGGGACCAGCTGGAAGTCTTGAAAGGTGAAGCACTGGTACTGAGGGTCATAGAACTGGGTCAGAACACTCATCAACTGTTGATCCCGCTCTGCAGTGACTAAACTGAGAAGAGAACCATGCCTCTGAATGAAGGAAGTGGTGTTTGGAATTCTGCTAACCAACTCATCAAGCAACTCAGGTGAATGAACAAAGTTGAACCGGATAGTATTCCTTCGCACAGGCATCATAATGTCCTACAAAACAGAGCAAAGATGAAACCCTCTTGTCTTTGAAATGGTCAGTTCTTATGCAGGATGCATGCAATGCTCATGATGCTATGATGTTATGATAAAGCACACCACATACAGATACAAAGGCAAACATAGTAAGGCACACAAGTCACACAAGGCAAGCCCCTAAAGTTTAGGCCAGCATGAGGTCTAGGTACTACCCTCTTTCAGTTTGTTGGTTCATACCTGTCCTAATCAAAAGTAACCGGGTTCTTAGAGGATCCCAATATCATTGACTACCCTCAATCGGTCATAACTCCAGCATCGCAATCTTTTCTTGCGGCCAGAACCATCACGAGAGTTTAGCCTCAATGGGCGTAGCATACTGCTACAATTCTAAAGGCCAAGTTGTGTCAATTAAGGTTCTAAGGTTGTTGGTGCTTAATGACTCCTTAGAAGACCCATATTCTCCTCGTTGCGACACAAGGGATATCGGTACAGACTAAGGTGCCACACCAACGTAGCCACTGCTTCACCTGTGTCGGTCTACGCCGGACAGGTCCCTCACAGCTTATGCTACCTAAACAGGGTATCCCCAGATCCGGGTTAGGATCTATGTATCTCCGATGCAACCCACAATAGTAAAGCAAGCAAATCAATACAAGTGAAAACACAGTTATGACCTAGCCCTAAGGTACACCTCACTTTAATTTTAAGTCCCCAGCAGAGTCGCCAGTTCTGTGATCGGTGGATCTGGAACTGACTGTTTAACGCTGGTTCGCGAAATGTCGCGGAAGCAAGAGTCGCCACCGTCTTTTATTTTCTCCAAATGGAAAGGACAAAAGCACAGAAAAATTCCTTAAAGAGATTGCTCTCGGTTCGGGAGGTAGGTTATAGAAAGGGAAGGTGTTAGCACCCTTTCTATCCATGGTTATCCATGGGCTCTTAGATACTTGCTCAATGTGTTTTCAAAATTGTTTGTTTGCTTTTCAATGTGGGTTTAAAAAGTTTCTTTGAAAAAATTTCAGTTCGACTCGTACGTCAGAGTGTTTGAAAAATTTGCTTTGAAAGCTTTTGAAAAGTGTCGGTGTGAAAAGTATTTTTTGAATTTGTTTTAAAGAGATCAAGTATCCTTGAGAACCTACCTACCCTAAGGAATTCGTCTGTGTAAATGTCCTTTAAGGTAGTGCCATCCCACCATTGAGAGGTAGGTAGCACCACCGTTGGAGGTGTTCGGGTCAATTCGATGTTCGGGACGTGGTGATCACCAGAGCAATGGGAAGACACCTTAGAAGCTACCCTCATGCCAGGTTCCCGGACCATGAGGACTTACTAAGACGTCCTCTACTCGACGATCACCTTTCGAAAGGCAACAGTGAGGCGTACCCTAGGGGTGGTGTGTGCGAATTGTGTGTCGTTTTCATTGATATTTGTCTTGTCATGTCATTGCGATCTACGCTTGATTTTATTTAAGGCCGTACATTCTTTCATGCTTAGGATTTAACAGTTAAAATATTTGCGAGGAAATAAATCTACAACTATTACAAATGGCGCGGGTCCACATCGCCAAAATTAAACCAGACCCGATTTGACGGAAAATAAAGCAAAGTAAAAGTGCAAAAAGTTAAATTGTTACAACGCTTTGGGACATGTACATAATTATTTAAACGATATAAAATAAATGCGCGAAATTAACAATTAAGAATACGGGCGTTGGACCCTTTTGCAAAAATTAAATAAATAATGAATTAATTAATTAGAATTAATGTGGAATTAAAAATTAAAGTCAAATGTTTTTGGTATTTTGTATTTTTTAGGATTTAAGGAGAAAAAAGAATTAATTAAAATTAAAATGAAATGTTAAACCTAATTCTAATTATTTTTAAGTTATTAAGAAAAATATTGAATTTTTAACCTAATTTAAACCTAAATTATTTATATACAATTTAATTATGAAAATAAATAAATAATAATATTATGATAAAAGGAAAAATTAAAAAGAATTAAACTTGCAAAAATCCTAATTAAAACTAAATAATTACATGTTAATTTATTTACAAGAAAATAATTACAATAAAAATATTTATTATTTTTTGGTCTTTTCTGATTTTTTTAATGAAGTTTTTTTTATATTTTGTGAAAAAAGAAAATTAATTAGTTTAAAACAATAAAACAAATAAAATAATAAATTAAAAAAAAGATATGAGAAAAATAAAAACTAGCAAACCAGGGTGGGGGTGTAGTCCCAAATTGTGAGGTATGGACTTGAGAAGCCTGGCCCATTATTCTGAAGCCTCCTTTGACTTTTCGTTAGCATGCTGTGCGTTGACTGGGATTCATCATGATCTCCAATCCATGGCCTTTAGATTGATGGGGCTAGACGCGTGTATGGCTCTGAGCTAGGGGTGTATCATGGTCTTCAATCCAAGCGCTATACATGAACATTAATTGAAAAGAAATAAATGGAAAGGAAGAAGACCTGGGATCGAACCCAGGTCATTCACGTTGCAAACCACCACGTGCACCACTGAACCACTGCATATGCTTTTGTTATATAATAGTTAGTAAATATTATAAAAGAAAAGAATACGTTAATGAATTAAAACGCGCGAAATTTTAAAAGATCCAACCAATGCTTGCCAGCACATCATCGTCCTCGCCCAGTTTTGTTTTCCTGAAACACAAATGTTATAAGCAACGGTTTCTACGCGTGGCTTTAGACCGGCTTCAAGAAAATAGCGACTAGCGCTATGGTATCAATAAATTGATCGCGAGGGTCAAGATCTCCTTGTTTTGATGTACTGATTTGAATGACATGGGTCTGGAATCCTAATTTTACTTGGTTTGGGAAACCCCAATTTAAAACCTGCAAACCCTAGAATCTCAAACATGGTGGAATCTTGTATAATGTGCAATAATTCAATCAAAGGCATTGGTTAGCTTCGAAACATCACACTGAACAAGAATCCATAAATAAAAATGCAAAAGGATGCGTGAATTATGCTATACGATTTCAAAAATTTCGTGACACAGTTTGAACATAATCTACCAATTCTTGGAGCTTTGTTTGTTGTTTGTGATTGGCACACGTTCAGAGAACCACAATGAAGCTATTGAGACAAGAATGGTGCTTTGAATCGACCTCTAGAGCGCTTTTCAGTTTTTAGCTTTTATGGAGAATTTTCAAGTTTGATATGCCTCTTCCTGCGCAGCTTAGAGTCCAATGCCATTAGGTTTGTGTTCTAGGTTATGTACTGAGGCAATTAGGTCAAAAACATGGATCAAATCTCTTGGAACTTATTGCTTTGAATATTTGATTTCCTTAAGGATCTTCCATATCTTTTCCATGTGCATTTTTGTTCAATCATGCCAATCAGCTCCAAATCTTTCCCCATTTGTATTTACACGAAATATTGAGTATCAAACATGCATAAAAAGATTGGTTAAGGCAATTTAGATATTTTTCATGTATTTACATAATTTAAATGAATTAATATTAATATAAATTCAAATAAATAAATAAAAAATGAGAAAATACTTCCCTTTGGGCCAAGTGGTCGTGCATAGGCTTGGAAGGATGAATCATGGAAGAAAAATGGGCCCATTAGCAATTTTAGGTCATTTGAACCATTGTTGACTTTTCAAAATTCCCAAAAATTTCCCAACTTCCACAAGGCATAACTTGCTCAATTTTTAAGCTTTTCACATGTTCTTGGACATTTTGGAAAGGTCTTTGAGTCCTCTAACCAATGCCTTTGGTCCCATGTCATTTTGATTTACCAATCTCAAGTTATGGCCTTTTACTTAAAGTCCCTTTTTGTTGACTTTTGAAAATGACCTATAATGTTGAAATTGATAACTCTTTGTGAGAGCATTTCTTGGACTTGGAATATGAAGATGAGTTGTAGGAAATGTCTTTCTCTTCAAAATGAGCTTTGGATGGAATTTTTCTGATAATCCATGTGAACGTTATGCCCTGGTCAATTTTAGTTGACTTTTTCAACTGTCCAAATATAGTAACTTTTGCATCTTTGATGATTTCTGAGCCAAATTTTGAGAATCATGATCAAGCATTGATCAAATTATGTTTGTGGCTTCAAAATGATATGTTGACCAAAAATTTGAACTTTTGACTGTCAAATGACCATTTTGCCCCTATAGTTGACTGTAGTGCAATCTAGGGTTTTGACTGTGCAATTTTGAGCTGAATGCCTTGAAACTTGATATGAGGATACTTGACCATCTTTGTAAGCATATGAGACTTGATTGGCCCTTTGAAAACTTCATTTTCTTGATCAGAACCCAAACCCTAGTTTTGACTGTATAGGAGACTGTTGCACTGCACAACCCTTGGGGAATTTTGTGACTTGACTTGGCAATTTCTTGAAGAATGTGGGAGGGCAAATTTTGGGGTGCAACAATTAGTTTAATTATTTAGGGCAATTTAATCCTTTTTTTCATGATTTAAATCAATTAGAAATTAGGTTTTAATTTGTACATAACTTAATATTTTCTCAAAAAAACTAACCTAAATCTTTTTCAATTAGATTTTTTAGGTCTCCTAATTTATTCTCGCATTTAATTCGCCGCGCGCTTTTATTTCCTTTTTATATTATTGTAACTTCTCCAAGTTTGTAATAGTAATTAGGGTTTCAATTCCGCATCTTTATTTTCAGTTCAAAATAATTATGTATCTTCAAAAGCCCTGTAATAACTAGGACTTTAACTTTCTCGCTTTTAATTTCCGCAAGCTATAAACTGCTTAGATGAATGTTAATAGGATTGTATGGAAAGACAAACTGAAATTAAAACGGTAGAAAACCCTAAATGTGCAAAGATAAATTAACTGAAAATTACACTCGCACATGCTCACTCCTAGGGTTTACTCCACTCTGGTTGCCTTCGGTAAACGGTCATGAAGTATAGGGTTTGTTAGTGGTTGTCCTCTAGCCTCGAAAGATCTAAAATGACCCATTCGGATGTTGCCTCGGAAAAAGATCTTTAAGGATTTAGGATGATTACTAACATTTCCTAACATTGCTTTTGTGATCGGATTTTTCCCTTCGAATGTCCCTAAAAAACTCCAACGACGATGCTACCTATTTCTCAATAATGGGATAGCATTGTCTAAAAGGAAAACGAACAGACCTTTTTCGAGTAGGTAGATTAGTTCCTAGGTACTTGCTCAAACAAACAAAAAAATTTCACCCAAACACTTTTCAAACAAAGTTTTCAAAAAACAACTTCGTAACACTCTTGAGGACAGAAACAAGGGTTAAAACCAACTAATACAAAACTTTTCAAAACAAGCACACACAAGCAGTTTTCAAAATGAGCAAGTACCTAAGAGCCTGTGGAAAACCACAGATAGAAAGGGTGCTAACACCTTCCCTTTCTATAATCTACCCCCGTACTCAGAAAGATCTCGAAAAAGGTTTTTTCTGTTCTTTTTCCTTTTCCTGATTGGATAAAATAAAAGTCGGTGGTGACTCTTGCTTACCGCGACATTTTGTGAACAAAAAACGCAAACCAGTATTAACAGTCGGTTCTGCCATCGTATCACATAATGCAAGGTGATCCTAGGGGTAAACGAACTCCCATCTACGAAGGGCCATTTGTTTCCAAGAAAGTATTTTGGGCGGTGCTATGATACTAACCACCATGGACGGTAAAGATTTCCTACACCCTGTAAACGCGAACATAATTAAAAGATACTACGCATGAAAACGCCCCGCTAGGTCGATTGTCTTAGGAAAAAATAAGGTCATCCCAGCGAACCAAAGGGGTTCGGGCAAAAATTAGAGTTATATATAAAAGATCGTACACCCGGTAAGTCGAAAACCTGAAAAGGAGGATTGGGCAAGAAAGGGTATCCCGATGGACTTAAAACCCGAAAGGGCGGTCCAGGCAAAAGTTAGGGATTGAAGCGTACGACTATGTCCCGTTGAATCACTTACGACAAGCTTTATTACCAAAGTCAAAAGTTTAAATGGTACAGTTCAATCAACTTCTTTCAACAGCAAATGATGAGATGTTCAAAGATATAGGGGCAATAGCGGAGTTGGAACCCAACGAGATCTATTCCACATAGCTATATGTGTTGTTTTAACTGTGTACTCTTTTCATTTCACGACAATTTCCTCTTACTAGGATTTATGTCTCTTTGTACAAGATCGCATGTTTATAGGCAAGTTACCAATACAAATACACCTTAAAATTCAAACTTTTTTGTTTTTAATTTTCATGTTTTGTTTGCGAAAACGTCCAATGACTAAAATTGAATGAACATATGCATATGAACACGATTAACTGTTAACAAATATATGCGTAAGAACAAGAATAAGCATTTACTCAAGACTCTATGAGTTGGGATGACATTCAAGTTATCCACAAATCCCCACAAATCCACTTCCATGAGATTATCCCCACAGAGTAGTCTTCACAAAATTCACCTCCAATAAAGATACATTCCCCGCAATTTCCCCAGCAGATCGCCCAGTGGATAAAAGAATATGATCTCTTCCCAGTAATATCACCAACCTATGGAATTCCAATCAGTACAGTTCATGGAATTTTTCTTCCGCAACTGAGTTTATTCTTCCAAAACTACAAAACCCCCTACAAATGTATTCTCTCCAACAGAGCTTGTTCCTCAGCAGAGTACTTCTTCGCCAACAAGGTTTATTTCCCCAAATGATTACAATATCCCCAACTTAAGTCTATTCCTTAGATGGCTACGAATCACCGGAAAAATTCCTCTCCCCAGTAAAGTCACCATTATCCCCAGAGAATTGCTATGAAAATTGGAATTGGACCAGATATCAGTCAACTTTATCCTCCCTAGACGAGTCGGAAGGTTATCCATCTCTTTTATCCCCAGTCAGAGTATATAAGAATTAAACTCCCCAGACAAGTCGGAGGGTTATCCATCTCTTTTATCCCCAGTCGAGGTATATAAGAATTAAACTCCCCAGACGAGTCAGAAGATTATCTATCTCTTTTATCCTCAGTCAGGGTGTATAAGAATTAAAATCTCCAGTAGAGCGATGACCAACTAATGTTCCTGAACTATTCTCCCTAAACAAAATTCAACATTCCATAGTGGAGTTTCCTAAAACAGCTAGCAGGAATCCCCAGCGGAAGCATTCTAGACAAGGTTGAAGATTACACATGTTCTTCATCCTCAACACCAGCCAGGGATTCATTTTCCCTAGCAAGATGTCATACGAAACCGTTGATACACTTCCAATAACATTTCACGTTCATACATTATTTACCATTATCATAACATATGCACACGAAATGCATATAACACAATCTCATTTATTTTGAGAACATCATTACACAATGCATTTCATACATCATGACATTGCATACAGTTAAATCTTTATATTTTTAGGTAAAGTTCACAAACAGAAAAATATCATCAACAATTCTCAATTGGGTCCAAGATTAATTCCTGAAACAAGACGGGGCAACTATCTACGTGACCAGGGCAGAGATTAATTCCCGAAACAAGATGGGGAAACTATCTCTACGGCCAACAAAAAATAGGTTCCAACCTAATTTCCGAAACAAGATGGGGGAAACTATATATACAACCGAGCAAAGATAAACTCCTGAAATAGGACAAGGAAACTATCTTTCTTTCTTTACGGCTAGATGAAGATCAATTTCTGAAACAGGACGAAGCAAATATCTTTATCACAAAGTGGTATGACCTCCCGAAACAGGATGGGTTTACCAAAAAAAATAGATTGTAGATCAATTCCTGAAATAGGACGGGACAACTATCTACATGACAAACACTTCCTTCACAGATATCTTCTGGCTCTGATTAAATCAAGCGTAGATTTATTCTGATACTTCTTCTAGTAGACATTTTATGGCTCAGATTAAATCGACCATAGATTTATTCTGATACTTCTTCCAAAATACTTTTTCTGGCTCAGATGAAATCGACCATAGATTTATTCTAATACTTCTCCCAGTTAAAGATGGACGCAAACATCTCCTGGCTCAGAATAAATTGGCCATAGATTTATTCTGATACTTCTTCCAGTAGACATATCCTGGCACAGATTAAATCGAGCGTAGATTTATTTTGATACTTCTTCCAGTAGACATTTTCTGGCTCATATTAAATCAACCATAAATTTATTCTGACACTTCTTGCAGTTAAAGACATGCATATACCTCTTATGGCTCAGATTAAATCGAGTGTATATTTATTATGATACTTCTTCTAGTTGAAGTCAATAGGTTACTTTGGATGGAATCTATAAGCCCATCTCTGACGAGTCTCCATCACCTCTCCAAATTGCATCTTTAAATCCCATTCCTAGTATAATCAACCAACAGTGATACTTCGTGCACAAGTGAGTGCAAATTTCTGGGCACTTATGTGTTCAATCATCTTCCACCTTCAAGTCACGAATGGCGGATATGTCAATCTAACTCTTCAGGTTTAAGAAGATTGAACAGGGGCAGCTATTTTACCCCAGAATTTGCACTCCCATTTTCTTCAAGGCATTCTTATGAGGTCTCCATTTGCTTAAGGATTCTCAAGAGTTGATCAGACAAACTCACATCCTAAGCAAGGGTTTTCAACTAGGGTTTGGTGTTTCTTAAAGAAGATTAGTCTGCAAGGGTATCAAATTACTTTCATGGTTCATCCCATGGCTTTAATAATGCTCATACCAATTTGTATGCCTTGTATCACAAGTTTGCTCAGTCAATGGCTCAGATGACTGAAAATCAACTGTATTGGGTAAAAATTCAATTGTGGTCAACATATAGTCAAACTTCAAGATTTTTTGTCAACATTACAATTTTGAGTTGATATTCATCATTTGATCAAGGGTTTAACATGATTCCTCCAGGAAAGCCCTCGAATCATCAAAGGTCAGAAAATTGTCAAATTAGGGTTTTAAATGAAGATGACTGATCATTGACTTTTAACCTAGTGCATGACTTAATGGCTTGAAGTATGATCTCAAGGACTCAAATACAACATCTTGACCTAATTATATGTCTCAAGACATTTCTAAAGATGCACGTGATTGATAGTTAAAATTGAATTAATTGATAAAAGTCAACAGTTACAAAAGTCTAACTTTGACTTTTTGATCAACATTGGAATTTAAAAATAAAAAATCATCAAGATATTCAAAGCTATCAAACTTGATCATCAAAAATCAAGAAAGTCAACAAAAGTCAAAAGTCAAGATTTTCAAACACTTAGAAAAAAATTCAAGTGTTTTGTACCTAAAAACCCTAACTTCACATGAAAGTTGTAGGGATTGATGAATTCTACAACTTTGATAATGCGGGGTGATCCCCAAAATGTGCTTAATTTAAGAGATATGAGCCCATGAAGTTTTGATTATTTTTACCCAACACTTGGAAAAAATTCTAAGTGTTTTGTTCATAACGAAGTCACTACTTTATGGCTATTTTTCACTAAGATCCAAATTGATTTAGAAAAAACTCACAACATGAAATTTGTAGATCTTGATTCAAGCTTTCCAAAATATCAAAGAACACATTTTTATCATACTTGAGCTAGGAGATTCGAAGATATGAAGTTGGCCATCCATACTTGAATTCCAAGTCATTTTGTGAAGAACTAAGGAGCAAATCTCATAACCTTATCATTCAATCTCACTTTTCAGGCCATGTTGCTTCTAAATATCCATATAATCAGATATTTACACAATAGTTATGGTGCATTACACAAAGATTTTAAGCTTTATCCACTTGATCATACCATTTTTGGATGAAATTGCAAAAAACTCCATATCCATTTGCATAAAGATCACTTTAATCACAAAGTCCACTCTTTAAGCCTCTAACTTATTTCTTCTGATTACACTCAACATGAATGCTTGGAAGCAACATCTCTAAGCCTACCAACCACCCTATTGATGCGTTGGAACAACAATTTTCACACAAACTTGGTTGTTTCACCTCAACCAAACCAAAACTCTACCACTTGCAAACCCGACCATCTCATTATCTTTAACCTTTGCCTATAAATATAGAACTCATTTGCAAGCCATAGTACGTATTAACAACTCCAAAACACCTATCAAACTCTCCCAAATCCGAATTGTCCTCAAAACTCCATTTTGAGCTTTGAAGTCTAAATATTCGAATATCTCAAACCTTGCAACTTTTGTCCAAACAAATCATCCAAACACTTCATATACATCATGTATAAGGGATCCAAACACTTGTTTTGCCACTGTAACTCCATTATCAACATCCACCATTTTCAAAACCTAACTTTGCAACTTGACTTGTGTAGATTGATCCAGACCCTTTCAAGGCAAAGTAAGAGTTGCAACATACTCACCAAGGTCCAAGGAAGCTAAAGCAAGCATCACATTACTTCTGGAAGTCGTGTAGAGGACATTGAATTTTTGCATCAAGAGGTAAGTTTTCCAAACTTTGAAATCTCTATACAAGCATAATTTGCATTTATTTTCTAAAGGAAAATGTAGATATCATGTCTATGAAGATAAACATATCTTTAGTTTTCATTTTAATTGACTGTGGGATGAGAATTTTGAAACTGAATTTTCTAAACACTTAGGTTTTCGTTTGGTACCAATAGAAAATTCGTGAAAATCTTTGAGTTATAGCTTCAGAAAATAATACAATTAGATTCCTTGAGAAATTCTAAGCAAGTTAGGTTTTTATATTTTAAAATATGGTTGAGAAATGAGGAAGTTAGAATTTTTGAAAAATGGAAATTATATGTTGTTACTATTACTCCTAGCACTCAAAGGAGGAAGAAGAAGGAAAGGGAATTTCCAAATTTTCAAAACTGAGTTCGTATTATATTTAATGATTGTTGTTTTACAACCAGATGTATTAGCCACCCCAGTGGCAAGCAACGCACATTTCATGTCACTTTCACCTTAAGGGCCCGGGTTCGAACCAAAGTGAAACCCCCTTTTGCATTTTTTCATATTTTTTTTCTGTTTTGTGACTTCCTGAAGTGTTTTTCACATATATTTATACTAAGGAACTCCCTTAACAAATACACACGCGTGGCCTGGTGGTAAGATTTTGAAACTGTGACCCTAAGGTCCTGAGTTCAAGCCTTGGTGGAAGCAAACTTAATTTTTTTATCACTTGTTTTTCTTTGGTTTTATATCAAACTTCAAACATTTTTTTGACCAATCAAAATTTCTCATTTTAAGATGATTTTTTGCACACTCCTTATTTACCTAATCTACTTTATGAATATAAAAAATATCACAAAAAAAATTTATTTCATTATTTTTTAATTAGATCAAGATATTACTTTTTAGAGTTTTTTTTTAAAGAGATTTTTTATGATCTTTTGATCAAATTTTCAACATTAATCACCAAGCTTGATTTTACTATGATAAGTCTTGATTCTCATGAGATATCTTGACACTTGAGTAAGCATTTCATGATAGCTTGAGAGTTCTTAGGATTTTTCTCAACCAAATTAACATTGAAGCATGAAATATGTACAAAAATCAAAAGCTATGCTCCATGACTTTCATCTTGATTGTGATGTATATTATAATACGGTGGGAGAACTGACTTGGTGTTTTGTGTTTGATTGTAAATGTTGCAGATAGCAAGAGTCGCCACCGACTTTTCTTTTATCCAATAAAGGAAAGGGTGACAAGAACATGAAAGACCTTTTAAGAATTTTTCTTGAGTTCGGGGGGTAAGTTATGAAAAGGGAAGGTGTTAACACCCTTTTCATCTGTAGTTATCTACGGGATCTTAATTGCTAGCTCACTTTGAAATGCTTTGTGTTTGCGTAAGTTTTTGAAAATATTTTGAAAATGCCTTCATGCGGCAAACTTTTTAATGATTCACGTATCATTGAGAATTGTGATACGGTGGCAGAACCGACTGCTAATACTGGTTTTATGTTTGTATTTGCAAACGTTGCGGTAAGAAAGAGTCGCCGCCGACTTTTCTTTTATCCAAATTAAGGAAAGGGTGAAATGAACAGAAAAAGACATTTTCGAGAATTTTCTGAGTAAGGGGGGTAGATTATGGAAAAGGAAGGTGTTAGCACCCTTTCCATCCGTAGTTATCTACGTGATCTTAGATGCTTAGCTTATTTTTAAAGTACCTTGTGCTTTGTGTGTTTTGAAAAATATTTTGAAATGTCTTAGTGTGGCGATTCGCTTTGTGATAACTCTTGTATCAGTCGTCAAGAGTGTTGACAAAGCAAATGTCTTTGAAAGTTGTTTTTGAAATGTGTAAGTGTGAAAAGTTTATTTTATTTGAGCAAGCATCTAACAACTATCTACTTGTACTCGAAAAGGTTTATTCTTTTTCTCCTATCCTTTAGATAATGCTATCCTACTATTAGTGAGTTGGTAGCCCTATCATTGGATGTTTGAGGGACATTTGAAGGGACGTTACGCTCACGAAGGCAACTAGGCAAGGAATTTTAGTAACTGTCCTAAAGTTCTAAGATCACTTTTAACCGAGGCAACATCGAGAGGGTCATCGAGGGACTCGTGATCTTTCAAACTAGAGGACAACCACAAAAACTTCTCAAGTTTCGAGAATTGTGACCATTTTCCAAAGGCAACCGAAATGGGGTGCCCTAGAGGTGTACATGTGCATGGTGTGTTATGTTCAGTTATTTGTCTTGCGCATTTACATTTGCTAGCATTTGATTTCAGTTTTTTCATATAGGCCTAATTACTGACAGTTAATATTTAGCAGAAATTTAAAGTGCAGAAATGTAAAGTGCATGAATGTAAATCCTACGCTATTACATGGCTTTGTGAGAGGTACATTATAGAAATGAGAAAAGTAAAGTCCTAATTACTATTACAAACTACGAAGCAATTACAATAAAATGAAGAATAAAAAGCGAAAGTAAATAAATGCGTAAACGAATTAAAAGGGACGTCTAAATCCTAAGGAAAAGAAATCTTTTTATTTGCTTTGGTTTTAAAAGAAAATAAAACTTAAGTCTATTTAATTTTAATTTAAAGAAAAGGTTAAAATATTTAATTTATTTATTTACAAAATTAACTTAATAAAAAAAACTAACCTAATGTTTTTTATGACGTTTTTGATTTAATGTTTATTTAAAACTAAAAGAAACAAAATAAGGAAAAAGAATAAATAAAAGGAAAAAGTGGTAAATAAAGTATAAAAAAAGGTGTAGTTTGTGGAATGCATGTCTGAATCGAAGGAGAGGCTTAAGTTGCCTTTCGATCCAGTGAAGAAAGTTGTCGAAGGTGCATCATGGACTGCACGTTTGGGGGCACTAGATCTGGATTGGCCAGCATTCAACAGTAGGAGGGTGATGGTGTATGACGCACTCCTTCGATCGGGGAACCCTGGATCTGCAAGAAATTCGTTAGAAGACAAACCAAAATTTCAGATTTGGGCCGAATTTGGTCTTGGGTTCGACAGATTGTGGTTGTGTCATTCTAATTCGACTCTCCTGTGTCTGAATCGAAAGTCCCCTTGTCCTATAACACCATGATCTCCTCCATGCACTTAAGCTTGTATATAACACATTGAAATAATCACAAATATCAGCAATATGATGCATGTAACGATTAATATGGATTTAAAATAAATTGCATATTTAGCTAGTTTGAGATCGAACAAATTACCAAACAGAGGAAGCGTATGAATGATGCTCTTGCGTGTGTTGGACCTGCCTAGTGCTTGGAAACGTCTCCTGGAACCTTCAGGGGGTGAGTGGAGCGCTTGTTTTAGATTGAGGAGTTATGGAAAGGTTGCTTTGATTTTGACAAAACCTTGTGAAGATTTTGAGATTTTGGGGATCTTTGATGGGCAATCTGTGTGTGTGTGATGCAACACGTGTGATCTATCCTCTTTTTTGTCCCCCTTGCAATGTATCCTAGGCCTTGTATTTATAGGAGTGTGAGGGTGCATGAAAATGGCAAGGGACAACCATTTAACTAGGCTTTTAAAGCCATGAGACAAGAATCAGACATATTAAAAGATTTCCTTTTTGAAATATTCATGCCTCTTTTGAAATCTTGGATGAACCTGGACACCTTTGACTTTCGAATGCCTTCATACCATGCTCTTAGATTGGCCTTAAGTTGCCTCATTTGAATGGACTTCTTGTGTACCCTTCGAATGGGCCTTCTGAATGCTTCTTCGAATGGACCTTAAGTTGCCTCCTTTGAATGGACTTCTTGTATACCCTTCGAATGGGCCTTTTGAATGCTTCTTCAAATGGACCTTTTGTTACTTTCAAATAATCCACACGTATGCCTTGTGCTTTCTTCAAATGGGCCATCAATGTGTGTCCTTCGGATGGACCTTTCGAGCGCTCTTTTGAAGGAATCATATTGTGTGTCATAGTGTAGAAATTGTGTTTAGGGGTCTTGGCCTTATGAATTGAAGGCAAGCACAGAGGAAGCCTTTGCCTTATGCATTGAAGGCAAGTTAAGAAGAATCTTTGACTTAATGAATCCAAGGCAAGCACGAAGGGGCTTTTGGCCTAGTGAATCGAAGGTTGCATGAAGAGGCCTTTGGCCTAGTGAATCAAAGTGAACTTTTAGAGGTCGTTGGCCTTGTGCAACTTGAACCAAGGATTACTCGAAGGGGAACCAACACGCCATTGAAGTTGATGGGCCAATGTTTGATCTAAGGGTTTCAAACATCCAATCGAAGCTTGTTGACATGCCAATCAAAGTACCCTTTACTCTAATATGCCAATCGAAGGACATTGTTCGGATGCCAATTGAAAGACAAACTGCTCAAACGCCAATTGAAAACACCTTGTGTCAAAGCCAATCGAAGGCACCTTGTTTATCTTTAAAAAAAATTCTTTAATCAATTATTTATGACCACCCATAAAAGAAAACCTTGGAAAACATGAGAGGGAAAATTTTGGGGTACAACAGCTTCCCCTCTTCAATCTTCTTAAATCAGAAGATGTAGATTGGCTTGTCTGTCTTTCGTGATCTGAAGGTGGAAGATGATTGAACACTAGAGTGCTCAGAAATTTGCACTCTATTATGTGTCGGTTGATTGTATAGGGAATGGGCTTAAAGATGCCATTCAAAGTAGATGCTGACTTCATAAGAGGTCTCTTTATGGGGATTCCTGTTCCTGCTGTCTAAGGAGGAGTCCACTGGGGGATGTTAATTTCCGTTGTTCTCCCGCTTGAGGAAAACTCTGTGGGGAATAGAATCAAGGAACTTCAGTTGTCCAAGGCTCTACTGAGGAATTATCTCTCTACTGGAGAGATGAAAGTTCGCTGCTTTCTGGTTGAAATCCAGGCTTCACAGTAACTTGCTGGGAGGATAATGGAATTAACCGTTATCTGAAAATATATTAGAAAGATCTTGTGTAGGGTTGTTCCAGAATGAGTCTGTGTTAGCCTGCATCCGGAGACATATGAGAAGGAGCCTGTGTGAGATTGCTTCGTCTGGTCATATAAATAGTTTTCCTATCTGTTTTCAGGTGTTGATCTACAATTAATTGTTCGCAGATAGTTGTCCTGTCTGGTTTCAGGTATTAATCTAGAACTTGAAAATTGTCGGTCCTCAAGATAGTTGTCCTGGTTGGTTACAGGTATTAATCTCTGACCTGAGAAAGAAAGGTAGTTTTCCTAGCTTATTACAGGTGTTAATCTTTAATCTCTTCATGTAGATAGCTTTCCTGGCTTGTCACATGGATTAATCTGGAACTTGTTTTTGTTGGTTGTTGAGATAATTGTCCAGGATGGTTTCAGGTATTAATCTCTGACCTGAGAAAGAAAGATAGCTTTCCTGGCTTATTATAGGTATTAATCTTCAATCTCCTTATGTAGATAGTTTTCCTGGCTGGTTACAAGTGTTAATCCATAATTGGACGTCCATAGATAGTTCTCCTGGCTTGTTATAGGTATTAATCTAGAACTTGGAAATGTTGGGCGCATGGATAGTTTTCCCATATGGTTTCAAGCATTAATTGGTGGCCTGCTGTATTTATTGAAAGTGTTTGTCTTTCTACGAACTCAACTTGGAAAGTTAAAGTCAGTTTCATGCGATGTCATGATGTATGAATTGCATGATTCTCTCAAAATAAATGAGATTGTGATACACGCGTTTGTGCTGCATATACTATGATATTTGTAACATGATGTATGAATGCAATATATGAATGTGTCAGCTGTTCCATTGCAGTGCTGTTGAACCAAGGAAAATAAATCTCTAATTTTTGCTAGGGGTGAAGAATGTAGGTCTTCAAATATGTTGAAGTTAAAACGCTGGGAGATAAAATTCTGTTGTTAGTGAAATAAACTCTATTGGGGACGGTAAACTTCGTGAACTAAACTGTTACTAGAATTTGTACTGGAATAAGTATCAGAATGACATCCGTCTATGGATCATACCTAAATTGTTTCTAGAAGATGATCTGAATAAGTATCAAGATGACATCCGTCTCTGGATCGTACCCGAACTGTTGCTAGAAGATAGTCTGGAATAAGTATCAGGATGACATCCTTCTCTGGATCGTACCTGAACTGTTTCTAGAAGATGATCTGAATAAGTATCAGGATGACATACGTCTCTGGATCATACCTGAACTATTTCTAAAAGATGATTTGAATAAGTATCAGGATGACATCCGTCTCTAGATCGTACCTGAAATGTTGCTAGAAGATAGTCTGGCATAAGTATCAGGATGACATCCGTCTCTGGATCGTACCCGAACCATTTCTAGATGAGAATCCGGTATGAGTGTCAGGATGACATCCGTCTTTAGATCATACCAGAACCGTTTCTACATGAGAATCTGGAGTAAGTTTCAGGATGACATCCGTCTTTGGATCGTACCTGCACCGTTTCTAGAGGGGAATCTGGAATAAGTGTCAGGATGACATCCATCTATGGATCGTACCTGAATCGTTTCTACAAGATGTGTTGAAATAAGTTCCAGATTGACATCCGTCTCTAGATCGTATCTGCACCATTTCTAGAGGAGATTCCACTTTATTTAGAATGTTTCTGCTGGGGATTCCTATTTTTGAGAAGAAACCGATTGTGGAATCCTGAGAAGCTTGGTGACTTCACTGGGGAATTTTTCTTAGATGTCGGATTAGTAGTTTGAGATTCTTGCTCTGCCTGGGTATGAGAACACCTGACATCATTAGGCTGCATGCTAAGAAATATGGCAGTGACCTTGTAATAGAATGACCCTGTCTCGGTACCTATTGGAGAAAATATCTGCCGAGGATTTTGTAAATGGTTTGACTGTTATACCAACTCTTAGAGTCCTTGGTGAATGCACATCAGGGTGATAAACCTTCTACTGATAGACAAGTGACGAGATGATGGGACATAGTCATACACTTTAGTCCCTAACTTTTTCCTAGATTGTCCTTTCAGATTTTCAGTCCATCGGGATACCCTTTTTTTCCCAAGCCGCCTTTTCAAGTTTTCGACTTGCCGGGTGTATAATTTTTTTTCATATGTATATCCCTAATTTTTGCCCAAACCTTTTTGGTTCGCCGGGATGCCCTTATTTTTTCCTAGGCCAGTCAACCTAGCGAGTCTTTGTTCATGCGTAGTATTTTCTGACTATGTCCATGTTCACCGAGTATGGAGAATTGTCACTATCCATAGTAGTAAGTGTTGCACACTGTTGGAAGATGTTTGTTTGATCGTACATGATTCGTTGCTGGAATTCATGTTCAATACCCCAAGTGATCCAGATGGAGATCTGTCCCTGGCTATTTGGCACTTTTGAGAGATTCCCTGAATCTTGACTTGACTACCCCAGATCAGCTGGACACCATGTTATGACCCTTGATAATGAAAGGCATATCACTAGAATGTCTTTCCATCTGAGGTGATTCTATCCACTGAGAGGATTTCTATTCATCGAATATCCGTCGTGCGAATTTCTCTGTTGTTGAACAAATAGTCATATGCAAACAATGGTATTTTGAGAATACAAAGCTTATGTCTGTCTTAAAGTTTGAAAATTCATTTTTTAGTAAAACAAATCAATTTTGTAAGAGTGTGATATCAACTCAGGATTTATAGCAAACCCTACAGGAGTCAGGATACCTTTTGTAACAGTATGCTTTCGAACTAACCCATGCTCCAGCTAGGACTTTTAAGGGTTGTAACGTGGCCTGGTTCACGGTTTAAGAAACAAATAAAGGCTCAAAATTTGTTTGTATCCAACCCGTTCTTCGTGATGTTCTTTAGTCCAATGCTCAGTCAATTATGCATTTTGAATCCCGATCGGGTCTGGAATGTTGGCCCTGATATTCTGGTGATGGTTCAGAAATTGAACGTTTGTTTGAGAAGGCAGTCGTTTATGTAACCTTTTCTTTCTTTTTTTGTTGAGGATTTGTAGGACCTTTTTTTTTTATTTTGTTATCCCTACTTATGCCCGAACTGTTTCTTTTGTGTTTACAGTCAGTGGGATGCCCCAGTTTTTTTATTAAGTCTCCTTCATAGATTTGACTTAACGGGATTTTCTCTCGAGAGATTATGATCGTATGTCTTGACGATTATGTGGAACCATCACCATTTTTGGAGGGAACTTTCCACACTATTTGTTGTGCATGAAGGGGAAAGTTTGCGATTGAATGCACATCTGAATTAACTAAGAAAACTACCCTGCCCCAGGTTATGATTAAGGGTTTTAATTTGTGTGAAAAGAAAAACTCTTACTTCTTAGGCTCAAATGGGTTGACTAGGGATTATCTTCCTTATAACTCCAATGTTTAGGATTTGAAACAATGCATGTACATCGTTAGCGGGGTCTATTTAAAAGCACACTGTAGATATTATGGTATCGTTTTCGTCATCCTCCCTCTAAAGGCTTAAAGCTTTTAATCGAGAGTTGAATATCACAAAAAGGAAGTAAAAACAAAGTTTGAATATAATGAATACGAATGAAATAATTCAAGACCAACATGTGCAATGCATTAATGGGAAAACCATAGTTTGATATAACAGTAATTATTTGAACAAGCAAAGGAAATTGTAATTGAAAAATCACAAATGAAATAGACGCTCTCAATGATTTGGCCTAGGAGCAGTGATCACATGGTGAGTCTCTGGAGGGTCGAATTCAATCTCCTTGGCGTCAATCATATTTTGAATTTTGTTCTTTAGAGCCCAGCAACCATTCCTATCATGTCTAGGACTATAAGAATGGTATGCACACCTTTAATTGGGGTGGTAAATGGGAGCAGGAGTGTTGGGATTCTGTAGAGGAGCCTTTAACGTAATTAACCATGCCTTCAACATGTGTTTTAACGCTTGCGCTAGTGACATGTTAATCTTGGTAAATTGTCTTTTAGGTGTGACTTCCTTACGCTGATTCCCATGTTGATGATGTTGCACAGACGTAGGATTCGAGACCAGTACTGCCCCCACAGATGGGTTGTGGTTACCTCTAGCACGTCCCCCCTGTCCATATACATCATTAGCTTCCCTCTTGGAACCGAATGGCTTCTTCTTAGCATTATAAGATGAAGTCGTCGGAATATTCCCATTCTTGATACCGGCTTCTACTCTTTCACCTGTCAGTATCAGCTCTGTGAACCCAGTCGAAGAACTTATAATCAAGTGGTTGAAGAATGGACTGGACAAAGTTCCCAAGAACATATCTAACAGCTCTCTATCAGACAGAGGAGGCTAGACTCTCCCTGTAAGATCTCTCCATTTCTGTGCGTAATCCTTAAAGCCCTCACTAGAACCCATAGACATGCTTTGAAGTTGAGTACGGGTTGGAGCGAGGTCAACATTGTATTGGTACTTCCTGTAGAAATAAGTAACCAAGTCTTCCCAGGTATGAATGTCGATTCCTTCCAACTTATAGAACCACTCCAGTTGAGTTCCAGCCAAACTTTCTTGGAATAAATGGACCTATAACTTATGGTCAGCAGTGTGAGGCTGGATCTTTCTGAAATATGATCTCAAGTGAAGTTTAGGTCAAGAGACCCCGTCATATTTGGAAAATGTGGTAGCCTTGAATTTTGGTGGGATGACCACTCCAGAAACCAACCCTAACTCTTCAAAGTCCAAGCCAGGTATCTGCTCAATCTCCATAACATTGAGACGATCCTCCAGATGTTTGTATTTATCATCAGCAGGAGGATACTGTTCCTCAGAATAGTCAGCTTCATCTTCATCAGTCCCCGGGTTGTTATCTTCTTCATGATTATCTCCCTCATTTGATGGAGTTGAAAGAACTAGAGCTCTTTTGACTGGTCCTCTAAGTCTCTTTCCCATATTCAAGATGCTAGCCTGTTTCTTTGGCTTCTTGGTCTTCTCTTTGATGATCAGGGTTTTCAGATCCTCCTGTCCCTTAGCCAGAGCCAGGAACATTTGCTGAAACTGAGCATTTTGAGCTTGGAGATCCTTAACTGTTTGCTCGAGAGCCATTTCTTTTGCTGAAGTAAACATCGAAGGGATAAGAAGCCTGTCCAGAGAATACCTGTTATGCAACAACATGTATGATATGTAAATGTTTTAAAGGATCTCGCAGGCTAAACAAGAAAATATCAGAAGTTGAATTTCGCAGCTTTGATTGAAGAACTTCGTATCGTTGAAGGTCTTTCTACGAGAGTCAAGCTCACCATGTCGAGTGGGTCATCACCCCTAACTCAGGTTGTTATGTTATGGTCTTCTGAAGGCATTTTCTAGAGAAAATAAATCCCCTTGCCCCTTGTTAGACGTTTGGTTCATAATAACCTGCATCACAGACCCTTGAGATCCTTGAAATGGTTAAGGAAATACTATGGTATGATGCTATGATGTGAATGCTATGTGTCAATAAAAAAAGTAGGGTGATGAATACAAGTATGTCTTTCAGGAAATCCAAGTTATTGGATAATGACTACAAACAAGTCCTGCACGGAGTACAAACAAAGCCCTGTAATGAATTCAATTTGGTTAGATAGTGAAAGCAAGCAAGTCACACAAATAACCTTAGGTTCAGGCTTGCATGGAGTTCCATAGGTAAGTACCCTCTTGAAGTTTAGTTGGTTCAACATGTCCTATCAATAATAATCGGGTTCTAAGGGATCTCAATATCACTGATTTTTCCCACAAGTTTCGTTTCGATTGACAATTGACTTTCCACCAAACAAAACTCGGGAGTATAATCTCAATGAGTGTAGTATCGAGTATCAACCGACTTGGGACTACACCAAAGACAGCTATCTCACTAATTCCTAATGGCCAAGTTGTTCAATTAAAGGTTCTAAGGTCAGTTGATGCTTCATGACACCATGCAGCGGCCCCGTATTCTCCTTGACTACTCAGGGGCTACCGGTACCAACCAAAGTGTCACATCAACGTAGCTATCGCTTCAACCGTTTCGGTATACCACAGTCCCCACGATCTATTTCTATTTACCTAAAAGGTGCCCCGGATCCGGGTGTAGGATCTTTAACAAATAACCCCAACAAGCCCTCAAAAGTAAAGCAGACAAAGCATACAAGGTAAAGCAATTTAAAATAAACTAGACTCTAACGTAACCTCACTTTTTATAAATCCCCAACAGATTCGCCAGTTCTGTGATACGGTGGCAGAACCAATTGTTAATATTGGTTTTGTGTTTGTGTTTTAAAATGTTGCGGTAAGCAAGAGTCGCCACCGACTTTTTTTTAATCCAAATTAAGGAAAGGGTGAAAAGAACAGAAAAAGACCTTTTCGAGAATTTTCTAGGTAAGGGGGGTAGATTATGGAAAAGAAAGGTGTTAGCACCCTTTCTATCCGTAGTTATCTACGGGCTCTTAGATGCTTAGCTCATTTTGAAATTACCTTGTGCTTTGTGTGTTTTGAAAAATATTTTGAAATGCCTTAGTGGGGTGATTCGCTTTGTGGTAAATCTTGTATCAGTCCTCAAGAGTGTTGACAAAGAAAATGTCTTTGAAAGTTGTTTTTGAAATGTGTAAGTGTGAAAAGTTTATTTTATTTGAGCAAGCATCTAACAACTATCTACATGTACTCGAAAAGGTTTGTTCTTTTCCTCCTATCCTTTAGACAGTGCTATCCTACTATTAGTGAGTAGGTAGCACTATCGTTGGATGTTTGAGGGACATTCGAAGGGACTTTACGGTCACGAAGGAAACTTGCAAGGAATTTTAGTACCTGTCCTGAAGTTCTAAGATCACTTTTAACCGAGGCAACATCGAGAGGGTCATCGAGGGACTTGTGATCTTTCAAACTAGAGCACAGCCACTAAAACCTCTTACGTTTCGAGAATTGTGACCGTTTACCGAAGGCAACCGAAGTGGGGTACCCTAGAGGTGTACATGTGCATTGTGTGTTATGTTCAGTTATTTGTCTTGTGCATTTAGGTTTGCAAGCGTTTGATTTCAGTCTTTTTATACAGGCCTAATTACTGACATTTATTATTTAGCAGAAATTTAAAGTGCAAAAATGTAAAGTGCGAGAATGTAAATCCTACGCTATTACATGGCTTTGTGAGAGGTACATTATAGAAATGCGAAAAGTAAAGTCCTAGTTACTATTACAAACTGGGAAGCAGCTACAATAAAATGAAGAAAAAAATGCGAAAGTAAATAAATGCGTAAACTAATTAAAAGGGACGTCTAAATCCTAAGGAAAAGAAATATTTTTCTTTGCTTTGTTTTTAAACGAAACTAAAACTTAAGTCTATTTAATTTTAATTTAAAGAAAAGGTTAAAATAATTAATTTATTTATTTACAAAATTAACTTAATAAAAAAAACTAACCTAATGTTTTTTATGACTTTTTTGATTTAATGTTTATTTAAAACTAAAAGAAACAAAATAAGGAAAAATACTAAATAAAAGGACAAATCGCTAAATAAAGCAAAAATAAGGGTGCAGTTTATGGAATGCATGTCTGAATCGAAGGAGAGGCTTAAGTTGCCTTTCGATCCATTAAAGAAAGCTGTCGAAGGTGCATGATGGACTGCATGTTTGGGGGCACTGGATCTAGATTGGCCAGCATTCGAAAGTAGGAGGGTGATGGCGTATGACGTACTCCTTCGATCTAGGAACCCTTGAATCTGTAAGAAATTCGTTAGAAAGACAAAACAAAATTTTAGATTTGGGCCGAATCTAGTCTTGGATTCAACAGATTGTGGTTGTGTCATCCTAATTCGACTCTCCTGTGTATAAATCCAAAGTCCCCTTGTCCTATAACACCATGAATCCTGAGATTCGAAAGAAGATACAGGTCGTGCCCTAGAAATGGCACGATCTCCTCTCTGCACTTAAGCTTGTATGTAACACATTGAAACAATCACAAACATCAGCAATAGCATGCATGTAATGATTAGGATTTAAAAGAAACTTCATATTTAACTAGTTTGAGATTGAACAAATTACCAAACGGAGGGAGTGTATGAATGATGCTCTTGCGTGTGTTGGACCTACCTAGTGCTTGGAAACGTCTCCTGGAACTTTCAGGGGGTGAGTGGAGCGCTTGTTTTAGATTGAGGAGGTATGGAAAGGTTGCTTTGATTTTGACAAAACCTTGTGAAGATTTTGAGATTTTGGGGAGCTTTGATGGGCAATATGTGTGTGTGATGCAACACGTGTGATCTATCCTCTTTTTCGTCCCCCCTTGCAATGTATCCTAGGCCTTGTATTTATAGGAGTGTGAGGGTGCGTGAAAATGGAAAGGGACAACCATTTAACAAGGCTTTTAAAGCCATAAGACAAGAATCAAACATATTAAAAGATTTCATTTTTTAAATATTCATGCCTCTTTTGAAATCTTGGATGAACCTGCACACCTTTCACTTTCGAATGCCTTCAGGCCATGCTCCTCGATTGGCCTTAAGTTTCCTCCTTCGAATGGACTTCTTGTGTACCCTTCGAATGGGCCTTCTGAATGCATCTTCGAATGGACCTTAAGTTTCCTCCTTCGAATGAACTTTTTGTGTACCTTTCGAATGGGCTTCTGAATGCTTCTTTGAATGGACCTTTTGTTATTATCGAATAATCCACACGTATGCCTTGTGCTTTCTTCGAATGGGCCATCAATGTGTGTCCTTCGAATGGACCTTTGGAGCGCTCTGTTGAAGGGATCATATTGTGTGTCATAGTGCAGAAATTATGTTCAAGGGTCTTGGCCTTGTACATTGAAGGCAAGCACAGATGAAGCCTTTACCTTATGCATTGAAGGAAAGTTGAGAGGAACCTTTGACTTAGTGAATCCAAGTCAAGCATGAAGGGACTTTTTTCCTAGTGAATCGAAGGTTGCATGAAGAGGCCTTTAGCCTAGTGAATCGAAGGGAACTTGTAGAGGCTGTTGGCCTTGTGCAACTTGAACCAAGGCTCACTCGAAGGGGAACCAACACGCCATCGAAGTTGATGGGCCAATGTTTGATCGAAGGGTTTCAGACGTTCAATCAAAGCTTGTTGACATGCCAATCAAAGGACCCTTTACTCTGATATGCCAATCGAAGGACATTGTTCAGATGGCAATTGAAAGACCAACTGCTGAGACGCCAATCAAAAACACCTTGTCTCAAAGCCAATCGAAGGCAACTTTTTTATATTAAAAAAAAATTATTTTTCTTTAATCAAGTATTTGTAACCACCCATAAGAGAAAACCTTGGAAAACATGAGAAGGAAAATTTTGGGGTACAACAAGAGTGTATACAAAGTGTTGGTTTTGAAAATATTTATTGTTTGGAAAGTGTTTGAAAGATGTTTTTGAAAGAGTGAGGTGTGAAGATTGTTTTGATTTTTATGAGCAATTTACCGACTCTAAAAAGTATTTGTTCTTTTCCTCCTCCTTTAGATAGTGCTATCCTACCATTGATTAGTAGGAAGCCCTATTATCGGATATGAAGGGACTTCTGTGGGTCATCGTACAATCATAGAAAGAAACATGTATGACACTTTAGCAATTATCGTAAGGGACCAAGATCGTTTACCGAAGGCAACATCAAAGGGTCATCGAGGGACTACGATGTTTTAATCGAGTGTCTTTACTAAAGTATCCCACGTTTGAGGGACGTGACTGTTTTTCCGAGACAACAAGTAAGGTTATCCTAGAGGTGCACGTTAAACCGTGTGTTTGATTCAAGTTTAATTTGTCTTGATTAGGGTTGTCTAGAGGTCGATTATAAATCTTGCCATACACGCCTAATTATTATACAATATAAGGAAATGCGGTAAAGTGCGAAAAATAAAATTCTACGCTATTACAACGCTTCGGGAATGGGGGTACAAATTTGTGAATGAGGATGGAACCAACCAAAACAACCACACAAATAAAGTCCAATATTAAATCAAACAATACAACCCAATTTAACTAAATAAATAATTAATTAAATTAAATAAATATATTTAATAAAATTAATTATTAATGTTAAGTAAAATTATTTAATAGAATTAATCATTTAAACACATATGTATTTTTTGCATTTTTAACCAAATAAAAACAAATAAACTAAACAATAAAACAAAAAAACAAAAAAATGGGCCGAAACTAAAGTAAATCTTGGGGTGCTAATAGCCCAAGCGCTCAAGGCCCAAGGAGATTGACCCAAGTAATCTAGTAATACCAGTCAGCAAGAGTCCATCATGATCAGTAAATCGGAAGCGTTAATTTTTATTACTTTGAAACTTTGACCAGATCTAAATGTTTGATGAGGAGTGGTGCATAGTATGGGTCTAGGGGAACACATATTGGATCGGACATGGAGTCACCACTTGGTCAGTGACACCTGTTTCACCTTGAACAATAAAAATAACAAAACAAAAAAAAACAACTCCCTCTGTCTCACTCGTACATTTCCTCTCTCAACTATCCCTTGCCGGAGAATAAAAACCCACCACACTGGAAATGGCTTTATTGCAGCGGCCACGGTGGTGCATCTTAAAACCACCAACACATGACTCATCTTCTCACCCTAAACACCAATCTACACAAGGATTTCCCATAGGAAGGAAGACAGAAGCCCAATTTGTAAAGGGGAAATCCAAACCCTAACTTACAAATCCGAGAGAAAACCAAAAAAAATTAAAAGAAGGTGATGATGCGAAGGGAGCTTCAGAATGGGAAAGATGAAGATTACGTCAAGCTAGCTCGTGCAAGGTGACTGGAAAAGACGATGCGCTCACGGTGGTGGCAAGACGTAAGATGCTCTATTCTCTTTCTCTTCTTTGTTTCTGTCTTCCAATCTATGTTACGCTTATCATTCTCGATTTTGTCTCTCACTCTCGGTATCTTATTCTTTTCTCAGCAATCAATTCTCACAAAAAAATTGAAATCGAGATCGGAAACTACCTGCGGAGAAAGTGAGGTTGCGGAGGATTGAAAGGTTAATTTTTTGGAGTTTCTTGCAGATTGAAACAATGGTTTAGAGTGAATTTCTTCATATTTTTTGTCTTTGCGCTACTGCTGCTGTAAGTCTTTCTTTTTTCAGTTTGAGTTGTGTATTGTTGTAGTACGGTTTGTGTTCTTCTAGCTGGTGGAGATTGAAGGTTTGATGGAGGTATTACAATGATGTTGTAGGATTATGGATAGTTGTTGAGAGTTGTAACAAATTGAAGAGAACTTTGTTAGGAGTGTTTTTTTAGTGTAGAGTGTATTGTATGGTTATTGAGAGAGAAAAGGAGGTTGGTTATCCGTGTCCTCAGCAAAGGTTAGAGAGTTTCTTTCTATAAATGAGAAAGGTTGTAGATTGGGGGGAAAATTTATGAGGTTTGAACAATTTAGGCTACTATTTCATAACTTTATTGATGTAGTTTTTGTATGTCCATTTTTGTGTAACTTTTGCACTGATACAAAGCTTATTTTACAGGGTTATTTCTGGTTATTTTTCAATAGGTTTTTGTGATGGTTGTGCAGGGAATGGTTTTGTCATAATGCAGCAGGATTATGCATTGGTTTTGGTGGACTGCGAGGGCTGTTTTGGCAAGATTTTTGGCTAGTTTTGGAGTGACATAGGGGCAGCATGGTAGGCTGGACAGCAGGGATGTTTTTTTTGTGTAGATTGTAATCCATTTTCCCTTTGAAGATAATAACAACTTTAGGCTTAGCTACTGGCTTAGCTTTTGCATCATTCTTGGGAGCTGGCTTTGTCTTCGGCTTGGCAACTGCTGGCTTCTTAGCCGCTGCTGAAAACTTGAACGAACTTTTCATCTTAATAGCTTCTTAAAGTTTGCTGAAAGCTGTTTGTGTTTCTCTTCAATGAATTTTGCAATCCCGTATTGGTTTGAACCATTCTTCTCCTTCAACAACACAATTGCATCCTTAATGGTATCTTCGTAAGTAGGATGTAAAGCAAGGTTTCATGGTTTGGAAGCTTTTTTAGGCTTGGATTCCTTGGTTTTCTTCATCTTCTTAGCTTGAGCATTTGGTTCCTCCACTTTCTATGAGACTGGAGGTTCGGTGGTTGCTAGTTCAGGCACGGGTTCAACGACGGTAATACGTTCTTCGGTAGCCATGGGAAAATTAAAGGTTTGGAATAAGAGAGAAATAAGTATTACAGTTGAAAATGAAATATTTTTTTTGTAATTTGGAATTATGACCACAATTTTAATTCTTTTTTTGTAACCTTAGAATTTGAATATAATGTGATTTTGGATTCCACAACATGAAATTTATTTGATTTGAAATGTAATCCTTTTCTTGCATCCAAAACATTAAAAAATGAAAATTGATGAATGAACTTTGATGAGTATTGAATATACTTGAATAGTCATGAATTTTTTGAATGAATGTTGTAAATTGAAGATGATGAATCAAATAATGTGGTTGTTGCTTGAACTTGGTTTGAATTCAATATTTGTATATCATCTCAAAGTTTCATAAGAACTCGTGCTCAAAACAAACTTGTATGTCGCGCCCGACTCAAATGAACATTAGTTGTCAAACTTGAATTCAACCTCTTGCGTGAAGTTAGAAAGCATAACTTGTACCAAAAGCAATTGTTCTCAAATCCTTGTATCTCAAGCAACGGTTGATTGGAGAAAGTATCCTTGAATTCATGTCTCATATCTTGACCAATGTCTTGTAACTCAGGCAACTAGATGTAGGCTCTTATCACAATAACATTCAATGAAACCTCATCCATGATGTGCATTAAGTGATGATCTTGATCGAAGCCCTAATAAAAAATGATGAACGCAATCATAGGAGAGTGTATCTTGACCCATGAACCATAGAAGAATTTTCTTCTATCTATTCCAGCCCCCGATAAGAATTCCAGTTAAATGGCTTATACTGCAAGTAATTGATGGAAGATCTCAAGCAAACTCAAACCCAAATTATGAAGAAAGCGTCCCATGATGATAGAGGGATAAAAACCCAATTCAAACAATCTTATCTGAAATATCTTGGTGAAAACCCTTAAAACCCTAACGTCAAAAATCCAATTCTTAGAAGAAACAAAGAATCAACATTTATTTGATAGAGAAGCCCAAAACAAAGTGAAACCCTAATTTCACATTTCTGTACCTGTAGTCTTGAATCTTCATATGAAGCGATATACAAGTTGAGGTGTCTTGAGGCGTGAGAAGCCTTGGTAGCCTTGAGTAGTTGGAAGCCCTAAGGGAATGTCTTGAAGAAAAGGGAGGGTGAATTTTCGGGTACGATAGCTGCCCCTGTTCAATCTTCTTGAACCCGAAGAGTTAGATTGGTATGTTCACCATTTGCGACTTGAAGGTAAAAGATGATTGAACATTTAAGTGCCCAGAAATTTGCACTCGCTTGTGCAAGAAGCAACACTGTTGGTTGATCATACCGGGAATAGGCTTAAAGATGCCATTTGGAGAGTGACAGAATATTGTCGGAGATGGGCTCATAGGTGCCACCCAAAGGTGATGGAGATGTTTCGGAGATGAGCTTATATATGTGATCCAGAATAATTATTGATAGAAACTAGACTAAGTCTAAGCTTGTCTTCAGTTGGAAGAAGTATCAGAACAAATCTACGCTTGATTTATTCTGAGCCAGAAGAAGTATCTATTGAAAAAAGTATCAGAATAAATCTTTGGTCAATTTAAACGGAGCCAACAAAAATTTGCGTCGTTCTTTAATTGGAAAAGAATCAGAATAAATATTTAGTCGATTTAACCTGAACCAGAAGATGTATGTGTCATCTTTAATTAGAAAAGAATCAAAATAAATCTTTAGTCAATTTAAAACAGAACTAGAAAAAGTGTCTAGTGGAAAAGTATCAGAATAAATATTTGGTCGATTTAAACTGAGCCAGAAGATGTTTTTTGTCTGTCTTTAATTGGAAAAGAATCAGAATAAATCTTTAGTCAATTTAAAACTGAACCAAAAAAAGCGTCTACTGGAAAAGTATCAGAATAAATCTTTGGTCGATTTAAATTGAGTCGGCAGATGTTTTTGTTTGTCTTTAAATGGGAGAAGTATCAAAATAAATCTTTGATTGATTTAGACTGAGCCAGAAAAAGTATCTACTGGAAGAAGTAACATAATAAATCTTTGGTTGATTTAAACTGAGCCATAAGATGTTTGTGTTTGTCTTTAACTGGGAGAAGTATCATAATAAATATTTGGTTAATTTAAACTGAGGCAGAAAAAGTATTTACTAAAAGAAGTATCAGAATAAATCTTTGGTTGATTTAAACTGAGCCAGAAGATGTCTGTGTCTATATTTAATTGGAGAAGTATTAGAATAAATCTTTGGTCGATTTAAACTGAGCCAGAAAAAGTATCTACTGGAAGAAGTATCAGAATAAATCTTTGGTCGATTTAAACTGATCCAGAAGATGTTTGTGTCTGTTTTTAACTGGGAGAAGTATCAGAATAAATCTTCGGTCGATTTAAACTGAGCCAGAAAAAGTATCTATTGGAAGAAGTATTAGAATAAATCTTTGATCGATTTAAACTGAGCCAGAAGATGTTTTTGTCTGTCTTTAACTGGGAGAAGTATAAGAATAAATCTTTGATCGATTTAAACTGAACTAGAAAATGTAACAATTGGAAGAAATATCAAAATAAATCTTTGGTCGATTTAAACTGAGCCAGAAGATGATTTCGTCTGTCTTTAACTGGGAGAAGTATCAGAATAAATCTTTGATCAATTTAAACTGAGCCAGAAAAAGTATCAAATGGAAGAAGTATCAGAATAAATTTTTGTTCGATTTAAATTGAGCCAGAAGATGTTTTTGTCTCTCTTTAACTGGGAAAAGTATCAGAATAAATCTTTGGTTGATTTAAACTGAGCCAGAAAAAGTATCTAATGGAAGAAGTATCAGAATAAATCTTTGTTCGATTTAAACTGATCCAGAAGATGTTTGTGTCTATTTTTAATTGGGAGAAGTATCAGAATAAATCTTCGGTCGATTAAAACTGAGCCAGAAAAAGTATCTACTGGAAGAAGTATCAGAATAAATCTTTGGTCGATTTAAACTGAGCCAGCTGAAGTCTTGAACTGTCTTGAACTGGATACGTATCAGAATAAATCTTAGGGTCGATTTAGCTGAACTAGAGGAAATTTCTACCGGAAACGAATCAGGATAAATCATTGGTCGATTTACACTGAACTAGCAGATGTCTTGAATTTTCTTTAACTGGATAAGAATCAAAATAAATCTTTAGTCGATTTAAATAGAAACAGAAGAAGTGTCTATTGGAAAAGAATCAGAATAAATCTTTGGTTGATTTAAACTAAACCAGCAGATGTCTTGAATTGTCTTTAATTGGATAAGAATCAGAATAAATATTTAGTCGATTTAAACTGAACCAGAAAAGTTTCTACTGGAAAAGAATCAGAATAAATATTTTGTTGATTTAAACTAAACCAACAAATGTCTTGAATTGACTTTAATTGGATAAGAATCAGAATAAATCTTTAGTCGATTTAAACTGAACCAGAAAAATTGTCTATTGGAAAAGAATCAGAATAAATTTTTAGTTGATTTAAACTGAACCAGCAGATGTCTTGAATTGTCTTTAATTGGATAAGAATCGGAATAAATCTTTAGTCAATTTAAACTGAACCATAAAAAGTGTCTATTGGAAAAGAATCAGAATAAATCTTTGGTTGATTTAAATGAACTAGAAGATGTCTTGTATTGTCTGTATCTGATTGTATCTAAAAAGTGGATCAGAATGAGTCTTTGCCTGACAATATCTAAAAAGTGAATCAGAATGAGTCTCCGTCCGACTGTAGCTGAAAAAATATCTTGGGGCCTATTACCAGCTAAGGCGTCTGCGCGAATAAAAAAATCAAAACCTTAGCAGCAACAAATACCTCGATTAAGAATAGACACAACCGGTAGAGATTCTACGATTAGGACTCCACTAAGTGATATATATGTGATTTATATCTTTGGTTTAGTCATCCAAATTCAATTATGAAACTCAAATTCAAACATCAAACCTGCATTATTTATCCCCTAGATTATGATAAATATGTAAGTCTACATTACAACTCGCTATGTTAGTCTCGAAGCTTTAGCTAGCTTGTCACAAGACTTGCCTCTATCAGATTAGTCCCCTGGCATAAATAGAGTTAATACTCATATTATCTACCCCCTAGGTTGTGGTAGGTATCCGAAAATCTACAATATGGTTCATTGTGTCAATCTCGAAGCAACATTGAACTACCAAGCTTGTGATATATATCCCCTAGGTTATGATAAATATGAAAATCTGCGATATAGCTTACTATGTTAATCTCGAAGCTTTAATAAGCTATTCTTTTCAAAACTTGTACTATCTACACCCTAGGTTGTGGTAGATGTACGAAATTTGCGATATAACTCGTTGCATCAGTCTCGAAGCACAATAAGTTATCTATTTTCAAACTCAAGTCATTTACCTCTTAGGTTATGGTAAATATGTGAAAATATTTGACATAGTTCATTGTGTTAGTCTCAAAGCGACAATGAGTTATAAAAATTATGTTATTTACCCCCTAGGTTATGGTAAATATGTAATGACTACGATATAACTTGTTGCATCAGTCTCGAAACAGCGATAAGTTATTTATTTTCAAAACTACACGTTATTTACCTCTTAGGTTATGGTAAATACACGAAATCTATAATTACTTTACTCAGGCATTGGTGAGTCAACTGTGTCACCCTGGCCTATTTACTTTTTTGATTTATCTTACAATTTATCTTTTTCAAAGTTTTGATCTAAATTTGGGGTCTTCCGTTATTGAATAACCCTCCAATCTGAATGTGAAAGACCTTCGTATTCTCGCACTCTCAATCGAAGATTAATTAAATAGGGGCACCTGTCATACCCCAAATATTCCCGTATCAATGTTAACAGTTAATTCATTTCATTTTCAGCATTGTCCATACTAAGTTTGTATTATTACACTTGTTCAAAATTATGCATGCTAAGTTATTAATTATTTTTGGTTAAATATAGTAGAAGCTAATCTAGGGGAGGGGTGTTTTTATAAAAGGGGTGTATTTATCATTTCAAGACTCAACAATTAAGCCTAATAGGCGCAAAAGATATCTAACTTTAGAGACTTGATAACAAGTCTTTCCTGAGGGCTTGATGAAAGTTCCACCCAAGAGGTCGAACGCCTCGCCCGAGGGATATATAATACCATCAGTCATGCTATATACAAACCTGCCTCAAAGACTTATATCCTTCAGGATAACTAAACTCTCGTATGATGGACTAAGTGTCTTCTCAAGCAAGACAAGACTCAAGAATCACTCCTAAAAGGTCAGAAAAATATCCAACTTGAAAGACCTAATAACAAGTATTGCCTAAGGGCTCGATGGAAGTTTCGCCCAAGAAGTCTGAGCACTTTTCCTTAGGGACTAATGGTCTCATCTGTCGATCTATATACAATACCACCTGAGGTACTTAATCTCTCTTCAGTCGGACTACATGTTATTATGAATAAAGAGCCCAAATGTCCTAGAGTAACTTAGGAATCACTTGAGGAAATGAAAGTTATTGGAATACTTCCCTAAAGATCCAATAAAAAAATCTAACATCTTCTATCAAAGACCTTGTTCTTGAGGGACTATGTAGTGTTATAATTATAAATGGCCTCGCCTAAGTTGGTGCCTTTATACCCCCCTATAATAGGAGATATTGGAATGTCTCCCAAAGGAAGGTGTCGCCTCGCCTTGGGACTTTCCTATTTCTTGGTAGTGGGAAACATAGGATACGACATTTATGGGGAAGAGAGAGGTCAATGTTAATAACATATCCACTACTTCTTGGGAAATAGGGATTCAACGGTCCACGATTGACTGAGTTGGCAGTGACCCTTCCTAAGAGAATCATATGCCCTAAAGGCCTCTATAAATACATATCCTATGTAGAAGAAAGAGACATATCTTAAGCAACACATATACCACTCCACATAAGCTTAAACCTAAGCGCACCATTCCTCTAGTAGCTTGTCACCTCACATGAGAAGGACTCCCAAAACCACCGTAAAACACCACTATACAAGGCTTTTCGCTGCTGTGGGCAAGCCCTAACCACCATACAATGTGATATACCTATTAAGGCCTTCAAGTCTCATTGTCCTTGCAGAAGGAACATGCACACATGTACTTTTTGACCAATACAAGACTTATGTTAGCCTTTTCTTCTTCATCGTCTGAGGATTACATATCTTTATCTTCCTATGCGACATAAGCTTTCTTCTATTTATGAGTTTTTCTGGATTTTTTATTTTCATTCTTGAATAGGGGACAATATGGTTTGATGTGTCCTTTCTTTCCTTAATTAAAGCATGTTGGAATGAATAGTGTTTTTTCAGTATATATTTATTACTCTTCTTTTTTCTTTTTGTCATTCTTCATAAATCTCTTAAAGTTCTTTACTATAAAAGTTATGTCACCATCAGAGTCAGATTTTTCAAATTTTAGTGTTATACTCTTGTTTTTACTTTTCCTTCTTCATCTATGGACAACCTTTTGAGTTCCATTTCTAGTTCATACAATTAACCAAAGAGAGTATATGTGTCCATAGTCGCTAAATTTTTAGATTCACAAATTGCAATGACTTTGGGTTGTCAACTATGGTTTAGGCATCTAAGAGTTTTTATGACTAATTCCTCATTTGAGAATGTTTTTTCTCATAGTTCTCATATGACTCACGATATGGGTAAATCGTATTTGCATTCGACTTATGTTCCATTTAGATTTCATTCTGAAGAGTTCATACTCATGGGTTAATATTCCCAACCTTGCCCTCTTTACCTTAGTAGTTCCTTCATGGATAATTTGGAGGTTGTCCCACATTTCTTTAGTACTTTTGCAGTTAGAAACTCAAAAAAGTTTATAAATACCAAGAGCGGTAGTGATGATATTTTTTTCTTTCAAACCACATTACACATTCTCTTTGTCATCTTTAGACCAATCTTTCCAGGTTTATCTATTATAGAAACATCAACATTGTATGTATGGATAAATGGTCCTTCTTTCACAACCATCCAAACACAATGATTCGTCCCTTCTATGAAAAAATTTATTTTTTCTTTCCACAAACTATAACCATATCCATATAAGGATGTCGCCTTGTTTAGTGAATTACTTGAAGTCATTTTTCATCTTGAGACAATTAGTCCTTAAGCATAAGACAGAGGGGGTGAATTGTGGTATTTTAATTTTTTGATAAATTTTATACTTTTCTCGATTAAGATCATGATAACAGTTTCTTGAGAGTAAATTGCAATGGAGATAAAACAAATAACAAAAAATAAAGGAAGTAAGAGTTAGAGAGATTGTGCCAGAGAGTTATCCAGGTTTAAAGACAAGGTTCAGAAGTTAGCTCAAGTGGTCAAATATGACCAAGATGGTTGATCAAGATGTCCTCCTAAATCAAGATTATTTTAAAGTCAATATTACAGTCCAATGACTCTCAGGTGAAGACATGGGGTTATTAATCACTGATAGCTTCTACTGTTGAATTCTTATTTAATGGTAATTAACATGGAGATATCTTAATTCTCATCAAAATATAAAAGTATATTTTGTGATCCAAAAGTAAAATAATGATATCAAGACTTAAAGCTCCGGAGTGTGAAATAGAGGAAGTTTGAAAGCTCGTATGATCGTGGCTGCATGAGTGATCCGTGTAATGTAAAGATACAAGGGTGTTTCTTGAAGCATTATGGCTAAATAACACACACACAAAATATTTTGAAACCTCTATTTTTATAATTAAAATCAAGGAAAAATACTCTTGGAGCCTAGCTAATTAATTAGGAAATTATTCAATTGATTATGAGACCTTTTTCAATTCTTTAATCAATTAGACACATGCCTTAATCGATTATGATAGTCTCTTAAAGATTAGTAATGTATCTATATTTAAACCTTCCATTTTGGGAAGCAACAATTGATTATTTTTACTACCTAATCGATTAGCCTAATCAGTTAAGTTAGTTATTTGTCCCATGAATTATATATATATATATATATATATATATATATATATATATATATATATATATATATATATATATATATATATATATATATATATATATATATATATATATATATATATATATATATATATATATATATATATATATATATATATATATATATATATATATATATATATATATATTCTCTATCATTTCAAATCATTCAGGAAACATGAATAATATCACTTTTCATTTCTATCCTAATATCTCTAAGTCATTCACATTTTCTCACCTATTTTAGTTAGAACGCTTTGAGAGTATTCTTGAGGTTTGTGAGCAATTTTGTTTTGGGAGAGGGCATAATTGTAAATTTACCAAAGTAGATTTTTCTCTTGAGGAAATAATTCTTCCTAAGGAATTTATTATTTTGTTTGGGAGCTAAACCTTTGAAAAAGGCCTTGTTTTTTTTTTGGGATTACTATAAGTCTCCATTTGGTTTGTGAGCTCTGTCATCGAAAAAGCTCTATTTTAGTTAGTGAAAATCAGCCAGTAAAAATCTCCATAATAATTCTTAAGTTCAGCCTAGTTAAAAGGTCTATTTGGTCGAGCTCACCCTGGTGTAAAATCTCTCTTAGTTTATAAGCTCATACTAATATAAAAGCTTAGTAGGTTTGAGATTAGCCCGATATAAATCTCAGTTCAGTTCAAAGGGGAACCAACTTAAAAATCCGTCTTGATTCAAGATCAACCTATGAAAAATATATGTTTGGTCTGAAGACTAACCACTTCAAGCCTATTCTTTATTTGGCTTGAAGACTTACCACCTCAAGATTTATTAGTTGTTTAGTTAGAAGTTATTCTGAAAACTATATTTTCTTGTATAAAGGGGCTCACAAGCTTAACCTTTTAAAAGCTACCAAGATATAATGTATACTCTCGATATTAATTCTTGGGAAAAGAATTAGGTCATTGTTGTACCCCAAAATTTTCCCTCTCATTTATCAAGATTTTCCTCACAAGACTTCTTGGACTCAAGACAAGATTAGGGTTTGGTCAGCTCAAGACACCTCCTCTTGCACTGATAACCTGAAATTAGGATTTGAGTTTGCACAAGGATTTTTGGACCATCAATGCTTCATGTGACTTTCATACACCATCTTGGACCTCTAAGATTGCTCATGTTAAGTTTCAAGCCTTGAACCACATTTTTGGCCAGTCAATTGGACAGTTGACCTAAAAATCAACTGTATTGGGGAAAAAGTTAACCATGGCCAATTTACAGTCAAACTTCATAACTTTTGATCCACAACAACATTTTAGTCTCATATGTACCATTTGATCAAGTTTGGATCACAACTCCTCAGGAAATTTGATCAAATCATTAAAAGGGCAAAATTGTCAAAATTAGGGTTTTGATTGAGAAATGGCAATATCTGATTTTTAACCTAGCCAATAACCAATTGATTTCAAGCATGATTTCAATGACTCAACAGCATCATCTTGACCTAATCACATGGTTCAAAAGATCCCAAGTTCATTGGATTGACAGATGAATTTTCCAGTCAACTGATCAAAAATCAACTATACACTGAAAAGTCAAACTTTGACTTTTTGGTCAAAATCAAGTGCCAAGGGTCATAATTCATCAAGATATGTCAAAATATGAAACTTGTTCACCAAGAAAACCAATTTTGAAAGTTAGGGTTTTAATTTGAAATTTTTTCATAACTTAGAAATTTTCTAAGTATAAAAATTTTCTTATTTTTTCCCAATTTTTCACCACTTTTTCACCATGATGCAATTTGATTCAAAGAAAACTTCCAACATTAAAGTTGTATTCCTAAATGAAATCTACAACTTTGATTCACAAAGTTTTCCCAAAAGATTTTGGATCTCAATATATGAATTTGTGAATAGAGGTCGATGAACTAAATGACTTAGTGAAAATTTGCCCTAATTTAGGCAGGTTTTTGACCCAACTTCATGGACATTTTACACCTAGTTCCAAGAGGTATCTCAAAATTCATTTCAAATATGGATTGTAGATCATGTTGCAAAATTTCTAAAATGTCAAATAACTCTCCAAGATCATTTGTGGTTATGGAGAATCGAAGAAGAGAAATTGGCATTTTGTCACTTTTGTTCAAGCCATTTTCACAATGCATCAAGTTGCAAATCAGATCCATGATGCTTGTACCTTGCATTACAGGTCCTAAACTCCTTCTACACTCAATAATTAAATGCAAACTCAGTGGATAAAGGCTTTGTTTTCACTTTTGAAGCATTGTACAAGCTGTAATTCCATTTTTGGCCAAAAGTGCACATTGCCATTTTCATAAAGGCAAGCTTTTCCAACTTTATCAGCCTTGAGCCTTGGACTTGTTCCTTTGGTTCAGGAAATTTCCATAGATATAAAGCATTGTTTACCAACTCTCTGCAGCTATCAAGCAAGCAAGGACAGGCCTGTTGCACAAGTCACTTCAACTTTTCTTAAAATGCAAGAAAGTTGGCCAAAAGTTCAAAACTTGTACAAGCTGATGAAGGGTGGACTTTGTATCACTCTAGACATCTTCACAAACATATCACAAGGCTAGACACGAATGTTGATCATATGAAACTCTCCAAAACACAAAACCCCATTTTTTTGCCAAAAACATACAGTTCTGCAAAATCATAGCAAGCTCATTATTTGCTCGTGCGTTTTTCCGTTTAACCTTTGAAACACTTCATCCACATCATATCAAAGCTATCCAAGCATTCATCCTACAACTGTGAGCTCTGTTTCAGACATTTCCATTTTCAAATTTGGAGGTTACAGCTTGACTTCTATAGAGAGTTTCAGCCATCCACAAAGCCAGCTAAGCATTGGAATAGCTTGAGGGAACTTCAAGGAAGCTCACACAATCCTCAGACCTCACTCAAAGTCCCCACATTTCCATATCCAAATCCAGCTGAAGGAGGTATTTTTCAAAACTCTATCTCTCTATTTAGGCATCCTCAAGCCATGATTTGTGAAGCAAAAATATAGTCCTTAACATGGTGAAGCTGTACATATGCATACTTTTCATTTATGTTAACTGAGCTATGAGAATTTGAACCTGGAAGTTGCTGAAATGTTTAGGTCATGAATTAGGGATGATTAAATTCTCTCTGATCTTTGAGAGTTAGGTTACAAATTTTATATCATTGGAATCGTGAGATAAAATGCCACATGTTTCATGTTACAAGTTTTTGTTTTTATGCAAGTATGAGCAAGATACAGGTTTGAAGCAAAACGTGTGCGCAGGGAAGAGGCTGGAGGACAGGGATGATGTTCTGGGCCTTGGCGCGCCTGGGCCTGTTTGTTTCTGATTTTTACACCCCTTGGATTACTTTTGCACCCCCTGCTTCATATTTTATATTTTTGCATATTTTCTTATATTTTTTTATGTTTATTGATTTTTAATATTTTTTTCTGAACATAAAAAAATAAAAAAAATAATTTCTTAATTTTTTGCGATTTTATTTTATCTTATCTTTTTATTATTTTTTTACATAGATAATAGTTTATTAGGATAACAAATTTTATTTTCTTAAATAAATTATAAATACATTTAATAAAAATACTATACATTTTTATTTTATTTTTATACACATAAAATATTTATTTTTATGCATATTTTAATATTTAACATTTGTACATATTATTATTTATTATTTTCTTGTATAAAAAATGGATAAAATAAATAATATAGAACATATATTTTATTTTAATTAAAATTAGGGTTTCCCCCTTTCAAAAATAATAATATTATTTTTTCTTATTTTCTAGGGTTTCATAAATCATTTTCTCATACATTAAACAAAATACAAAAACATTTTTTTTGCATAAATACATTGCATTGCATATTTAAATATTTGTTTATTTATTTGATACACATAATTCAATTGGGTTGTAATAGTATTTTAGGGTTTATATTTGTGCAATATCCCCATTCAAAAACTTGTATCCCCCCTCCCATAATAATTGTTGTAATAGCTTAGTTTACTTTTACGCAATTTATCGCATTTATACCATGTGTAGTAAATTAGGGTTTTGCATGATAAGACCAAAAACAAACAAATAGACAAAATCTAATACAAGACAAATGCATGTAAAATGACACACAATTCACACAATCACCCTTAGGGTTTCACCCACTTGGTTGTCTAAACAAAAATGGCAATGTTACGCATACGAAGTATCTTGGCAAAGTAAAACAAACAAATAAGATCATAGTCCCTCGATGACGCTATCAAAAGGTTGCCTAAACAAATGATCTTGGTCCCACAAACATGCTAAGATACTTTGCAACATTGCTATCATGGTCATACGATGACCCATGCCCGTCCCGTTTAACATCCAAAGATAGGGTTATTTACCAAATCAATGGTAAATCAACAATGTCAAAGGAATAAAAATGCATAGGAAAGACATTTGAGTAGGTAGATAGTTTCTAAGTTACTTGCTCCCTTCAAAAACAATCCTTGATATTTTCAAAAACAAACACAAACACATTTCAAAATATTTCCAAACATCTTTCAAAACATTGAAACATTTTTCAAAACACAAACATCTTTGTATACATTCTTATGAACGAGAATCATTACAAAGACTTCCTAAACGATGGCCTCTTTTCAAAATACTTTCAAAACCACACAAAACACCATTTCAAACAATTTCAAAAGCAAAGCAAGTGATCTAATCAAGTAACTAAGAGCCAATGGAAAACCATGGATGAAAAGGGTGCTAGACCCTTCCCTTTTCATAATCTACCCCTTGAACTCAAGAAAACATCTCAAAGGTCTTTCCTGTGCTTTTTTACCTTTCCTTTTGGATAAAATAAAAGTCAGTGACAACTCTTGCTAAACGCGTCATTTGCGACGAAACGCAAAACCTCAAGTCAGTTCTCCCACCGTATCACAGAACTGGCGACTCTGCTGGGGAAAATAATGAAAGTGGGGTTACCTTAGGGTTTAGATCACCTTTATTTGCTTACAATTGCTTGACTTGTTTGCTTTACATTTGGTTCTATTGTTTGGGTTTGAATCCTCCACCCAGATTTGGGAAACATTATAGGTAAATAGCAATACGTTGTGGAAACTGTGCGGGGTATACCGACACGGTCTAAGCAATAGCTATGTTAGTGTGATATATTTGTGGGTACATGTCATACGATGGGAAAGAACTGACTGTTTTTGGAATGCTGGTTTACGTTTTGCGTTTGTTTTCGCAAAATGTCGCGGTAAGCAAGAGTCGCCACCGACTTTTATTTTATCAAACAAGGAAAGGAAAAAAGCACAGAAAATTCCTTTTTCGAGATATTTCTCGAGTTCGGGGGTAGATTATAGAAAGGGAAGGTGTTAGCACCCTTTCTATCCGTGGTTATCCACGGGCTCTTAGGTACTTGCTCATATTGTTTTCAAAATTTGCTTTTCTTTGTGTTTGTGGGTTTGAAGAAGTTTTTGTTTGAAAAGGAGTGTAAGTGTGAAAATTTTGTTTTTTGAAAGAGCAAGTACTTAAGAACCATCTACCTACTCGAAAAAGGAATCATTTTATGCTATCTTCCTTTAGACAATGCTATCCTACTATTGATGAGTAAGTAGCACCGTCGTTGGAGTTTAAGGGTCAATTCGATTTTAGGGACGTGCGGTCACTAAAGCAATGTTATGATGCCTTATCGGTAACCCTAATGTCTTAGATCATTTTATCCGAGGCAACCGTTTCGAGGCAACTATGATCTTTGGACTTGAGGGCGACCTCTAAAGTGACCTATACTCAATGACCACATACGAAGGCAACCAAGTGAGGTGTACCCTAAGAGTGCGCATGTGCGAGTGTGTTGTATTCAGTTTATTTTGTCTTTGTACATGTCAATGGTTATCTATGTTGATTTTAGGTTAAACATTCAATCTTGTCATGCATCCCTATTATCAAACATCTAACAGTTTATAAGTTGCGGAAATTAAATTGCATAAATTTAACTAACTATTACAAGGCGTCGGGTATTTACATCGCCAAAAACAACCCTTTGAAATTTAAATGCGGAAAATAAATAAAACGATAAAAATAGTCCTAATTATCTATTACATTCCAGGAACAAGTACAATAATATGGTAAAAGAAAACAAGTCGCGTGCGAGAAATTAAATCGAGTGCGAGTTCTAGGGTTTTGACCCTTTGTTATTTAAAGAAAAGATTTTTTTGGTTGTTTTTGAATTAAGAAAGAAAATAATTTAAATTAATTATTAAATAAATAAGTTAATTAATTAATGAAAATAAATATTTTTGGGATTTTTTTGATATTATTTAAAGAAATAAAAATAAATTTAATCAATGTTAATAAAACCTAATTGTCTAAGTTAATTTTAATTATTGCAAAATATATTAAAAGTTATTCCTAATTAAAACTAAATTAATTAAATTAATATTGTTAACAAAAATAAAATACTGAAATTTAATTTATTAAATAAAATATTTTTTTTTTGGTTTTAATTTTATGAAGAAAAAAGTTTGGTTGGTTAATTAATAATAAAAATAATTAAACAAACAAATAAATAAAATAAATATGAAATAGAAAGAATTAGAGGTTTGGGTCTGATTGGGGAGTCTGAATAGCAAATTCCATGGCCCAATTGTGCAGGCCTGGTTGACTTTCCTGATTCCATGTGTGCACTTTGACTAGGTAGCATGGTGGACGTTCCATCTAGACCATCAGATTTGGCCTGGGGCCATCTGTCCATTGATTGAATGAGGGAGTATTATAGGCTACACGCTTGGTATTACATTGGATCACCTGAATGAAAAATATAACAAATAACATGGGGACCTGGGATTCGAACCCAGGTCCTGTTGGTCATTGGACACACGCCACTACCACTCAGCCATCACGCTTCATCTGTTAATATATTCAACAATAATAATAATATGGGATAACACGTTAATATGCCAAATATAAAAAAAAGTGCGCGAAGATTTGAATTGGCCATAGGGGGACTGACGCGTCATCGTCTTCTTCCTCCAACCCTGTAATTTTTCCTGCGGATTCATATCCGCAGCTGAATTCGTAGGTCAACCCTAAAATCAATTCTAGGCCATGAAAATTAAATCCAAGACCATGGTTATGCTCGTCTTCCTCCTCCGGTCATGCCCATGGCCATTATTGGAGCTGATTTTGCCTGTAAAAGAAATGCCCAAAAAACAAACTACAAAACCCTAGATTCGGCTATGGGGTTACAGTCTATATCAATGCAATCAAACAATGCTAAAAGTTCAAAAATCTCATAAGCATCACAAATATGTCAAAGATTTGTCAGAATGATGCAAAAATAGAGAGTTATGATTGTGAATACAGTGCCATGAAATGTGATGCTTACATCGCATTTTGATGCGTATGAGAGCTTGCTTTGGATTGCAGAAGGTTGAGTAGACACCCAGCAATCAATTGGTGTTGAGTTTTGCCTTTGTAAACGCCTCTAAGTGTGATTTCAGTTTTACACTTTTTTGTCAATTTTGCAAGTTTGGTTCTTGGTGTTCTTGCAGCCTCTAGGTCCAGTTTTCGTATGCTTTGGCTTGTATATGTAATATGCAATGTGTTATGTTAACATTTGTGGATTGAAGCCTTGCACATTGATGCCATGGGATTTGATTTGATCCACCATTGAAAGCTTGCCTATTTTGTCAAAAATCTAATCTTTTTGCACATGGAATACTTGATACAAATTTGATACACTTGATGATGATGATTCAATCCTGAAATAGCCAAAAAGAGATCAAATAATCAATGTTTGGATTTTATTTGATTTAATTTGATTAAAAATGAAATAATTCATTAAAAAATGAAATAAAATAATAAAATTGATAAATGGACACAAGGCTGAAGCTAGGACACGTGTGCAATGGGGAAAGTCCAAATCAAGTGGAAAAGAATGGTCCCATTTGACAAAATTTGAAGTTTTGGGAATAGTTGACTTTTGGCAATTTTGCAAAAATGCCCAACTTCAACAATGCATAACTTCTTCAATTTTGAACTTTTGGAAGTGTTCTTTGACTTTTTAGAAAGCTTGAGATGTCCTCTAACCAAACCTTTTGGTATAATCTCATTTTTATATTCCATTCTGAAGTTATAATCTTTGGAAAAAAAGGTGTTTTTGTTGACTTTCAAAAATGACCTATAATGTCCAAATTTATAACTTCTTGTGAGTGCATTTTATAATATTGGGGTATGAGGATGGATTGTAGGAAATTGAATCCTCTTCAAAATGAGCTTTGGATGGGTCATTTCTCATAAAGTATGAGAAAGTTATGCTTGGTCAAAGTTGAGTTGACTTTTCCTACAAAACCCTAATTTAACAACTTTTGAGTCTTGATGAATTTTGAGAAATCCTTGATGAATCATGATCAACCCTTGATCAAATGATGAAATATCCTTCAAAATTAGAATTTTTACAAAAAATCTTGAAGTTTTACTGTATTTGGGTCTTCGTTGACTTTTGCCCTAGCACAATCAATTTTTGGACCCTTTGAGCAATTGACTGAGCAAACTTCCTCTGCAAGGCTTGAAATTTGACATGGATGACCTTGAGAACATATTATGACATTAGGGAGCATTTGAGGTCATTTGGACTCAAGGATGTTGATGTAACAGAAAACCCTAATTTGAGGTTGACTGCCTTAGGAGATAGATTGACTGTCCTACTCTTGAGCAATCTTGAGCCACTTGGAGATTTTTCTTGCAATGTTTGGAGAAATATGAGAGGGAAAATTTTAGGGTACAACAGCTGCCCCTATTCAATCTTCTTAAACTTAAGGATATAGATTGGCTTTCGTGCCTTTCGTGATCCGAAGGTGGAAAATGATTGAACACTAGAGTGCCCAGAAATTTGCACTCGCATGAAGTGGTATCAGCATCGTGATATCGGGAATGGGCTTACAAATGCCATTTGGAGATTGTTGATAGGAGGTCTGAATTTCGACTGGAATAAGAATTAGGGAGATCTTAGCGTCGATCTGACTTAACCAGAGAAGGTCTTGGATTAACTTTGACTGGATAAGAATCAGAAAAATCTTAGAATCGATTTAACTGAATTGGACGAAAGTCTTGGAATATCTTCAACTGGAATAAGAATCAGGGAGATCTTAGCATCGATCTGAATGAACCAGAAAAGGTCTTGGATTAACTTTGAATGGATAAGAATCAGAAAAATCTTAGAATCGATTTAACTGAATCGGACGAAAGTCTTGGAATATCTTCAACTGGAATAAGAATCAGGGAGATCTTAGCATCGATATGACTGAACCAGAGAAGGTCTTGGATTAACTTTGACTGGATAAGAATCAGAAAAATCTTAGAATCGATTTAACTGAACTAGACGAAAGTCTTGGAATATCTTCAACTAGAATAAGAATCAGGGAGATCTTAGCGTCGATCTGACTGAACCAGAGAAGGTCTTGGATTAACTTTGACTGGATAAGAATCATAATAATCTTAGAATCGATTTAACTGAACCAGACGAAAGTCTTGGAATATCTTCAACTGGAATAAGAATCAGGGAGATCTTAGCGTCGATCTGACTGGACCAGAGAAGGTCTTGGATTAACTTTGGCTGGATAAGAATCAGAAAAATCTTAGAATCGATTTAACTGAACCAGACGAAAGTTTTGGAATATCTTTAACTGGAATAAGAATCAGGGAGATCTTAGCATCGATCTGAATGAACTAGAGAAGGTCTTGGATTAACTTTGGCTGGATAAGAATCAGAAAAAATCTTAGAATCGATTTTACTGAACCAGATGAAAGTCTTGGAATATCTTCAACTGGAATAAGAATCAGGGAGATCTTAGCGTCGATCTGACTTAACCAGAGAAGGTCTTGGATTAACTTTGACTGGATAAGAATCAGAAAAATCTTAGAATCGATTTAACTGAACCAGACGAAAGTCTTGGAATATCTTCAACTGGAATAAGAATAAGGGAGATCTTAGCGTCGATCTGACTGAACCACAAAAGGTCTTGGATTAACTTTGACTGGATAAGAATCAGAAAAATCTTAGAACCGATTTAACTGAACCGGACGAAAGTCTTGGAATATCTTCAACTGGAATAAGAATCAGGGAGATCTTAGCGTCGATCTGACTGAACCAGAGAAGGTCTTGGATTAACTTTGATTGGATAAGAATCAGAGAAATCTTAGAATCGATTTAACTGAACCAGAAGAAAGTCTTGGAACATCTTTCTGAGGAATCCGCTGAAACAGCCCTTAATAGATGTAGTTTTTGAAGGAACTACCAGGTCATATAAGTAGTCAACGGTGTTTATTGATTCGTCTTTCCATGAAAAGGTAATGAGTTAGTCATATGCAATGTCATGATGTATGAAATGCATGATCTATATCCAACAATGATGCTCTCAAGATAAATGAGATTGTGTGGTATGATGCGTATATGCCTGTATCATGATGTATGGAAATGTAATGTTTCTAGCTGGGGAAAATAAATCTCGGATAGCTGCTGAAGAATAGAGCTGGATTCTTCATTTCCGCTGGTGATGGCGAACGAAGAGAATAAACTTGCAGGAGAGGATGACTCCGTTGGGGAATATACTGATGAGGAGATTACTCTGTGGGGAAGAGATGCTCTGCTGAAGATTCAACTGATAAATTCCGTCGGGATGAATTATCATTGCTGGTGATATTGAATCCTATTGGGGATTGAATTCCTGTTTGTGAAAGGAAAGAACTCCGTTGGGGATGATTTTTGGTTGCGACTTCTCTGGGGATAACCTGTTAGACTTTTGTATGGATAATCCATTGAACTCGGCTGGGAATGATCCTTTGAACTCGGCTGGGGAGATTTATTTTTGTACTCCATTGGGGATAAACTTCCAGAGTCTACTGGGGATGATTCTTCAACTCCACTGGGGAAGCTTTTTCAGACTGCGCTGGGAAAATTATAAATCCTCTAGGGATATCTTGTATTCTTCAGGGGAATATTCTTATATTCCGTAGGGGAATATTAAGACTCTCGGGGATATCAAGCCTTTTTAGTGCTGATGGTAGATAAACTCTGCTTGGGGAGAATATTACCGATTCATTCACAGTTGCAATTCTCGGCTGGGGAGAGCTATAATTACTGTCTTACTCTGCAGGGAGTGAAAGCATCTTAGCCATATTCTTCAACTGAATTTACCTTGTACCTGGTGGACAGAGTAACTATATAGTTTGGACAATTCTCATTTGCCCCTGTTTCTGATGTTACCCGTAATCGTCTTTTGTTTCGCATGTAAATATTCATGAGCAGCAATTAATGTCAAATGCATATATCAAAAATTAACATTGGACGTTCTTTGCAAATCAAAACAGATAAAGGAAAAAACAGTTTGAAATTTCTTGGAAAATGAATTGTATTGATTTTGGAGTTTAGCTTGTGAGTAGGCGTTTTTGTACAAGAGGTTGACGTCCTAGTAAGAGAACACCGCTGAGCAGATAGAATTTACACAAATTGTGAAAAACAAAACAGTTATGTGAACAATCCCACTGGGTTCCAATTCTGCTATTGCCTTTATGTCCTCGAGCATCTCATCACTTTGCTACTTGGTTGAAGGTAGATCAATTTGATTAATGCCGTCCGAGCTTGATAGTAGATACCGAAGTCTGGCTGCAAGGTGATCCAATGAGACATAGTGTTACGCTTTGATCCCTAATTTTTGCTTGGACCGCCCTTTCGGATTTTCAGTCCACCAGGATACCCTTTTTTGCCCAAGCCGCCTTTTCAGGTTTTCGACTTGCCGGGTGTACAGATTTTTTTTCATTTTCATCCCTTATTTTTGCCCGAACCCTTTTGGTTCGTCGGGAAGCCCTTATTTTTGCCTAGGCCGGTCAACCTAGCGAGTCTTTGATTTTGCGTAGTATCTTTTCACTATGTCCGTATTAACGGGGTGAGGAAGGTCGTCACCATCCATGGTGGTTAGGATCATAGCTCCTCCTGCGAAAATGTTCTTAACCACAAATGGCCCTTCGTAAGTAGGGGTCCATTTGCCCCTGGGTTCACCTTGTGGCAGTATGATGTGCTTGATAACCAGGTCCCCAACTTGATACTCTTGTCGTCTGACTTTCTTATTAAATGCCTTGATCATCCGTTTTTGGTACGTCTGACCATGACAAATAACAGTAAGTCTCTTTTCGTCAATTAGGTTCAGCTGATCAAGCCGGGTCTGAATCCAGTCATCTTCGCTCAAACCTGCATCCTTCATGATCCGAAGAGAGGGTATCTGAACTTCAATGAGCAAGACTGCTTCCATGCCATATACCAAGGAATAAGGTGTTGCCCCTGTTGACGTCCGTGCTGAGGTATAGTACCCATGAAGAGCAAACGGTAACATCTCGTGCCAGTCTTTGTATGTCATAGTCATCTTCTGCACAATCTTCTTAATGTTCTTATTAGCCGCTTCAACAACCCCATTCAACTTCGGCTGGTAGGGAGAAGAATTGTGATGCTGTATCTTGAACGGCTTGCAGAGCTCAGTGATCATCTTGTTGTTGAGATTAGTACCATTGTCCATAATGATCCTCTCAGGTACACCGTATCGACAAATCAGATTGTGCCGAATGAACCGTGCCACGACGTTCTTGGTCACAGTAGCAAAGGGAGCTGCTTCAACCCACTTCGTAAAATAATTAATAGTTACCAGGATGAAACGATGCCCGTTGGATGCTGTAGGTCTGATCTCGCCGATCATATCAATGCCCCACATTGCAAAAGGCCAAGGTGCCGTCAAGATGTTCATAGGAACTGGAGGTATGTGCACCTTATCAGCATAGACCTGGCACTTGTGACATGTCTGAGAATGCTGATAATAGTCGGCTTCCATAGTGGACCAATAATATCCTGCCCGAAGGATTTTCTTTGCCATGGTATGTCCACTGGAATGTGTTCCGAAAGTACCTTTGTGTAAATCTGCCATGATCCTTTCTGCTTCATTCTTATCCTCACAACGTTGTAAGGTCGAATCATGGTTAAGCTTGTAAAGGATGCCATTGCTGATGAAGAACTTTGTCGCGAACCTCCTCATAAACTTCTTATCATTAACAGATGCAGCCTCGGGGTATTCCTGAGCCTCAAGGTATCTCTTCACCTCATGAAACCAGGGTTTATCTGCTACCTCTTCAGTCTCAATGTCGCAGCAATGTGCAGGTTCGTCCAATCTTTCAATGATGATCCGGGGAGCTTCGTTGTCCCAATTGACTTTGAACATAGAAGACATCGTAGCTAGCGCATCCGCCAACTGATTCTCCTCTCTAGGGAAGTGTTCAAAGGTTATTTCCTCGAAATGTGGGAGCAATGTTAATACATACTCCTTGTAAGGAATAAGATTAGGGTGTTTCGTATCCCACTCGCCTTTGATCGGACTGATCACGAGAGCAGAATCTCCGAAGACACTCAAGAACTTAATCCTTAGGTCAATTGCTGCTCGAAGACCCATGATGCATGCTTCATACTCCACCATGTTGTTGGTGCAGTTGAAACATAGTCGAGCGGTAAACGAAGTATGGGAGCCTTTAGGAGATATGATCACAGCGCCAATGCCATTGCCCAAAGCATTCGAAGCTCCATCAAAGTACATAGACCATCAGGATCCCTCCTCAGGTCCTTCATCCGGTCCAAGTGTCTCACAATCAGTCACTAGCATGATATTCTCATCCGGAAATTCAAAGTTCATAGACTGGTAATCATCCACTGCCTGATGTGCCAAATGATCTGCCAGCACACTTCCTTTGATTGCCTTTTGGGTCGTGTATTGGATGTCATACTCAGTCAAGATCATCTTCCATCTCGCTATTCTTCCGGATAAGGCAGGCTTCTCGAAGATATACTTGATTGGATCCATTTTTGATATCAATAGAGTAGTGTGAGTCAGCATATATTGTCTCAGCCGGCGAGCAGCCCATGCCAAAGCGCAACAAGTTTACTCGAGCAACGAGTTTCAGGTCTCGCAGTCGGTAAACTTTTTGCTAAGGTAATAAATAGCATGATCTTTTCATCCAGACTCGTCATGCTGACCCATCACACACCCTATTGAGTTGTCGAGTACTGTCAAGTATAAGATCAGAGGTCTCCCTTCAACTAGAGGCATCAGAATGGGTGGCTCTTGGAGATACTCTTTTATCTTTTCGAAAGCGGCCTGACATTCATCATTCCATCGTACCACTTGATCTTTCTTCAGTAACTTGAAGATTGGTTCACAAGTAGCAGTCAGGTGCGAAATGAATCGGGCAATATAGTTCAGACGTCCAAGAAAGCCTCTGACTTCTTTCTCTGTTCGGGGTGCTGGCATTTCCTGTATGGCCTTCACCTTTGCAGGATCCACTTGAATACCTTTATCGCTTACGACGAAACCCAGCAGCTTACCAGATCTTACCCCGAAGGTGCACTTGTTCGGGTTTAACCTCAGCTTGTATAACCTCAACCTGTCAAATAGCTTCTGCAGATGGTCAAGGTGTTCTTCCTCAGTCTGGGACCTTGCAATCATATCGTCGACGTATACCTCAATCTCATGATGGATCATGTCATGAAACAAAGCGACCATGGCACGCTGATACGTTTCCCCAACATTCTTCAGTCCAAAAGGCATGACCTTGTAGCAAAAGGTACCCCACTGAGTAACAAAAGTTGTCTTCTCCATGTCTTCGGGAGCCATTTTAATCTGATTATAATCGGAGAAACCATCCATAAAGGAGAATACCTTGTGCTGAGCGGTGTTGTCAACCAGAACTTCGATATGAGGCAGAGGGAAATCATCTTTGGGGCTCTCCCTATTCAGATCCCTATAGTCAACACACATTCGAACCTTACCATCCTTCTTCGGTACAGGAACCACGTTGGCCACCCACGGTGGCTAAGAAGTAACAGCTAGAAAACCGACGTCAAACTGTTTCATAACTTCAGCCTTGATTTTCTTAGACATCTCTGGGCGCATTCGGCGGACCTTCTGTTTCACCGGAGGACAGTCTTCCTTGGTAGACAATCGATGAACCACAATATCGGTATCTAACCCAGGCATATCTTCATAAGACCAAGCAAAGATCTCAACATAGTCACGCAGCATCTGAATCAACCGTTGCTTCACACTAAGCTCTAAATTTGCCCCGAACTTGACCTCTTTCCTGTCTATCTCTGTACCCAGATTCACTGATTCCACTGGCTCTTCGTGCGGCTGAATAACCCTCTCTTCCTGGAGTAACAGTCTAGCAAGTTCAACAGGCACTTCGCAATCATCTTCACCTTTGTCTTTGGCTAAGTTGATCGGACTTTTGAAGCCATAACTGGCAGTAGCAGAGTCGTTACCAGTGAGATCCAGAGTGGATGTAGACCTGTATATGTGAGTGTGTGTAAAATAGCTGTTTTGCAATATGTAATAAAAGAAAAACAAGGAGCACAAAATTTGAAATGCAAGAAACGTCCAATGCTTTTATTAATGATATATGTAAATGACACACATAAAGCCCTCACAAATGAAGCCACAGTGCCCCGGGTAAGACACCGAGCCATAAAGTTTAAAACATTGTCTGTTACAAATTCAAAACAAAAAGTCTCATTACTGGGTAACAAAAGAAATTGGGATGAAGTCCTTTGGTGTCCAGTTGCCTAGTCCACCATCAATAGTAGGATAGATCTAGCTTTCGAACTCAGACTCTTCAACGTCGTCTTCAATGGCATTCACTCCTGAATTGCTGATGAACAAGGGAGGTCTTCTGATCCGTGCATTCCGAACAGCCCTTTGAGCTTCTGCAGTGAAACCCAAACCAAACTTGTTAGCCTTCTGTGCAAAATCAGGGAGTTGGCCCCAATTCGTACACCCACCTTTCTCGACAACAGCCCATGCATCTTTGAAGGAAGCCATCTTCATAGGAGAATCTTCAACAATAGTCTCAGTTGATGCCAGCGTCTGGGTAACCTCTTCAAAATTCTGAAATAGGGTCTCAATGAACTCCCCATCCATTTCTACATATCGGAAAGAGTTGAGGTGGCTGACCATGTACTCCTCTTCTCCTTATACTGTCACAATCTTCCCTTTCACTGGGTACTTCAGCTTCTGGTGGAGCGTAGACGTCACTTCCCCAGCTTTGTGGATCCACGGATGACCCAACAAACAAGAATAAGATGGTCGAATATCCATCACATAGAATGTAGAGGCGAAAACCTGAGAACCAACCTTAATCGGGATATCAACTTCTCCGTGCATCATCCTCTTAGACCCACCAAAGGCCCTGACGACAATGTTGCTTGGTTTCAACTCCAACCCTTCACAGTCTAATCGGTCTAGAGCTTTCTTAGGCAAGACGTCCAATGACGAACCAGTATACACTAATACATGAGCAAGAGTAGTTCCCCTGCATTCAATAGAGACGTGAAGGGCATTGTTGTGATTCTTCCCCTTAGCGGTCAAGTCGGTGTCAGAGAAACCCAACCCATTATCAGCAGTCAGACTAGCCACGCAATCTTTAAACTGATCAGCTGATGTTTCTTGCGGTACGTGCGCAGTCTTCAGGAAGGCAATCAGAGCCTTGGCATGGGCCTCTGAGCATAACAATAGAGATAACATAGAAATCTTGGACGGGGTTTGCCCCAGCTGTTCAACTACATTGTAGTCACTCTTTTTGATGATCTTTAAAATCTCTTCCATCTCTTGTCTATAAGCTTCAACAGTAATCGTCTTTGGTGTCTCCGTCTGGGCAGGCTCATCAGTGGTCCCTTTGCTCCGAGTGCCAGACGACTCGGCAACAGGGGTAAGAATTAGAACTTGAACATGAACAGCAACAGGTACACTGGCAAGTGTAATAACAACGGGTTTCCGGGCAGTTGGTGGAGAGATATCAGGGGAGAAAAGTCTTCCGCTGCGGGTGACTTTAGCAGGTCCAACAATATTGCTGACGTTAGTATCAGCATCCAAATCTTGTTTATCTCCATGAAAATAAACATCAGCCTCGTAGTGCCAAGGGACAACTTTATCAGATGTATAGGGGATAGGCCCAGGAACAGTGATGATCAATGGTGCGATTCTTGGAATAGATGTAATTCTAACAGGCTTTCTCGAGGAAGCCTTGGAAGAATCGTCGAAAATGGTAATAATAGCAACTTCTTCAGTATGAACTAAAGGAACAACAGTCTTCTCAAACAGAATTTCTTTACTATCCATCAGGCGTTGGACACCTGACTTCAAAAGATGGCAACCGGTAGGTAGGACAAAACACATACGGCAAGCTTCGTCACAACCTGGAAATAAACCGGCTAACAAAAGGTTCTTCTTCACAGTCATCAAGGGAGTAGCAATATCTTTCATAGAAACCACAAACAAGTCTTCATCTATAGCATTTACTCCATGCTTGGGCATAGGAGCAGTCACAACATTAGGTCTTTCGGGCGCCTCGAACTCAATCTCCTTAGCATCAATTAAGTCCTGTATTTTATTCTTCAAAGCCCAACAATCATCTGTATTATGTCCCGGGCTATCAGAGTGAAAAGTACAGCGGGCATTAGGGTTGTACTTAGGTGATGCAGTGTTAGGGTTCTGCGGGGCTTCCCTTGGAGTCACTAGATTGGTTTTTAATAACTGCGGCAGAATCTGAGATAACGTCATGTTGAGTTGAGTGAGCTGTCTTCGAGGTCTCTCAGCCTTTTGTTGATTATTTCACTGAGGAGCACCAGCAGGTCTTGAAATAACAACCTGTGATACGGTGGGAGAACTGACTTGAGGTTTTGCGTTTGTTTTCACAAATGTTTCGGTTTAGCAAGAGTCGCCACCAACTTTTTATTTTATCCTAAGGAAAGGTTAAAAAGCACAGTAAAAACCTTTGGGATGTTTTCTTGGGTTCGGGGAGTAGATTATAGAAAGGGAAGGTATTAGTACGCTTTCTATCCATGGTTATCCATGGGCTCTTAGTTACTTGCTTAGATCACTTGCCTTGTATTTTCAATTATTTGAAATGGTGCATTCAATTGTTTGAAATGGTGCTTTGTGTGTGGGTTTGAAAATGTTTTGAAAAGAGGCCATTGTTGTGGCAACCTTTGTAATGATCCATGTTTGAATGTATACAAAGGTGTATTTGTCTTTTAAAAAGTTTTCAATGTTTTTGAAAGTTGTTTTGAAAGTGTGTTGTGATGTGTGTTTTGAAAAATGGCAAGGATTGTTTTGCAAGTTGGTCAAGTAACCAAGAACTATCTACCCTAAATTTCTCAAAGATCTTTCCTATGTTTTAACCCTTTTAACAATATTGTTCCACCATTGTATTTGGTGGACAATCTTGTGTTAGGATGTTAACGGGACGGGCGCGGGTCATCGTTTAGACCATGAATGCAATAGTGCCAAATGTCTATGGCAATTTTTCCTTTGAGGGACTTGATCATTTTTTAGGCAACTTTCGAAAGCGTCATCGAGGGACTATGATCATTTGATTTGTTTTGTTTTGCAAAAAAACACCCAACATGCAACATGGCCCATTATTGAAGGCAACAAGTGGAGTAACCCTAGGGGGTGCAAGTGTGATTGGTGTTGTCCATTTTCATGCTTTATTGTCTTTGAATTAGGTCAAGCTATTTGTTATTTGATTTTCGCATACAAACCCTAAGTCTATCATGGCATATTTAGAAAGCTTTAAAATGCGGAATTTAAAGTCCTAAATTATTACAACATAATTATTGGGATGAGGGTACAAATGTTCAAATGGGGATATTTAGCAAGAAATTTAAATCTAAGATATTACAATCCAAATTGAATATACAAGTTATTTAATTGTACGATAATTAAATAAATACAATAAATATGCAAAATGCACAAAAATGGTTTTATATGTACGTAAAAGTATTTTTCATGTGACATATAAATAAAAATAAAAAAGGTTAATTTTTGGATGTTTTCATGGTTTAGGGCAAAATCCTAATTTTGTAAATAAATAGTATTTATTATTTATATTATATACAATATTTATTAATTATATACAAAAAATGAATAAAATGGAAGTATATTGTAAAAAAGTAATTTTTGAGGTTAAATATTAATAAAAATAAAAATGTATTATTTTTGTATTTTTACCCTAAATATTCTAATAAATATATAAGTATTTATATTATGTATTAAATATACTAAATATGTACAAAAAATAAAAATATTAATTATTTACAAAAAAAGTATATTTTTTAGAAAATGTTTTCAGAAAATGCAAATAAAAATAATAACTAAAAGTATATATTTTCACATTATTTTTAAGGTTTTAAATAAAAGTATTATATTTATTTATATGTACAAGTGTAAACAAAGCAAATAAATTCAAAATAAATGCAAAAATGTATGAAAAATATTTTTAATATTTTTTTATGTTTTGACAAAAAATAATAAGTCAGGAGAAAAAATAAAAAGTAAAAAATGATTAAAAAATCACACAATGGGCCAAGGGGGTGTGAGTGTAAAAAGGTGGTGTAAACAGAAAAACAAATCAGGCCCAACCCAAAGAGGCTTGTCTTCAACCTCCAGCCAGTTTCAAACACAAAAAACACGCGTTTTCTTCCATCCCTGCTATCTCTTGATCCTTTGACTTTCAACAAAAACTTACAACATCAATGTTATAGAGCATCATGTCACGATTCTAAACATATAAAGAAGTTGTTCTAACTCTCAGAAATGAGAGAGAATTTCTCCTCCCCCAATTCCTGACCTAGCTTTTTTCCAATGTTCAGGTCCAAAATTCTCTTAACACACACAATATAAATGAAAAGTGAGGATATGGGTAGCTTCAGGGCCATGAGTAGGACATACTTTCTTCACAAACTTAAGCCTAAATATGCTTGGATAGAGAGATGGAAGTTCAAACTTTTACCTGTTCAGCTTGAGTTGTGTACAACAATGGAGGCACTTTCAATGAAGTTTGAGGACTTGTACATCTTGCTTGAGGTCCAAGGATGCTCTTCCAACCTCTAGCTTGCTTTGAAACTAACTGAATCGAGCTATGTAACTCAACCTGCACAACGGAAAAAATGAAAATGGCAAACTTGGTTAGGGGTGTTACAGTCTGTAGCTAGGGCTTGGGATAGTTTATATGGATGATGTAGAATGTGTTTGAAGTGGTTTGGGCAAAAACGCGCGAGGGAATGATGCTGGCCAAGTCAATCTGCAACAGGGACTCTATTTTGCAGAAAAAATGTGCTTTGATGGATGAGGAGGTATTGAGGGTTAAGGGCTCGTGTTCTAGGTTGGTTAGGGAGTATGCAATGTGTGGACAAAGTTTGTTTAGGCTCTTGCTTGCAGGAAGTGAATGTGGTACCAGTTTTGCAAAGTTACTTCAAAGATAAGTAAGGAAGTGTGTATTGACAATGCAGGCCTGTACTACCCTCAATCTATGCTGCACAAATCACTCTTGATCAGTGGAATTTGTTCATAAACTTGTGCCTCAAAGATCTGCTTTGTACTTCTTAGATTGTGAACTTGACATAAAACACTTCTTTTCAAAAATGGCTAAAATGCTTTTTCCATTTAAAGGTTTATCTTCCATGTAATGACCAAATGAGCAAAATAACATCTTGGCACAAAGGTTTAGCATTGAATTATTGAGTGTTAATGGGATTAGAGGCCTGTAACCTAGCTTGTGCAAGCTGAGTTTGAAAATGCAAAGTGTTATGTACATGAATTTGGCCATGAACAAAGTGACTTTTTCCCATCTTGACAAATTCGAATCTCCCTAACCACAAGGGTGTTTGATGAGTTCTTGGACAATTTGGAAAGCTTGGAATGTGTGCTACAATCCATCTTTGTAATGAAAGTTGAAATTCCAAGTGGAAGCATGTGAAAAGTGGCCATGAAGTTGGGCAAAAATCCTGCCTAAAATAGGTCAAAAAATTTCTAAGTTAAGAATGTTTTGCACCCTTATTCCAAAAATCATAACTTGAGCTACAAGCTTCTTTTGAGGAAACTTTGTGAATCAAAGTTTTAGATGTTGCAATGGACCACAACTTTCATGTTTTGAGTTTTGTTTGAATCCAAATGTATCTTGATGAAAAAATGGGACAAAGTTAGGAAAAAATTAGGAAAAAATGGGACAAAGTTAGGAAAAAATTATGAAATTTCTTCATTTTAAAACCCTAATTTGTAATTTTTGGTTTCTTGATGAACAAGTTTCATAATTTGACATGTCTTGATGAAAAATGAATCTTGGCACTTGATTTTGACCAAAAAGTCAAAGTTTGACTTTTCAGTATACAGTCAAATTTGATCAGTTGATTGGAAAATTCATCTGTCAATCTTGTGCATTTGGGATCTTTTGAACTTGTTGAATGTGTCAAGACCATGTCATTGAATCCTTGAGTCCATATGTGAGCTTGATTTGCCATTGGCTAGGTCAAACAGTCAAAAATTGCCTTTGTGCAGTCAAAACCCTAAAAATGACCATTTTGCCCTTTTGGTGATCTGATCAAATTTCTTGTGGAGTTGTGATCCAAACTTGACCAAATGGTTCATATGAGTTCATAATGTTGATGTGGGTCAAAAATCATGAAGTTTGACTGTCAATTGGCCATAGTTGACTTTTTCCCCAATACAACTGAGTTCTAGGTCAACTGTCCAATTGACTGGGCAAAGATTGGAATCAAGGCTTGAAATTTGGTATGGATAAACTTGTGAGTCCAACATGAAGCATGGATAAATTTGGCATTTTAGGTCAAAACATCTTTGTGCAAACTCAAACCCTAATTTGAGTCAGCAGTGCAAGGAGGAGTCTTGAGCAGAGTAAACCCTAACTTGATCTTGAGCTCCAAGGGTCTTGTGATGAGAAAATGTTGATGAAATGAGAGGGCAAATTTTGGGGTACAACACAACCACATTAACAGCTTGGCAGCGTTCGGGTCTATTCTGGCTTTTCGAACTGTAAACAGCACTGGACTCCTTCTTAAAAGGCTTTTTCTTGGTGCTCGATGAAGCACCCTTCTGTATTTTACTCGACTTAATACTAGCGTCAATCCTTTCACCGGTCATAATTAGCTCTGTAAACCCAGACGAAGAGCTTCCAATCAGATGGTTGAAAAACGGACCAGACAAGGTCCCCAAAAACATATCCACTAGCTCTCGATCAGCCAAGGGTGGTTGCACTCTACCAGCAAGGTCCCTCCACTTCTGAGCATAATCTTTGAAACCTTTGCCCGCAACCATAGACATACCCTGGAGTTGGGTACGTGTAGGAGCGAGGTCGACATTGTATTGGTACTGCTTGTAGAAAGCAGCAGCCAAATCTTCCCAATTACGGATACTGGCTCCTTCTAACTGGTAAAACCATTCAAGCTGAGTCCCTGAGCGACTGTCTTGAAAGAAGTGGATCCATAAGTTCTTATCAGTGGTGTACGGATGAATCTTCCTTACATACAACCGGAGGTGCAGTTTCGGGCAAGAAATTCCGTCGTACTTAGTAAAGGCTGGTGCTTTGAATTTGTGGGGAATCACCACCCCAAATGACAGACCCAGATCTCCAAAGTCCAGACCAGGTACCTTCTGAACTTCCATCGCACTCAACCGATCTTCCAGTTGCTTGTATCTATCCTCAGCTGGAGGGTACTGGTCTTCGTCGAATTCTGTCTCATTGTCTGAAACCACAGGGCTAGGAGCCCTCCTTTCTTCCTGACTATATTTCCCTCCAGATGAGGTGGTCAAATCAACTTCGCCTCGTAGCCTATTTCCAAACCTGTGACCCGTGTTAAACAGGACTATCCTCTTCTTATTCTTCTTCTTCTTCTCTTTCAGAATAAGGGTCTTCACATCTTGCTGACCCTTAGTTAAATTCATGAACAACTCTTGGAATTGGGCATTTTGAGCTTGAAGAGCCTTGATTGCTTGCTCAGTCGATGGTTCAGAAGATATGATGCTGAAATAAACAGCTAAGAAGATGAGAAAACCCGTAAGGGTACCTGTTATGAGGTGCATGAGAATGATATGCGTATGATATGATTTCAAAGACATCGAGAGATTCAAATTTGTAAACCAAAAAGGAAACACACTTTTATTAGATAAACTTGAAATTCAAATTGTTCAACAAATTGCCCTTAAGGCGTTACAAGAAAGGAAATACTGAAAAGGAAATAAAAACTGGAAAGGAAATAATTAAAGGACAATCAGTGCTCCCATGGTCGCTTCTTGTCGGTGCGGACATAGTCATTGAGGATCCGCTCGTTCTCCAACTAGCTTGTGAACTTTTGAATCTTCTGCTCTTGCTCGTTAAACTTTTCTTGGTAAGCATCCCACTCTTCTCTCAGCTGCATCCAAGACCTTTTCAATGCCCCAATGTCAGTAGGTATGTAAGGGTGGAGGATGGTAGGAAGAACCCCCTCTTCATTAGCAACTTCAACAATGATAGGTAGGACGACTTCATACGGCATACCCAGCTTTTGGGCACGGATACGAACCCATCTGATATATGGCTCCATTGGAAGAGAAGTCTTTGGACCCAACTCATGTGGATCAGATCTGTGAACTCTATCCCAAGCCCTTATGAATCTGCGGCGTTGCTCGTTGCTATCCCCTTGAAAATCAAAGATAATACTAGGCGTCAGCAATTCATGAGGACCTTCCCTCCTAGCACGCCCAAACTGACGTAAGGCCAAGCACGAATTGTAAGTAATTTCTCCATTGGTTCCTATCAGTGGAACATTGGGGTACTCCCCACATCGATCAATAATAGCCACCTCGTCCATACCCTTGATAGTCCAGATGATGTCATTATGAGAGAGAGACATAACCCTATAGGCCCAGCCCATGCCTTCTTTGTTCTTCAGCATTGATTTGGGGAGGTGCGAAATAAACCACCTCGCCAATAATGGAGCACAGCACATCAAGGTTCCCCGTTTTCGAGCAGTACGGGCATAAAGCTGATGAAGAATGCCACCCAAGAGAGTGGGTACAGGATTACGAGAGATGGAGATTTTCACCGCATTCACATTAACAAAGGAGTTAGGGATCAGAAACAATACCAAGCCATATATCAGAAGATCCAGAATATCTTCGAATGCCTTGAAGTCTAGACTATCCTAGAAAAAATTAGCCTTACCAACCAAGAACTTAGTCAGAAATCCCTTTGCTCCACTTTTAGTCTCCCAATTGGACATTACCTCATCCTTTGTCATATGAATGGCTGAAGCAATCTCTTCTGGCCTAAGGATCTTTTCCCAACCAGTAAACGGGGTCTGCTCCAGAATAGAGATACCGAGAAGATCAGAGAACTCTTCTAAGGTGGGAACCAACTGGTAGTCCTGAAAAGTAAAGCAATGGTACAGCGGATCATAGAACTGGACTAGGACACTCATCATCTGCTCGTCCAATTTGGAGGTGACCAAACTGAGAAGATGCCCATGTCTTATGATGAAGGAAGTAGTATCAGACATCTTTGCAACCAACTCTTTAAGCATAGTGGGCACTTGGACAAAGTTGATCCGGATGGTGTTCCTACGCATGGGTGCCATGACCTACAAAACAGAACAAAGATGAATCTCTCCTGTCTTTGAAATAGGTTAGTCCAATGCAAGATGTATGCAATGTTATGATGTCATGATGTCATGATAGAAAGCACATCACAAGTATCCACAAATAGCAAACATGGTAAAGGCACAAAGGTCACACAGAGAGCCCTCATATTTCAGGCTGGCAAGGAGCTTAGGTACTACCCTCTTTCAGTTCAGTTGGTTCAAACCTGTCCTAAAAATAGTAATCGGGTTCTAGAGGATCTCAATATCACTGACTACCCTCAATCGGTCATAATTCCAGTTTAGCAACCTTTTCTTGCATCCAGAATCATGGCGAGAGTTTAGTCTCAATGAGTGTAGCATACTGCTACTGTTCTATGGCCAAGTTGGTCAATTTAAAGGTTCTAAGGTCAGTTGGTGCTTAATAACCCCTTAGAAGACCCATATTCTCCTCGTTCCAACACAAGGGATATCGGTACAAACTAAAGTGCCACACCAACGTAGCTACTGCTTCAACCGTATCGGTCTACGCTGTATAGTTCCCTCACAGTTTATTGCTACTTACCTAAAGGGTATCCCTCAGATCCGGGTTAGGATCTATAGTAACTCCGATACAAGCCCACAAGTATAAAGCATACAAAGCAAACAATTGAAAACACAATGATCTAATCCTAAGGTATACTCCACTGAAAAGTCTCCCCAGCAGAGTCGCCAGTTCTGTGATACGGTGGGAAAGAGCTGACTGTTTTTGGAATGCTAGTTTGCGTTTTGCGTTTGTTTTTGCAAAATGTCGCGGTAAGCAAGAGTCGCCACCAACTTTTATTTTATCCAACAAGGAAAGGAAAAAAGCACAGAAAAATTCCTTTTTCGAGATATTTCTCGGGTTCGGGGGGTAGATTATAGAAAGGGAAGGTGTTATCACCCTTTCTATTCGTGGTTATCCACGGGCTCTTAGGTACTTGCTCATATTGTTTTCAAAATTTTCTTTTCTTTGTGTTTGTGGGTTTGAAGAAGTTCTTGTTTGAAAAGGAGTGTAAGTGTGAAAATTTTGTTTTTTGAAAGAGAAAGTACTTAAGAACCATCTACCTACTCGAAAAAGGAATCGTTCTATGCTATCTTCCTTTAGACAATGCTATCCTACTATTGATGAGTAGGTACCACCGTCGTTGGAGTTTAAGGGTCAATTCGATTTTAGGGACGTGCGGTCACTAAAGCAATGTTAGGATGCCTTAGCGGTAACCCTAATGTCTTAGATCATTTTATCTAAGGCAACTGTTTTGAGGCAACTATGATCTTTGGACAAGAGGGAGACCTCTAAAGTGACCTATACTCAATGACCACGTACGAAGGCAACCAAGTGAGGTGTACCCTAAGAGTGCGCATGTGCGAGTGTGTTGTATTCAGTTTATTTTGTCTTTGTACATGTCAATGGTTATCTATGTTGATTTTAGGTTAAACATTCAATCTTGTCATGCATCCCTATTATCAAACTTCTAACAGTTTATAAGTTGCGGAAATTTAACTAACTATCACAAGGCGTCGGGTATTTACATTGCCAAAAGCAACCCTTTGAAATTTAAATGCCAAAAATAAATAAAACGATAAAAATAGTCTTAATTATCTATTACATTCCGGGAACAAGTACAATTATGGTAAAAGAAAACAAGTCGCGTGCGAGAAATTAAATCGAGTGCGAGTTCTAGGGTTTTGACCCTTTGTTATTCAAAGACAAGATTTGTTTGGTTGTTTTTGAATTAAGAAAGAAAATAATCTAAATTAATTATTAAATAAATAAGTTAATTAATTAATGAAAATAAATATTTTTGGGATTTTTTTGATATTATTTAAAGAAATAAAAATAAATTTAATCAATGTTAATAAAACCTAATTGTCTAAGTTAATTTTAATTATTGCAAAATATATTAAAAGTTATTCCTAATTAAAACTAAATTAATTAAATTAATATTGTTAACAAAAATAAAATACTGAAATTTAATTTATTAAATAAAATATTTTTTTTTGGTTTTAATTTTATGAAGAAAAAAGTTTGGTTGGTTAATTAATAATAAAAATAATTAAACAAACAAATAAATAAAATAAATATGAAATAGAAAGAATTAGAGGTTTGGGCCTGATTGGGGAGTCTGAATAGCAAATTCCATGGCCCAATTGTGCAGGCCTGGTTGACTTTCCTGATTCCATATGTGCACTTTGACTAGGTAGCATGGTGGACGTTCCATCTAGACCATCAGATTTGGCCTGGGGCCATCTGTTCATTGATTGAATGAGGGAGTATTGTAGGTTACACACTTTGTATTACATTGGATCACCTGAATGAAAAATATAACAAATAACATGGGGACCTGGGATTCGAACCCAGGTCCTGTTGGTCATTGAACACACGCCACTACCACTCAGCCATCACGCTTCATCTGTTAATATATTCAACAATAATAATAATATGGGATAACGCGTTAATATGCCAGATATAAAAAAAAGTGCGTGAAGATTTGAATTGGCCATAGGGGGACTGACGCGTCATCGTCTTCTTCCTCCAACCCTGTAATTTTTCCTGCGGATTCATATCCGCAGCTGAATTCGTAGGTCAACCCTAAAATCAATTCTAGGCCATGAAAATTAAATCCAAGACCATGGTTATGCTCGTCTTCCTCCTCCGGTCATACCCATGGCCATTATTGGAGCTGATTTTGCCTGTAAAAGAAATGCCCAAAAAACAAACTACAAAACCCTAGATTCGGCTATGGGGTTACAGTCTATATCAATGCAATCAAACAATGCCAAAAGTTCAGAAATCTCATAAGCATCACAAATATGTCAAAGATTTGTCAGAATGATGCAAAAATAGAGAGTTATGATTGTGAATACAGTGCCATGAAATGTGATGCTTACAGTGCATTTTTATGCGTATGAGAGCTTGCTTTGGATTGCAGAAGGTTGAGTAGACACCCAACAATCGATTGGTGTTGAGTTTTGCCTTTGTAAACGCCTCTAAGTGTGATTTCAGTTTTACACTTTTTTGTCAATTTTGCAAGTTTGGTTCTTGGTGTTCTTGCAGCCTCTAGGTCCAGTTTTCGTATGCTTTGGCTTGTATATGTAATATGCAATGTGTTAGGTTAACAATTGTGGATTGAATCCTTGCACATTGATGCCATGGGATTTGATTTGATCCACCATTGAAAGCTTGCCTATTTTGTCAAAAATATAATCTTTTTGCACATGGAATACTTGATACGAATTTGATACACTTGATGATGATGATTCAATCCTGAAATAGCCAAAAAGAGATCAAATAATCAATGTTTAGATTTTATTTGATTTAATTTGATTAAAAATGAAATAATTCATTAAAAAATCAAATAAAATAATAAAATTGATAAATGGACACAAGGATGAAGCTAGGACACGTGTGCAATGGGGAAAGTCCAAATCAAGTGGAAAAGAATGGGCCCATTTGACAAAATTTGAAGTTTTGGGGATAGTTGACTTTTGGCAATTTTGCAAAAATGCCCAACTTCAACAATGCATAACTTCTTCAATTTTGAACTTTTGGAAGTGTTATTGGACTTTTTAGAAATATTGATATGTCCTCTAACCAACCCTTTTGGTATCCTCTAATTTTTATATTCCATGCTCAAGTTATAAGCTTTGGCAAAAAAGGTGTTTTTGTTGACTTTCAAAAATGACCTATAATGTCCAAATTTATAACTTCTTGTGAGTGCATTTTATAATCTTGGGGTATGAAGAAGGATTTTAGGAAATTTCATCCTCTTCAAAATGAGCTTTGGATGGGTCATTTATCATAAATTATGAGAAAGTTATGCTTGGTCAAAGTTGAGTTGACTTTTCCTACAAAACCCTAATTTAGCAACTTTTGAGTCTTGATGAATTTTGAGCAATCCTTGATGAATCATGATTAAACCTTGATAAAATGATGAAATATCCTTCAAAATGAGAATGTTGACAAAAAATCTTGAGTTTTGACTGTATTTGGGTCACAATTGACTTTTGCCCTAACACATTCAATTTTTGGACCCTTTGAGCAATTGACTGAGCAAACTTCCTCTGCAAGGCTTGAAATTTGACATGGATGAACTTGAGAACATATTAGTACATTAGGTAGAATTTGAGGACATTTGGATTCGAGGATGTTGATGCAACACAAAACCCTAATTTGAGGTTGACTGCCTTAGGAGATAGCTTGATTGTCCAACTCTTGAGCAATCTTGAGCCACTTGGAGATTTTTCTTGCAATGTTTGGAGAAATATGAGAGGGCAAATTTTGGGGTACAACAGTACCGGTAGCATTTTAGTCAATCAAAGAGAATACGGGGCCGCTGAGTGATGTCATGAAGCACTAACGAACTTCTAGAACCTTTACTTGACCAACTTGGACTTTTAGGATTTAGTGAGATGACCGACTTTGGTGCAGTCCAAAGTTGGTAGATACTCGATACTACACTCATTGAGGGTTGGTTCCTTGGATTATTTCGGTCTCCAGTAAATAGGATGAATTGAAACAATGAACAAGGAAACAATCTAGTGATATTGAGCTCCTTAGAACCCGATTACTATTTCTAGGACAGGTTGAGCCAACTAAACTTCAAGAGGGTACTTACCTATGAAACCCCATGCAAGCCTAAACTAGGAACTTGTGTGATTTGCTTGTACATATATACTTGTGCATAACATCATGGACATCATGAAGCATCATATGCATCCACTAACCATTTCAAGGATTTTGGAAATTCATCTTTGTTCCTGTTTTGTAGGTTATGGATTCACTTCGCAGGAAAACTATCCAAGTCAACCTTGTAAGAATTCCTCCACAACCCAAGGAGCTAGCTTCAAGGATTCATGAGAACTCTCCATTCACCGAGAGGCATGGTCGTCTTCTCAACTTAGTCACTTCCAACACAGAGGAAGACATGATGAAAGTTCTTTTCCAGTTCTTTGACCCTTTACATCACTGTTTCATATTTCCTGACTACCAGCTTGTGCCCACTTTAGAGGAATTTTCTCTACTCTTGAGGATTCCTATTCTCAATCAACTACCCTTCAACGGTATGGAAAAAGATCCAAAGCCATAGGAGATTGCTCAAGCCTTGCACTTACACTCATCTGATGTCACAACCCATTGGAAAACTAGAAGTGGTGTCAAAGGCTTCATGGCAAAGTTCTTGTTTGAGAAGGCCCAAACCTGTTGGAACTCTTTGGACTTGCAAGCTTTTGAGGAGATTGTAGCTTTCTCATCTATGGGATGGTCTTGTTCCCTAACCCTGATCAACTCATAAATGTGAGTGCTGTCAAAATCTTCATGTCACGCAACCCAATGCCTATATTGCTTGGAGATATCTTGCACTCTTTTCACACTCGTACAATGAGGAAAAGAGGTGTTATCATGTGTTGCACTCCTCTCTTGGCAAGATGGTTTATTTCTCATCTTCCCCAATCAGTCTTGAAGAATGAGCAAGGTTTGAGGTGGTCACATTCAGATATTCTTTGGTGTTCTCGATCCAAAGAGAATGTCATCCTTGTCGACCATTGTAGGGAATTCCCTAATGTCCCTCTACTTGGCATTAGGTGAGGCATCACCTACAACCCATGCTTGTCTCTAAGAAAGTTTGGTTATGCTCGGAGGGATGGCCCACATGACATGCTGATTCCATACTTGGTTTTATTTTGACAACGATGATCAAGGACTTCGACAAAGGTTTATCCGAGCTTGGAGGATGCCCAACAAGGTAGATAGTAAGACTCTGGGACACAAGAATTCCATCCCTCTTGAGCCTTACCTCAAGTGGGTACGAACCCGCGCCCAAAGTCTTATGATGCCTTACCCCTCCATTCTTCCAGTGATTATAGAGCCTGTTAAGGAAGGAGAGGTTCCATACACCCTCCTACATCCTGACATGCCAACATCACTCGAAGATTTACAAAGGAGTTGGATACAGCTCAAGGGAGAATGAGATACTTTTGAAGCCCAATTCTACGCAAGCGAGAAGAAGGTTTTAGAACTCACTCGGTTACCTCATGAAGAGAAGACTCTCAACACCTACATTGCACCGAAGAGGATGCGCAATGTCTTTTTATCTTAGAATTTTATACTATTTTTCCCTAGGGGCATTGATGTATTCCAATTCTATTTTATTAATATAACGTGTGTTCCTTTTTGTTTGAAACAAATTTGATTTTCAAATCCTTGAAAGCATTACATGAATACACATCATTCATCATATGCATAAACATGTCTTTGCAAGAAGTTTCCTCATCCCTCTACTGTTTATTTCAGCGAAATGGATCTTGAACAAACGGTTAAAGACTTGCAAGCTCAGAATTCACAATTTCAACAGCTACTCTTGACCTTGGCCAAGGGGCAGGAGGAGATCAAGACCCTTCTAGAGAAAGAGAAAGAGAAAAAGAAGAAGAAGCCAGCCGGTGTGGTTATCATGGGCATAAGGTTTCAGGGACAAGCCAGACAGACCTTGGAATTTCCATCAACCTTTGAGGAAGGGGAAAGAAAAGGAAAAGAAACGGTAGTGCCATCTGATTCTGAAGCAGAAGAATATGAGGAAGAGGACTACTCAAAAAAACAATACCCTCCAGCGGATGACAAATACAAGAACTTGGAAGAACGTCTAGCTGCTATGGAAGTACAGAGAGTACCGGGTCTGGATTTTGAGGAGTTAGGGCTGGTATCAGGAATTGTAATCCCTCTTAAGTTTAAAGTACCACTATTTTCCAACTATGATGGGGTGTCTTGTCCCAAGATGCACCTACGATCTTATGTCAGGAAAAATAAGCCGCATTCTGCTGACAAAGATTTGTGGGTTCACTTTTTCCAGGACAGTTTGTCAGGAACGCAACTTGATTGGTTCTACCAATTGGAAAGAGCTGATGTGCATAATTGGGAAGACTTGGCATCCGCCTTCTATAAACAGTATCAATACAACACCGACTTGGCACCAACCCGTACTCAACTCCAGAGTATGGCCATGGTGTCCAATGAGGGCTTCAAAGACTACGCCCAAAAGTGGAGGGATTTAGCCGGAAGGGTGCAACCACCTTTATCTGAAAGGGAGCTAGTGGACATGTTCTTGGGAACTCTGTCAGGTCCTTTCTTTAATCATCTGATTGGGAGTTCCTCTGCAGGATTTGCTGAGTTGATTCTAACTGGCGAGAGGGTGGAAGCCGGTATTAGAAGCGGGAAAATTCAGAAAGACGCATCTACCTCTACAGTTGCAAAAAAGCCCTTCACTAGAAAGAAGGAAGTGTATGTTGTCTATGCACAGAGAAATCAGGGAAGAACCGAGCGCCGACCAACGGTGGGGGCTGTTATGATTCAAAAGCCTGCATCAGACCAGCCAAGAAACAATCAGCCGAGAAATAATCAGTAAAGGGTGGAAAGGCCTGTACAGCAATTCACCAAGATAAACATGACTCCTGCTCAAGTCCTACCACATCTCCTGAAGTTAAATCTGGCCATGCTAAAAGAGGCCCCTAAAAATCCCAATACTACATCTCCACACTACCATCCGAATACCAGGTGCGCTTACCATTCTGAAAGTCCAGGGCACGACACCAACAATTGTTGGGCTCTGAAGAACAAGATTCAAGATCTGATAGATGAAAAGGAAGTTGAATTTGAAACTCTTGAGAAACCGAATGTTATCTCCGCTCTGATGCCTAGGCATGGACACAATGCCAGTGCTGTTGAGGAGGACTTATTTGTTGACACCGTGGATGAATTGTTGACTCCGCTCTCTACCATCAAGTTAAATTTGTTAAAGGCTGGGGTGTTCCTAGGTTGTGAAAAAGATTGCCTTATTTGCCTATCCTCGTCATTTGACTGCCCTCTGTTGAAGAAAGGTATCCAACAATTGATTGATAACTAGGAAATTTAGTTTGAGAAAGCTCCTATTTCACCCATTCCAGTTCCAGAAGTTTCAATAATAACCATATACGCCAATCCTTCCAGGGTTCCTAAAAAAACCGTTAGGATTACATCTGCTCCAATGACTGCTCCAATGAAGATAACAATGCCCGGGCCAACCCCATACAAATCAGATAAGACGGTACCATGGAACTATGGTGGAGAAATCTACTATCATGGTGTCAAACAGATTGAACAGACTGCTGAAGAAGAGAGCTTCGAAGAGGACAATTCTGACATCAGTAACATTGTCGGAACAAGAAAAATTACCCGTAGTGGGAGAATTTTCTCTCCAGAGATTGCCCCTCCAAAGGCAGTCCCTGGACCCGTGGTTGTTCCGAAGATTACATTTGTGCCCGTGATTGTACATGCAAGTGTATCCGCCAACAATGACAATGCAATTCATGTGCCTACTTCCGCTGCTGAGAATAAAGGAAAGAATGTTCAAGAGGAGCCTGTCCTGACGAAGGCTCGGTCACTAGTTATTCCCGAAACATCCAAGAAGGAGATGGAAGAAATCCTGAGGATTATTAAGAAGAGTGATTATAATGTGGTCGAACAACTGGGGCAGACCCCCCTCCAAAATCTATATGTTAGCCTTGCTGCTGTGCTCTGAGGCACATGCTAAAGCTTTGGTCAAGTTTCTGAAGACAGCGCACGTGCCGCAAGAGACGTCGGTTGATCAATTCCAAGAGTGTGTGGCCAGCCTGATAGCTGACAATGGCCTGGGTTTCTCCGATGCTGACTTAACATCCAAAGAGAGAAAACACAATGACGCACTACATGTCTCAGTGGAGTGTATGGGAACCACCTTAGCCCATGTCCTGGTTGATACTGGATCATCTCTGAACGTCTTTCCAAAGAAAGCCCTTTGTAGGTTGGATTGTGAAGGCCTAACCCTGAAAACCAGTAATATAATTGTGAGAGCATTTGACATCTCTAAAAGGAAGGTCCATGGGGAGGTGGACATCCCTATCAAGGTAGGAACCCAAACGTTTAATTCAACATTTTACGTGATGGACATCCGTCCTTCTTACTCTTGCCTGTTGGGGCGCCCTTGGATTCACAATGCCGGTGTTGTCACCTCCACTTTGCATCAGATGCTAAAGTACCCTGTCTAAGGGAAGATCATAACTATCCATGGGGAAGAGGAATACATGATTAGTCATCTGAATTCTTTTCGATATGTAGAATTGGATGGCGAATTCATTGAGACCCTTTTCCAACATTTTGAAGAAGTCTCTCAGGAAATAGCAGCGACCAAAGCAGTATCCTCAACTCCTATGATCACAAGACCTTCACCTCGGATGTCTTCTCTAAAAGATGCAAGGGCAGTAGTGGAAAAAGGGGGAAGCACCATCTGGGGTCAGCTTCCAGACTTTCCTTACAAATCAGACAAGTTTGGCCTGGGATTTACTTTGACTGCTCAGAAGGTCGTGCTCCGCGCCCGTTCCGAAGGGCCACCTGTGAAGATCAGCCACCAAGGGGTTAATGCACTAGAGGACAATGAAGAAGATGGCAGCCCGGAAGACTGGATATTTCCTACTGTCGGCGGAGGACTGTGCAACTGGGAAGCCAAAGACTTTGTTACGATTACTTTCATACCGCAGTAATTTATCTTTTCCATTTCTGTTGGATCTGTAATAATTCACAAACAATTCGTACTTTTTCAACCTTGTGTCTTACCCGAGGCACACCGGTCCATTTGTAAGGGTTCTTATTTCATTTTCATATGTCATTTAATGAATCATGGACGCTTTTCATATTTAAACCTTCTGTGCTCTTTGTCTTTCTTTTAAATTTTGTTGTTTTAAGATGGCTATACCCTTACACACACCCACACTCACAAATGCAGGTACCCTTCCATTCCGGAACCCATGGGTAATTGTAAGTGTTTGTTTGTTGGCATTTTTTGGTAAAACTAGAGTTGCGAATGTCATGACTGATGTCATAACATTCTGGGATAAAGGTACATTCTGTAGAAAAGAATGTCATACAGGAACTACTCAGTATGAGGTGTTTATCATGATCATTAAGCAATGATCATATATAGTGTATTCTACAAAAATCAGTGAGCAAGATTCTCGTTGTCATAACCAATGTTAAGACATCCTGTACTGATCTAGCATTTGTACAGATTTATTTTTCCTGAGATTTTTCAGGAATCTGGTATGCTTCTCTGAGTTGATATATACAGTCCAGATCAGATGCTCACGTGGACATTAGGTTAACCTTGATTAACCCTAATCTGGTATGATGAAAGCCTAAGACAAAGTCTTTAGGTTAACTTTAGTTAACCCTAGCTATTTTCATGGAAGCCCTAACTGAAGAATAGTCTGCCTATATATTCCTCTTGAAGATTAATGGTTAAAGATACTTTTTGACAGAAGATCAATAAGGGATTGTATAGTTGTATCTACTGTGAGCCAAGCAATTATCATTGTGATAAGTGACTTGGAGTAGGATTTGATTGTAAGGGTTGTGTATCACTCAAAGCTTTGAAGCACGAGTGTTTGTGTCTCTTGATTAAAGCTTTGAAGCAAAATCAAGTTAGGGTTGTTTATCACTCAAAGATTTGAAGCACGAGTGATTGTGTCTCTTGATTAAAGCTTTGAAGCAAAATCAAGTGTGTGTACTGAAGAGTGTCTTCATAATCTCATTAATCAATAGTTTAGTATCACTGGTGTGATTGAGGGGGAGTGAGTAGGAACTCAGGTTTAAGTTAAACTTAGATTGAAGTTGCATTGAGTACGTCTTAAGTGAAGGAGATAAACTGGTTGGTTTATTCCTGAATTAATATCTCTTATAGTGAATTTCCTCCCTGGCTTGGTAGCCCCCAGAGTAGGTGTTGTTACAAACTGAACTGGGTTAACAATTGATTGCGTTCTTTACTGTTTTTAATTTACTGTCTTGAAGTGTGTCAGATACGGTGTCATAACATTCACTGTGACATTAAGTATCTGTTTCCAGAATTTCAATTTGGCATCAGAGCAGGCACCCTGCCTGTCTTACTGGGTGAGATCTAGGGATATTATTTTCTGGTGCTATGGACAAGGAAGGAGGATTTGGGAACATACCACATATTCTAGATGGATCAAATTATGACTACTGGAAACCTCGTACGATTGCCTTCTTGAAGTCACTGGACAAAAAGACTTGGAGAGCTGCTGACAAAGGATGGAACCATCCCACCATAACTGGGAAAGATGGGACGACCAGTCTGAAACCTGAGGAATAATGGAGCAAAGAAGAAGATGAGTTAGCCCTGGGTAACTCCAAAGCATTAAATGTCTTGTTCAATGGAATTGATATAAACATATTCAGACTAGTGCATCAATGTGAACTGGCCAAGGATGTTTGGGACACTCTTAAAACCACCCATGAGGGTAAATCCAAAGTAAAAATGTCAAGGCTTCAAATGCTTACTACCAAATTTGAGAACCTAAGGATGATGGAATATGAGACCATTCATGAGTTTCACATGAACATCTTGTAAATTGCCAACACCTCAGTGTAAGTTTAAGATTGCGCCTAAGAGGGGGGGTGAATTAGGTGGTGGTCGATTTTTGACTTATTTTACACTTTCTGGTTTTGTTTTAGTGCTTTGGAAAATGGTAAAGTGCAGAAAGTAAAGAGACACGGAGATTTATCCTGGTTCCTTCCACACCCCGGAAGTACGTCCAGTCCCCTTGCAAACACGCAAGGGATTTCACTATTTTGTTAGAACTTTTACAAGACTCTTCCTAGTCTTATCAACTAAAGACACTAACAAATACCAAGAACACCCTCTTGGATTTCTAATAAGTCTCTTGAGAACAATCCTCTCAAAAGATACCTCTTGTTTCCAACAATGAACAACAAGGAACAAAAGTATTCTAATTCTTAATTCCAACAATCCTGGAAATAAGTTACACTTTGTATAATTCTGTGAAATATGATTTCTTGAAAGATGTTGATTCACAGAGTGACTTCAATGAAGTTTCTTCTTTCTTCTCTTGTAAGCAATTCAAACTGTAACACAATGGTTAGAGAATGCTCAAAGATTTCTGATCTTATATGTGTGAAAGTGCAGAAAATCTTTGTTCTTAAAAGTTAAGAAATATGAAGTTTGAATATTTTACAAAGTTCAGAATTATTGCATGAGAGAAGAGTTGTTTTATAATTTGAAAGATTTTGTATTTAAAGTAATCAAGATACCTTTCCAAATGGACACTTTTTTGTTTGTAAAACTTGAGAAGATGCATTGTATGACCATGCAACTATTGGAGAAAAGGTGTGAAGGATATCTTGAAACCAGTTTAGATTTTTCAAAAATTACAACGTGTAAATCGATTAGCATTAGATGTAAATCGATTGCATGAGTTTGTAACGTTCTTGTTTTCAAAAAAATTGAAGTGTAAATCAATTAACATAATGTGTAAATCGATTTACAAGTGTTAAAAAATTAATTCAGTTCAGTGATCAATCGGTTTACACTCCATGTAAATCGATTGCTGCCAGGGGCAATCAATTTTTGAAAAAACATGTGTAAATCGATTTACATGATATGTTAATCGATTTACATCAGTGAAAAACTTAGAATTTGTTTTAAACTTTATGTGAAGAGTTGTGGAAAGTGTGTATATCATTTTTGAGCATTTCTAATCAATGTAGTTCAAATGAGAATTGATATACTTGATTGCTTGCCATGATCCTTTAAGCTTTGAGTGAATGATGCTTTAAGCTAATTCCACTTCTTTTCCTTCTTTCCATAGTGCTTGTTTGTCTTTCATCAAAACTAGCTTGTTTGTCTTTCATCAAAACTAAAGTTGAGTTGAGGCTTGAGATTACATTCTCCCCCTTTTTGATGATGACAAACCATCTTTCTTTATGAGTTGTTCAGAATTGGAGCAAAAGGAGTTTTCTCCCCCTAAGATGGATTTCTCCCCCTATGGAGAAAAAGTTTTGAAAACTTGCCCTATAAAGAAAATTGAAACAAACAACCATAAAGTGCTATCACATCCTTCTCCCCCTTTGACATTATCAAAAAGAAGGGAAAGATGCAACATAAGATGATACTTATAACAATTGGAAACATATATGAACATAAGCTAAAATGCAAATTTCTAAAAATAGCGAACAAAGTTCAAATACATAATACAAAAACTAACACTTGAAATAATACAAAACAAAAACATAATGATAAATAACAGGAATTTAATAATATTGGTCAGGAAAAAAATATTAGAAGGGTCCTTGATATGGAAACTGTTGTTGTAGAGGTGGTTCGGTGTATTGAGGAGGCGGAGGTGCTGGATTGTTTGGATCGTATGGAGGAATATGGAGATGTGAGTAGAGGTATGAAAACTGTTGGTTCACATCGTTCTGAAAAGCATTGATGCGAGAGGAGGTAGAATCATTTATCGCGGTCCATTGAGCATTGATGTTAGTGTTGAGAGATGCAAATTGTTGAGTCATATAATCCATAACATCTTGGTTGGTTGGACCAGAAGAGGCAGCAGGAGGAGGAACTTCATTTTCTTCTTCATCCGCATTATTGCCTTCATCACCTATAACATCCTCTCTAATATATGTGATGGTTTTTGCTTCAGAATTGAAATGAACACCCATCCGAGAATCAACATTTTTGATGGAGATCCTATTGCTGATTGGATCCATTTCAACCTTCTCAAAACCAGTGAAATCAATATCAAATGCTTCCAAGATCCTTGTGATGAAGTATGCATATGGCAGAAAAGTAGCCCTTGTGGCAACTCTTAACATATGCACCACAATCAGTTTAGCCCAGTTTACCGAAATGCCATTTTCCCTCGCATAGAGTATTTGCAATTCTAGGTCGGTCACAGTAAAATGGTTTCCTGCTCTAGGAAATAAAATGTATACCAGAAAATAATGGAACAATTTATCATCAATATGAAAATTACCAGCACTCCAAGTGTCCCGAGCCGGAATAACACCGCCAAGACTATGAATTTGTTTTGCACGGTATTCTGCTTCTCACAACCGGCCAATGCTGTAGAAAAATTCTCGCTTCTTATAATTTTCCCAGTCAGCATCCTCTGGGTCATAGAGGGTACTTCCAGTATATGGGATGTTCAAAATTCTGCCTATTGTTTTTGAATGCATATGAATTCTTGTTCCGAGCACATAGGTATAGCATTTGTTGTTATCATAGTGCATGTTGATGTAGAATACTCGAACTAGATCCGGATAATAGTAACCACGTGATGATATTAATGGTTCTAACCCATAAGCAATCAAATCCTTTTGAAAAGTGAAGCATTCATCTGGAAAGGTAGATAACATACCGAATTTTGGAGCTGAGATAATTTTCTTTTGAAAATGCTTGATGAATCTTTCGCGTTGTGTATCCGAGAGGTACTCGAGCAATGAGTTTTCAGAGGCTGCAACAGTTTTCTGCTTTCCTTTTTCTGAGGCTGTTGCTTTTCTTTTGGGATCCATGGAGATGGTTAGGGTTTTGAGTAAGGAAGATAGAGAATTTTTGGTGTTGTTATGAGATAGTGAGGGAGTTTTGGTGTTATGAGATAGTGAGGGAGTTTTGGTGAGATTAAATAGTAGAGTAGAGTAAGTGAGGTCTTTATGAGACTTAATTGAGTGGAGTTGGTCAAGATTCCATGATTGGTAAAAAAGAAGGTGGGAGGTTGAAAGGCAAGGTAAGGTTGACCAATATATTAAAGACTCATAAAAATATCACATGCTGAACAGGTGTAAATCGATTGAAGTGAAGGATCAATCGATTTGCACTGTGAAAAATTAAATAAAAACGCTTCAGTTTCAGTGGTAAATAGATTTACATAAAAAAATTTATTAAAATTGATTTTTTCTTCAGTGGTAAATCGATTTACACATTAAGTAAATCGATTTTCTTAAAAGAAAAAATTTTAAAACAGTATTTTTAGCATTTGAAACATGTTCTAAGCCCATATATATGTACATTTATGTATAGTTAAGGATAGAGTGCACCTTATATATCTTGTTCATCTAGGATTCCGAGTTCACGACGAATTTTGAAGAATGCATCCTTTGCAAGTGGTTTTGTGAAGATGTCCGCGAGTTGATTTTGAGTATCCATAAAAGTAATCTCGACATCTCCTTTGAGTACGTGATCTCTGATGAAATGGTGTCTGATGTCAATGTGTTTTGTCCAGGAATGCATAACTGGATTTTTTGTAATATTGATCGCGCTTGTGTTATCACATCGAAATGGAATGCATCCAAGGTTTACTCCATAGTTAAGTAACTGTTGTTTTAGCCAAAGAATTTGAGCGCATCCACTTCCAGCCGCAATGTATTCTTCTTCGGCAGTGCTGAGAGCGACGCTTGCTTGCTTTTTGCATTACCATGAAACCAAGGCATTTCCGAGAATGTGACATGTTCCACTTGTACTTTTGCAATCAGTCTTACAACCTGCATAGTCAGCATCAGAATAACCAACTAGATTTCACATACTACCTTTTGGAAACCATAATCTGACGTTGGTTGTTCCTTTGAGATATTTTATTATGCGCCTGACTGCTGCAAGGTAAGACTTTTTAGGATTGGCTTGATATCTTGCACATAGGCAAACGTTGAACATGATGTCAGGTCTACTTGCTGTTAAATAGAGAAGAGAGCCAATCATTCCACGATACTTAGTTATGTCAATAGAATTCCCTGAATCATCTGGATCAAGATAGGTGCCGGATCCCATAGGAATTGCACTTTCTTTGCTACTTTCCATCTCAAACTTCTTTATAAGGTCTTTGCAATATTTTGATTGGCTTAAGAAGACACCGTGTTTGAGTTGCTTAATTTGAAGATCGAGAAATAAATTCAATCTTCCCATCATAGACATCTCAAACTCTCCTTGCATCATAGATGAAAATTCCTTGCACATATTTTGGTTAGTTGAACCGAAAACAATATCATCTACATAGATTTGTACAAGTAAAGTATGATGATTAACATTTTTTATGAAGAGAGTGGTATCAACTTTACCCTTTACAAACCCTTTTTCACATAGGAATGCTCTTAGTCTATCATACCATGCCCTTGGTGCTTGCTTCAGCCCATAGAGAGCTTTCTTCAATTTGAAGACATGATTAGGATGTTTGAAGTCTTCAAATCCGGGAGGTTTCTTTACATAGACTTCTTCATTTATGAATCCGTTGAGAAATGCGCTTTTTACATCCATTTGAAAAAGTTCAAAGTCCAATGAGAATGCATATGCAAGTAATAGTCTTATTGCTTCCAAACGTGCTACCGGAGCAAAAGTTTCTTCAAAATCAATTCCTTCCTCGTGTTTGTATCCTTGAGCAACTAGTCTTGCCTTGTTTCGAGTGATTATACCATTTTCATCCATCTTGTTTTTGAATACCCATTTGGTTCCAATGATACGTTTATTTCCTAGATTAGGAACAAGTTCCCAAACTTCGTTCCGCTCGAATTGGTTTAGCTCCTCTTGCATGGCAAGGATCCATTGATCATCTTCTAGTGCTTGAGCCACTTTGGTAGGTTCAACTTGAGATACAAAAGCCATATTCAAGCATGCGTCCTTAAGATTTAGTCGAGTAGATACCCCTTTGCTAATATCTCCAATTATGTTGTCAATTGGATGATCACGGTGAGTTCTCCATTCTTGAGGAAGACCATCATCATTTTCATTTTGATGTGGAAGTTCATGTGTTTGTTCCGGGTTGACAATTTTGCCACCTTCGCAAGAATTCTCATGAGGTAAATCTATAGAATCATCATCATCACAAATAACAACTTTCTCCTTGGAGGTATTAGATTCATCAAAAGAAAAATGCATTGATTCTTCTATAGTTAAATTTCTTTTATTGTAAATTCTAAAAGCTTTGCTAGAAAGGGAGTAACCAAGAAAAATACCTTCATCCGATTTTTCATCGAACTTACCGAGATTGTCTTTGTCGTTGTTAAGGACAAAACATTTGCACCCGAAAATGTGAAAGTGAGAGATATTTGGTTTTCTTCCTTTGAAGATCTCATATGGAGTTTTCTTTAGTATAGGTCTTATGATCACGCGATTGCTTACGTAACATGCCATGCTTACCGCATCCGCCCAAAAATATTTAGGCAAACTTGAGTCACTTAGCATGGTTCTTGCAAGCTCTACCAAAGACCTATTTTTCCTTTCAACTACTCCATTTTGTTGTGGAGTCCTTGGTGCTGAAAAATTGTGGAAGATCCCATTTTCTTCACAAAATTCTTCAAACAGACTGTTTTGGAACTCTCCACCATGATCACTTCGGATTGATGTTATCTTTAATGACTTCTCATTTTGAACTTGTTTTGCATATCTCTTGAATGCCTTGAATGCGTCATTTTTGTGCACTAAAAACAAAGTCCAAGTAAAACGGGAAAAATGATCTACAATAACTAAAGCATAAATATTACCTCCGAAGCTTCTCGTTCTAGATGGACCAAAAAGATCCATGTGCAACAATTGAAGTGGTATTGTTGTTGAAACCACATTCTTTGGTTTGAAATTTGATTTTGTTTGTTTGCCCTTTTGGCATGTACTACATAATTTGTCTTTGATGAATTTCATCTTTGGTAGACCAATAACTAAGTCATGCTTAAATAATTTGTTCAAGTGCTCCATGTGAATGTGAGCAATCCTCTTGTGGCATAACCAAGCGTCATTGTTGTTTACCATAAGACATTGTACCTTCATAGACAAATCATCTAGAGTAATCATAAAAATATTGTTAGATCTTATACCTTTGAGTTTTACCTTATTGGTTGCCTCATCCATAATTAGGCATTCTTCTTTGTTGAATTTGATTTTGAACCCTCTATCGCAAAGTTGACTTATGCTAAGAAGGTTGTGCTTTAATCCTTCAACATAGAGAACATACTCAATTTGAATGGATGGAGGTGTGCCAACTATTCCAACGCCAATAATCTTTCCTTTGGTGTTGTCTCCATAGGTGACATACCCTTTGGCTTTATGTACTAGATATTAAAATTGGTGTACATCTCCTGTCATATGCTTTGAACATCCACTGTCAAGATACCAAAGGTTTGATGTGGATTTCAAGCATACCTACAAAAAAATTATTTCTTGTTAGGTACCCAAGTTGCCTTGGGTCCTTCATAGTTAGTTCCCTTATTCACCCATGCATAGTGTCCACTAGCCATACTGAAATTTCTAATATAGCATGCATTGGGTGTGTGTCCAATAATACCACAGTAAAAACAGTTTGGAACAAATTTGCTCTTGTATCTAGGAATTTGTTTTCTTTTAGATACATTAGGCTTTTTCTTTTGATGATTATGAACGACTTGCTTCTTTTCTACTCTCTTGGGATTGGAACTATTACTAGCCTTTACAAAAACAGTGGGATTGTTACTTGGTTTCTTAGTATTCACATAACCAAGACCTCTTTTATCATTTGGATAACGTTGTTGGCTTAGTAATCCTTCCAATCCTACTTGTCCTTTTTCATATCTTTCAATGACTCTTTTCAATTGAACAATTTGAAAGACATTTGATTCACACTTGGAGCATGCAAAGTTTTCCTTTTCTTTTATAAAATTCTGTTTTTGAAGATCAAAATCTTTAGTCATGGTGTCAATTTTTTCGAGACAAATTAGAAGTTCTTTTTCTTGGTTTGACACCTTTTTGTATAAAATTTTGCATACTTTCAAGAGTTCATCAATTTCACCTTGAACATCATCATCAAAAAGATTAAATTCATTACTAACCTCTTCTTCGTTGTCAGAGTGATGCGATGCCATTAAGGCCAAATTTGCACATTCGTCGCTTTCCGATTCCGATGTACTACTCATATCATTATCTTCCCATGCTATGTAGGCTTTCTTGTGTTTTGATTCCTTTCCTTTGAATCCATTTTTCTTTGGGAGATTTGGACAGTTTGGCTTGATATGTCCTTGCTTTCCACATTCATAACATGAGACATCTTGTGTTGATGTGGAGGCTTCTCTTTTCTTGAAGTGCTTTCTCTTATTTGCATGAGATCCGCCCTTGTCATTTCTTCCAAAAAACTTCCAAAGTCTTTTAACAAGAAGCATGAAATTTTCATCTTCTTCCGGATTGTCTTCTTTTACTACTTCCTTTGAATCAATTTTTAAAGCAATGTTTTTGGATTTCTTTTCTAGATTCTCATGTTTTTCAAGTCTACCGAGTTCTGTTTCGTATTCTTGAAGTTTGCCAAATAATGTAGCGGAAGTCATTACGGAGAGACTCTTCTTTTCCGAGATTGCCGTTACCTTTGGTTGCCATTCCCTAGTCAATGATCTAAGGACTTTCAAGTTGAGTTCATCATTTGTCAAGGTTTTACCAAGAGCACTTAAGTGATTTGTCAAGTGCACAAATCTCTTTTGTAAGTCAAGAATGGATTCTCCGGGCTGCATTCGAAATACTTCGTATTCTTGACTTAGGGTATTTAGCCTTGATCTTTTTACTTCAGTCGTTCCTTCATGAGTTTGTACCAAGGTATCCCATATTTCCTTTGCTGTTTTGCATGTCGATACACGGAAAAATCCGTCCATACTAAGTGCACCTTGAAGAAGGTTTATTGCCGTTTTGTCATAGAGAACTTTCTTTTTATCATTGTCGTCCCATGCAGTTTTAGGCTTTGAAGAGCCAACTCCATTGATTACCGTTACTGGGATAAATGGACCATTTTCAACGACATCTCATATTTCCTCTCCTTGCGCTTCTAGATGCGCCTTCATGTGTATTTTCCAGAAGTCAAAATATTCACCGCAGAATAGAGGAGGCTTGTTGTTACTACCACCATCTCTGAAGACGGGTTGATGATTTGCGGAAGCCATTCTGGATCTCTAGGAGCAGGTTACCTATAACCTTCTCTGATACCAATTGGAAGTTTAAGATTGCGCCTAAGAGGGGGGGGGGGGGGGGGGTGAATTAGGTGGTGGTCGATTTTTGACTTATTTTACACTTTCTGGTTTTGTTTTAGTGCTTTGGAAAATGGTAAAGTGCAGAAAGTAAAGAGACACGGAGATTTATCCTGGTTCCTTCCACACCTTGGAAGTACGTCCAGTCCCCTTGCAAACACGCAAGAGATTTCACTATTTTGTTAGAACTTTTACAAGACTCTTCCTAGTCTTATCAACTAAAGACACTAACAAATACCAAGAACACCCTCTTGGATTTCCAATAAGTCTCTTGAGAACAATCCTCTCAAAAGATACCTCTTGTTTCCAACAATGAACAACAAGGAACAAAAGTATTCTAATTCTTAATTCCAACAATCCTGGAAATAAGTTACACTTTGTATAATTATGTGAAATATGATTTCTTGAAAGATGTTGATTCACATAGAGTGACTTCAATGAAGTTTCTTCTTTCTTCTCTTGTAAGCAATTCAAACTGTAACACAATGGTTAGACAATGCTCAAAGATTTCTGTTCTTGTATGTGTGAAAGTGCAGAAAATCTTTGTTCTTAAAAGTTAAGAAATATGAAGTTTGAATATTTTACAAAGTTCAAAATTATTGCATGAGAGAAGAGTTGTTTTATAATTTGAAAGATTTTGTATTTAAAGTAATGAAGATACCTTTCCAAATGGACACTTTTCTGTTTGTAAAACTTGAGAAGATGCATTGTATGACCATGCAACTATTGGAGAAAAGGTGTGAAGGATATCTTGAAACCAGTTCAGATTTTTCAAAAATTACAACGTGTAAATCGATTAGCATTAGATGTAAATCGATTGCACGAGTTTGTAATGTTCTCGTTTTCAAAAAATTTGAAGTGTAAATCGATTAGCATAATGTGTAAATCGATTTATAAGTGTTAAAAAATTAATTCAGTTCAGTGATCAATTGATTTACACTCCATGTAAATCGATTGCTGCCAGGGGCAATCAATTTTTGAAAAAACATGTGTAAATCGATTTACATGATATGTTAATCGATTTACATCAGTGAAAAACTTAGAATTTGTTTTAAACTTGAAGTGAAGAGTTGTGGCAAGTGTGTATATCATTTTTGAGCATCTCTAATCAATGTAGTTCAAATGAGAATTGATATACTTGATTGCTTGCCATGATCCTTGAAGCTTTGAGTGAATGATGCTTTAAGCTAATTCCACTTATTTTCCTTCTTGCCATAGTGCTTGTTTGTCTTTCATCAAAACTAGCTTGTTTGTCTTTCAACAAAACTAAAGTTGAGTTGAGGCTTGAGATTACACTCAGGAGCATTGGGAGAAAAGATGTCAGAAGAAAAGATGGTGAAAAAGATTCTCAGATCCTTTCCTAAAAGATTTGCAATGAAGGTGACTGCTATAGAGGAAGCTCAGGATATATGCAACTTGAAGGTTGATGAACTCATTGGGTCACTTCAGACTTTTGAGATGGGGATCAGTGACAATGTTGACAAGAAAAACAAGAGCATAGCACTTGTATCCAATACTGAAGATGAAAACAAGGAGGGTGATGAAGAGAATATTTCAGAAGCTGTAGCTATGCTTGGAAGGCAGTTCAACAAACTCATCAAGAGAATGGACCCAAAGTCAAGGTCAAATGTCAAGAACATTCCCTCTGACATTAGCAGATCCTATGACTCCAGCAAAAGACCTAAGTCTGAAGAAAAGGGAAATCAAAGCAGAGGAATCCAATGCCATGGATGTGAAGGATATGGGCACATTCGAGATGAATGTTTTACCTTTCTTAAGAAATAAAAGAAAGGAATGTCTGTTACTTGGTCTGATTGTGACTCAGAAAGTAACTCTGAAGAAGAATCTGCTAAACTAGTAACTGCACTAGCTGGTATTTGTAACTCTGATAGTGACTCTAGTGATGAGGAAGTGACATTTGAAGAACTTGCTGACACCTACAAGAAGCTATGTATCAGAAGTGCTGAAGTCTGTCAGCAAAATGAGAAACATAAAAAAATCATAGTAAAATTGGAGGCTGAGAAGAAGGCAGACACTGATACTATAAACCATCTTGAAGGTGAAGTTCAAATGCTAAACTCAAAACTTGATCAGATGACCAAGTCTGTTAAGATGCTGACCAATGGAACTGACAAGTTGGAAGAAATCCTTCAGGCTGGACAAAATGTTGGAAACAAGCCTGGTCTAGTATTTATGGCTGCAAAGAAATCCACTGTAGACAAGAAGAAGATCAGGCCTGATAAACAAATGTCAAAGCAGATGTCACAACATAGCACTCAACATCGAGAACAGATAAATATGAAGAAAAAGTATCAAAGATGGAGATGTCATTATTGTGGAAGGTTTGGTCACATAAAGCCATTCTGCTTCAAATTATATGGATATCCTAATTAGACCCCAGTTGTCAAACCTAAGTCTAACAAGGCACCATATACTCAACAGTGGAAGAAAAAGTCTGCAGCCCTGATAGCTCACACCTCCCTTAGAGTTTCTGCCAAGGAAGACTGGTACTTTGACAGTGGATGCTCTAAACACATGACTGGAATCAAGAATCTTATGAATAATATTAAACCTCATACTACTAGTTATGTCACTTTTGGAGATGGTGCTAGAGGAGAAATCAAAGGAGTTGGAAACTTGGACTGCCCTGGAGTTCCAAACCTAAATGAAGTGTTGCTGGTAAATGGCTTGACTGCTAATCTCATAAGTATCAGTCAATCATGTGATCTAGGATTCAAGGTCAGCTTCACCAAGTCTGAATGTCTTGTAACTAATGAAAAACAAGAAGTTGTAATGAGAGGAGTCAGATCAAAAGACAACTATTACTTATGGGAGTCTGAGAACACTAATTACTCTTCTGTATGCTCTATAGCCAAAGAAGAAAAGGAAGTGAAATTGTGGCACCAAAAACTTGGTCATTTACATCTAAGAGGGATGAAAAAGATCATATCCATGGAGGCAGTCAGAGGGATTCCAAGGCTTCAAATTGATGAAGGGAGAGTCTATGGTGAATGTCAGGTTGGAAAGCAAACTAGAATGTCACATCCGAAGACTAGACATCTGACCACCTCTAAGGTGCTAGAACTTCTACATATGGATCTGATGGGTCCAATGCAGGTGGAAAGTCTTGGTGGAAAGAGATATGCTTATGTTGTTATGGATGATTTTTCCAGATTCACCTGGATTAACTTCATTAGGGAAAAGTCTGATGTATTTGATGTATTTAAGGAACTGTGCAAAAAAAATTCAAAGAGAAAAAGAAGGATGCATTGTCAGAATCAAAAGTGATCATGGCAAGGAATTTGAAAACAGTAAGTTTGATGAGTTCTGTTCCTCAGAAGGAATCAATCATGAATTCTCTTCACCCATAACTCCTCAACAAAATGGAGTTGTGGAAAGGAAAAACAGGACTATACAGGAATCTGCCAGAGCAATGATACATGCCAAAGGACTTCCTATTCATTTTCGGGCTGAAGCTATGAATACAGCCTGTTATGTCCATAACAGGGTCACCTTGAGAAAGGGAACATCATCCACCATTTATGAACTATGGAAAGGAAGAAAGCCTACAGTAAAGTACTTCCATGTCTTTGGAAGCAAATTCTATACTCTGACAGATCGTGAACAAAGGAGAAAGATGGATCCTAAAAGTGATGAAGGAATATTCCTAGGATACTCTACCAATAGCAGAGCATATAGGGTATACAATTCCAGGACCAAAGTTATGATGGAATCTATAAATGTCATAGTTGATGATTATCATGAAGAAACTAATGTCCCATATGATGTTGAGACATTCTTTGAGACTTCAACTCAAGTGTATAAAAAGGATTATGTACCTAAAACTACTTCATCAGAATTTGACTCAAAGGAAGCTAACAAAGATCCTTCCATCAGAACTCAGAAAGATCATCCTAAGGAACTCATCATAGGAGACCTTAACAGTGGAGTCATTACAAGATCTAGAGAAATCATCACAAACTCTTGCTTTGTATCTAAGATTGAACCAAAAAATGTTAAGGAGGCTTTGACTGGTGAATACTGGATTGGAGCAATGCAAGATGAATTGAACCAATTCAAGCAACATGAAGTATGGGAGTTAGTTCCTAGACCAGAAGGAACAAACATCATTGGCACAACATGGATCTACAAGAACAAATCAGATGCTGAAGGAGTTGTCACCAGAAATAAGGCAAGGCTTGTTGCTCAAGGATACACTCAAGTTGAAGGGGTTGATTTTGATGAGACTTTTGCTCCTATATCCAGACTGGAATCAATAAGACTTCTATTGGGAGTTGCTTGTCTCCTTAAGTTCAAGTTATTTCAGATGGATGTAAAGAGTTCCTTCCTAAATGGGTACTTAAATGAGGAAGTATATGTGGAATAGCCTAAAGGATTTATGGATCCAAACTGTCCTGATCATGTCTACAAATTGAGGAAAGCTTTATATGGGCTGAAACAAGCTCCTAGAGCCTGGTATGACAAGTTGACAAAATTCCTCACTGACAAAGGATACAGGAAAGGAGGCTTGGATAAAACTCTTTTTGTTAAAAATGAAGGAGGAAAGATAATGGTAGCTCAAATTTATGTTGATGACATAGTGTTTGGAGGAATGTCAGATAAAATGGTTAAACATTTTGCTGACCAGATGCAAGTTGAATTTGAAATGAGCCTCATGGGAGAATTGACCTACTTTCTTGGACTACAAGTCACACAGATGGAAGACTCAATTTTTCTGTCTCAAAGCAAGTATGCAAAGAATATTGTCAAGAAGTTTGGAATGGAGAATGCCAGTCACAAAAGGACTCCTGCACCTACTCATTTAAAGTTGTCCAAAGACACAAGTGGGGCAAATGTGGATCAAAGCTTGTACAGAAGCATGATAGGAAGTCTGCTATACTTAATAGCCAGCAGACCTGACATTGCTTTTGCAGTTGGAGTATGTGCAAGATACCAGGCTGAACCCAAAGTAAGTCACATCAACCAGGTGAAAAGAATTCTGAAGTATTTGAGTGGAACTTACAACTATGGCATGATGTACTCTCATGGATGTGAACCAATTCTGTCTGGTTACTGTGATGCTGATTGGGCTGGTAGTGATGATGATAGAAAGAGCACCTATGGAGGATGCTTCTTTTTGGGAAATAATCTTGTCTCTTGGTTCAGCAAGAAATAGAACTGTGTGTCTCTATCCACTGCTGAAGTTGAATACATAGCAGCTGGTAGCAGCTATTCTCAAATGATCTGGATGAAACAAATGCTAACTGAGTATAATGTCACACAAGATGTCATGACATTATACTATGACAATTTGAGTACTATTAACATTTCCAAGAATCCTATATATCACAGCAGGACTAAGCATATTGACATTAGACATCACTTCATCAGAGACCTTGTGGAGGAAAAGGTGATTAAACTGGAACATGTTGCCACTGAACTACAACTGGCTGACATTTTTACCAAGACACTTGATGCTAGTCAATATGAAAATTTGAGGGGCAAGCTGGGTATTTTCCAATATGAAGAGATGTAGCAATTAATTTTGCTTAAAACAAGGGATGAAAGAGATATGTTAGTTACGTCTATTCTGATTGGGCTATTCATCTGTTTCCCTCTTTCTTTCCAAAATTTTAAGAAGTTGAATAAACATTCATATATCTCCCTCTTCTCGCGTTTCTACAACAGTCTCCATTCTCTCAAACGAATATTTCACACTCGCTGTTACTTGTTTTCTAAATCGCTCAAAATGTCTCAACAATCCATGTCATCATCTTCTTCAAAGGCGACTGCTTCTTCCGCATCCTCTGACAGCGATCCTAGGGATATCACAAACTGCATGGATGCTGATGTTCTTGAGATAACTCCTCTTCGTGAACTGGAAGCTGATCCTACTAAGGTCAAGAAGCTGCGAACCAGATATGCAAGAAGATCATAAGCTTCTCCATCTGGTAAATCTTCTCAACCATTATCTTCTGTTCCTCCAGAGATAACAAATAGGGAAGGCTCTGCTTATGTACATCAAGCTATTGCCAGACTAGTCACTAGGATTCTTAATGAGAATCACTCTGTTCCTGGCATATCTGTACCTTTGAACCAAGAAACTGCTAGCCCTAATGTAGAAAGAGATCCATATGTCACTCAGAATGTTGAGACATCTGATGACAACATTAGGAAATCTCCAGAACAACCTGATGATCATCAGAACCCTACTGACAAGGCTGTTGAACCTCCTGTTATTGACGTTGATGAAGAATTCTCTGACAATGATTTAATTGCCAATATCAACCCTAGCATAGCTATAAGGATGATGAGTAGAAAAGAGAAGCAGAATGCTGCTCAAAGCCCCTCCAAAAAGAAGGCTACTGAAGTTGTGCATGAGAAGGCGAAGCCTGAGAACAAGGCTGAGAAGACTGGAGCTTCGAAAGGGAAGGGAAAGGTAAAAACTAGGGTACCTGTTGTAGTCTCTCAAAACCTTTGAGACAACCCATATCCAAGAAAAGAAAGGATCCTGAACCCTCTGAATCTGATGAGGAATCAGACTTTGACTTTGATGTTGAGAGCAATGTTCCAGACATTCCTCTCAGGAAGAAACCCTCTTCTAGCAAACTGCCTAAGGTTCCTGAAGTTGCCATTGACAACATCTCCTTTCACCATCCAGAAAATGCAAGCAGGTGGAAGTATGTGTTTCTGAAAAGGATTGCCTTGGAGAGAGAACTGAACAGCAGTGCTATTGAGTGTAAGGAAATCGTGGATCTAATCAAAGCTGCTGGGCTGATGAAAACAGTGGTCAAGTTTTCCAACTGCTATGAGATTCTTGGCAAACAACTCATAGTAAATTTGTCTGATGGATGTGCTGATGGAAAGTCAGCTGATTTTATGAGTGTTTATGTGAGAGGAAGAAAGGTAAATTTCTCTCCTACTGTGATAAAAAATTTCCCAGGAAGGCCTGATGATACTCAACTTGAGCTTGAAGTTACTGACAACCAAGTTTGTCAAACCATCACTGCCAAGCAAGTCAAGCACTGGCCCTTGAAAGGAAAGCTAAATGCAAGCAAGCTAAGCATGAAGTTTGCCATACTGCACAAAATTGGTGCAGCCTACTGGGTTCCCACCAACCACAAATCCACCATTTCCACAGGTTTGGGAAGATTTATCTATGCTATTGGAACCAGGACAAACTTTGATTATGGCAAGTACATCTTTGATCAAACATTGAAACATGATGGAAGCTGTGCTATTAAAGGCCCTATTGCTTTTCCCTCTCTCCTGTGTGGTATAATCATTGCTCAGTATCCTGATATTCCGGTTGAAAAAGACTCCGTATACAAAAGAGCCCCTGCTCTTGGTTTGCATTATAAGCTGTTTCAGGGAACACATGTCCCTGACATTGTTATGACATCTACTGAGGCATCAACTGTCAAATCTCATTCCAAGAAAATTGATGTTATAGCTATGCTAAAAGAAACCTGCAGAGAGCTTGATACAAGAAAAAGGACTCTTGAAGAGCTGATTGCTAGACTAGAACAGGAGGAGAATGAAGAACAAATAAGGGAAGAGGATGCTGATGAAGACCAGCATAATGCTGAAGATAGTGCTTCCTCGGAGGATGACAGTGCCTGAAGGTCAGTGTTGTTGAAAAGATTGCTGTTGGAACTTGTTGCTGCCAAATGACTTCTTATTAATTCTATGTTTTTTTTAATTCCTTTTGGATGACTGTATAACTTAAAAGTACAAGTATCTTTAGCCTCTTTATGGCTAAAAAGGGGGAGAAGGATTTGTGGTAATTTTGGTAGAATTAGACTTGGTAGCTGTTATTAAAAATTCCACTGCATTCTAATCTATGATTGTTTAGGGGTTTTAGCCAAAAATTTGCCAAAGGGGGAGTTTGTAAGTGTTTGTTTGTTGGCATTTTTTTGGTAAAACCAGAGTTGGAATGTCATGACTGATGTCATAACATTCTGGGATAAAGGTACATTATGCAGAAAAGAATGTCATACAGGAACTACTCAGTATGAGGTGTTTATCATGATCATTAAGCAATGATCATATATAGTGTATTCTACCAAAATCAGTGAGCAGGATTCTCGTTGTCATAACCAATGTTAAGACATCCTGTACTAATCTAGCATTTGTGCAGATTTATTTTTCCTGAGATTTTTCAGGAATCTGGTATGCTTCTCTGAGTTGATATATACAGTCCAGATCAGATGCTCACGTGGACATTAGGTTAACCTTGATTAACCTTAATCTGGTCTGATGAAAGCCTAAGACCAAGTATTTAGGTTAACTTTAGTTAACCCTAGATATTTTCATGGAAGCCCTAACTGAAGAATAGTCTGCCTATATATTCCTCTTGAAGATTAATGGTTAAAGATGCTTTTTGACAAAAGATCAATAAGGGATTGTATAGTTGTATCTACTGTGAGCCAAGCAATTATCATTGTGATAAGTGACTTGGAGTAGGATTTGATTGTAAGGGTTGTGTATCACTCAAAGATTTGAAGCACGAGTGTTTGTGTCTCTTCATTAAAGCTTTGAAGCAAAATCAAGTTAGGGTTGTTTATCACTCAAAGCTTTGAAGCACGAGTGATTGTGTCTCTTGATTAAAGCTTTGAAGCAAAATCAAGTGTGTGTACTGAAGAGTGTCTTCATAATCTCATTAATCAATAGTTTAGTATCACTGCTGTGATTGAGGGGGAGTGAGTAGGAACTCAGGTTTAAGTTGAACTTAGATTGAAGTTGCATTGAGTAGGTCTTAAGTGAAGGAGATAAACTGGTTGGTTTATTCCTGAATTAATATCTCTTATAGTGAATTTCCTCCCTGGCTTGGTAGCCCCCAGAGTAGGTGTTGTTACACACTGAACTGGGTTTACAATTGATTGCGTTCTTTACTGTTTTTAATTTACTGTCTTGAAGTGTGTCAGATACGGTGTCATAACATTCACTGTGACATTAAGTATCTGTTGCCAGAATTTCAGTAATGATACTGCTATAGCCTTCAGTGACTCTGAAGATCTGATCTACCAAGCCGAATACGAATGTGGGGAAGATTGTGAGGTTCCAGGGTAATTGGCCAGACTATTACAACAAGAGGAAAGGGCTATTCTGCCTCATGAGGAGCTGTTGGATACAATCAACTTGGGTACTGAGGAAGACAAGAAGGAAATCAGAGTGGGTGCCAACCTAGAGTCGAGTGTCAAGGAGCGCCTAATTCAGCTGTTGCATGATAATGTTGAGATCTTTGCCTGGTCATACGATGACATGTCGGGGCTTGATACAGACATTATGGTACACCGTCTCCCAACAAGAGAAGACTGTCCACCAGTAAAGCAAAAGGTCCGCCGCATGAGACCTGACATGTCAGAGAAGATCAAAGTAGAAGTTATAAAACAGTTCAATGCTAGATTTCTGGCTGTTACTTCCTATCCACAATGGGTTGCTAACATTGTTCTCGTGCCTAAGAAGGACGGCAAAGTCAGAATGTGCATGGATTACAAATATTTAAACAGGGCCAGCCCTAAAGATGATTTTCCACTTCCGCACATCGACATCCTGGTTGACAATATAGCTCAGCATAAATTATTTTCTTTCATGGACGGATTCTCAGGCTATAACCAGATCAAAATGGCACTTGAGGACATGGAGAAAACTACTTTTGTTACACAGTGGGGTACGTTCTACTACAAAGTGATGCCATTCGGACTGAAGAATGTCGGGGAAACCTATCAACGCGTCATGGTAGCTTTGTTTCATGATATGATACATCATGAGATAGAGGTCTACGTAGATGACATGATAGCCCGATCACAAATTGAAGAAGAACACCTTGATCACTTGCAAAAGCTGTTTGTCAGGTTGAAGGAGTACAAGCTAAGGTTAAACCTGAACAAGTGCACATTCGGAGTCCGGTCCGGTAAGCTCTAGGGTTTCATTGTCAGCAACAAAGGCATCGAGGTTGATCCTGCCAAAGTCAAAGCTATACAAGAAATGCCTGCTCCTCGCACTGAGAAGGAGGTAAGAGGTTTGTTGGGACGCCTAAACTACATTGCTAGGTTCATTTCTCACCTAACATCTACTTGTGAACCAATCTTCAAGCTGTTGAAGAAAGATCAGGTAGTTAAATGGAATGATGACTGTCAAATTGCTTTAGATAAAATCAAGGAATATTTACAAGAGCCTCTTGTCTTGATGCCGCCCGTCGAAGGAAAACTGCTAATCATGTATCTGACCGTCTTGGAGAACTCAATGGGGTGCGTATTGGGACAGCATGACGAGTCTGGCCGAAAAGAGAATGCCATTTATTACCTTAGCAAAAAGTTTACCGACTGTAAAACCAGATATTCACTGCTCGAGAAAACTTGTTGCACTTTGGTATGGGCTGCTCGCCGGCTAAGGCAGTATATGTTGACTCATACCACTTTGTTGATATCTAAGATGGATCCGATAAAGTACATCTTTGAGAAGCCTGCTTTGTCTAGAAGGATAGCTAGATGGCAGATGATCCTAACAGAGTATGACATACAGTACACGACCCAAAAAGCTATAAAGGGAAGTGTACTAGCTGATCATCTTGCTCATCAAGCTGTAGAAGATTATCAATCCATGAAGTTTGACTTCCCTGACGAAGACATCATGACAGTGGACAACTGTGAAGGTATCAGGCCATATGACGGACCTGAACAAGGATCTCAATGGACCCTGTACTTTGATGGGGCATCGAATGTGCTTGGTAACGGTATCGGCGCTGTGCTTATATCTCCAGAAGGTTACCATATTCCTTTTACAGCAAGACTTTGCTTCAACTGTACGAACAACATGGCAGAGTATGAAGCACTCATCTTTGGACTTAAGGCCGCCATAGACTTGGGAATCAAATCTTTAGTTATCTTTAGATCAAAGGAGAGTGGGATACTAAGCATCCAAACCCATCCCTTACAAAGAACATGTCTTGACATTGCTACCACATTTCGAGCAGATTACCTTCGAGCACTTCCCGCGAGAAGAAAATCACCTAGCAGATACTATAGCTACAATGTCATCCATGTTTAAACTTAACTGGGATAATGAGGCACCCCAAATCACCATTGAACGGATGGAAGAACCGGCACACTGTCAGGAGATTAATACCGAAGAAGTAGTGGACCAACCTTGGTTTCACGAAGTCAAAAGGTATCTCGAAGCTCAAGAATATCCTGAAGAAGTTTCAGTCAATGACAAAAAGTACTTAAGGAGATTCTTAGCTAAGTTCTTCCTAAGTAATGGCATCCTGTACAAACGCAATCATGATTCTATTTTGTTCCGTTGTGTGGACAAGATTGAAGCTGAAAGGATTATGGCTGAATTGCATGAAGGTACCTTTGGCACTCACTCTAGCGGGCATACAATGGCAAAGAAGATTCTACGGGAAGGCTATTACTGGTCTACCATGGAAGCAGACTGCTATCAACACTCCCGGGCTTGTCACAAATGTCAAATCTATGCAGACAAGGTACACGTACCCCCGGTTCCTCTAAATGTCTTAACAGCTCCTTGGCCCTTCGCTATGTGGGGAATAGACATGATTGGAGAGATCAAGCCTACAGCCTCCAATGGACATCGTTTCATTCTGGTGGCCATTGATTACTTCATAAAGTGGGTCGAAGCAGCTTACTTCGCATCCGTTACAAAGAATGTTGTTGCCCGCTTCATCAAACAGAATCTCATTTGCCGGTACAGTATCCCCGAAAGGATCATCACTGATAACGGTACAGACCTTAACAATACTATGATCACCGCCTTGTGCGAGCAGTTCAAGATTCAACATCACAATTCATCCCCCTATCGGCCAAAGATGAATGGTGCAGTTGAAGTTGCGAACAAAAACATCAAAAAGATCATACAGAAAATGACAGTCACCTACAAGGACTGGCATGAGATGCTATCGTTTGCTCTCCACGGGTACCATACCACGGCTCGCATGTCAATTGGGGAAACACCCTACTCTTTGGTTTATGGTATGGAGGTTGTTTTACCTATTTAGGTTCAGATCCCCTCTTTGAGAATCATGAAGGATGCCGGTTTAAGTGAAGACGATTGGATTCAAACCCGACTTGATCAGTTGAACTTAATTTATGAAAAGAGACTTACTGTTGTTTTCCACGGTCAGGCGTATCAAAAACGAATGATCAAAGCTTTCAACAAGAAAGTCAGATGCCAAGTGTATCAAGTTGGAGATCTAGTGATCAAGCGCATCATCTTGCCACAAAGTGATCCCAGGGGAAAATGGAGTCCTACCTATGAAGGACCATTTGTGATCAAGAATATCTTTTCTGGTGGGGCAATGATCTTAACCACCATGGATGGCGACGACCTGCCACACCCTGCGAACGCAGACATAGTCAAAAAATACTACGCATAAAAGGCCCGCTAGGTTGGCACACCTAGGCAAAACAAGGGCATCCCGACGAACCAAAAGGTTTGGGGAAAAATTAGGGATAAAATATAAAAAAATCTGTACACCCGACAAGTTGAAAACCCGAAAGGGCGACTTGGGCAAAAAAGGGTTTCCCGGTGGATCGAAAACCCGAAAGGGCGGTTCAGGCAAAAGTTAGGGAATTAAAGCGTATGACTATGTCTCGTCGGATCACTTTAAATACAATCTCTTCACAGACAAAATCTGAGCTTCTGATCAATCCAATCATCTTCGGACGAAGCGGCAAATGGACAAGATATTCGGAGATACGAAGGCTATAGCGGAATGGGAACCCCATGGGATTTTTTTTACACATACCTATCTTTCTTTGTATAAATTTTACTCATTTTTTATGACACCGTCCTCTTACTAGGATGATTGTCTCCTTTATACAAAAAACTTATTCAAAGTAAATACAAAGATATCTCTTTAAAGTGCAGAAAACATTTTGTCTTTTTCTTTTTACACTTGTGTTTTATTTGCAAAAACGTCCAATGATTCATTAATGAACATATGCATTTGAACATAATTACTGTTTACAAATAAACAGAAATGAAAAAGAACAATTATTGATAGGATGAAAGGATAGGAAAACGTCTTTAGGGTATTCCATAAACAATCCCTACGGTACATGATTAAGATCCCCAGTGGAGCTGAAACTTCAAACCCTTAATCCCCAGCGGAGCCCAAAACTTCCAACTACAGATCCCCAGCGGAGCTGAAACCTTCAATCCCCAGCGGAGTCAAAATTCCTAACTATCAATCCCTAGTGGAAACCATTCAGTTTCTCTGAATTCCCCAACATGTTATCTTGAAGCCTGAAAACAAACCAGACAATAACTTCTGATAACTCCCCAGTAGATTGGCAAACAACCCAAACTCCTGAACTTTTTCCAAACAAGATTAAGCTTTTCTCAGAGTCTTCACCACTCTCCAGCAGGATAGTTTTCTTCCCCACAGAGTTTTCATTTCTCCCAAACAGAATGAAGATTCTCATTCTTATTTCCCAGCAGAACAAGGATTCCCTTTGTGTAATCCCCAGTAGACGTCATCAAAGTTCTTTGGATTTTCCAAGCATATTACTCAGGCAGTACATGGCATTACTCTCACAATGGAATTTTCGTCAATACTCCAACTTCAAGACATGAAGATCCCTATATCCCCAGAGAAGTCGTCAAGTATTTCTTATCTTCAGCAGTTAGGGATTTATTTTCCCCGACAGCAGTCAAGAATTTATAATCCCCAGCTCTCAAGGATTTATTTTCCTCAGCAATGCAGCAAATCAGCTTACATGCACATACATTACATCCATATATCATAATCATTGATAAAGCACATTTATTGCATCATACATCTCATGCAACATAACTTTGTGTTTCAGCTAACATTTTACCCTTTTCAGGATAAGATTAACAGCTATCATTAACAATGTTCAAAGATTTCAGATACAGTACAGATACGCTCCAGACAAGGATGCCATCCTGATACTCGTTCAGATCTAACCTTCAGATACAGTACATATATACTCCAGACAAGGATGCCATTCTGATACTCATTCAGATATCAACTTCAGATACAATACAGATATACTCCAGACAAGGATTCCATTCTGATACTCATTCAGATCTCAACTTCAGATACAGTACGGATACACTCCAGACACAGAAGTCATTCTATTACTCATTCAGAATTCAAAGTCAAGATACAGTTTAGATATGCTCCAGACACGAAAGCCATTCAGATACTTATTCAAATTTCAATTTCAGATACAGTACGGATACACTCCAGACACGGAAGTAATTCTGTCACTCATTCAGATTTTCAAGTTCAGATACGCTCCAGACACGGAAGCCATTATGTCACTTATTCAGATCTCTTATTCAGATACAACACAAATACGCTCCAGACACGGTTGCCATTCTGTCACTTGTTCTGATTTTCCCCAGCTTAGATATATTCCAGACACGGAAGCCATTCTATCACCCATTTAGATCACTTATTCAGAGTCAAGCTCAAGATACAACTCAGATACGTTCCAGATACGGATACCATTCTGATGCTCATTCTTCTGATTTACAACAAAAATTCTTGGATGGAATCTACAAGCCCATCTCCAGCAAGATTTTATCACCTTTCCAAATGGCATCTTTAAGCCCATTCCCTCAACTACATTTCGTCGAGTGCAAATTTACGGGCACTCTAGTGTCCAATCATCTTTTACCTTCGAGTCACGAACGGCAAAACTCGCCAATCTAACTCTTCAGGTTCAAGAAGATTGAACAGGGGCAGTTGTTGTACCCCAAAATTTTCCCTCTCATTTATCAATATTTTCCCTATAAGACTTCTTGGACTCAAGACAACATTAGGGTTTGGTCAGCTCAAGACACCTCCTCTTGCACTGATAACCTGAAATTAGGGTTTGAGTTTGCACAAGGATTTTTGGACCATCAATGCTTCATGTGACTTTCATACACCATCTTGGACCTCTAATATTGCTCATGTTAAGTTTGAAGCCATGAACCACATTTTTGACCAGTCAATTGGACAGTTGACCTAAAAATCAGTTGTGTTGGGGAAAAAGTCAACCATGGCCAATTTACAGTCAAACTTCATAATTTTTGATCCATAACAACATTTTAGACTCATATGTACCATTTGATCAAGTTTGGATCACAACTCCTCAGTAAATTTGATCAAGTTTGGATCACAACTCCTCAGTAAATTTGATCAAATCATCAAAAGGGCAAAATGGTCAAAATTAGGGTTTTGACTGAGAAAGGGCAATTTCTGATTTTTAACCTAGCCAATAACCAATTGAGTTCAAGCATGATTTCAAGGACTCAATAGAATCATCTTGACCTAATAACATGGTTCAAAAGATCCCAAGTTCATTGGATTGACAAATGAATTTTCCAGTCAACTGATAAAAAATCAACTGTACACTGAAAAGTCAAACTTTGACTTTTTGGTAAAAATCAAGTGCCAAGGGTCATAATTCATCAAGATATGTCAAAATATGAAACTTGTTCACCAAGAAAACCAATTTTGAAAGTTAGGGTTTTAATTTGAAAATTTTTCATAACTTAGAAATTTTCTAAGTATAAAAATTTTCTTTTTTTTCCCCAACTTTTCACCACTTTTTCACCATGATGCAATTTGATTCAAAGAAAACTTCCAACATGAAAGTTGTAGTCCTCCATGAAATATACAACTTTGACTCACAAAGTTTTCCCAAACGATGCTTGGATCTCAAGATATGAATTTGTGAATAGAGGTCCATGAACTAAATGACTTAGTGAAAATTTTCCCTAATTTAGGCAGGTTTTTGACCCAACTTCATGGACATTTTTCACCTAGTTACAAGAGGTATCTCAAAATGCATTTCAAAGATGGATTGTAGATCATGTTAAAAGCTTTCTAAAATGTCCAATAACTCTCCAGGATCATTTGTGGTTATGGAGAATCGAAGAAGAGAAATTGGCATTTTGTCACTTTTGTTCAAGCCATTTTCACAATGCATCAGTTGCAAATCAGATCCATGATGCTTGTACATTGCATTAAAGGTCCTAAACTCCTTCTACACTCCATAATTAAATGCAAACTCAATGGATAAAGGCTTTGTTTTCACTTTTGAAGCATTGTACAAGTTGTAATTCCATTTTTGGCCAAAAATGCAGAATTTTTTTTATTAATAACCATGTATTAAAAAAATATTTCACAAATAACCGGGTTTCGGAAAAAATTACGCAAATAACCATGTTTCAGATGGCTCCACAAAGGAGGAGCCATCTCATTTGGCGCATGCACCTAGGGTTTTACCCTAGGCGCCATCTCACTTGGCGCCTCCTTTGGCATTTAGCCAAGTGAGATGGCGCATGCTCCTTAAAAAGAAGAGGAGGCGCCATCTCACTTGGCGCCTAGGGAAAAACTAGGGTTTTTTGCTGTTTTATAAATAATTCGTCCGTTTCTTTGAAATTTCTCACACTTTCTCGCACTGTATTTTTATTTTGTACTCCCTTATTTACGTAATGACGTCGCCTATGATTTTTAGCAGAGATGGTTACGTTATATTCTCCGCCACGAAACCTGCGATGAAAATGAAATTCTGGCACATTCACTCCATGGAGCGTCTGAAGCGGGAGTTGATGCGGTGGCTATATGGAGACATCGCCGAGGGGGAAAAAATTCGAAGGATCCAGCGAAAACGAACAACAACCTCGCATGCGACAGGAAGACCTAATGTGTGGTTGGAGGAAGTCAAAACAGACAGTGATGTAATGCTGATGATGCATGGGTCAGATGAAATTGTGTTAACAGTTGTAATTTCCTAGATTGAATATTGTTAATCATTGTTGTACGCGAAAACCCTAATGTAATTTCCTATATTGAATTTCTTAAATTGTGTGAACAATTTTATTAACGGAAAACCCATAATGTTTACAACACAAATATTGAAAAGATTTAATGTATTACAAAATTTATGTGGTCGAGCCAGACGCCCGATTCGGACAGTTTTTGCGATTGTGTCCGACCTGACGGCATAAACCACACTTTCTTTCCAACCTGTCAAGATCGTCCATTTCTGTTGTTATGCGCCTGCTTTTGGGACGACCCTTCTTGTTCCTTCGCATTTGGTCATTGTGCCAAACTATATCACCGTTATATTCAGGCCAATAGTCCGGTTTTGCCACCAAAGGAAAGTTGTTGTTGTAAACAGTGAGCAACGTTTCAGATTTATAAACGTTTGAGAGCAGTTGAAGCGCGTCTTGATGGGTATGCGCACAAGCGGCAATGACATGAGAGCAAGGCATACGAAAAGCTTGAAACCTGCCACAATCGCACCATTGAGAAGGTAAAATGACCCTGTATTCTTGTCTTGCCACGCCTTCATTGTGGTCAATTGTCTCTTTCACAATGAAGTTGTGGCTATGGCGGTCAAACCGTGTAACCATGTGAGTGTTGGCTTTAGCACTTTCAGCCTTAATGTATTTCATATAGCTTTCACTCCATAGTTGTCCTGATTGCAAGACCGCATACCACATTTCACCTCTTTTGGCAAATAACGCAGCCATCCTAAAATACGTGGATTTCACCAAGGCAGTGATGGGGAGGTTTCGTATGCCCTTGAATACCCCATTCAGTGATGGGGAGAAATTCTGGACGATATGCCTGACGCAATAGACATGCGTAGAAGGAGGGTCATGCCAACCATTTGCCGGATTATTATAGGCACTTTCAATGGAGGCATGTCTGTCCGAGATCAAACAGAGATCTGGTTGAGGAGCCACGTGTGTACGAAGATTTTTCAGGAAAAAGCTCCAAGCACCACCGGTCTCCCCCTCGACAAGGGCAAACGCAACGGGGAAAATGTTATTGTTGCCATCTTGTGCAACTGCCATCAAAAGCGTGCCTTTGTACTTCCCATACAACCAAGTCCTGTCTATTTGTAGAATTGGTTTGCATGAAGCAAACCCTGTGATGCATGGTTGAAATGCCCAAAAGACGCGACTGAATATTCCGTTGCCATGTAGTAGACTACCATCTTGGGCGTACGCTGGCAATGTTTCCAGAACATAAACACTACCTGGAGAATATGTCTTGAGTGCATTTAGGTAGCGTGGAAGTTCTCGGTATGACTCCTCCCAGTTCCCGTACACCCTTTCAATCGCCTTAGTCTTTGCTAACCACGCCTTACGGTAAGACAGAGTGTAGTTAAAAACCGTGGTGATGTGGGAGATGATTGTTTTCACCTTCAAAGAAGGGTCAATGCTGACCAGGGGTAGGATTTCTTGACAGATTAGATCATGGTTGAGTTTTCGGTGGTCTTGTGATTGAGTGGAACTTACACAAGTATGGGTAGTCATGGAACCTATGACCCAGCAGTCACCCCTTAGTCTGTATGAAGCGGTCAGCTTGAACATACAGTCAGGGTGGACACACTTGATCTTGTACCTTTCCGGGTTTACACTCTCTGCTACGAAATATTTCTTAAGTCTATCATACTCTCTATTTCTTCCTAAGTCTTTCATTCTCTCAAGCGTTCTGAACAATGGCCCTTCTAACAATGGGAGATACTCACAGAGGCACAAGGGAAAACATTGCTGCATTTGTAAGTCTCTTCTTTGGTTATACATTTTTCATACTTCAAATAACGTGTTGTTCATCTTAAGTAATCTTACTCTTGTTTAATTATGATCTCAGGATACACAAAGATTCAGAATCCGTTCGCACAAATACCTTGCTCCCGACCCATTTATCGTCCCTTATCTGGAATATGCAGGTTTCGGACACGTGATAAAGATCTCCAACTGCACCATTGACTCCAAATTCATTCTTGCAATGTTGGAGAGGTGGAGACCGGAGACCCATACATTTCACCTACCAATAGGTGAATGTACCATCACTCTCGAAGATGTTTACATGCTACTGGGCCTCCCTATTGACGGTAAGGCGGTGAATGGGTCGGTTCAACAACCGAACTCACAGTGTGAAGAACTGTTGGGTAGGGACATGGTAGAAGGTGGTGGAGCAAGAGGGCAGGGAATACTACTCACTGACCTGAAACGGCATTATGCAAGTATGGAATTAAATGAAAATTCCTCAGAGAATGACCGAGTAGTAAAAGCCCGAACGTATATTATGATACTTTTTGGTACATTTTTATTTCCCGAAAGTACGGGAAATAGTGTAAATTTCATGTACTTACATTTACTAACAAATTTTGATAAAACTAGAAAATTTAGTTGGGGTTCTGCAGTATTAGCCCACCTGTACAGTTCCTTGTGCAAAAACGCAGTCAAGGAAAAATGTACATTTTATGGGTGCGCATTTTTACTACAAGCCTGGGGTTGGTGGAGGATGGAGTCCTTAAACCCCATCAACAACAACACTTTTGGTTTCCCTTACGCAACAAAGTAAGTCATTAAGTTATAGCATTTATAACTATTCTTCTCTTTCCAAAATATATGCTAAAAATAACATGTTTCTCATTTCCTTTAGGTACTGCGTGAGGGGTATGGATTACGGCAAGAATCCCAAATTCAATGTCGCACTCTACCGGAATCTGTTGGATCACTTAGGCCCAGATGACGTACGTCGTAGCTTTTAACTTTTGTTCATTTTAATTATTTATACATTACTTTTGCGCTTACCTGATTTAAATTTTATCGCAGTTCGTCTGGAGACCATATTTGGGTTTGGACCATTCTCCAAATCCAGAGGATGCAGCAACTTGGACTGCAAAGACTGCACTCATTCGGTTCAACATTGTGGAGATGCACCACAGCGACCGTGTGAAGATGCAGTTCGGAATGATCCAAGAGATACCAAGTGATCCAACAGATTTGTCCCCCTGGCATCTAAAAAGGGTCGACGCCCAGTGGAATCTTACCAACTGGAAAGACTTTGCTCCAGAATGGTGTAAAATGTGGCAAAGGCGTCACCGCTACATCTTGCAATCCCCGGTTTTCATTACTCAAGGTAACATGCGACACACCGATCAATATATGTCGTGATACAGGTCGGTTAGTAACCCAAATATGCACGTGTCTCATCCGAGGTACTTGGTTGACCCACGCACACAATGGGCACAACCCTCGATTCCCCACCAACAAACCCAAAATCCATCAACCTCAAACCAACCCCCAAGAAGAAACAGACCAACAAACACACAACCACACTCCCCACCACAACACAACTACAACCGAATGCCGTACTACCAACCACAATCACCGCCAAACTACCAATACCCGGAAATGCCTCAAACCCAACCACAATACCAACCCCAATACCAGCAAACCCACATACCCTATACACAATTTCAGTCTTCCACATATCCCAATATGGCGCCCTTAACATCCAGCCTTAGCCCTGATATGGGAATGTCAGAAGATTATGACCAACCCGACCAAACCTACCATCAACCACCATATCACCAAACAACCCAACATCCACAATACCAAACACCCCAAGATCCATTTCCTTTCTACCCCCCATACTCAGACGACCAATGCTACCGACCAACCATGGAACCCCACCCACCGCCAACACGACCAAACTTCGAGGGTATGGGTAACCGATTGTACCAGAGCGGATCTTCGAGATATAGAGATCTTACTGATTTTATTGATTCGGATCGCATTGACTTCGCTGGGACATTGACCTTGCCGCAGCAGGAAATGAGATGGAACCCAGCAAGAGAAAGGCGGGGACGGGGATGCGGAACTGGGGGTCATTACCGGGTTCCTGGGGATCACTGATGTATCTTTTTTTTTCCCAGTATTTTTTTGTATCTATTTTTTTACTGTTCTTTAAATGTAAAACAGTTGAATGTAATTATTTTTTTTAAAATAAAAAATCCATTTTGTTTATCTCTGTCTAATACGCAACGCGCAGGAAAGAAATTTTTTTTTTTTTGACCTAATTTTGTACATAGGCGCCATCTCACTTGGCTTAGGGCTTGCCCTTTGCCCTTAGGCGCCAAGTGAGATGGCGCCTCCCTTAAAAAAATAGGAGCATGCGCCAAATGAGATGGCTCCTCCTTTGTGGAGCCATCTCAAACATGGTTATTTGCGTAATTTTTTCCGAAACCCGGTTATTTGCGAAATATTTTTTTAATACATGGTTATTAATAAAAAAAATTCAAAAATGCACATTGCCATTTTCATAAAGGCAAGCTTTTCCAACTTTATCAGCCTTGAGCCTTGGACTTGTTCCTTTGGTGCATGCAATTTCCATAGATATCAAGCATTATTTACCAACTCTCTGCAGCTAGCAAGCAAGCAAGGACATGCCTGTTGCACAAGTCACTTCAACTTTTCTTAAAATGCAAGAAAGTTGGCCAAAAGTTCAAAACATGTACAAGCTGATAAAGGGTGGACTTTGTATCACTCTAGACATCTTCACAAACATATCACAAGGCTAGACATGAATGCTGATCATATGAAACTCTCCAAAACACAAAAACCCCATTTTTCTGCCAAAAACATACAGTTCTGCAAAATCATAGCAAGATCATTATTTACTCGTGCGTTTTGCCTTTTAACCTTTGAAGCACTTCATCCACATCATATCAAAGTTATCCAAGAATTCATCCTGCAACTGTGAGCTCTGTTTCAGCCATTGCCATTTTCAAATTTGGAGGTTGCAGCTTGACTTCTATAGATAGTTTCAGCAATCCACAAAGCCAGCTAAGCATTGGAATAGCTTGAGGGAACTTCAAGGAAGCTCACACAATCCTCAGGCCTCACTCAAAGTCCCCACATTGCCATATCTGAATCCAGCTGAAGGAGGTATTTTTAAAAACTCTATCTCTCTATTCAGTCATCCTCAAGCCACGATTTGTGAAGAAAAAATATTGTCCTTAACATGGTGAAGTTGTACATATGCATACTTTTCATTTATATTAACTGAGCTAAGAGAATCTGAACCTTGAAGTTGCTGAAATATTTAGGTCACGAATTAGGGCTGATTAAATTCTCTCTGATCTTTGAGAGTTAGGTTACAAATTTTATATCATTGGAATCGTGAGATGAAATGCCACGTGTTTCAAGGTACAAGTTTTTGTTTTTATGCAAGTATGAGCAAGATACAAGTTTGAAGCAAAACGCGCACGCAGGGAAGAGGCTGGAGGACAGGGATGATGTTCTGGGCCTTGGCGCGCCTGGGCCTGTTTGTTTCTGATTTTTACACCCCTTGGATTACTTTTGCACCCCCTGCTTCATATTTTATATTTTTGCATATTTTCTTATATTTTTTATGTTTATTGATTTTTATTATTTTTTTCTGAACATTAAAAAATCACAAAAATAATTTCTTAATTTTTATTTTAATTAAAATTAGGGTTTCCCCCTTTCAAAAATAATAATATTATTTTTTCTTATTTTCTAGGGTTTCATAAATCATTTTCTAATACATTAAACAAAATACAAAAACATTTTTTTGCATAAATACATTACATTGCATATTTAAATATTTGTTTATTTATTTGATGCACATAATTCAATTGGGTTATAATAGTATTTTAGGGTTTATATTTGTGCAATATCCCCATTCAAAAACTTTTATCCCCCCTCCCATAATAATTGTTGTAATAGCTTAGTTTACTTTTACGCAATTTATCGCATTTATACCATGTGTAGTAAATTAGGGTTTTGCATGATAAGACCAAAAACAAACAAATAGACAAAACCTAATACAAGACAAATGCATGTAAAATGACACACATTGCACACAAGCACCCTTAGGGTTTCACCCACTTGGTTTCCTAAACAAAAATGGCCATGTTACGCATGCGAAGTATCTTGGCAAAGCAAAACAAATAAATAAGATCATAGTCCCTCGATGACGCTATCAAAAGGTTGCCTAAACAAATGATCTTGGTCCCACAAACATGATAAGATACTTGGCAACATTGCTATCATGGTCACACGATGACCCATGCCCGTCCCGTTTAACATCCAAAGATAGGGTTGTTTACCAAATCAATGGTAAATCAACAATGTCAAAGGAATAAAAATGCATAGGAAAGAAATTTGAGTAGGTAGATAGTTTCTAAGTTACTTGCTCCCTTCAAAAACAATCCTTGCTATTTTCAAAAACAAACACACACACATTTCAAAACATTTCCAAATATCTTTCAAAACATTGAAACATTTTTCAAAAGACAAACATCTTTGTATACATTCTTACGAACGAGAATCATTACAAAGATTGCCTAAACGACGACCTCTTTTCAAAATACTTTCAAAACCACACAAAGCACCATTTCAAACAATTTCAAAATCAAAGCAAGTGATCTAATCAAGTAACTAAGAGCCCATGGAAAACCATGGATGAAAAGGGTGCTAGCACATTCCCTTTTCATAATCTACCCCCCGAACTCAAGAAAACATCTCAAAGGTCTTTCCTGTGCTTTTTTACCTTTCCTTTTGGATAAAATAAAAGTCGGTGGCGACTCTTGCTAACCGCGACATTTGCGATGAAACACAAAACCTCAAGTAATTTCTCCCACCGTATCACAGTCACTTTATTAGACCAAACCTATATAAATCTCATGTTTCATTTCTTTTCCTTTATCTCTTTTATTTTTTTCTTAATTTCCTTACTTTGAATTTCCACTACTTATTGAAACATTTTTTTATAAAATATTTTCAAACTCTGATTTAGAAAATGATTATGTTTTAAATTAATTATTTTCAAACCTCCACAATCCACCTCTCTCTTGTGTATGGATTCATATGTTCAACAATATACTCTTGCTCTTGCGTCTTGAAACACTCAAGCATTCACCACTATGGTCAACCCTCGAGTCTTTTATCTTGGTTACCTTCTTGATTTTATAGTTGATTGGGCCTCCTCCAAGTTGATAATGAATTCCTTACCGTAAATAATGACATACTTGAAATGATAAAAATATTTAGGTATGAGTTTAACAAGAGTAGATACTTGTCCTAATAATCAAGCTTTACCTTAATATTTTACAAGTCATTAACAATCTTGTTAAATTCTATAAATGACTCCAATATGGATTTGTTTTCCACCATTCAAAATAATAATAATTGTTTTTTCATACATAACATGTGAGCCAAATACTTGGTCATATACAATGATTCAAACTTGACTCTTATATCTATCATGATCTTCTCTCGTATGACTTCCCTTAGGACATTAATAACACTGGGACATAAGATAATGTATTTCATGGCCTAATCGACCATCTTGGTATTTTCTTCTTGCGTTTGGTATGCATGCATTAATGTATCACCATTAAATGCTTTTATACACTTTTGTTGCATCATGATTGCTTGTAACTTCACTTTTCATAACCTAAAATTGTTGTCTAAAAAAAATCACGTTATCCATTTAAAACTTTTGGTGCTCACTTATAAAATTATCCTCTTTTCCTCAATGTGGATGCTAGCTATTGTGAAATTGAAATTGCAAAGGTCGGGTGATAACGCTAAAACACACTGTATATTTAACTTAATTTTCACATGTTTTATTAGTTATTTTACCTCTATTTCCAATGTTATGTTGGTATTTTGTTTGTATTTCAGGTACTTAATCATATGAGAGTCATATGCGAAGAAACGAAGTAATTCGGATGAAAATGGGGGAAAATGAGCAGTTAACACTCAAGTCGACTAGCATGATTTTCACCATAGAGGTAGCTATGAGTTGTATGACGTGTCACATGCCCCAACGGTCATAAATACCAAGTCATGACATTTTGTGAAAGTGGCGTTCTCCACAAGGGGGTGGTGTTTGCCATCCTTTGTATTTTTTGGATGATGCAAAAGTGGACTTGCATGGTCTCCCACCTCCTCCATTCATCCCTATATTTTCTCACACGAAGTTAGCAACTTCCACTTGATATTTTGGGGCTTTAAAACATTTTAAATAGAGGTAGAACATAATTTTTTAAGCCATCCAAGCTTAGCATAATCTTAAGCACTATAGTTACTGATTAAAGCTATAACTCGTCACATCGAGGGGATATAACACCTTTGAGCATTGAGTTTGTATTGAGTTTAGAGCATTTTACCTTATTGAAGTTTAATCTTGCTGTCATTTACATTTCCTTTCAAGTTTTTCAGCAATTTACTTTGTACCAGATTCAAGTCTTCATTGGAGCAAGTTTTTATAAATCATATTGCTTTTATTATATCATCACTTTACTTATATGCATGTTCTTGTTTTACTTTAATTTTATATCTATCAATCGCATGTTTCAAGCTTTATTTTTTATGCCTATTATGCTTAATTCCATTATTAAATCAATTGTTTTATCATTTGTTAGAACTATGTCTGACTAAATCTATAGTGTTGGAATGTGAGGACCAGCGATTTGATGATACTCTAATTGTTGTTCTTTTAAAAACACTTATGGGGCTGTTTTGATTTATTATAACTTTTCTAAACTTAATTTTATTGGTCACTACGAGAGTAGGACCACGAATATGTCAGGTAAGATCGAAAATTATTTGGTACCAAAGATTAAAGTTGTTATGTTTTTTATTAAAAAACACCACGAAAACACTTTATTATAATTAGGAAAGTTTTATGTTTTTAGAAAGTTGGTTTTAAATCTATTTTCGGATGCATTTATAAGTTTAAAATCTAGTTGGCCGGGCGAAAGCCGAAAACTCTTTAAAGTCTAATTTTCCAATCAAAACTATTTTCCATCCGAGTAATTACGTCAAATATCTTAACTCTGTTGTTGCACCGTATAGATTAAGAAACTCTTGTCTCTATTACTATGTATCGCCAAAATTTTCTCTATAATTACAGCTCTCAGTATTTTGAGGAACCACAAGATTTCTATAAATCTGCCCTCGAAATGATAATGGAGAATTTCATTGAGACACAAACTCTTTATAGGTTAGAATCTATGATGAGGAGGTTTGTGGCAACACAAACTCTCCAGAATGAATAATTTAGAAATATAATTCTCCATAATAATGAAACCCTTAGGCAGCTGAACACTGTGGTCAAGTCCCTCGTGACCAGCAACATGGAATTGGAGACTAAAATCTTCCTGATTGCACAAACACCTCTAGGGCCCATCTATGAGAGGCATGCAAATGTTGTAACAATCAATAGTGAAGAAAAAAATCGAAAATCCTAAGGAGAGTGATAATGAGGTTGAGAGTTCTGGTGAGAAAAGAGTAGAGATTAACAAAAATCCACTGACACCACCCGAAAGGGAGGTTGTCAAAGCAGTAAAGAAGGAATCACCTTATGTTGTTCCTCCTCCCTACAACCCACTAATTTCTTTCCTACAAATATTTGTGGAAGCTAAGGTAGACTCCCAATCTAAAAGGTATGTGGAAGTATTGGAAAATATCTACACCAACACACCTTTGTATGAGGTCCTGCATAAAAAGAGAAAATTAGAGGATCATGAAACTAGGGAAATCATTATATTTGAGAGGGGAAGGTTAGCCTTTGAGATGGTGGATGAAAGAATTTAAACCCAAATTTGAAGAACTGATACTCAGGATACAGCCAGAACCACCACGAGAAATTCAGAAGTCTGAACCACCCTATAGAAGGAAGAAAAGAAAAAGTGAGGGATATGTGATATGGCTCAATAAGTGGTCTTAGAAACCAAATATTATCAAAGGTTCGATCGAGGATTCATTATTATAAGATCCACCTTAATTATTTCCTTAAATTGTCTAGCTATCTACATTAAACAAGCGCTATGTGGGAGGCAGCCCACGATCCTCTTTATGTTTTATTTTGTTTATTTTCCCTGTTATTAAAATGGTGAATTATTTCTTCTAACAGAAACTAACATGTGTGATTCAGGTCTTGTCGTTCTACACTGCTTATTACCGCTAACTATATTTTCAGAATGCAGAACTTCGATGACATGCACATTCAGTTCAGAGATGAAGCCCAGAGGAAATGTTATGCGGTCCTATCAGGGAGACCTACGTTACCCCCCTAAATACCCTGACTCAACTTGCTTAGAAGCCCTAGGTATTAAGGATAGCATTAGGTACATGTGTAACTAAGTTGAATGGGATGAGTATGCAGAAGCCAAAAATGTCACTTACTGGAACCTTACCCTCGAGTTCCTTAGTTCACTTACTTACCTGCAATATCAAGGTCGTTGATTCAATAGAGGCTTAATATAAGTTAAACCACCATGATTTTTCTCGCCTTTTGGGATTCTATTTATGTCCAACTGCTGCACCCGAAGTTCCCATTGATGATTACATGCAGGACATCTTAGACACCTTCTAGAGAGCTATTACTAGTAATGAAAGCCCTGACCCGTCCACCCAGTTTTAAAATCGTATCCATAACCCAACATTCAGGTACTTCCAGATGATTTTAGCCCAGACATTCTTTAGTAGAAGTGAAACTAGTGAACCTGTGAGTGCAAATGAGTTATTTATTCTCTTTTGTATCACCAAGTCCCATCCCGTTGAATCTAGAACTTTTCTCATAGAAAACCTAGGACGAATAAACCTATCTACACTAGGACCTATCCATGTAAGGGGGACCGTTACCCATATTTCTTTTTCCCATGGGCTCCGAAACAAGCTCACCCACCTAGTTACCTACTGTGGTTTTACGACCATTGTCTTGAAAAAGGCATGGTACGATGAGTTTAATTCAGGATTAATGAGTACAAAATCCTCATTAATAATGAAGTCATTCACCACTTTTATCTACCAAACCCAGAAAGAACAAGTATCCATAATAGGGAGAATTGTATTTATGCCTTAGAGGACCAAGGAGAAACATCAACCAGACTTTCCACCCTCCTACTCCTGAGTATCACCCTTTACCCCTCTCAGATAGGACTACCACATTTTCCTCCACTAGTTCCACAGAGAGGCGTGACATAGATTATGAGCTTACTGCCATGCGCCAGGAGATTGCTGCTCTTCGCGAGCAAATTGGCAATCTTAACAAGAAGATGGAAATAACTAATGCCACTCATACAGAGGAGACATATTACCTCTCCCCTAATATTCTCACCCTTCGACGCCAGATCTTAGAAGCTTACACACCCAGTCCACTTCATATGCAAGGCCACTCACACTAATCCATTTAGTCATCTATTGGATATATTTATTTCACCGACATTAGTTTATATTTTTATCGTCATTAGATTTATTACTACTTTTTTCATTGAATTTTTTGGGTTATTTTTTATTTCTACGCATTTTGGTAATTCTTAATTTTCCTTTTCCATTAATTTTATTGCTAAAGTATTATTTAATCATTTTATGTGTCTAATCATTATGTAAGTTCCATTTTCTTAACTAATCTTTCATTTTAGAAAACACACCCTAAAACATGTTATACACCTTCAAAAAAATACGTCCAAAACTACCCCAAAGGCCCAAGATCCGTACCCAAGGCCCATCCGCAGAAAAGACAAGCATGGAGAAAGCCATCCTTAGAGTGGCGAATGCCACATTGACTGGCATCGTAAAAATTGAGGTAGAAGCGTAACAACTTCATTTTCCCCATTATTACCCTATCTTCTTCATTCAATTTGTGCTTCCTTCTTACATTTACACCCACCATAACTCCACCCACTCACATAACTCTCAATAACTTCCAAAAGCTCTTCATTTTCCAACAACTTATCCACCTCTCAATCATAAAAACCTTTTTTCTCATTCAAAAATTCCCAACAATACCAAACTCTCCATTCTCACGAAACCTTCAATTTCTTTTCACAAATACAACCAACAATGGAAGCAGAGGGAAACTGTAACACCCCTAAATAATTAGATTATTTATTTAATTATTTGACTAATTTATGTTGAGTATTTGTGACTTAATTGCGATGTTTATCTGATGTATGGATGATCATGATGCTTGATATGATGTTTTGTGTGGTGTATGATGGGGTGGTAGGAATTAAGAAGGTATAAAGTATTTTAGAATAATTTAGATAATTAGAATAATTAATTGGAATTATTTCAATTAGTTAAATAATAATAAGAGATAGAAGCTATGAGGCCAAAGTGGTAAATTGTGAATGGATGGGTGAGTGTAAGTTGGGAAAACTATAGAAAGGGTCCAAAGATTAAACTTGGGAAAAAGAGTGTCAGTGTTCATTCTGTGCAATTATGAAAAGAGAAGGATGTTGTGAAGAGAGCTAGGGCACGAAAGAACTCAGGGGGATTTGATAGAACACAAAGAGAAATAAATTTCTAGGAGAAATCTAAGGTAAAAGGGGTTTATCATTTTTATTATAATTGATCTAAGGTTTAGATAATTGTAGGTTGTGTTGGGGTTTTAGGATGATGATGGTAATATGATGCTTTGATGAAAATTGGGGAAATTATGATGTTTTCTTGTAAATAATTGATGCATATGATGTATGATAATCCGTGTTGTTGTTATGTGATGAAACTAAATGAATCTATGATGAATTGAGACATGTACTATGGAGAAATTATGTAGAAATTAGGATTGTGCAGTGCAGAAATCGCAACAGGGATGTGATGTTCGTGCTGCAGTGCTAGACGGAGGACGTGTGTCGCTGGCAGGAGGACGTGTGAAACCAAGAATCAATATTAAAAATTGAGGGTTAGAAATGAAGAATTAGGGGATGTTGTGTTAGAACATCAAATTCAACTGAACAAGATGTTGAAGTGGAAAAAACATTGAAGATTATGTGTTTTATAATATTATGTGTATTTTTCATTAAGTTGTATTAGGAGTAGGAGTATGTAGCAACTTTGTGTGTAATTTTATCAATTTATCAGTTTAGGAAATTTATGTGCAAGCTTATGTGTAATTTTAACACATGTTATCAGTTTAATAAGACTTGTTTTTTTTTGGCATATCATTAATCAATTCATATTAGTTTGGTATATCATTAATTGTAGCAACATAATTTTGGGCATTACTAATAAATGAACACATCAGATTACTTAAACTAAAAATATGTAGTTGGCATGTTACATAGATATGTTACAAAATACATAAATGTTTTAAATACATGTCATAAATGGTTGACATAATGTCACGTTACATAGACATGTTCCAAAATACATAAACCTTAAAATTATAACAAGATGGTCCTCTTTGATGTGCTTCTCTTGGTTGGAGTAGATCGCCTGGTGGTAGGACTAGTTGCATTCTTGGTTGCTGAGAGTTTTGTTGTTGGTCCTAGGGTACAAAGGGCTTTCTCACATCATATATCCTGGGGGTACAATGGTCTCTGATCATCAACACATTCTGGAACATGTTCAACATTCATCTTAATTGTTGACCCTCGATTGGCTCTTAGCAGTTCATGACAATAATCATATATCCTAGTGTAATCACCCAAAAAGGAACCATCAACCCTATTCCTTGAAGCCACTCTTGCTTTTATTGCTTTAGTATTGTTTACCCCTACATTCCACTTCCTCGATGCCTTTTCTTTAATGTTCTGAACCTTCAATCTAGGGTTGTTTTTCAAAGCATTCTGAATCCTCTTGCTCAACCACTTTGTTCTTAACATTGTACATATCTTTTATCTCTTTTAAAATTAAGTATTTCTTCCTTTTAACCTCACTAGTGTCATCACTATCACAACCACTTTGAAGATCATCATTATCATTGCCACTCCCATTATATTCCTCTGTATCTTTGTTGCACTTTCCTTTTACTTTTCCTTTTGATATTTCATTACCGTCATACACAGTTAGGTCTGCAATTTCATTTTCATCAATGTCCTCATAACCATCAGATTCATCATCAAAGGCTACTTCTAGAGCACTATCATACTGGCAACTCTCATCCTCACTGTCATCAGAATTGGATTCATCATGCACTTCAACATTTGTTGCTTCCACCCCAACATTTTCATCATTCAATCCAGCATTACTTTGTTCCACAACAACATTTGCATCATTCAATCCATCATTAACTTCATCCACACCAACAACAAACTCCTTTAACTTTCCTTCAATATCATCATGCAACTTACTAAGCAACTCCTCCATCTCATCTACGATGTTCTCAGGCTCCTCAACAATACCATCACAATACTCAGGTTTAGACAAACTTTGTTGAATGTAAACATGAACACTATGGTGCACTCCGTATAGGTCTATAACTTATAGAGCACCTTTGTCATTAACTAGTTCTTTCATCCCAAATTGTGGGTGTTTGTAATACATTTTCTCTACATTGTCCGTATAACCTAAGTCTTTCAATACGACAACTAACTTGAAGTAACTCCACCTATCAACATCTACTGACAATTCATATACTTGGCCTCCTTCATAGACACTAAGCTCTGGATCAACGAACTCACCACTGTGGTGAATTACGAGTTTCAGAAATTCACCATTAAACCTAAATTCCATAAATCCCATAACAAATATTCAGTTACGAAGACAAAACAAGAATAAGATTCCTAAATCCCCAAATCCCAGAACAAAAATTGAATGGAATACCTAAATCCCTAAATACCAGTTACCAATGAGTATGAGAATAGTTACTTGGAAAGCAATCACCTTCGTAATCACCTACACAATCACCTTCTCAAGCTTTCCAAGCCTCTTCAAACTCGCCTCAGCAGATTCTCATTCTTCCTCTTTCCTTTGGTTTTCATTTTGGACAAAAATGAACATGCATATGCTTTCGTGTGCTTTTGGAGATTGTATGTCCTTATTCTTTGCCACATTTCCTCCAACAAGCAACTTCAGCATGGCAAATGCCACCTAGAGCGTGTTTTTTGTATTTAACTAACGTTTCACTTACGAAAGGACTAATGTGGTTACGTTTTTAAACTTAAGGGACCAATTTGGCACGAAAAAAAGATAAGGGACCAAAGTGAACTATGACCTATAGTTAAGGGACCAAAATGAGTATTTTTCCTATTAAATATTTGAGTTATATTTTTGTTCTTCATTGTAATCTTCCAAAACTCGAAATAATAGTATATCTATTTGAGGTGGTCAACCATTAAATATGAATAATCATCTCAACTGAGATTCAGATCAAATCCCTAGTGTTAGATCCTTCTTCTCCCTTCTCCGTCAATGGCTTCATATGATACTAATGGATCAAATCCACGAAGTCATAACTCACAATCCTTCATTTCGAGTGCAATTCATGGGGAAATCACACCAAGATGTTCTTATGGAGCCAAAGCAGTGATATGAATAGTTAGGAACAAAGGACGAAACTTTGGGAAGCTCTTTTAGGGCTACAAATACTTTCTGGTATGTTTATTTCTATATTATTCTTTTTCCTTTATGATTTTTCAAAAATTAGCTGACAGGTTATCGATGTTATATATTAACAAAGAGAATGTGCTAATTATTGATGAAATTATTTTGAGTGGTAGGAAAAATAATATAATGATGAAGTGCAATAAGAAATACAACAATCACAATCATTTTAATGTTCAAAATGTGAGGAAAAGGATGTAAAAATCAACACAATTAGAATGGCCATTAAGAAGATCTATGGAGATGACAACTACAATAAAGAGATGGTGAAGAACATGTTAAAGATGTTGAAGATGTTAATCTTTGTCATAATATTATTTGTTTTGATTTTTGTAGTGTTGATGTGTATTTTGGTCAAGAAGTGGTAATTATGGTTAACGGTAACGTTCGTGTGGTAAGATATGTTATTAATGTTATGCAGTAATAACTATATTAATGTGTAATTTTTCCTTTCTTCAATGTTGATGTTTAGATTATGTCCAATTTTATGTTGAAGTATACACTTTTAAATTATGTAATGGTTAGATTCGCTCCAATTTTATGCTGTAGTAAGCACTTTTGAATTATGTAGTTATTAGATTTTGTCTAATATTATGTTGTAGTAAGGGCATATTTGTCTCAGTAAAGAAAACATAAAGGATATGTTTCTTACACTAAAGGAACCATTAAGAACCTGCTTTTTACAATAAGGTATACCTTAAAATGACACGTGGACAACTCATTTAACTAAAACATGTTAAATGTAAAAATAATGGACCAGAAACTTGCACAAAATATCATAACATTCCGAAATAGAAAATACCATAAATTAACCAAAACAACGATAAGGCCATATTATCATTGATTAAACCAAACACCCAAAAATACATAAAGTAGCATCAAAGTGCCTAAAGTATCATCCTAAATACATAAACCACCATCCAAAATATATAAAGTGCTATTAAAATGCATAAAGTAACATCCTAAATACATAAACCCCCATCCAAAATACATAAAGTAAGATCCTAATACACCAAAATACACCAATCAACATCCTAATTTTATTTTCTCCTTGTGGGCAGCTTTGGTTTGGTTCTTCTTGGTGGTTGAAACGTTGCAATGGGTCCCTATTTTCCTGCTTTGGATTATGATTGCCTTGTTTTGACTCTTGGGGTTGGTTGTGTTTGAGCTTATACAATTTGGTTTTGGGTTTTTTGTAATTTCCTTTTTTGGACTCTTTTGTTTCATTGTGTTTGGGCTTGAGCAGTTTGGTTTTGGGTTATTTATGATGGCCTTGTTGGGACTATTGGGGTTGTTTGTCTATGGGCTTGTGTTGATTCGGTTGGTTGTGTTTTGGCTTGCGTTAATTAGGCTGTGTTGTGTTTTGGGCTTGTATTGATTGGGTTGGTTATATTTAGGCTTGTTCAAATTGTGTTTGAGGATATCTTGGAGCATATGGGCATGAGGATCTATTATGGCCCAATTTATCATACACTAAGCATTTATTTGGTAGCCCTTTCCTACTGATAATGGTTGTATCCCTTATCTTTTCATTGCCATCTTTATTTCTTCTTCTTTTTGGCCTCCCTGGTGCTATTCTTGACGGTCGTGGTAGTATGTTGGGGTGTAGGGTCTCTTCCCATAAGTTTTCACCATTGGTTGGATATAATAGTGGTCTATAGCAAGCCTGGTAAGTCTCCTTCTTATATAAGGGAGGAATGAAATATGTTGGGTCTTCATCTCTAGTATGGATGTATGTAATTTCATGGTAACATGGTGTAATACGGTGGGAGAACTGACTTGGGTGTTTTGTGTTTTATCGCAATTGTTGCGGATAGCAAGAGTCGTCACCGGCTTTTCTTTTATCCAATAAAGGAAAGGGTGAAAAGAATAGGAAAGACCTTTCGAGAATTTTTCTTTAGTTCGGGGGGTAGTTTATGAAAAGGGAAGGTGTTAGCACCCTTTTCATCTGTAATTATCTACGGGCTCTTAGTTGCTAGCTCACTTTGAAATGCTTTGTTTGAAATATATTTTGTGATGTTTTTGAAAGTATTTTTGAAAAGTGCCTTCGTTTAGGAGAACTTTGTAATGATTCTCGTCTCTATAAGAATGTATACAAAGTGTTGACTTTTGAAAATATTTCTTTTGAAAGTGTTGGTGTGTTTTGAGAGATGTTTTGAAAATGGTTGTGAGCAAGCAACTACGAGCGTTCTACCTACTCAAAAATTATTTGTTCATTTCCTCCTCCTTTAGATATTGCTATCTTACCATTTATTGATAAGAAGCCCTATCATTGGACGTGAAGGGACAGGCGTGGATCATCGGACATTCATAGAAGGCAACATTGTAGAATACCTTAGCAATTTGATTGTTAGGATCTAAGAACGTTTACCGAAGGCAACATTTGAAGGGTCATCGATGGACTATAGTCTTGTATTCGAGGGTATTTGCTAAAGCATCCCATGTTCAAGGGACATGACTGTTTATTTTCAAGGCAACAAGTGAGGTTACCCCTAGAGGTGCAAGTGTGCAAAGTATTTATTTTCATGTATTTTTGTCTTTGAATTAGGGTTTTCTACTTATTGATTTTATGTCTTGCCATATAAATCCTAGTTACTAGCATTTATATTGAAAGCGATAAATTACGGAAATGTAAAATTCTACGCTATTAAATCATTTGGGGATGGGGTACAAATTTACAAATGGTGAGACAAGAGAAATTACACCTAATTACTATTACAACCATATTGAATGATGTCAAATATATGTACAAGAATGTAAAGGAAATATGAAAGGAAAAAAGAAATTATTTTTGTTTGAGTTTTTTTAAGAGGGTTTAACTTAATTAAATTAAAAAAATAACTAATTAGTCTAAGATAATTTAAGAAAACTAAACCTAAGTTATTTTGAGAAAAGAAATTGAACTAATTAAGAAAGAAATTTTTTAGGATTTTTATGAAATGGTTTTACCTTAATTAAACTAGTATAAGAAAAACGTTAATTAATTAACTTTCTAAGTTCTAAATTAATTTTAATTAGAAAGAAAAAAAATAAATCTAAATCTAATATTAATTTAATTAGAAAAATAAATTAAATTTGTTAGGAAAATATTTTTGGTCTTTTGTCCTAAAAGAAATAAAATACAAGTATATTAATATATAAATAATAAATAAAGATGTTTTTTTTTTGGGTTTTTTTTATTAATAAAAAAATGATGATAATAATATTACAAATAATATAAATAAATAAAATAAAATAAAATAGAAAAATAAAATAAAATAAAAGTCAGGAGAGTGTAAAATTGAATTGGGTGGTTTAGTAGAAAAATACAGATTTGTTTGAGTGTTACACCCATTGTGGTTTTTTTGTAATTAGAAAGAAAATAAAATAAAAAGTTGGGCTGCGTGTTGTAAGTGAAGGAGGGGTGTTGTTGAGTAAAAAGGCAAGGCCCAATGATCTTAGGCCCAGGCGCACGCTGTAACAAAAAAAAAGAAAACAAAGAAAATGTTAGGAAAAAGGGCAGCGCTGGGGCTCGAACCCAGGCCGTCGCAATAACGCGCGTACTCTCTACCACTGGGGTGGATATACATCTGGTGTCTTATATAAAACCATAAATATTTATTTCAAAACTAGTCTTAATGATAAACTTCATCTTCTTCCCCGCGCTAGCCAGAGCCTCTGTAACTCATTCATTTCTCAACCATTCTCAAAAGTATGAACATCAAACTTGTTAGAAATTTCACCATGATTCCATAAATATGAATAACTTAAACAATGGCTCAAATATAAGCACGGATTTTAACTAGTGCCAATTCTAACCTAATTTTTTCAGAAAGTTCAGGTTCGAAATTCTCACTACTCAAGCAACATAAATGAATTCTAAGGACATGGTCATCTTCAGGGAAATGATGTCTATATTTTGTCTTTGAAAATGGAAAGCTAACAATGCCTATATGAAGAGATTGAAAATCAGAAAACCTACCTCAAAACTGGATTTTTTGTTTTTAGTTAGAGCTCACTTCAAGATGTTTTAATGGCCTATTTAGCTTCCTTGAACCTCCAGGAAGCTATTCCAATGGTTACTTTGATCTGGGAGTGCTTGAACTGTTCTAGAGAATTCCAAGTGCATACCTCTATTTTTGAAAATAAAGGATAGTGCAAATGGTGTTACAGTTTAAAAACATGTATTGGGATGGCTTACATTTAAAATAGGGAAGCTTTTGAAATGGTTTGGCTAAGAAACGCATGAGTGAAATAGAAGTTTGATGTGTAAAGTCAAAATCTGCACACAATGGTGTTTTGAAGCAATTTATGGCTTGAGGGAGTTTTAGGGAGTTTTTAGGCTTGCGTACTCGTTTTATGGCTTGCAAGTAGTGCTTCTATTTATAGGCAAGAGGTTTTGGATGTTCAAACAATCAGATTCAAAGGATCACATGTTATGGCTAGGTTACTTGGTTTTGAAGCAAAGTTGACAAACATCTTTCCAAGATATGGTACAAGGCTGTTGTACCCCTAAATTTACCTTCCCATATTCCTCAAGACATGTCAAGAATAATCTTCAAGTTGCTCAAGTTGGCTCAAGGGTTGGACAGTCAAATCACCTCCTAAGGCAGTCAAGTCAAAATTAGGGTTTTGTGTTGCATCAAGGTCCTTACATCCAAATGGCCTCAAGTTCTTCCCAATATCTTAATATGTTCTTAAGTTCATCCATGTCAAATTTCAAGCCTTGCAGAGGAAGTTTGGTCAGTCAATTGCTCAAGAGGTCCAAAAATCGACTATGCTAGGGCAAAAGTCAACTATGACCTATAACCAGTCAAACCTCAAGATTTTTTGTCAACATTCTCATTTTTAAGGATAATTCATCATTTTATCAAGGGTTGATCATGATTCATCAAGGATTGCTCAAGATTCATCAAGATTCAAAAGTTGCTAAATTAGGGTTTTATAGGAAAAGTCAACTCAACTTTGACCAAGCATAACTTTCTCATACTTTATGAGAAATGATCCATCCAAAGCTCATTTTGAATAGTATGAAATTTCCTACAATCCATATTCACACCCCAAGATCAAGAAATGCTCTCACAAAAAGTTAAAAATTTGGACATTATAGGTCATTTTTGAAAATCAACAAAAAGACATTTTTTCCAAAGCTTATAAATTGAGCATGGAACATCAAAATGAGATGAGACCAAAAGTGTTAATTAGAGGACATCTCAAGGTTTCTAAAAAGTCCAATAACACCTCCAAAAGTTCAAAATTGAAGAAGTTATGCATTGTTGAAGTTGGGCATTTTTTCAAATTTGGCATTAGTCAACTATCCTCAAAACTCCAATTTTTGACAAAAGGGCCCACTTTTTTCCACTTGATATAGTCTTGTCATGCCACACACGTGTTTCATCTTTAATTTCATGGCCATTCATTTATTTTTCTATTTTATTTTATTTTTATTGATTTAATTCATTTTTAATCAATATTAAATCAAATAAAATCTAAAAATTGATGTAAAGAGATTCTTGTGGTCATTACAGCTTGCAAATCTCATATAACACTCAGTCAAATTCGTGCCAAGTCAAAACATGCACAAAATCTCAGATTTGATGCAATTATGGAAAGCTTATCAATGGTGATCATATCAAATATTCCATCTTCAATGCATAAGGATTATGGCCCAAATTTTGACCTAAACACATTCCATTATATGCACACAAGCCACACAGACCTAGAACACGCGCAAGGAGCTGCAGAAACGGCCACACAACTTTGGAAAAAAGCTTGGAAACTTGAATTCTGAAATCCATCTTAGAGCTTGATTCAAACAAAAAGCTTGACATAACCCTCTTCCTTGACATCCAGTGGAGCTATACCAATCAAAACCAAGCCTTTTCATTGCCTAAAACTCACTGTAAGTCTCCACGAACATTGCTCTGGACATGATATCGTGAAATCATTTTCTTGCATCCTCTTGCCAATTTTCTTGTATATTCATACTTACCATCCAATTTCCATTGATTCTGCAATATTTGATTTTATTTTTGTGGCTTCTAACCCCTTATCCAGAACCTAGGGTTCTTGTTCTTGTTTTTAGGCGTTTTTTATGCAGGTAAAATTAAGGCTAATGATAGGTATAGGAATGATCAGGGGAGAGAGACGATTGCAATGATGGTTTTCATAAGCATTTATATGGCCTGTATCACTTGATAGGATGATGCCATGGATTTAGTTGCGGACTAAAATCCGCAGGTAAATGAACCAGTCTTCATCGAAGAAGACGAAGACGTGGCTGGTGTCCATTGGTTCATTTGAATCATAGCGCGTTTTTATTTTTTTTTGCAGGGTTTAATTAATTGTTTTGAATATATTATTTGTTTGCTATTCTAGTAACGAATGAAGCAGTTTGGTTGAGTTGTTGGAGCGCTGGCATGTGAGCATTGGGACCTGGGTTCGAATCCCAGGTCCCCCAAAACTTTATTCAATTTTGTTTTCAGGCAATTAGGTGCAACGCCCAAGATACAGACCATCATGTTCTGCCAAGATCTCAAACGCCAGGTGGCTATAAAGCAGATCCAATGGCCTAGAATGGGAGACTACCATGGTCTCAAGTCAATGGACATGTGGACAATCTGAAAAGTCCAACAAGGCTGAAGTGTAAATGGGCCAAGAATTGCAAACCATACTCCCTCTTCAGGCCCACACCCCCTGAGTATTTCTTTACATTTTATTTCTTTTTCTCATTTATTTATTTTATTATTATTATTATCTTAATTAATTAATTAACCAATTAACATTTTTTATATAAAATCAGAAAACCCGAAAAATAATATTTTTATTAATCTCACTATTTTATTATTTTTGTAAATAAATTTTAGTCAATTAATTTAGTTTTTTAATTAGGTACAATATTAATATCTTCTGCAATAAATTAAAATTGATTTAGAATTAGGTTTTTAATATTTTTAACCATTCTTATTTTATTTCCCTAATTAAAATAAAAACCCAAAAATATTTTCATTTAATTAATTAATTTAATTATTAATTTAGACTAATTTTTAATTCAAAAAAATAATAAAATATGCTTTATTTATTTTAAAGGGTCAAAACCCTAAGACACACCGATTTAATTTTCTCGCGTGTGAATAATTTTTTATTCATATTTCAATATTGTAATTGCTTCAAGGATGTAATAGTTTTTAATTTAGGACTTTATTTATTTATTTATTGCTTTTATTTACTTTTCGCAATTTAATTTTAAAGGTTTTGTCTTTGGCGATGTAAATACCCGACGCCTTGTAATAGCTTAGATTTATTTTATGCAATTTAATTTCCACAACCATTAACTGTTAGATGTTTGAATAATAGGCAATGCATGACAAGATCGAATTTTTAACTTAAAATCAACAATAGCTCACCATAACATGTACAAAGATAATATAACTGAAAAATAATACACTCGCACATGCCACTCTTAGGGTACACCTCACTTGGTTGCCTCGAACGTGGTAATTGAGTATAGGAAGTTTTAGAGGTCTCCCTCTTGTCCAAAGATCATAAGTTGCCTCGAAACGGTTACCTCAGATAAAAATGATCTAAGACATTAGGGTTACCTCTAAGGCGTCCTAACATTGCTTTAGTGACCACACGTCCCTTAATCGAATTGACCCGAAAACTCCAACGATAGTGCTACCTACTCCTCAATAGTGGGATAGCATTGTCTAAAGGACACTTGTACTGTTTAATTCCTTTTTGAGTAGGTAGATGTTCTTAAGTACTTGCTCCTTTTAAAAACAAAACAAAACTTTTCGCACTTACACCCCTTTCAAACAAAAAACTCTTTTCAAACCCACAATCACAAAGAAAAGCAAACTTTTGAAAACATAATGAGCAAGTACCTAAGAGCCCGTGGATAACCACGGATAGAAAGGGTGCTAACACCTTCCCTTTCTATAATCTACCTCCCGAACCCGAGTAATATCTCAAAAAGGAATTTTTCTGTGCTTTTGTCCTTTCCTTGTTGGATAAAATAAAAGACGGTGGCGACTCTTGCTTACCGCGACATTTTGCAAAAACAAACGCAAACGCGAACCAGCATTCCAAAACAGTCAGTTCTATTCCCACCGATCACAAAGGCTATCTAGAGTGGTTAGATACTTTAAACATGTTACTTCTGGCTTATATATGGAGTGTGTATAGAAGGAACAAGTGAAAAGCTCAAGGTGAATGGACTTTGTGATTAAAGTCACTTTACAAGAATAACAATGTTACTTTGTGCCAAAAATGGATGAATCTCTTGGACAATGGTTAAAATGCTTGGATCAAAGCTCTAAAAGTTGTGTAAACATTAAATTATAGAGTGATTAGCAAGTTAGAAGCCTACAAAGCAAGATCTGTGCAGCATGGTTTGAGATTTGATCAAGTGTTCATCACAAAATTGACTTGTAATTTAAGTTTGAAACCCTAACTTCATCTCTTCAATTATCTTAGCTAAAAAATGATCTCATTGAGTTCTTGGACATTTTGAAAATCTTGGAACATTATACACAACTTTCATGTTTGAAATTTTGACAAAGTCATCTTGGAGCTTGGTGAAAATTGACCAAGAAGTTAGGTCAAAAATCTGCCTAAAATAGGTCAAATTTTCACTAAGTGTTTAAGAAAAAGTTCATGACTTTGTGAATTAATAACTCAAAATATAAGAACTTATAGAACTTGATCAGTAAAGAAAAGTTTTATAGCTCATCAAGATCTACAACTTTTATGTTGGAAGTTTTCTTTGAATCATCTTGCATTTTGGTGAAAATTTGGCATGAAGTCATGAAAAAAAATAAGGCTTAAAAACACTTAGAAAATTTCTAAGTCTTGAAAACTTTAACTTTTTACATTCGTGATTTCTTGATTATCAAGTTTCATATTTTTGAATTTCTTGATGAAATGTGATCTTTGAAACTCAATTTTGATCAAAAAGTCAAAGTTTGACTTTTGGTGTATCAGTTGACTGAATTTCAATTATCAATCAATTAATCTTGAGAAATATTTTGAGCCATTAAATTATGTCAATATGTTGTATTTGAATCTTTGAGATTGTGCTTCAAACCATTGGATCATGTATCAGGTCAAAAGCCCATGATCAGTCAAATACAGTCAAAACCCTAATTTTGACCATTTTTCCCTTTTGGTGATTTGAATAATTTTCTTGGGGAATTGTTATCTATGATACGGTAGGAGAACTGACTTTACGGTTTTGCGTTTTATCGCAAATATTGCGGTTAGAAAGAGTCGCCACCGACTTTACTTTTATCCAAAAGGAAAGGTGAAAAAGCACAGGAAAGACCTTTGAGATGTTTTCTTGAGTTCGGGGGGTAGATTATGAAAAGGGAAGGTGTTAGCACCCTTTTCATCCATAGTTTTCCATGGGCTCTTAGTTACTTGCTTAGATCGCTTGCTTTTGTTTGTTTCAAATTGTGTTTGGTGTGGTGTTGAAAGTATTTTGTAAAAGAGGCCATTCTTTTAGGAAATATTTGTAATGATTCTCGTTCGTGAGAATGTATACAAAGATGTTTGTCTTTTTGAAAATGTTTTCAATGTTTGTAAGATGTTTCGAAATGTGTGTGTTTGTTTTTAAAATAGCAAGGATAGTTGTTTGAAATTAGAGCAAGTAACTAGAAGTAATCTACCTACTTAAATATCTTTCTTATGCATTTTCTATTCCTTTGACATTGTTGTCTTACCATTGATTTGGTAAGCAACTCTATCTTTGGATGTAAATGGGACGGGCGTGGGTCATCGCATAACCATGATTAGCAATGTTTGTAAAGTATCTTTAGCATTTTTGAGGGACCAAGATCATTTTTGTAAGGCAACCTTGAATAGCGTCATCGAGGGACTATGATCTTATACTTGTTTGTTTTACCAAGATACTTTGCATGTGTAATATGGCCATTTTTGTATTAGGCAACCAAGTGGAGAAACCCTAAGGGTGTTTGTGTGCAAGTGTTTGATTGCATGCATGATTTTATCTTGAATTAGGATTTTCTATTTCATTGATTTTATCTTGCCATACATATCCTAATTGCTAGCATTTACATTTGAAAGCGATAAAAATGCGGAAATGTAAAGTCCTACGCTATTAAAATATTTAAGGGGTGGGGTACACACTTATGAATGGGGAATTCAGCGAGAAAAATAAAGAAAAATAACAAGGGGAAGAAAAAAGAAAGAAGGAGGGGGTCAGCGTGCTGCTGAGAGGAAGTCAAAAGTTCTGACCCTGGCCTGCTGTAGGATATCAACCTGTTAGTGAAAATGTATAGGTCAAAACTTCTGACCCTGGTGCACTGTAAAACAGAAATTTGTTAGTGAAAATGTATGGGGTCAGAAGTTCTGAACCTGCTGGGCACACAGTAATTTTCAGAAATTCTGATATTACTGATGACAAAATAGGCCCCAAAAGTTCTGGCGTCAAAGTCAGAACTTGGTCTCCCTCCGTGCTAGTCATAACATCTGCAATTTGGTTATTTTTCCACAAAACAGAAGGCATGCCTAGGACAGTTTCAGAAAGTGTCATAGCGTTTCAGAAGTCAGAACCAAAAATCAGAGGCAAGTTCTGTACTGCTTCACTCCCTACTTAAACATGCAGGAGCGTGAAAACCTCAAAACATACACAACATCAGGAGCATGATATCTACATTGTGTTTTGAGCATGCAAATCTGATGATGCTTAAGCAGTGTGGTGAGAGTCAGCAGGTGCATACCTTGCTGTTGGAAGAAATTCTGAGAACTGGAGTTAATCTTAATTCTGATAGTATTCTGGACAGGTTCTTTGAATGGGTGGATGGATAGTATATATATATGTGGTCAGAAACTATATGGGTGTTTGTTAGTCAAGAAACAATTTGGGTACAAATGAAGTTTGGATGCAGGAGATTCAAAGTTGTGTTTAAGGGTCTTGAAACACTAGGAATTTTGGCAGAGTTTCAAGGTGTTTTCTTGCTAAAATTTTCTATTTCTTTTCTAGCAATTTTTCTGAGGTTGGACCGCCCCTTTTCAATGGACAGTGGTGCTCTATTTATAGGCAAAGCTTTGTGGGTTTTTTAAACGCTAAGTGGTGCCAATACCATGCAATAGATGTTAACTTACTCTTGGAGAAATTTCATAAAAAGTTGTGATGATTGACAACTTTTAGCCTACGCTGGGTTAGTAAGCGAGGATTAAGGAAAAGTGACACCCATGAGCAAAAAGTAGCGCATGAACCCATACCTAAATCTGCACAAGAGCGTTGTTATGCTGCACGTGGAGAGACCCTTTGGACAAATGCTCAAAATTGGTTGTGAGCATTAATGAGCATTAAATGGTGATGAGATTGGTCAAGACTAAGAAATCTTGTGATGTGAGATTTGCATCATTACTTAAATCTGAGCCAGCAGTTCCTACTTCAGCATACAACGCCCTCAAATTCTGATCTTAGTATACTGCTGCCTCAGCAAATTCAGAGGGTTCTCCAGACTTTCCAGCATGTTCTTTTGATTTGTCTCTAAAAACGCTGGACTTAGAGATTTTGCTTCAGTGTAACACCCAATCTTCTGACCCCCTTACCTTCTGATTTCAGCATGTTCTGAAGGAGCTTTCAGGCTTCATTGCTTTCTTTGCATTCCTCTAGCAAACTCTGACTGAATTTGCGTAACTGTTGAAAAGCCACATTCTGACTGAATGTTATGTGTTGAGCTAAGTTTGCAACTTCTGACTGAACTGGCGTAGCTGTTGAAGAGCCACATTCGGACTGAATGTTATGTGCTGAGCTATGTTTGCAATTTCTGACCGCTCCTGCCTGGAGGTTGGTTCAAAAGTTCTGAAGTGTAAAAAAAAAAATTTTCTAAAAAAAATACTTTAGAAAAATTCTAAGTATTTAGAATTTAACCTTTCCAAGGTAAAATTTTGACTTTTGAGCTTCTTGACGAAACAAACTTCATATTCCAACATTTCTTGATGAAATATGATTTTTGTGTTTTGATTTTGATCCAAAAACCAAAGTTTGACTTTTTAGCTTGCAAATGACCACCTTGCCCTTGTAAATGGCTTGCTTGGAAAGAAATGATAATTCAAGGCTTGGATTTGTTTAAGAGAAAACTTTGAGAATCCAGGATGATTTCATGAAGAATGAGAGGGCAAATTTTGGGGTACAACAACTGCCCCTGTTCAATCTTCTTTGACCTAAGGAGTTAGATTAGCGAGATTTTCCATTCGTGACTCGAAGGTGGAAGATGATTGGACACTAGAGTGCCCAGAAATTTGCACTTGGCGACGATAGGAGGAATGGGCTTAAAAGATGCCATTTAGAGAGGTGATAAAATCTTGTTGTAGATGAGCTTATAGATGCCATCCAAGAGTGCTTGCTGAGATGTAATCTGCAAGTTTGACCATCAGAATGGCGTCTGTGTCTGGAGCGTACCTAGAGGTGTCTTTGAATGATTTTCAGAATGGCCTCTGGGTCTAGAGTGTATCTGAAATGTATCAGGAGTGTTGATATCTGAATGAGTACTGGAATGTGTTGTACCCCAAAATTTGCCCTCCCATATTCTTCAAGAAATTGCCAAGACAAGCCTCAAAATTCCCCAAGGGTTGCACAATGTAAAAGTCTCCTATACAGTCAAAATTAGGGTTTGTGTCCTGATCAAGAAAATGAAGTTTCCAAAGGTCCAACCAAGTCCCACATGCCTATAAATATGGTCAAGCATCCTCATATCAAGTTTCAAGACTTTCAGCATAAAATTGCACAGTCAAAAACCCTAATTGCACTACAGTCAACTGTAGGGGCAAAATGGTCATTTGACAGTCAAAAGTTCAAATTTTTGGTCAATCTATCATTTTGAAGCCACAAACATCATTTGATCAATGCTTGATCATGATTCTCAAAGTTTGGCTCAAAAATCATCAAGATGCAAAAGTTTCCTTATTTAGACAGCTGAAAAAGTCAACTATAAATTGACCAGGGCATAACTTTCACATGGATTATCAGAAAAATTCCATCCAAATCTCATTTTGAAGAGAAAGACATTTCCTACAACTCATCTTCATACTTCAAGTCCAAGAAATGCTCTCACAAAAAGTTATCAATTTCAACATTATAGGTCATTTTCAAAAGTCAACAAAAAGGGACTTTAAGTCAAAGGCCATAACTTGAGATTGGTAAATCAAAATGACATGGGACCAAAGGCATTGGTTAGGGGACTCAACGACCTTTCTAAAATGTCCAAGAACATGAGCAAAGCTTAAAAATTGAGCAAGTTATGCCTTGTGGAAGTTGGGAAATTTTTGGATATTTTGAAAAGTCAACATTGATTCAAATGACCTAAAATTGCTAATGGGCCCATTTTTCTTCCATAATTCATCATCCATGACATGTGCACGACCACTTGGCCCAAAGGGAAGTATTTCTTCATTTTTTATTTATTTATTTGAATTTTTATTTATAATAATTCATTTAAATCAAATTAAATACATGGAAAATATTTAACCTAAGTTTTACCATCCTTTTTTGCATAAAATCTACTCAATAACTCGTGCATATTCAAATATGGAAAGATTTGGATTGATTGGATCATAATTTGTACAAAAACACATGGAAAATATTTGAAAAAAGATCTTGAAAATCAAATCTCAAAAGCCATCATTGCAAGAGATTTTGACCAATTTTCTTGACCTAATTGGTTCAATACATAAGCCTGAACGAAAACCTAATGCCAGGGACCATCAAGCTGCGCTAGAAACCATTCATCAAACTTGGAATTTTTTGCAAAAAACTCATAACTGAAAACATCTTTGCAGGACGATTCAAGGCGAAATTTTCATCCCATTGCACTCCTAAGACCTCAAGCAATCTTCCTGGATCAAAAACATCAAACATAACCTCTTGAATCATTGTACAGAAGCTAACTTTTCTCACTTTTTTTTCATAATCGTGCATTCCAATTCATGTGCATTTAGCCTTTTTTAATGTTTGATTCATGTTCCTTGTATGATTCTGAAGCTAACCATCTATCTTGATTGAGTTTTTGCAAGCTATAGACGATTTCACCATTGCCAAATTCTAGGGTTTTCAGAGTTGTGAATTAGGCGTTTTCAAATAGCGTAAAATTAGCGAACCACAGTGCCATGAATGTATTCAGCATGCTTGGACGAAACGTTTGAGACCCTCGCGCCTAATTTATGGAGCCCCTGGGGCTAGTCGCTATTTTCCCTAACGTGGCCTTTTAGAACGGTGTAAAACCGTTGCCTATGTCTTTTTTATTTCAGGAAAAAAGAAAGCCAACGAAGAAGACGATGCAGTGGCAGCCAATGATTGGGCAATTTGAATTTTCGCGCTGGAACTCCACTAACCCATATTTTTGCTTTATGTTATTTTTGTGTTATTTAAATATCAAAACGTGTGAGTTGGCTCAGTGGCAAGGCGTAGTGGTGACGAAGTACATGACCTGGGTTCGAGTCCCAGGTCTTCATTATCTCAATGTTATTTTTCCATTTACGTTCACATGCAACTTCAGTGTAAAGGCCCACCATACACTCACAAAATCCAGCCTTCCACGCGTATGCCTAGATCAATCCAAGGGCTACAGTTTGAAGGATACCATGAACGTGAGTCAATGCACTCTCACGCTGGGATGAAAGGTCAACGAAATCAGGAGCTTAGTGGGCCTGAAAGTGTTAACAAGCCCTCCACTTTGGGGACTGACACCCCCCTAGGTTTGCCATAATATTTTTTATTTTTATTTTCTATTTGCTTTTAATTATTATTTGCTTAATTAATTTATTATTTTCACAAAATATCAAAAACACCTAAAAATCAAAAAAATCAGAAAAGAGGAAAAATATAATAAATATTTTTGTTTTAATATTTTCCATAAATAAATTGTATATAATTATTTAGTTTTAAATTAGGTTGTAATTTTAATTCTTTTTGATAAAAATCTAAAAAACATAGAATTAGGGTTTTATTAATAATTTTTCATCCTTTTTATTTTTCTTTCATAAATAATTAAATAATTAAATATTTATTTTTATAATTAAATTTGTATATAAAAATTAGGGTTAATTTAGGTTAAAATTCAATGCTTTCTTAATAAATTAAAAACAAATAGAATTAGGGTTAGCATTTAATTTCAATTAATTATTTTTCCATTTAAATCCTAAAATACTAAAAAATACCAAAAAAACATCTCCTGTTCTTTTTCTTTTAATTTTAATTAATTCCTCATTAGTTTAATTTTGCAAAAAGGGTCCAACGCCCTCGTTTCGATTTAATTCTTATTCGCATATTTATTCCGTTTAAATATTTATGTATCTCTCCCAAGGCCATGTAACCTTTTAATTTTCTTGCACTTTTCTTTATTTATCCATTTTCTGTCAAATCGGGTCCTGGTTTAATTTTGGCGATGTGGACCCGCGCCTTTTGTAATAGCTTAGAATTTACTTTTTTTGCAATTTTTAACTGTTAGCAAATGGCATGAAAGAATGTATGGACAAAAAATAAAAACAAGCATAGAACACCAATAACATGACAAGATAAATGCAAATGAAAACGACACACAAAACGCACACACCACCCCTAGGGTACGCCTCACTGTTGCCTTGCCTCGAAAGGTGATCGTCGAGTAGAGGATGTCTTAGTAAGTCCTCATGATCCGGGAACCTGGCATGAGGGTAGCTTCTAAGGTGTCTTCCCATTGCTCCGGTGATCACCATGTCCCGAACCTCGAATTGACCCGAACACCTCCAACGGTGGTGCTACCTACCTCTCAATGGTGGGATGACACTACTTTAAAGGACATCTACACAGACGAATTCCTTAGGGTAGGTAGACGACTCTAGATACTTTCTCTAATTTCAAAACAAATTCAAAAATACTTTTCACACCGACACATTTTCAAAAAGCTTTCGAAAGCAACTTTTCAAACACTCTTGAGGACCGATACAAGAGTCGAACTGAAATTTTCAAAGAAACTTTTTAAAACCCACAGTTGAAAAGCAAACAAACCATTTTGAAAACACAAATGAGCAAGTATCTAAGAGCCCATGGATAACCATGGATAGAAAGGGTGCTAACACCTTCCCTTTCTATAATCTACCTCCCGAACCGAGAGAAATCTCTATAAGGAATTTTTCTGTGCTTTTGTCCTTTCCATTTGGAGAAAATAAAAGACGGTGGCGACTCTTGCTTCCGCGACATTTCGCGAACCAGCGTTAAACAGTCAGTTCCAGATCCACCGATCACAGAATGGCTTCCGGGTCTGGAGCGTATCTGAACTGTATCAGGAGGCATTTTTGAAGGAGTATCAGAATGGCTTCTGGGTCTGGAGCGTATCTAAACTGTATCAGGAGTTGAAATTTGAATGAGTATCAGAATGGCTTTCGTGTCTGGAGCGTATCTGAACTGTATCAAAAGTTGAATCTGAATGAGTATCAAAATGGCATCCGTGTCTGGAGCGTATATGAACTATATTAAAAGTTGAAATCTGAATGAGCATCAGAATGGCTTCCGTGTCTGGAGCGTATCTGAACTGTATCAGGAGTTGAATCTGAACGAGTATCAGAATGACATCTGTGTCTGGAGCGTATCTGAACTATATCAAAAGTTGAATCTGAATGAGTATCAGAATGACATCTGTGTCTGGAGCGTATCTGAACTATATCAAAAGTTGAAATCTGAATGAGCATCAGAATGGCTTCCGTGTCTGGAGCGTATCTGAACTGTATCAGGAGTTGAATTTGAACGAGTATCAGAATGGCATCCGTGTCTGGAGCGTATCTGAACTATATCAAAAGTTGAATCTGAATGAGTATCAGAATGGCATCCGTGTCTGGAGTGTATTTGAACTATATAAAAAGTTGAATCTAAATGAGTATCAGAATGGCATCCGTGTCTGGAGCGTATCCGAACTGTATCAGGACTGCGTATTGTTAATAGAAGTTGTTAATCTTATCCTGAAAAGGGTAAAATGTTAGTTGAAACACCAAGTTATGTTTCATGAAATATATGATGCAATGTATTGGCCTTATTGATGTTCATGATATATGGATGCAATGTATGTGTATGTGAGTTGATTTGCTGTATTGTTATCTGCTCGGGGAACATAAATCCCTGACTGTTGTTTGAGGATATGTAAGTCTTCAGGTCTTGAAGTTGAAGTGTTGATGAATTTCTGGTGAGGAATAAACTCTTGTTGTAAGGGAAATGCCATGTATTACTCGTAAGATCTTCTTGAGGAAACCTAAGAATCTGGACGACTTCTTCTGGGGATAACTAATGGGAGTCTTTGTTCCGTTGGGGAGTATTGAAAACTCTGTGGGGAAAGAGTTTTGTTCCTGTTTGGGAAAAAGTTCAGGAGTTTCGGTCGTCTGTCACTCTACCGGGGAGTTATCCTTGGCTGGGGAGAATCAGAAGTCAGCTGTTATCCGGTTTGGATTTCAGGCTTCAAAATAGTTTGCTGGGGAATTTGGAGAAACTGGGCGGTTTCCACCGGGGATTAATAGTTTGAAGTTTTAGTTCCGTTGGGGATTCAGATGACGTACTGTGGGGATTACTTACGGAATAGCCTAAATACGTTTTCCTATCCTTTCAACCTATCAGTAATTATCTTTCCCATTTCGTTTATTTGTAAGCAGTAATTATGTTCAAATGCATATGTTCATCAATGAATCATTGGAAGTTTTTGTAAACAAAAACACAACCGTAAAGAAAAGACAAATAGTTTTTTTTGTACTTTCAAAGGGATATCTTTGTATTTAACTTTGAATAAGTATTTTTTACAAAGGAGACAGGCATCCTAGTAAGGGAATGGCGCCATAAAAGCAAGAAAAAATTATACAAAGAAAGATAGCTATGTGTAATAATCCCATGGGGTTTCCATTCTGTTATAGCCTTCGTATCTCCGAATATCTTGTCTACTTGTTTCTTCATCCGAAGATGATTGAATTGATCAGAAACTTCGAGTTTGTCAGTGGAAGTCAAGAGGTTGTCCTCAAAGTGATCCGACGGGACATAGTCATACGCTTTAACTCCATAACTTTTCCTGGACCGCCCTTTCGGGTTTTCAGTCCACCGGGAAACCCTTTTTTGCCTAAGTCGCCCTTTCAGGTTTTCAACTTGTCGGGTGTACAAATTTTTTTATTTTATCCCTAATTTTTGCTCAAACCTTTTTGGTTCTCCAGGATGCCCTTGTTTTGCCTATGTGTGTCAACCTAGAGGGTCTCTTATGCGTAGTATCTTTTGACTATGTCTGCGTTCGCAGGGTGTGGCAGGTCGTCGCCATCCATGGTGGTTAAGATCATTGCCCCACCGGAGAATATGTTCTTGATTACAAATGGTCCTTCATAGGTAGGGGTCCATTTTCCCTTGGGATCACTTTGTGGCAAGATAATATGTTTGATCACTAGATCTCCAACTTTATATACCTAGCGTCTGACTTTCTTGTTGAAAGCCTTGATCATCCGTTTTTGATACATCTGACCATGGCAAACAATAGTAAGTCTCTTTTCATCAATTATGTTTAGTTGATCAAGTCGAGTCTGGATCCAATCGTCCTCATTCAAACCTGCATCCTTCATAATTCTCAAAAAGGGGATTTGAACCTCAATAGGCAAGACAACCTTCATGCCATAAACGAAAGAATAGGGTGTTGCCCCAGTTGATGTGAGGACCGTGGTACAATACCCGTGGAGATCAAATGGTAGCATCTCATTCCAGTCCTTATAGGTGACTGTCATTTTCTGTATGATCTTTTTAATGTTTTTATTTGCAGCTTCAACGACACCATTCATCTTTGGCCGATAGGGGGATGAATTATGATGCCGAATCTTGAACTACTCGCACAAGGTGGTGATCATAGTATTGTTAAGGTTGGTACCGTTATCAGTGATGATCCTTTCTAGGATACCGTACCGGCAAATGAGATTCTGCTTGATGAAGCGGGCAACAACATTCTTAGTAACGGAAGCGAAGGAAGCTGCTTCGACCCACTTTGTAAAGTAGTCAATGGCCACTAGGATGAAGTCGTGTCCATTGGAGGATGTAGGCTTGATCTCCCCAATCATGTCGATTCCCCACATAGATAAGGGCCAAGGAGCCATCAATACATTCAGAGGAAACGGAGGTACGTGCACCTTGTCAGCATAAACTTGACACTTATAATAGGTCCGAGAGTGTTGATAGCAATCTGCTTCCATGGTAGACCAATAATAGCCTGCCCGGAGAATTTTATTCGCCATCGTATGTGTGATACGGTGGGAGAACTGACTTGTGTTTTGCGTTTGTTTTCGCAAATGTTTCGGTTGAGCAAGAGTCGCCACCGACTTTTTATTTTATCCTAAGGAAAGGTTTAAAAAGCACAGCAAAAACCTTTGAGATTTTTCTTGGGTTCGGGGAGTAGATTATAGAAGGGGAAGGTATTAGCACCCCTTCTATCCATGGTTATCCATGGGCTCTTAGGTACTTGCTTAGATCAACTTGCCTTGGTTTTCAATTGTTTGAAATGGTGCTTTGTGTGTGTGGTTTTGAAAATGTTTTGAAAAGATGCCTTGTATTAGGCTAACCTTGTAACAATTCTTTACTCGAATGTTTTACAAAAGGTATTTTATCTTTTTAAAAAGATGTTTCAAGGGTTTTGAAAAGTTGATTTTTGAAAGTGTTTGTGAAGTGGGTTTTGAAATTAGGCAAGTGTTTTCTTGGAAAGTTTAGCAAGTACTTAAGAGTTTATCTACCCTAAAAATTTCCTCAAAGATTTTTATTATGTTTTAAACCTTTTGACAATTTTGTTCCACCATTGCATTTGGTGGACAATCTTGTCTTAGGAGATGAAAAGGGACAGGCGCGGGTCATCGTTTGGACCATAATTGCAACGGCGTTAAATATCTTTGGGCAATTCTCTTTAAGGGACTTTGATCATTTGTTTTTGTTTGTTTTGAAAAGTTTTATCGAGGGACTATGATCATTCAAATTATTTGCTTTGCCCAAAGAAATTCAACATACAACATGGCCCAATTATTTGAAGGCAACAAAGTGGAATACCCTAGGGGTGTAAGTGTGAGAAGTGTTGTTTATTTTCATGCTCATTTATCTTGTATTAGGTCAAACTATTTTTTATCGTTTTTTCGCATGCAAACCCTAATTCTAACATGGCATAATTAGAAAGCGTATAAAGTGCGAAATTTAAATTCCTACGCTATTACAACATAATAATATAGGGAGGGGGGTACAAATTTACAAATGGGGGATATTAGACAAGAATTTAAATCTAAATTATTACATCATTTTTGAATATTTGCAAGGTAAGTAAATTGCACAATTAAATAGAAATTAAATAAATATGCAAAATGCAAAAAGAAAGTTTTTATATGTATGAAAAAATATTATTTATGCAAAGATAAAAATAAGAAAATAAAAAGATATTATTTTTGAGTATTTTCATATTTAGGGCAAAACCCTAGTTTTAATCAAAGTGTATATTAATTAATTAATCCACATAATATTTATTATTTGCATACAAGAATAAAATAAAATATGGTATATTTGAAAAAAAGGTCATTTTTTAGTATTAAATATTAAAAATAAAATATATACATTTTTTGGCGTTTTTATTCTAAGTATAATAATGTATATATATATATATGTATATTTATATTATAAATATGTATTATATACAAAATAAGTATTTACTTAATATTTTAATAAAATAAATAAATAAATAAAAAAAAAAGTATTTTTTATGTGAAATATTTTCAGAAGGTAAATAAAAATAAAAATGCAAATAGAAGTATTTTTTACATATTTTCTATTTATCTTAAATAACAATATATATCTATTTATATACAAATCAAAAAGAAAATCAAATAAAAACCAAATAAAATCAAAAAATGATGAGAAAAATATTTTCAAAATTTTAACATGCTGAGAAAAAATAAATGAATCAAATAAAAAAAGAAAATGTCAAAAATCATTAAAAATAAAGCAAATGGGCTTGGGGGTGCAAAACAGAAAAGATGGTGTGAATAAGAAAAAATGCTCAGGCCCAGCCCAAACCACTTCTTCTTCAACCTCTGAATCATAAAACGCGCGCCTGCAAGCTTGTGTTTGAAATCCTGATTCTTTGATTTTTTCAGCAAACTTCCAACACAAAAAATGTTAAGCATGAAGAGACGATTTCATACATATAAATAACATGAACTATCTCTCTAAGATGAGGGAGAATTTCTCTCCCCCTCTTTTCTGACCTAACTTTTCTACCATTTTCAGAACTCAAATTCTCTCTACTCAGACAAAAGAAATGAAAAGTAAAGCTATGTACATGTTCAGGGCTATGAGTAGGACCTTGTTTCTTCACAAACTTAAGACTAAATATGCATGATAAGAGAGATACGAATTCAAACTTTTACCTATTCAGTTGGACTTCTATCTGGAGAATGAGGAACTTTCAGTGCAAGGTGATGATTGGAAAATCTTCCTTGAGGTCTAGGGATGCTTTTTCAATGCTTACTTTGTCTTGAAACTCCTTGTATCGAGCTGTGGAACTTCAACTGCAAAAGGAAAAATTAAAAATGGTGGAAACTGTTAGAGTGATTACAGGTCAGGTTTTAGGCCATGGTTAGTTTGCATATGTTGTATGGAAGGTGTATGAATTGATTTTGGTGAGAATGCTCGAGGGAAATGGGAGTTTGCACTCAAACTGCAGAGGCACCCCTGTTTTTGCAGTTTGAGGATGATTATGGCAATGGGAGTGTTTGAAAGGTCAAGGATTCGTGCAAAAGCTTGGTTGGGATGTACTGAGTGTGTTTGATATCTTTTTTGTTGTGTTTGTAAGCTGAGGTTCAAGTTGTCACAAGTTATGGACCTTTCTTCTTTTCTAAGCAACAAAATGCCACTTGATGTTCTAGGCATGTAGGGGGCCTCCTAATGGGCTGCATAATCTTCTCTTGATCAGAGCAATTTGTCCATAATCTTGTGCCATTCAGATTTAGCTTGTACTTGTTGGATTTCTAATTTGACATAAAGTGAACTTTTGCAAAAATGGATAGTTTACTTTTTCCAAATTGGGATTAATCCTCTAGACAAAGCTTGAACTCAAAGAACTTGGTCTTGGTACAAAGAATATGCATTACATTTATGAGTGTAACTTGGTTTAGGGACCTGTAATCAAGGGCATGCTGGTTTTGAGAAGTTGCATAATCTTATGAACATGAAAAATGGCCAATTCACAAGTGAGTTTTTGTTATATTGTGAAATTCGATTCTCCCTAACCATGAAGTTGTTTGAGAAGTTCTTGGACATTTTGGAAAGCTTGGAATGTGTACTACAATCCATCTTTGAAATGAAAATTGAAATTCCAAGTGGAAGGGTATGAAAAATGGCCTTGAAGTGGGGTAGAAAACCTTGTCAAAATAGGTTAAAATTCTACTAAGTTAAAAATGGTTTAGTGCCCTTATTCAAAAAATTATAACTTGAGATACAAGATTCAAATGAGAAAACTTTGTGAATCAAAGTTGTAGATTATGCAACAATCTACAACTTTCATGTTTTGACTTTTGTTTGAATCAAAATGGATCATGGTGAAAAGATGGGGCAAAGTTGGGAAAAAATTAGGGTTTTTCATAACTTAGAAAAATTCTAAGTTATGAAAAATTCCATTTTCAAACCCTAATTTGCAATTTGTGATTTCTTGGTGAACAAGTTTCATGATTTGGCATATTTTGATGAAAAATGAATCTTGACTCTTGATTTTGACCAAAAGGTCAAAGTTTGACTTTTCAGTATACAGTCAAAATTGATCAATTGACTGGGAAATTCAACTGTCAATCTTGTGTACTTGGGATCTTTTGAGTTTGATGAACATGTCAAGATAATTCCATGGGGTCCTTGAGTCCATATATGAGCTTAGTTTGCCATTGGCTAGGTCAAACAGTCAAAAATTGCCTTTGTACAGTCAAAACCCTAAAAATGACCATTTTGCCCTTTTGGTGATCTGATCAAATTTCTTGTGGAATTGTGATCCAAGCTTGATCAAATGGTTCATATGAGTTCATAATGTTGATGTGGATCAAATTTCATGAGATTTGACTGTCAATTGGCCACAGTTGACTTTTTCCCCAATACAGTTGATTTCTAGGTCAACTGTCCAATTGACTGGGCAAAACTTAGAATCAAGACTTGAAACTTGGTATGGATAATATTGGGAGTCCAATATGAAGCATGAAAGTCATATTGGGCACTTTGGGTCAAAACAACTTTGTGCAAACACAAACCCTAATTTTGAGTCCACAGTGCAAGGGGAGGTCTTGAGCAGATGAAACCCTAACTGAGTCTTGAGCTTCAAGAGCTTTGTGAGGAGAGATCAATGAGAAATGGGAGGGCAAATTTTGGGGTACAACAGTTGCCCCTGTTCAATCTTCTTGAATCTGAAGAGTTAGATTGGCAGGCTTGCCTTTCGCGACTCGAGGGTAAAAGGAGATTGGACACTAGAGTGCCCGGAAATTTGCATTCGTCAAAGCACTGGATGCGGGAATGGGCTTAGAGATGCCATTTGGAGATGGGCTTAACGATGCCATCTGAGAGAGTGACAGAAACTTGTCGGGGATGGGCTTAAAGATGCCATCTGGAAGGGAATATTAGGAAAGTGTCCAAGCTTTGGACCATTTCTGAATTGGGGGTCCGAACAAGCAATAGGTTGACATCCGTTGTTGGGAGGAACCTGTAAGCTGTTTTCAGAAAGTTGCATCTGAACAAATTGATAGATTAACATCCGTTGTTGGGAAGAATCCATAAACCGTTTGCAGAAGTCTTGGGACTGAATCAGCAATAGAGCCGCATCCGTTGTTGGGAAGCGTCCGGGAACTAATTTCAAAGGTTGCATCTGAACAAACTGATAGATTAACATCCGTTACTTGGGAAGAATCCATAAACTGTTTTCAGAAGTCTTGAGAAGAATCTGAACAAGCGATAGGTTAACATCCGTTTACTTGGAGAACCCGTGAACTGTTTTCAGAAGTCTTGAAGTTGAATTAGCAATAGAGTCGCATCCGTTGTTGGGAAGCGTCCGGAAACTAATTTCAAAGGTTGCATCTGAACAAGCTGATAGATTAACATCCGTTACTTGGGAAGAATCCATAAACTGTTTTCAGAAGTCTTGAGAAGAATCTGAACAAGCGATAGGTTAACATCCGTTTACTTGGAGAACCCGTGAACTGTTTTCAGAACTCTTGAGATTTGAATGATATTAGTCTGTCGACTGACCTTTCCTGAAAAGGCAAAGAGTTAGCTGTATGCAATGCTATGATGCATGATACAATGTACATTCATGTGTTAGGAATGTAAATGGATGTGCATGTAAGCTGGAGAGCTGTCTTGCACAGGATAGATGAATCCGGGGTAGCGGAGGATAGAAGTATCCTGACTGCTGCCGGGGAAGATAAATCATGGATTGTTGCTGGGGAACCGGGAATTTGGGTTGTATACCAATCTTCTGGGGAATTCCTGAAGTCTTCTACTGGGGGGTACCCAACTAGTAGACTTAAAGCTGGGGAGGCCAGACTGAGAATCTTCAGCTTGGAGAGAAGTACCTCCGGAGATTTCACTGGGGAACTCAAGATTTTTCTTCCTAAAAACTCTGTGGGGAAAAGGTTTAAAAATCTGACTCCGCTGGGGATTGTCCACTTGAAGCTCTTGATCTGCTGGGGATACTGAAGCTTAAATTCTGAGGGAAAATGATTTCCAAAAGATTCTCTGGTTGGGGAGTTTGCAAAGATAACCTCCTCCGGGGATAGTATTGATAAGTTATTATTGGGGAATTTTGAGGAACTCCGCCGGGGATGGGAAGAATTTTGGCGAGCGCGATCTCACCTGGTTGTTAGCTGAGGATAACCCAGTTATAAGCCTCTGTGAGGAATAACTTTGAATAAAACCCGGGAGGGGCGTCCGTACTCTGCGGGGAATACCTTTCAGAACCTTACTGGGGACAAGCTTCGAGGGTCTGCTGGAGAGAGACCTCAGGGTTTTCCAGGGATGTGGATTACAGGTCTTGAGGGATTTCCTTTGAAAAGGTGTCAAAATATCCATCTGTACTTTCATCCTATCAGTAATCCTTTTCTTAGGTTTTAATTAGGAATTGATCATGTTTCAAATGCATATGCCTATTTAACAAAACATTGGACGTTTCTCAAAATAAAGCGAATAGTGCAAGAAAAAAGAAAAAGGGAAATGACACAAATTTTGGGAAGAGTATTTGTATTGATTTTCTTTGAGTATATTTGTACAAAGGAAACAATCATCCTAGTAAGAGGATCTTGCCGTAAATATTTGAAAAATTTATACAAAATAAAGATGGCTATGTGAAATAATTCCATGGGATTCCGTTCTGCTGTAGCTTTCACAACTCTGAACCTCTGTCCATTCAATGCTTCGTTTGACGATGGCTGGATTGATCAGACCTGGAACCGGTTGATGAAGAGACTGTCTTTGAAGTGATCCGACGAGACATAGTCATACGCTTTAATTCCCTAACTTTTGCCTGAATCGCCCTTTCGGGTTTTCGATCCACCGGGAAACCCCTTTTTGCCCAAGCCGCCCTTTCGGGTTTTCGACTTGCCGGGTGTACAGATTTTTTTTGTTTTTATCCCTAACTTTTGCCTGAACCGCCCTTTCGGGTTTTCGGTTCACCGGGATGCCCATTTTTGCCCAAGCCGCCCTTTCGGGTTTTCGACTTGTCGGGTTACTTTATGCGTAGTATCTTTTGATTATGTCTGCGTTCGCAGGGTGCGGCAAATCGTCACCGTCCATGGTGGTCAGAATCATTGCACCACCAGAAAATATACTCTTGATCACAAATGGTCCTTCATATGTAGGAGTCCATTTTCCCCTGGGATCACTTTGCGGTAAGATAATCCGTTTGACTACTAGATCTCCGACTTGATACACTTGACGCCTAACTTTCTTGTTGAAAGCCTTGATCATCCGTTTTTGATACGTCTGACCATGGCATATAGCAGCAAGTCGCTTTTCGTCGATCAGATTGAGTTGATCAAGTCGGGTCTGCATCCAATCATCTTCATTCAAACCTGCATCTTTCATGATCCTTAGAGAAGGGATCTGAACTTCCATAGGCAAAACAGCCTCCATGCCATAAACCAGAGAAAATGGGGTTGCCCCAGTTGAAGTACGTGCCGTCGTGCGGTATCCATGCAGAGCAAACGGTAACATCTCATGGCAGTCTTTGTAAGTGACTGTCATTTTCTGAATAATCTTTTTAATGTTTTTGTTCGCAGCTTCAACAGCACCGTTCATCTTCGGCCGATAGGGAGATGAATTGTGATGATAAATCTTGAACTGTTCGCATAATGCAGTGATCATCGTATTATTCATATTTGTACCGTTGTCCGTGATGATCCTGTCTGGAACACCATACCGACATATGAGGTTATGTTTGATAAAGCGGGCAACCACATTTTTGGTGACAGAGGCGAAGGAAGCTGCTTCGACCCATTTAGTGAAGTAGTCAATGGCAACCAGGATGAAGCGATGTCCGTTGGAAGCCGTGGGCTTGATCTCTCCAATCATATCAATGCCCCACATTGCAAAGGGCCACGGAGCAGTCAGGACGTTGAGGGGAACCGGAGGGATATGAACTTTGTCAGCATAGACTTGACACTTGTGACAAGTACGGGAATGCTGATGGCAGTCAGCCTCCATGGTAGACCAGTAATAGCCTGCCCTTAGGATCTTCTTAGCCATTGTATGCCCGCTCAAGTGAGTGCCAAATGGTCCGCTGTGTATGTCGGTCATAATCAACTCTGCTTCAGTTTTATCCACACACCGGAGTAATACGCAATCATGGCTTCGTTTGTAAAGGATGTCGTTGCTCAGGAAGAACTTAGCAGCGAATTTCCTTAAGAACTTCTTGTCATTCACGGAAGCTCCTTCAGGATAATCTTGGGTCTCGAGATACCTTTTGATTTCATGGAACCAAGGTTGTTCCACTACTTCTTCGATATTAATCTCGTGACAATGCGCGGGTTCATCCATTCGCTCGATGGTGACTTGGGGAGTCTCGTTATCCCAGTTGAGTTTAAACATGGAGGACATTGTGGCTAGAGCATCTGCTAGCTGATTCTCTTCTCGCGGGAAGTGCTCGAAGGTAATTTGCTCGAAGTGAGGCAACAATGTCAGAACATGTTCTTTGTATGGAATAAGATTAGGATGCTTGGTATCCCAATCTCCTTTGATCTGGCTGATGACCAAAGCCGAATCCCCGAATACGACCAAAGATTTGATCCCCAAGTCTATAGCAGCCTTGAGACCGAAGATGCAGGCTTCATACTCAGCCATGTTGTTTGTGCAGTTGAAGCAAAGTCGGGCTGTGAAAGGAGTGTGACAACCTTCCGGAGAAATGAGTACTGCGCCAATACCATTTCCAAGTGCATTTGAAGCACCATCAAAGTACAGGGTCCATCGGGATCCCTTTTCGGGTCCGTCATACGGTCCGTCACTTTCAATGTTGTCCAAATTCATGATGTCCTCGTCTGGAAAGTCAAATCTCATGGGTTGGTAGTCTTCAATAGCCTGATGAGCCAGATGGTCAGCTAATACACTCCCTTTTATAGCTTTTTGGGTGGTGTACTGGATGTCATACTCAGTTAAGATCATTTGCCATCTAGCTATACTTCCAGATAAAGCGGGCTTTTCGAAGATATATTTGATAGGATCCATTTTGGATATCAACAAGGTAGTATGAGTCAGCATATACTGTCTTAGTCGGCGAGCAGCCCATACCAAAGCGCAGCAAGTTTTCTCGAGCAGTGAGTAGCGAGTCTCACAGTCGGTAAACTTTTTGCTAAGGTAATAAATAGCATGCTCTTTTCGACCAGACTCGTCATGCTGGCCCAGAACACACCCCATTGAATTATCCAAGACGGTCAAATACATGATCAAAGGTCTTCCTTCGACGGGTGGCATCAGAATAGGGGGTTCTAGCAAATATTCCTTGATTCTATCAAAAGCAGCTTGACAATCGTCGTTCCATTCCACTACCTGATCTTTCTTCAAGAGTTTGAAAATTGGCTCACAGGTAGAGGTCAGATGTGAGATGAACCTGGCAATATAGTTTATGCGCCCCAAGAAACCTCTAACTTCCTTTTCAGTACGGGGAGCAGGCATCTCTTGTATTGCTTTTACTTTTGCCGGGTCGACTTCAATGCCTTTGTTGCTTACAATGAATCCCAGGAGTTTACCGGACCTAACTCCAAAAGTGCATTTGCTTGGATTCAGCCTTAATTTGTATTCTTTCAATCTGGCAAACAGCTTTTCCAGATGTTCAAGGTGCTCTTCCTCTGTTTGCGACCGAGCTATCATATCGTCTACGTAAACTTCAATCTCATGATGTATCATGTCATGAAATAAAGCTATCATGGCGCGTTGATAAGTTGCCCCGGCGTTCTTCAGCCCGAACGGCATCACTTTGTAACAGAAAGTGCCCCATTGTGTGACAAAAGTTGTTTTCTCCATATCCTCGGGGGCCATTTTGATTTGATTATAGCCCGAGAACCCGTCCATGAAGGAAAACACCTTATGCTGAGCTGTATTGTCGATCAAGATGTCAATATGAGGTAGCGGGAAATCATCCTTAGGGCTGGCCCTATTCAAATCCCGGTAGTCCACACACATTCTGACTTTGCCATCCTTTTTAGGCACTGGCACAATGTTAGCGACCCATTGAGGATAGGATGTAACAGCCAAAAAGCCAGCATTGAACTGCTTCATTACTTCTGCTTTGATCTTTTCGGACATGTCAGGCCTCATTCGGCGAACCTTTTGCTTGATCGGTGGACAGTCTTCTCTTGTGGGGAGACGGTGAACCACGATGTCTGTGTCCAAACCCGGCATGTCTTCATAGGACCAAGCGAAGATTTCAACATACTCATTCAGTAACTGTACCAAGCGTTCCTTAACTTCTGGTTCCAGGTTGGCACCCACTTGCACCTCCTTCCGATTCTCTTCGGTTCCCAAGTTGACAGTTTCCAATGGCTCCTCATGCGGTAAGATGGCTCTTTCCTCTTGTTGCAGAAGTCTGGCTAGTTCCCCTGGTACTTCACAACCTTCGTCATCTTCATACTCGGCTAGATTGACCAGGTCTTCAGAGTTATTGAAAGATACAGCAGAATAGTCACCCATGGAATCCGGAGTGGATGGGTACCTGCATTGGTGAGTGGTGGGTGTGTGTAAGGGATAGCCATCTTTAAACAAAAATGCAAAAGGAAAGGAAATGAACACAAGCAGTTTATCAAATGAAAAACGTCCAATGAATCATTAAACATGGCATATGAATATGAAAAATAGTCAAAACCCTTACAAGTAGACCTACATGCCCCGGGCAAGGCAGGAGGTGAAAAAGATAGTGTACGGATTGTTTGAAAGTAAAATATTACAGACCAAAATAGGAAATGTTCGATAGATAAATTACTGAGGAATAAAAGTGATGGGGACAAAATCTTTTGCCTCCCAATTGCTCAACCCTCCTCTGACAGTTGGATAAATCCAATCTTCAATGTTGCTGTCCTTGTCTTCATCTTCCAAGGCGTTGATTCTGTAAGGAGAAATTTTGACTGGCGCCCTCTCAATCTTTGACCGGCGCATAGCCTTCTGACCGGCAGCTGTGAAACCTAATCCAGACTTGTCAGCTTTATGCGGAAAATCGGGTAGCTGCCCCCACGCTGAGTTCTTCCCTTCTTTAACTGCAGCCCTTGCATCTTCCAGAGATGCCATCCTGGCCATCTGCCTTGGTGTCTCAGCTGTCAATTTCGCCACTGCTATCTCAGGAAACACTTCTTCGAAATGTTGAAACGGTGTCTCAATAAACTCCCCTTCAACTTCCACATACCGGAAAGAATTTAAATGGCTAATCATGTACTCTTCTTCGCCGTGGACAGTAATGATCTTTCCCTTGACAGGGTACTTCAGCATCTGATGCAGGGATGAGGTGACTGCCCCAGCATGGTGTATCCAAGGTCTACCCAGCAGGCAGGAGTATGATGGGCGGATGTCCATTACGTAGAAAGTGGATTTAAACACCTCAGTACCTATCTTGATAGGAATTTCAACTTCTCCATGGACCATTCTCTTCGACCCATCGAAAGCTCTAACGACAATATCACTCGGCTTCAATTCTAACCCTTCGCAATCTAGCCGGTCCAAGGCCTTTTTAGGCAAAACATTCAGCGACGACCCGGTATCAACCAAAACATGTGCAAGGGTAGTTCCGCGACACTCGATTGAAATATGCAACGCATCATTGTGGTTTCGGCCTTTAGGGGTCAGGTCGGCATCAGAAAAGCCTAGCCCATTGTCTGCAGTCAGGCTAGCCACGCAATGTTGAAATTGATCTGCAGAGGTTTCCTGGGGCACATGAGCTGCCTTTAGAAACCTAATCAAAGCTTGAGCGTGCGCTTCTGAGCAAAGTAACAGTGCCAGCATGGAGATCTTGGAGGGGGTTTGCCCCAACTGTTCCACCACATCGTAGTCACTTCTCTTGATTATTCTCAAAATCTCGTCCATTTCTTTCTTGGAAGCTTCTGGAATTGCCAAAGGTTGAGCCCTCGTCCTGACGGGTTCATCTTGTATTCCCTTTCCTTTATCGGCAATGGTAGGAGAGACAGTACTAGGAATGAAGATTTCTTCAATCAAAGGAGTTCTGGCGGAGAGCTTCACTGGTGCAGGGATGACTTCTTTAGCTGATGAGGGTCCAAAGACTGCTTTTGGAGAAGCAATCTCTGGAGAAAATATCCTCCCACTCCTGGTGATTTTGCTGGTGCCCGCAATATTACTAATGCTGGCTTCTTCATCATCTGAATCTTCTTCAATTATTTCAACTTGCTTGATACCATGGTAGTAGATGTCACCACCATAGTTCCAAGGTATCGACTTCTCGGAGACATAGGGAACAGGCCCCGGCATTGTTATCTTCAAAGGTATAGACTTTGCAGCTGGTGTAATCTTAACTGGCTTTTTGACGGCCTCGAAAAGATTGGCGTGAATGGTTATGATTGAGACATTTTCAACATGAACTGGAACGGCAGGAACTTTTTCGAACAAAATTTGTCGGCTATCCATGAGGCCTTGGATGCCTTTCTTCAGTAGCGGACAATCAAACGGCAGAGAGTGGCAACAGTAACAGTTTTCTTCACATCCCGGGAAGATCCCGGCCCTCAACAAATTCAACTTAACGGTTAACAGTGGAGTAGTCAGATCACTAACGTCAGCAACATACAGATCCTCTTCAATGGCATTAACATTCCGACCGTGCTTCGGCATAGGTGCAGATATCACATTGGGTTTTTCTGGAGCGTCAAACTCTACTTCCTTAGCCTCTATCAGGTCCTGAATCTTATGCTTGAGTGCCCAACAATCATTGGTGTCGTGTCCGACACTGTCTGAATGATAGGCGCACTTAGCATTGGCATGATAATGCGGGGAAGACGTATTCACATTCTTTGGCGCTTCCTTGATAGTGGCAAGATTTAATTTCAACAGATGGGGAAGCACCTGTGCTGGAGTCATATTAATACGGGTGAATTGCCGGTGTGGCCTTTCTACCCGTTGCTGATTTGGTCTGGTCTGGTTATAGCGAGGCTGCTCACTTGGAGTGTTTTGAATCATTACGGCCCCCACAGTCGGCCGACGCTCCACCTTCCCTGCTCTTTTTTGAGAATATACCATAGCTGTCTCCTTCTTAAACGGCTTCTTCTCAACACCTGCAGCAACACCCTTTTGAATCTTTCCTGACTTGATGCCAGCCTCAATTCTTTCGCCCGTTAAGATTAAATCACTAAACCCCGCGGAAGAGTTACCAATCAAATGATTGAAAAATGGCCCAGATAGGGTCCCAAGAAACATATCAACGAGTTCACGATCGGTTAAAGGAGGCTGCACCCTGCCAGCCAAATCCCTCCACTTCTGTGCATATTCTTTGAATCCCTCACTTGTTCCTAGTGACATACCCTGAAGTTGGGTACGAGTAGGAGCAAGATCGGAATTATACTGGTATTGTTTGTAGAAAGCGGTGGCCAAATCTTCCCAACTTCTGACACTGGTTCCTTCTAACTGATAAAACCATTCCAACTGAGCCCCCGACAGGCTGTCTTGAAAGAAGTGAATCCAGAGGTTTTTATCTGCCGTATAGGTTTGAATTTTTCTCACATAAGACCTGAGATGCATCTTGGGACAGGATAGCCCGTCGTACCTCACAAACACTGGTACTTTGAATTTTGGGGGAATCACAATTCCGGCGACCAAGCCCATGTCTTCAAAATCCAAACTCGGTACCCTTTGCAATTCCATGGCAGCCAATCTGTCTTCTAAACCTTTGTATTTGTCATCAGCTGGAGGATACTGCTGGTCGGAATAATCTTCCTCCTCTTCAATTTCTTCCTCTTCCGCATCAGACTCGGAAGGCACCACAACTTGATCTCTTTTACTAGTCCCTTCATCAGAAGTGGGAGGAAAATCGAGCACTCTCCGAGCTTCTCCGTTGAATCTTCTCCCCAAAGTGGCCACTCCGACCCTCTTCTTCTTCTTCTTCACTGGGTCCTTATTCTCCAGTTGAGTCTTGATATCCTCTTGACTCTTGACCAAGGTCATCAAGAGTTGCTGGAACTGTGCGTTCTGAGCCTGTAGGTCTTTGACTGTTTGCTCGAGATCCATCCTACTGAAATAAATAGCAGATAGATAAGGAACCCTGGAGTGAGACCTGCTTATGCACATGATGAATGGTATGCTTATGTATGCAATGCATTCAAGGGTTTAGAACATTCAAAATTGTTTCAGACAAAGAAGAACGCACGTCATATTAATAAGAAGAAACTTGTTAGTACATAAATGCCCCATGGGCCAAATATTACAAAATAAACTTCTCAAGGCAGAAAGACATTGCGCATCCTCTTTGGTGCGATGTAGGCATTGAGGGCCTCTTGCTCGTGGAGTCGGCGGGTAAGCTCTAGAACCTTCTTTTCACTGGCGTAATAGCTAGTTTCAAAAGTGTTCCGTTCCTCCTTGAGCTGAATCCAACTTTTCTGCATTTCCTCCCACGATGTAGGCATGTCGGGATGTAGGATGGTGTAGGGAACCTCTCCTTCCCTAACAGGCTCTTTAATCACCGGGAGAACATGAGGATAAGGCATCATAAGACTTTGGGCTCGGGCTCGTACCCACTTGAGATAGGGCTCAAGAGGGATGGAGTTCTTGTGTCCCAGAGTCTTACTATCAACCTTGTTGAGTTTTCCCCAAGCTCTGATGAATCTTTGACGAAGTCCTTGCGCATCGTTGTCGAAGTCAAAAACTAAGCTAGGAATCAACATGTCATGAGGGCCATCCCTCCGTGCGTATCCAAATTGTCTCAAAGCTAGGCAAGGGTTGTAGGTGATACCTCCTCTAATTCCAAGTAAAGGAACATTAGGAAATTCTCCGCAGCGATCGACGATGATGACATTTTCTCTGGACCGAGAACACCAATGCACATCAGAATGAGTGAGAGTCATCAATCGTTGGGACCACCTTATACCTTGCTCATTCTTCCAGACAGATTGTGGAAGGTGCGAAATAAACCACCTTGCGAGGATAGGAGTACAGCACATGAGAACACCCCTCTTTCTCATTGTTCGTGTGTAAAATGAGTGAAGAATGTCCCCAAGCAATGTTGGTATCGGGTTTCTGGACAAGAAGATTTTGACGGCGTTGACATCTATCAATTGGTCAGAGTTTGGAAACAGAACCAACCCATAGATCAGGAGTGCCACAATTTCTTCAAAGGCTTGAAGATCCAATGAGTTCCAACATTCTTGTGCCTTTTCAAACAAGAATTTTGCTAAGAATCCTTTGACGCCGCTTCTGGTTTCCCAATGCCCCCTGATTTCAGATGGTTGTAGATGTAGTGCTCGAGCAACATCTTCAGGCTTTGGTTCCTTCTCCGTACCGTTGAAGGGTAGTTGATTAAGGATAGGGATTCTTAGGAGTTGAGAAAACTCCTCCAAAGTGGGGACCAATTGATAATCAGGGAAAGTGAAGCAATGGTGAAGAGGGTCAAAGAACTGGAATAGCACTTTCATCATGTCTTCTTCGATGTTGGTGTTGACTAAGCTGAGCAGTCTACCATGTCTTTCACTGAAGGATGAATTTTCCGGAATTCTTGAAGTGATCTCCTTGAGTTGAGGAGAGATTCTCACAAGGTTGACTTGGATGGTATTTCTGCGAGGTATTTCCATGACCTACAAAATAATAACAATGATGAAGATCCAAACCCCTGAAATGGTTAGTAAATGCATATGATGTTTCATGATGTTTATGATGTATGTACAAGCAAATCACACCAAACCCTAGTTTCGGGCTTGCATGGGGTTCCATAGGTAAGTACCCTCTTGAGTGTAGTTGGCTTAAAAACCTGTCCTATAAATAGTAACCGGGTTCTAAGGAGCTCAATATCACTGGATTGTTTTCATTGTTCATTGTTTTGGTTTAGCCACTTAACTAGCGACCAAAATATTCCAAGAAAACAACCCTCAATGAGTGTAGTATCGAGTATCTACCAACTTCGGACTGCACCAAAGCCGGTCATCTCACTACTCCTAATAAAAGGCCAAGATGGTCAAGTAAGGTTCTAGGTCATTAGTGCTTAGTGACATCACTCAGCGGCCCCGTACTCTCCTTGATTGAACTCAAGGGTTACCGGTACTCACAAATATGTCTCACTAATATAGCTATTGCTTAGACCGTGTCGGTATACCCCGCACAGTTTCCACAACGTATTGCTATCTATGAATGTTTCCCAAAATCCGGGTGGAGGATTGTAAACCCAAACAATGGAGCCAAAGAATAAAGCACACAAATCAAACAATTAGTCATGCAAGAGGATGATCTAAGCCCTAAGGTTACTCCATTTTAAAGGTGAATTCCCCAGCAGAGTCGCCAGTTCTGTGATACGGTGGGAGAACTGACTTGTGTTTTGCGTTTGTTTTCGCAAATGTTTCGGTTGAGCAAGAGTCGCCACCGACTTTTTATTTTATCCTAAGGAAAGGTTTAAAAAGCACAGCAAAAACCTTTGAGATTTTTCTTGGGTTCGGGGAGTAGATTATAGAAGGGGAAGGTATTAGCACCCCTTCTATCCATGGTTATCCATGGGCTCTTAGGTACTTGCTTAGATCAACTTGCCTTGGTTTTCAATTGTTTGAAATGGTGCTTTGTGTGTGTGGTTTTGAAAATGTTTTGAAAAGATGCCTTGTATTAGGCTAACCTTGTAACAATTCTTTACTCGAATGTTTTACAAAAGGTATTTTATCTTTTTAAAAAGATGTTTCAAGGGTTTTGAAAAGTTGATTTTTGAAAGTGTTTGTGAAGTGGGTTTTGAAATTAGGCAAGTGTTTTCTTGGAAAGTTTAGCAAGTACTTAAGAGTTTATCTACCCTAAAAATTTCCTCAAAGATTTTTATTATGTTTTAAACCTTTTGACAATTTTGTTCCACCATTGCATTTGGTGGACAATCTTGTCTTAGGAGATGAAAAGGGACAGGCGCGGGTCATCGTTTGGACCATAATTGCAACGGCGTTAAATATCTTTGGGCAATTCTCTTTAAGGGACTTTGATCATTTGTTTTTGTTTGTTTTGAAAAGTTTTATCGAGGGACTATGATCATTCAAATTATTTGCTTTGCCCAAAGAAATTCAACATACAACATGGCCCAATTATTTGAAGGCAACAAAGTGGAATACCCTAGGGGTGTAAGTGTGAGAAGTGTTGTTTATTTTCATGCTCATTTATCTTGTATTAGGTTAAACTATTTTTTATCGTTTTTTCGCATGCAAACCCTAATTCTAACATGGCATAATTAGAAAGCGTATAAAGTGCGAAATTTAAATTCCTACGCTATTACAACATAATAATATAGGGAGGGGGGTACAAATTTACAAATGGGGGATATTAGACAAGAATTTAAATCTAAATTATTACATCATTTTTGAATATTTGCAAGGTAAGTAAATTGCACAATTAAATAGAAATTAAATAAATATGCAAAATGCAAAAAGAAAGTTTTTATATGTATGAAAAAATATTATTTATGCAAATATAAAAATAAGAAAATAAAAAGATATTATTTTTGAGTATTTTCATATTTAGGGCAAAACCCTAGTTTTAATCAAAGTGTATATTAATTAATTAATCCACATAATATTTATTATTTGCATACAAGAATAAAATAAAATATGGTATATTTGAAAAAAAGGTCATTTTTTAGTATTAAATATTAAAAATAAAATATATACATTTTTTGGCGTTTTTATTCTAAGTATAATAATGTATATATATATATGTATATTTATATTATAAATATGTATTATATACAAAATAAGTATTTACTTAATATTTTAATAAAATAAATAAATAAATAAAAAAAAAAGTATTTTTTATGTGAAATATTTTCAGAAGGTAAATAAAAATAAAAATGCAAATAGAAGTATTTTTTACATATTTTCTATTTATCTTAAATAACAATATATATCTATTTATATACAAATCAAAAAGAAAATCAAATAAAAACCAAATAAAATAAAAAAATGATGAGAAAAATATTTTCAAAATTTTAACATGCTGAGAAAAAATAAATGAATCAAATAAAAAAAGAAAATGTCAAAAATCATTAAAAATAAAGCAAATGGGCTTGGGGGTGCAAAACAGAAAAGATGGTGTGAATAAGAAAAAATGCTCAGGCCCAGCCCAAACCACTTCTTCTTCAACCTCTGAATCACAAAACGCGCGCCTGCAAGCTTGTGTTTGAAATCCTGATTCTTTGATTTTTTCAGCAAACTTCCAACACAAAAAATGTTAAGCATGAAGAGACGATTTCATACATATAAAGAACATGAACTATCTCTCTAAGATGAGGGAGAATTTCTCTCCCCCTCTTTTCTGACCTAACTTTTCTACCATTTTCAGAACTCAAATTCTCTCTACTCAGACAAAAGAAATGAAAAGTAAAGCTATGTACATGTTCAGGGCTATGAGTAGGACCTTGTTTCTTCACAAACTTAAGACTAAATATGCATGATAAGAGAGATACGAATTCAAACTTTTACCTATTCAGTTGGACTTCTATCTGGAGAATGAGGAACTTTCAGTGCAAGGTGATGATTGGAAAAGCTTCCTTGAGGTCTAGGGATGCTTTTTCAATGCTTACTTTGTCTTGAAACTCCTTGTATCGAGCTGTGGAACTTCAACTGCAAAAGGAAAAATTAAAAATGGTGGAAACTGTTAGAGTGATTACAGGTCAGGTTTTAGGCCATGGTTAGTTTGCATATGTTGTATGGAAGGTGTATGAATTGATTTTGGTGAGAATGCTCGAGGGAAATGGGAGTTTGCACTCAAACTGCAGAGGCACCCCTGTTTTTGCAGTTTGAGGATGATTATGGCAATGGGAGTGTTTGAAAGGTCAAGGATTCGTGCAAAAGCTTGGTTGGGATGTACTGAGTGTGTTTGATATCTTTTTTGTTGTGTTTGTAAGCTGAGGTTCAAGTTGTCACAAGTTATGGACCTTTCTTCTTTTCTAAGCAACAAAATGCCACTTGATGTTCTAGGCATGTAGGGGGCCTCCTAATGGGCTGCATAATCTTCTCTTGATCAGAGCAATTTGTCCATAATCTTGTGCCATTCAGATTTAGCTTGTACTTGTTGGATTTCTAATTTGACATAAAGTGAACTTTTGCAAAAATGGATAGTTTACTTTTTCCAAATTGGGATTAATCCTCTAGACAAAGCTTGAACTCAAAGAACTTGGTCTTGGTACAAAGAATATGCATTAAATTTATGAGTGTAACTTGGTTTAGGGACCTGTAATCAAGGGCATGCTGGTTTTGAGAAGTTGCATAATCTTATGAACATGAAAAATGGTCAATTCACAAGTGAGTTTTTGTTATATTGTGAAATTCGATTCTCCCTAACCATGAAGTTGTTTGAGAAGTTCTTGGACATTTTGGAAAGCTTGGAATGTGTACTACAATCCATCTTTGAAATGCAAATTGAAATTCCAAGTGGAAGGGTATGAAAAATGGCCTTGAAGTGGGGTAGAAAACCTTGTCAAAATAGGTTAAAATTCTACTAAGTTAAAAATGGTTTAGTGCCCTTATTCAAAAAATTATAACTTGAGATACAAGCTTCAAATGAGAAAACTTTGTGAATCAAAGTTGTAGATTATGCAACAATCTACAACTTTCATGTTTTGACTTTTGTTTGAATCAAAATGGATCATGGTGAAAAGATGGGGCAAAGTTGGGAAAAAATTAGGGTTTTTCATAACTTAGAAAAATTCTAAGTTATGAAAAATTCCATTTTCAAACCCTAATTTGCAATTTTTGATTTCTTGGTGAACAAGTTTCATGATTTGGCATATTTTGATGAAAAATGAATCTTGACTCTTGATTTTGACCAAAAGGTCAAAGTTTGACTTTTCAGTATACAGTCAAAATTGATCAATTGACTGGGAAATTCAACTGTCAATCTTGTGTACTTGGGATCTTTTGAGTTTGATGAACATGTCAAGATAATTCCATGGGGTCCTTGAGTCCATATATGAGCTTAGTTTGCCATTGGCTAGGTCAAACAGTCAAAAATTGCCTTTGTACAGTCAAAACCCTAAAAATGACCATTTTGCTCTTTTGGTGATCTGATCAAATTTCTTGTGGAATTGTGATCCAAGCTTGATCAAATGGTTCATATGAGTTCATAATGTTGATGTGGATCAAATTTCATGAGATTTGACTGTCAATTGGCCACAGTTGACTTTTTCCCCAATACAGTTGATTTCTAGGTCAACTGTCCAATTGACTGGGCAAAACTTGGAATCAAGACTTGAAACTTGGTATGGATAATCTTGGGAGTCCAATATGAAGCATGAAAGTCATATTGGGCACTTTGGGTCAAAACAACTTTGTGCAAACACAAACCCTAATTTTGAGTCCACAGTGCAAGGGGAGGTCTTGAGCAGATGAAACCCTAACTGAGTCTTGAGCTTCAAGAGCTTTGTGAGGAGAGATCAATGAGAAATGGGAGGGCAAATTTTGGGGTACAACAGTATGCCCACTGGAGTGAGAGCCAAAAGTACCTTCATGTGATTCAGCCATGATCTTTTTAGCCTCAATCTTATCCACACACCGGAGCAGAATGGAGTCATGATTGCGTTTGTATAGGATGCCATTACTCGGGAAGGATTTAGCAGAGAATCTCCTTAGGAACTTTTTATCATTCATTGAAGCTCTTTTTGGATATTCCTGAGCCCCGAGATACCTCTTGACTTCATGAAACCAAGGTTGGTCCACTACTTCTTCAGTATTAATCTTGTGACAGTGTGTTGGTTTATCCATTCGTTCGATGGTGATATGGGGAGCCTCGTTATCCCAATTAAGTTTAAACATATATGACATTGTGGCTAGGGCATCTGCTAGCTGATTTTTTTCTCGTGAGAAATGCTCGAAGGTAATCTTCTCAAAACGTGATAACAATGTCAAAGCATGTTCTTTGTAAGGGATAAGATTTGGATGTTTAGTGTTCCTTTCTCCTTTGATCTGACTAATGACCAAAGCTGAATCTCCAAACACATCTAAAGACTTGATTCCCAAATCTATGGCAGCCTTGAGACCAAAGATGCATGCTTCGTATTCCGCCATCTTGTTCGTACAGTTGAAGCAAAGTCTGGCAGTAAAGGGAGTATGACACCCTTTCGGAGATATGAGTACAGCGCCGATACCATTACCAAGTGCATTGGATTCCCCATTAAAGAACAGGGTCCATTGGGATCCTTGTTCAAGTCCGTCATATGGTCTGATTTTTTCATAGTTGTATAATGTCATGATGTCTTCATCCGGGAATTCAAATTTCATGGATTGATTATCTTCTACAGCTTGATGAGCAAGATGATCAACTAGAACACTTCCCTTTATAGCTTTTTGGGTAGTGTATTGTATGTCATATTCTGTTAGGATCATCTGCCATCTAGCTATCCTCCCAGACAGAGCAGGTTTTTCGAAGATGTATTTTATCGGATCCATCTTAGATATCAACAAAGTAGTATGAGTCAACATATACTGTCTTAGCCGGCGAGCAGCCCACGCCAGAGCGTAACAAGTTTTCTCAAGAAGTGAATATCTGGTTTCACAGTCGGTAAACTTTTTGCTTAGGTAATAAATAGCGTGCTCTTTTCGGCCAGACTCGTCATGCTGCCCCAATACACACCCCATTGAGTTCTCTAAAATGGTCAGATACATGATCAGTGGTCTTCCCTCGACCGGCGGCATCAAAACAGGAGGCTCTTGTAAGTACTCTTTGATCTTGTCAAAATAAATCTGACACTTATCATTCCATCTGACTAGTTGATCTTTCTTCAATAGCTTGAAGATTGGTTCACAAGTAGCTGTTATGTTTCATCATGAACATCATATTGCATTGCATTCATACATTGTGATGGGATCAAAGTACTTTGTTTATCTAGTCTTCCTCAAGCTTTGAAGGTTGGTTGCATTGACTAGTTGCTCAAGTAGAATCTTATTATCTAAACCTCTGGATCTTTCAACCTCAAAAGTTATTGCATATCTCAAGATATTTTATCCATCTTTTTGGATCATCATAGGATTGAATTTTGTGTTTCATTACAAGGTGTTGTACCCCAAAATTTGCCCTCCCATATTTCTCAATACATTTCAAGAAAGATCCTCAAGTTGCTCAAGGAAGTCCAAGGGTTGACCAGACAAGCTCTCTCCTAAGGCAGTCTACCTCAAATTAGGGTTTCATGTTGTATCAAGATACTTGAGTCCAAGGGATCCCAAATTCTCACATTTTCCCTAATATGTTCTCAAGAGCATCCATGTCAAGTTTCAAGCCCTGTAGAGGAAGTTTGCTTAGTCAATTACTCAAAGGCCTGGAAATGAACAATGTTAGGGCAAAAGTCCACTGTGGCCTACATACAGTAAAACTTCAATATTTTTGGTCAACATCCTCATTTTTAAGTATATTTCATCATTTTATCAAGGGTTGATCATGATTCATCAAGGATTGCTCCTAATTCATCAAGAACCAAAAGTTGCTAAATTAGGGTTTTGTAGGGAAAGTCAACTCAACTTTGACCAAGCATAACTTTCTCATAATTTATGATAAATGACCCATACAAATATCATTTTTAAGAGGATGCAATGCCCAACAATCCATATTCAGCTCCGAAGTTCAAAATATGCACTCACAAGAAGTTATGAATTTTGACATTATAGGTCATTTTGAAAAGTCAACAAAAACACATTTTTTGTCAAAGCTTCATACATGAACATGGAATACCAAATTAATATGAGAATAAAAGAGTTGCTTAGATGACATCTCAAGCTTTCTAAAAAGTTCAAGAACACCTTCAAAGAGTCAAAATTGAGGAAGTTGTGCATTGGTGAAGTTGACCTTTTTTGCAAAATTGTCAAAAGTCAACTATGCCTAAAACTGCAAATTTTGTAAAATGGGCCTAACTTTTTGCACTTGTTTTGAGTTGGCAACATGGTCCACGAGCCCTAGCCCTTTCCACTTGTCATTATCTTGTTTTTATTATTTATTTTTATTTTTATTTGAATTAAATCAATTTTAATCAAAACAAATCATGAGAAAATCCAAAACATTGAAATCTCAAGATTTTGCACATGTTCCAGGTCCTATATCCAGCTAGCATGAGATTGAATTCGTGTAAAGGCTTGGTGTGCACAAAAACATTGGATTTGTACTATTTTTGGAAAGATATTCAAAGGAATCAAATCAAAATCAAAAGCAATGATGGAGGAAGATTGAGACCAGGTTTTCAACCCTAATTCATTCCTCAATACATAAGGAACATTGGCAGACCTAAACCAAGGCTAGAGAGAGGCGCAAGAATAAGAACCAAACTTGAAAAAAATCATAAAAAGTGCAGACACGAATTTATAGTTTCAGGCAATTACAAGACCTTCTAGCCATCCCAATCGCTTCTTGGGATCACAAGGAACCTAAACCAATCAAGAACAAGCACTTTCAGGTCCTGAAACTCACTGTAAGTCAGCCACGACTCTGATGTATTTTTGAAATCGATTTGCATAATTCTGGCATCTCTAGCATGAAATAATGGTATATTCTTGTTCACCATCACATTTGCAAGCTATCTGGCACGTTTAATTGCATTTTTTGGACTGTATGAGATTTCACCATTGTTGGGGTTTGTAGCTTCGATTTGGGATTTTGTGTGCAGGAAAAATTGGGCCATGAAAGGGGCACCATTGTGCTCAGCAGGTCCAGACGAACCTATCCATGGCATTAGTTTTTATTTATCATGTTTGTATGATATTTTGAGAATTGCAGGACCTATAGCAATGGACATGGTGCCGTAGGTAAAAGTCTGTAACTTTTACCAACGGTGCAAAGAGGAAGATGACATACGTGCCTCCATCCCATTTGCTGATTTAAATTTTGGCGCTCTTTTTCCATTAACGCGCATATATTATATATTATCATTATTGTTTATTCTATGTACAAATGAAACAGCTAGCCCAGTTGGTAGTGGAACGCTTGGAAAGTTCCTTGGGGCCTGGGTTCGAATCCCAGGTCCCCCCATTTGCTTCATGTTATTTTCTTTTCAATAATCAGGCGCGTGCTTGCTGGTGAAGACTACCATGTGACCTCCTCATCCAACCTGCCAGATGTCTAGATGGCCAGATCTAATGGTCATCATATGAAGGACCATCATGGGCTTCAGTCAACGCGTAGCATCAGATCCAGAAAGTCAAGCGTGGGCCAAATTCTTCTTGGGCCAGATTGCTATCCACCCCCCTCAGATTGTTGTTTCAGGCTCATTACCTCTTTACCTTTTCTTTTTATATTTTGTTTTATTTAATTAATTGATTTATTTTACTAACAAAATTAATTATTTCTTTTTTATCAAAAAATCACAAAAAATATTTTTCACCCAATTAGAATTAGGATATTTATTTTTTAAATAAATTAATTAATTTAATTAGTTTATTTAATTTCTAGGGTAACTTAAATTCTTTTTGTAAATAAATTAAAATTAATTAGAATAATTAGGGTTTTATTTCTAACTTAATTATATTTTTCTTTTTGTTAAAATAACCAAAAACAAAAAAATAGGCCATTTAATCATTTTATTTAATTAATTTAATTACTAATTAATTGTGTATTTAATTTTAAAACCCAATTCTTTTCTTAAAAATAATTTAAAACAACAAAAAACAATTTTTCTTTCGATTAGGTTAGAAATGGTCAAAACCCTAGTTCTCTCTCGTTCTTAATTTCTTCGCGCGCACTTTATTATCTTATTTTGCCATATTAATGTAATTGCTCACAAGTTGTAATAGTTTAATTAGGTCTTTTATTTTCATTTATCGCTTTATTTTTTAAGGGTTTGTTTTTGGCTATGTAAATACCCGAAGCTTTGTAATAGCGTAGTTTAATTTCTGCACTTTAAATTCCGCAAAATATTAACTGTTAGATGTATGAATAATAGGGATGCATGACAAGAATGTATGATTAACTTTAAAACAGTTAGCTAACCCTAAATGTGCAAAGATAATCAACTTGAAATTGAATCACTCGCACATGCGCACTCCTAGGGTACACTCCCACTTCGGTTGCCTTCGGTAAAGGGTCATTAGGTATAGGATGCTTTAGTGGTCGCTCTCTTGTCTCAAAGATCAAAGTTGCCTTGGAATGGTTGCCTCGGAATTGTTTCCTGGAATAATTGATCTTAAGACATTAGGGTTATTACTAAGACGTCCTAACATTGCTTTAGTGACCATACGTCCCTTTCGAATTGACCCTCAAACTCCAACGATGGTGCTACCTACTCACTAATAGTGGGATAGCGCTGTCTAAAGGAAATGAACATAGAACGATTCTTTTTTCGAGTAGGTAGATTAACTCTTAAGTACTTGCTCAATCCCAACAAACTTTTTCACACTTACACTCCTTTTCAAACAAAGTTTTTTTCAAAAAACACTTCGTAACACTCTTGAAGACAGAAGCAAGGGTTAAATCGAAGTTAAACAAAAACTTTTCAAATCACAAAAACACAAAGAAGCAATTTTGAAAATGATGAGCAAGTACCTAAGAGCCCGTAGATAACTATGGATAGAAAGGGTGCTAATACCTTCCCTTTCTATAATCTACCCCCTGTACTCAAATAATCTCGAAAAAGGAATTTTTCTGTGCTTTTTTCCTTTCCTTGTTGGATAAAATAAAAGTTGGTGGCGACTCTTGCTTACCGCGACATTTTGCAAACACAAACGCAAAATACAAACCAGCATTCCTAAAACAGTCGGTTCTGGCCACCGTATCACAGAACTGGCGACTCTGTTGGGGAATTAATAAGTGGGGTATACCTTAGTGTGATACGGTGGGAGAACTGACTTGGGATTTTGCGTTTGTGTTTGCAAATGTTTCGGTTTAGCAAGAGTCGCCACCGACTTTTTATTTTATCCTAAAGAAAGGTCAAAAAGCACAGGAAAGACCTTTGAGATGTTTCATTGGGTTCGGGGAGTAGATTATAGAAAGGGAAGGTATTAGCACCCTTTCTATCCATGGTTATCCATGGGCTCTTAGTTACTTGCTTAGATCACTTGCTTTGCTTTTCAATTGTTTGAAATGGTGCTCTTCAATTGTTTGAAATGGTGCTTTGTGTGTGGTTTTGAAGGATGTTTTGAAAAGAGGCCATCGTTGTGGCAACCTTTGTAATGATTCTTGTTTGAATGTATACAAATGTGTTTTTGTCTTTTGAAAAGTTTTCAATGTTTGAAAGTTGAATTTTGAAATTGTGTTGTGAGGTGTGTTTGAAAATAGCAAGGATGTTTTTGCAAGCTTTTGATCAAGTAACTAAGAGTTATCTACCCTATTTTACTCAAAGATATTTCTTATGTTTTTAACCCTTTTAACAGTGTTGTTTCACCATTGTATTTGGTGAACAACCTTGTGTTAGGATGTTAAACGGGACAGGCGCGGGTCATCGTATAGACCATGATAGCAATAGTGTCAAGTATTTTTGGCCATTTTCTTGAGGGAATTGATCATTTTTGTTTAGGCAACTCAGATAGCGTCATCGAGGGACTATGATCTTTTGTTTTGTTTTTGTTTTGCCAAAGTACTTGACATGCAACCATGACCCATTTTTGAAGGAAACAAGTGGATCGAAACCCTAGGGGTTCAAGTGTGCATTGTGTTTGTTTTCATGCATTGTTATCTTGGATTAGGTCAAACTAATTGTTGATTTTATTTTGCATACAAACCCTAGGTCTAATCATGGCATAATTAAAAGCTTTTAAAGGTGCGAGAATTTAAATTCTACACTATTACAACATGATATAGAGAGGGGGGTACAAATTTGAATTGGGGATTATTTGACAAGAAATTAAATTCTAAATTATTACAACCAAATTGAATGGGTAAGGTATAATACAATATTTAAATAAATACAATTAAATAAATATCAAATAAAATGTATTATGTAAAAAAAGGTTTTTATGTATGTAAAAAGTATTTTTTATGTGAAATATAAATAAATAAAAGGTCAATTTTAATCATTTTTGTCTTTTAGGGCAAAAACCCTAATTTACTAAATAAATAGTATTATTTATTATTTATATACAATAATGTATTAATTTGTACAAAAATATAAGTATGTTGAAAAAAATGGTATTTTTAGTATAAAATATTAATAAAAATAAAAATGTATTTTTTTGTATTTTTTTGTCTTAATTATTTAATAAAATATGTATGTATATGTATTAAATATATTAAATATACTAAGTGTGTATAAAAATAAAATAAATTATTTACAAAATGTATATATTTCAAGAAAATATTTTCAAATGTGAATAAAAATAATAAATGAAAATAAAACATATTTTTGCATTATTTTCTTAAGTTTTAATAAAAGAATATGAAGTATTTAAACATTGTTATACTAGTAAAATAAAAATAAATATCAAATAAATATGAAAAAATATAAAAATAATTTTTTGGCATTTTTTATATTTGGACATAAAATAGTAAAGTCAGAATAAAAATAAAAAATACAAAAATGTCAAATATACAAAGAAATGGGCCAGGGGGGTGTAAACTGAAAAGACAGGTGTTAGAAGTAAAAACAACCAGGCCCAACCCAATCAACTTCATCTTCTTCCTCAGTTCAAACTAAAACGTGCGCTTTGTACACAAAATGCTATCTCGTGATTCTTTACTTTTTTGACAAAACTCATAACATGAAACTTGTAGAGCATGAAATAACGAATTAACCATATAAAAAACTTAAGCTAACTCTCAAAGACCAGAGAGAATTTCTCTGGCCCTAATTCTTAACCTAGTTTTTTCAAAAAGTTCATGAACAAAATTCTCCTAGCACGATTAATATAAATGAAAACTAAGCACATGTATGGTTTCAGGGCTATGAATACAACATCTTTCATTCACAAACCTAAGTCTAACTATTCCTAAATAGAGAGATAGAAGTTCATGAAATACCTGTTTCAGTTGAGTTCGAGCTGGACAATGCAGCAACTTCCAAGAGTGCTTGAGGTTCTTTTGAGCTTGCCTGAGGTTCAATGAAGCTTTCCCAATACTTGGCTTATTTTGAATTAGCCTGAATCGTGCTACAAAACTCAACCTGCAAAGCTTCCAAACAAAAATGGCAATGTGTGTTAATGGTGTTACAGCTGGCAATGGAGGTATGGAATAGTTTAGGTGAGTTGAATGGAAGGTATTGGAACAAATTTGAGGCAAAACGCGAGAGGGAAAGTGGAGATGGAGATGGTTCTGCAGGGCTTGCCCTATTTTGCAGAAAAATGGGGTTTTGGAGTATGAAGAGGTTTAAGGGGCCAAGGACTCGTGCTTATGATTGTGAGGATATGAAAAAATTGTTTGACAACTTTGTTTTAGTTGGTTTTATCAGATATGAGAGATACAAGCTTTTGGCCCTTTGACTTGTTTTGAAAGCAAAGTTGGAAGTGAAGTGTGATAGGCCTGTACAGGCTATCTCCAAGCATGCACCACCTTCTTGTACTATGCCTGAGATTGTGGAGCTTGTTTTCTGCAAAGGAAGAAAGTCCAAGGCTCAAGAAAAAGCAATTTGACATAAAGTGCACTTTATGAAAATGGAAGTGTGGCCTTTATGCTTAAAATGGCAATGTTCATTGTACAAAGCTCTCTTGATCAGAACAATGCCAATATCCAATGTATTTGCATTCAATTTTGAAGTGTAAATTGGTTTAGAGGCCTGTAATCATGTACTAAGCTATCTTGGTCAGATTTGCAACTTGGTATGAACATGTATTGGCCATGGATCAAAGTGAGTTTTTTCCAACTTCAAGCATTCGATTCTCCCTAACCACAAAGGTGTTTGAGGAGTTCTTAGACAATTTGGAAAGCTTGTAACATGTACTATAATCCATATTTGAAATGCAACTTGAAACTCCAAGGGTAACTATGTGAAAAATGGCCAAGAAGATGGGTCAAAATCCTGCCTAAACTAGGGCAAAATTTCTCTAAGTTAAAAGTTTTAGGTACCCTTGTTCCAAAAATCATAACTTGAGATACAAGACTCTTTTGAGAAAACTTTGTGAATCAAAGTTTTAGACTTTGTGATGGAATACAACTTTCATGTTGCAAGTTTGTTTTGAATCCAATTGCATCTTAGTGAAAAAATTGGACAAAGTTAGGAAAAAATAAGAAAATTTTATAACTTAGAAAATTTCTAAGTTATGAAATTTATCCATTTTAAACCCTAATTTGCATTTTTGGGTTTCTTGATGAACAAGTTTCATAATTTGACATGTCTTGATGAAAAATGACCCTTGGCACTTGATTTTGACCAAAAAGTCAAAGTTTGACTTTTCAGTGTACAGTCAAATTTTGATCAGTTGACTGAAAAATTCATTTGTCAATCCTATGCATTTGAGATCTTTTGAACTTGTTGAATGGATAAAGATAATTTCATTGATTCCTTGAGTCCATGGTTGAGCTTGATTTGCCATTGGTTAGGTCAAACAGTCAAAAATTGTCTTTGTGCAGTCAAAACCCTAAAAATGACCATTTTGCCCTTTTGGTGATCTGATCAAATTTCTTGTGGAGTTGTGATCCAAACTTGATCAAATGGTTCATATGAGTTCATAATGTTGATGTGGGTCAAAATTCATGAGGTTTGACTGTCAATTGGCCACAGTTGACTTTTTCCCCAATACAGCTGATTTCTAGGTCAACTGTCCAATTGGCTGGGCAAAGATTTGAATCAAAGCTTGAAACTTGGTATGGACAAACTTGTGAGCCCAACATGAAGTATGAAAGTCATTTTGGGCATTGTAGGTCAAAACATCCCTGTGCAAACTCAAACCCTAATTTAGGTCAATAGTGCAAGGAGGTGCCTTGAGCAGAGCAAACCCTAGCTTGATCTTGAATTCCAAGAGTCTTGTGATGAGAAATGTTGATGAAATGAGAGGGAAAATTTTGGGGTAAAACACTTAGGAATAGTTCATCATATTTTTTTCTATTGTTTGATTTGATTGCTTTATTTTTGTGGGCTTTGTATCGGAGTTACTATAGATCCTAACCCGGATCTTGGGAACACCTTTTAGGTAAGTAGCTATAAACTGTGAGGGAATTGTACAGCGTAAACCGATACGGTTGAAGTAGTAGCTACGTTGATGTGTCACATTAGTTGGTACCGGTATCCCTTGTGGAGGAACAAGGAGAATACGGGGCTGCTATATGGGTCGTTAAGCATCAACTGACCTTAGAACCTATAATTGACCAACTTGGCCATAGGAAGTAGTGAGATAGCCGGTCTCGGTGTAGAGATGGGAACTGGTTGATACTCGATGCTACACTCATTGAGACCATACTCTCGAGATAATTTCGGTCGCAAGAAAAGATTGCGTGAGTTGAAACCATGACCGATGGAGGATGGTCAGTGATATTGAGAACCTCTAGAACCCGATTACTATTATTAGGACAGGTTGAACCAACTAAACTTCAAGAGGGTAGTACGCCGTACTCTTCTAGGTGCCATTCTGCATGCTCTCTATACCCGTACTGTGCGGAGAAGGGGAACTCTCATGTGTTGTACGCCGCTGCTGGCGAGGTGGTTTATTTCGCACCTCCCCAAGTCTGTATTGAAGAATGAGGAAGGTGTAGGTTTGGCTTACAGAATCATGTCCCTTGCTCATACAGACATCCTTTGGAGTTCTAAAGATATGGAAAGAGTAGTTGTTATTGATCGATGTGGGAAATACCCTAATGTTCCGTTGCTTGGAATTAGAGGGGGAATAACCTACAATCCTTGCTTGGCTTTACGACAATTTGGACGCGCTCGGAGAGACGGTCCTCATGAGCTGCTGCTTATAGATATTGTCTTTGACTACAAGGGGGACGTTGATGGGAATCGCCGCAGGTTTATACGAACTAGGGGCATGGTGAACAGGTCTGACCCACATGAGCTAGGACTGAAGACTTCTCTCCCGATGCAACCTTATCTCCAGTGGGTTCGAGCCCGTGCTCAAAAGTTGGGGATGCCATATGAAGTTGTTTTGCCGGTGATTGTAGAGCATACTAACGAAGAAGGGGTTCCTTATACAATCCTCCATCCCTATATGCCTACTGATCTAGGGGCATTGAAGAGATCTTGGATCCAGTTAAAGGAAGAAAGGGATACTTACAGGGAGAAGTATCACGAGCAGGAGCAGAAGATCTTGAAGCTTACAAGGCAGCTTGAGAATGAAAGGACAATCGACGATTATGTCAACACGAAGGGAAAACGACCATGGGATTTCTGATGTCTTATTGTTTTGGTTAGATTTGCTTTTCAATTATTTCTTTTGTAACGCCTTGAAGGCATTGTTAAAAATTGTTACCAGTTTTAATCTAATAAAGTGTGTTTTATTTTGGTTTACAAATTTGAATCTCCCAAAGTCTTTGAAATCATTCCATAAGCATTCCATTACCATGCACCTCATTACAGGTACCATTACAGGTTTCTTATCTTCTTCGCTGTTTATTTCAGCACAAGAGGAAAGGAAGGCTCCTAGACCTATGGTCTCTGATAATGACACTGATTTTGATGATGAACAGTACCCTCCTACTGAGGATAGGTACAAACAACTTGAAGACCGTTTGAGTGCCATGGAGGTTCAGAAGGTCCCAGGTTTGGATTTTGGAGATCTGGGGCTAGCATCAGGGGTGGGGATTCCTCACAAGTTTAAGGCTCCGGTTTTTGCTACGTACGATGGAGTATCTTGTCCAAAGCTCCACCTCCGCTCATACGTCATAAAGATTCAACCCTATATTGCTGTCAAGGAATCAACTTGAATGGTTCTATCAATTGGAAGGAGCTAATGTCCGCAACTGGGAGGACCTTGCTGCTTCTTTTTACAAGCAATGCAAGTATAATACCGACCTTGCTCCCACGCGTACTCAACTTCAGGGTATGTCTATGGGTGCGAGCGAAGGTTTTAAGGACTACGCTCAGAAGTGGAGAGATCTGGATGGAAGAGTACAACCCCCTCTGTCTGATAGGGAGTTGATGGATATGTTTCTTGGGACTTTGTCTGGTCCATATTTCAACCATTTGATCGGAAGTTTATCGTCTGGGTTCACTGAATTGATTATGACTGGGGAGAGGGTAGAAGCTGGAATCAAAAGTGGCAAGATACAGAAAGGTGCCTCATCAAGTACCGAAAAGAAGCCTTTCAAGAAGGATGCTAGTGCAGTTTATAGCTCAAGGAGCCAAAATCGACATGAACGCCGCCAAGCAGTGAATGCAGTAGTAATATCAAGACCCACTGTTGCCCCACAACGCAACAATCAGCAAAGAGTAGAGAGACCACAAAGACAGTATACTCGGCTCAGTATGACTTTATCTCAAATTTTACCGCAATTATTAAAGACTAACCTGGTAACCCTGAGGGAAGCTCCGAAGAATCCCAGTACCACCTCCCCGCTGTATAATCCGAACGCCCGCTGTGCCTATCACTCTGATAGCCCAGGGCATGATACCAACAACTGCTAGGCCTTGAGGAATAAGGTGCAAGATTTGATTGAAGCTAAAGAAATTGAGTTTGACGCACCAGAAAAGCCTAATGTCATGACTGCTTCTATGCCCAAGCATGGAGTGAATGCTATGGATAATGATTCGTTTGTGACCTTTGTGGAAGACATTTCCACTTCGTTGATGACCGTTAAGAAGAATCTACTGTTGGGCGGTTTATTTCCGGGCTGTGGCAAAGGTTGCCACCTATGTTCAATCCTATCGGCTGGTTGCCATTTATTGAAGTCAGGTGTTCAGCGCCTGATAGATAACAAGGAGATCCTGTTCGAGAAAACTTTGATTCAATTGATTCCTATTGAAGATGTTTCCATTATAACCATTTCTGCCAATCCTTCCAAGGCTTCCTCGAGAAAGCCTGTTAGGATTACATCTGTTCCGAGAGTTGCTCCATTGATCATTACTATTCCTGGTCCTATCCCTTACACTTTGGATAAGGCTGTCCCGTGGCACTATGGGGCCGATGTGTATTATCATGGGATTAAACAAGACTTGAAGGTTGAAGAGGCTGATACCGATGTCAGCAATATTGTCGGGTCTAGCAAGGTCACCCGAAGTGGAAGACTCTTTTCTCCTGAGATTTCTCCTCCAACTGTTCGAAAGCCTGTTGTCATTCCATCTGCCAGTATGTCAGCTGCTGTTCCAATTCTCACTCCAGTTATCACCCCTGCCGCCGAGTCATCTGACACTCGGGGAAAAGAAGTTACAGCTGAGCCTGCCCAGATGGAGGCGCCTAAGAAGATTATTGTTGAAACCTCTAGGCAGGAGATAGAGGAAATTCTGAAGATTATCAAGAAAAGCGACTACAACGTAGTCGAACAATTGGGGCAAACCTCGTCGAAGATCTCTATGTTGTCTTTATTATTGTGCTCAGAAGCCCATGCAAAGGCTTTAATTTCTTTCCTTATAACTGCGCATGTGCCGCAGGAAACATCTGCTGATCAATTCAAAGACTGTGTGGCTAGTTTGACCGCTGACAACGGTTTGGGTTTCTCCGACGCAGATCTGACTGCCAAAGGAAGGAATCACAATGATGCTCTGCATGTTTCGATTGAGTGCAGGGGCACTACTTTGGCTCACGTGTTGGTGGACACTGGGTCCTCATTAAATGTTTTACCCAAGAAAGCATTAGATCGGCTGGATTGTGAAGGGTTGGTTATGACGCTAAGTAATATTGTGGTTAGGGCCTTTGACGGGTCCAAAAGGATGGTACATGGAGAGGTGGATGTCCCTGTTAAGGTTGGTTCATAGACTTTTGAGTCTACGTTCTATGTGATGGACATTCGACCATCTTATTCTTGTTTGTTGGGTCGCCCATGGATTCATAAAGCTGGGGCAGTAACTTCTACGCTCCATCAAATGTTGAAATATCCAGTGAAGGGGAAGATTGTTATGGTACAGGGTGAAGAGGAGTACATGGTGAGTCATCTTAACTCTTTCCGGTATGTGGAGATGGATGGAGAGTTCATTGAAACCCCGTGTCAGAACTTTGAAGAAGTCCCCCAGACTCTGGCGTCGACAGAAATTGCTGCTGACAAACCTCCGATGAAGATGGCTTCCCTCAAGGATGCCAGGGTTGTTATTGGAAAAGGTGGGTGTGCGAATTGGGGCCAACTCCCTGACTTTGCATACAAGACTGACAAGTTTGGTTTGGGTTTTACTGCAGAAGCTCAAAGGGTTGTACGACGTGCGCAAATTGGAAGACCTCCTCTACGCATCAGTAATCTGGGAGTGAATGCAATTGAAGATGATGATGAAGAGTCAAAGTTCGACAGCTGGATTTACCCGACTACCAACGGTGGATTGAACAACTAGACGACGAAGGACTTCGTGCCTGTCTCTTTTATTACACAGTAATAGACTTTTTTTTTTAGACTTGTAACAGACAATTTGAAACTTTTACGGCCCGGTGCCTTGCTCGAGACACCGTGGCTTTGTTTGTGAGGGCTTATTATGTGTCATTTCCATATATCATCAATAAAGCATTAGACGTTTTTCTTGCATTACAAATTTTGCGCTCCTTGTTTTTATTTTCTATCTTGCACTTTATCAAAACGGCTATTTGTCTTACACACACTCACATATTGTAATACAGGTCCACATCCACTCTGGATCCCACTGATAACGACTCTGCTACTGCCAGTTATGACTTCGAAAGTCCGATCAACCAAGCCGAGGACGAAGGTGAGGATGATTGTGAGGTGCCTGGAGAACTTGATAGATTATTACTTCAGGAAGAGAGGGCCATACAGCCGCATGAAGAGCTAGTGGAATCAGTGAATTTGGGTACCGAGGAAGACAAGAAAGAGGTCAAGATCAGTGCAAATCTGGAGCCTAGTGTTAAGCTACAGTTGATACAAATGTTGCGTGACTATGTTGAGATCTTTTCCTGGTCTTATGAAGATATGCCTGGATTGGATACCGATATTGTGGTTCACCGCTTGCCAACCAAAGAAGACTGTCCTCCAGTGAAGCAAAAAGTTCGCCGAATGCGCCCAGAGATGTCTGAGAAAATTAAAGCTGAGGTCATGAAACAGTTTGACGCCGGGTTTCTAACTGTTACTTCTTACCCACAGTGGGTTGCCGACGTGGTTCCGATGCCGAAGAAGGATGGTAAGGTCCGTATGTGTGTGGACTATAGAGATCTGAACAGGGCGAGTCCCAAAGATGATTTCCCTCTGCCTCATATCGATGTTCTGGTTAACAACACCGCGCAACATAAGGTCTTCTCCTTTATGGATCATTTTTCCGGTTACAATCATATTAAATGGCTCCAGAAGACATGGAGAAGACGACCTTCGTTACGCAGTGGGGTACCTTTTGTTACAAAGTAATGCCTTTCGGGTTGAAGAATGATGGGGCAACTTATCAGCGCGCCATGGTCACTTTGTTCCACGACATGATTCACCATGAGATTGAGGTATATGTTGATGACATGATTGCAAGGTCCTAGACTGAAGAAGAACACCTTGACCATCTTCATAAACTATTCGACAGGTTGAAGATGTATAAGCTGAGGTTAAACCCGAACAAGTGCACCTTCGGGGTAAGGTCTGGTAAGCTGTTGGGTTTCGTCGTTAGTGATAAAGGTATTCAAGTGGATCCCGCAAAGGTGAAGGCTATACAGGATATTCCAGCTCCACGAACAGAAAAATAAGTCAGAGGCTTTTTGGGACGGTTGAAATACATTGCCCGATTCATTTCACATCTGACTGCTACTTGTGAGCCAATCTTCAAGCTGCTGAAGAAAGATCAAGTGGTAAAGTGGAATGATGAATGTCCGGCCACTTTCGAAAGGATCAAAGAATATCTCCAAGAGCCACCTATTCGGATGCCTCCAGTTGAAGGGAGACCTTTGATCTTATACTTGACAGTACTCGACAATTCAATAGGGTGCGTGCTGGGACAACATGACGAGTTTGGCCGAAAAGAGCATGCTATTTACTACCTTAGAAAAAAGTTTACCGACTGTGAGACCCGATACTCACTACTTGAGAAAACTTGATGCGCTTTGGCATGGGCTGCTCGCCGGCTGAGACAGTATATGCTGACTCACAGTACCCTATTGATATCATAGATGGACCCAATCAAGTATATCTTTGAAAATCCCGCCTTATCCGGAAGAATAGCAAGATTGAAGATGATCTTAACTCAGTATGACCTCCAATACACGACCCAAAAAGTAATCAAGGGAAGTGTATTGGCAGATCATTTGGCGCATCAGGCTGTAGATGACTACCAAACCATGAATTTCGAGTTTCCGGATAAGAGCACCATGTTGGTGACTGATTGTGAGAAACCTAGACCGAATGAAGAAACTGAGGAAGGATCCCAATGGTCTATGTACTTTGATGGAGCTTCAAACGCTTTGGGTAATGGCATTGGCGCCATGATCATATCTCCTGAAGGCTGTCATACTCTGTTCACAGCCTGATTATGTTTTAACTGCACCAACAATATGGCGGAGTATGAAACGTGCATCCTGGGCCTTCGAGCAGCTATTGAACTAAGGATTAAATTCTTAAGTGTATTCGGAGATTCCGCTATCGTGATCAGTCATATTAAGGGCGAGTGGGATACGGAACACCCAAATCTTATTCCTTACAAGGAGTATGTATTGACGTTGCTTCTGCACTTCGAGGAGATAACCTTTGAACACTTCCCAAGAGAGGAGAATCAGTTAGCGAGACGCGCTAGCTACCATGTCTTCTATGTTCAAGGTCAGGTGGGACAATGAAGCTCCCCAGATTACCATCGAGAGGTTGGACGAATCCGCACATTGCTGTGACATTGAGACTGAAGAGGTAACAGATAAACCCTGGTTTCATGAAGTAAAGAGGTATCTTGAGGCTCAGGAATACCCCGAGGGTGCATCTATTAATGATAAGAAGTTTCTGAGGAGATTTGCGGCAAAGTTCTTCATCAATAATGGTATCCTTTACAAGCGTAACCATGACTCAGCCTTACTACGATGTGTGGATAAGAACGAGGCAGAAAGGATTATGGCAGAATTATAGGAAGGTACCTTCGGAACTCATTCCAGTGGGCATACCATGGCAAAGAAAATCCTACGGGCAGGATATTATTGGTCCACTATGGAAACTGACTGTTATCAACATTCCTGGACTTGTCATAAGTGCCAAGTCTATGCTGATAAGGTTCATATACCTCTGGTTCCTCTGAATGTTTTGACAGCTCCTTGGCCTTTTGTAATGTGGGGCATCGATATGATAGGTGAGATCAGACCTACTGCGTCCAATGGGCATCATTTCATCCTGGTGGCTATTGATTACTTTACAAAGTGGGTTGAAGCAGCTTCGTTTGCTACAGTAACCAAGAACGCCGTGGCACGGTTTATTTGGCACAATTTGATCTGTCGATACGGTGTACCAGAGAGGATCATTACGGACAATGGTACAAATCTTAATAATACGATGATCACCGAGCTCTGTAAGCAGTTCAATGGTACAAAGTATTAACTGTTAGATGTATGAATAATAGGAATGCATGACAAGAATGTATGATTAACTTTAAAACAGTTAGCTAACCCTAAATGTGCAAAGATAATAAACTTGAAATTGAATCACTCGCACATGCGCACTCCTAGGGTACACTCCCACTTCGGTTGCCTTCGGTAAATGGTCATTAGGTATAGGATGCTTTAGTGGTCGCTCTCTTGTCTCAAAGATCAAAGTTGCCTTGGAATGGTTGCCTCGGAATTATTGCCTCGAATAATTGATCTTAAGACATTAGGGTTATTACTAAGACGTCCTAACATTGCTTTAGTGATCGTACGTCCCTTTCGAATTGACCCTCAAACTCCAACGATGGTGCTACCTACTCACTAATAGTGGGATAGCGTTGTCTAAAGGAAATGAACATAGAATGATTCTTTTTTCGAGTAGGTAGATTAACTCTTAAGTACTTGCTCAATCCCAACAAACTTTTTCACACTTACACTCCTTTTCAAACAAAGTTTTTTTTCAAAAAACACTCCGTAAAACTCTTGAAGACAAAAGCAAGGGTTAAATCGAAGTCAAACAAAAACTTTTCAAATCACACAAACACAAAGAAGCAATTTTTAAAATGATGAGCAAGTACCTAAGAGCCCGTAGATAACTACGGATAGAAAGGGTGCTAATACCTTCCCTTTCTATAATCTACCCCCCGTACTCAAAAAATCTCGAAAAAAGAATTTTTCTGTGCTTTTTTCCTTTCCTTGTTTGATAAAATAAAAGTCGATGGCGACTCTTGCTTACCGCGACATTTTGCAAACACAAACGCAAAATGCAAACCGGCATTCCTAAAAAAGTCGGTTCTAGCCACCGTATCACAGAACTGGCGACTCTGCTTGGGAATTAATAAGTGGGGTATACCTTAGGAATAGTTCATCATAGTGTTTTCTATTGTTTGATTTGATTGCTTTATTTTTGTGGGCTTTGTATTGGAGTTACTATAGATCCTAACTCGGATCTGGGGAACACCTTTTAGGTAAGTAGCAATAAACTGTAAGGGAATTGTACGATGTAGACCGATACGGTTGAAGCAGTAGCTTCGTTGATGTGGCACATTAGTTGGTACCGGTATCCCTTATGGAGGAACAAGGAGAATACATGGTTGCTATATGGGTCGTTAAGCATCAACTGACCTTAGAACCTATAATTGACCAACTTGGCCATAGGAAGTAGTGAGATAGCCGGTCTCGGTGTAGAGATGGGAACTGGTTGATACTCGATACTACAATCATTGAGACCATACTCTCGAGATAGTTTCAGCCGCAAGAAAAGATTGCGTGAGCTGAAACCATGACCGATGGAGGATGGTCAGTGATATTGAGAACCTCTAGAACTCGATTACTATTATTAGGACAGGTTGGACCAACTAAACTTCAAGAGGGTAGTACCTAGACTCCATGTAAGCCTGAGACTTAAGGGCTATTGTGTGACTTGTTTTCCTTTACCATGTTTGATACCTGCTATACCTGTTGTATGTTTTATCATGACATCATGCATCATGACATAACATGCATATTTCATTAGACTAACCATTTCAAAGACCGAGGGGATTCATCTTTGTTTTGTTTTGCAGATTATGGCTTCTATGCGTAGAAATACCATTCGAGTCAACTTCGTGCAAATCCCTGCTCAACTCAGAGAGTTAGTTTCAAAAGTTCCTGATACTTCTTCATTTGTTAGAAGACATGGTCATCTCCTTAGCCTGGTTACTTCAAAGTTGGACGAGTAAATGATGAGCGTCCTTTTCCAGTTCTTTGATCCGTTGCATCATTGTTTTACCTTCCCGGATTACCAGCTAGTCCCTACTTTGGAGGAGTTTTCTGATTTACTGGGTATATCCATTCTCGAGCAGACACCCGTCACAGGTTTGGAGGAGGTTCCTAGGCCAGAGGATATTGCCTCATCCTTACATCTAAAAAGAGTTGATGTAGTGTCCAACTGGGAGACGCGGAGTGGGGTTAAAGGTTTCTTGACTAAGTTTCTAATGGATCAGGCTCAACAATTCTGGGATAGCTTGGATTTTCAAGCATTTGAAGACATCTTGGCTCTCCTCATCTACGGCTTGGTTCTTTTCCCAAATCCAGATTCCTTCATAGATGTGCACGCAGTTAAGATCTTCATGTCTCGTAACCCAGTGCCTACTCTTCTAGGTGACATTCTGCATGCTCTCTATACCCGTACTGTGCGGAGAAGGGGAACTCTCATGTGTTGTATGCCGTTGCTGGCGAGGTGGTTTATTTTGCACCTCCCCAAGTCTGTATTGAAGAATGAGGAAGGTGTAGGTTGGACTTACAGAATCATGTCCCTTGCTCATACGGACATCCTTTGGAGTTCTAAAGATATGGAAAGAGTACCTATCATTGATCGATGTGGGAAATACCCCAATGTTCCGTTGCTTGGAATTAGAGGGGGAATAACCTACAATCCTTGCTTGGCTTTACGACAGTTTGGACGCGCTCGGAGAGATGGTCCTCATGAGCTGCTGCTTATAGATATTGTCTTTGACTACAAGGGGGACGTTGATGGGCATCGCTGCAGGTTTATACGAGCTTGGGGCATGGTGAACAGGTCTGACCCACATGAGCTAGGACTGAAGACTTCTCTCCCGATGCAACCTTATCTCCAGTGGGTTCGAGCCCGTGCTCAAAAGTTGGGGATGCCATATGAAGTTGTTTTGCCGGTGATTGTAGAGCATACTAACGAAGAAGGGGTTCCTTATACAGTCCTCCATCCCTATATGCCTATTGATCTGGGGGTATTGAAGAGATCTTGGATCCAGTTAAAGGAAGAAAGGGATACTTACAGGGAGAAGTATCACGAGCAGGAGCGGAAGATCTTGAAGCTTACAAGGCAGCTTGAGAATGAAAGGACAATCAACGGTTATGTTAGCACGAAGGGAAAACGACCATGGGATTTCTGATGTCTTATTGTTTTAGTTAGATTTGCTTTTCAGTTATTTCTTTTGTAACGCCTTGAAGGCATTGTTAAACATTGTTACCAGTTTTAATCTAATAGAGTGTGTTTTATTTTGGTTTACAAATTTGAATCTCCCAAAGTCTTTGAAATCATTCCATAAGCATTCCATTACCATGCACCTCATTACAGGTACCATTACAGGTTTCTTATCTTCTTCGTTGTTTATTTCAGCACAAGAGGAAAGGAACGCTCCTAGCCCTATGGTCTCTGATAATGACACTGATTTTGATGATGAACAGTACCCTCCTACTGAGGATAGGTACAAACAACTTGAAGACCGTTTGAGTGCCATGGAGGTTCAGAAGGTCCCGGGTTTGGATTTTGGAGATCTGGGGCTAGCATCAGGGGTGGGGATTCCTCACAAGTTTAACGCTCCGGTTTTTGCTAAGTACGATGGAGTATCTTGTCCAAAGCTCCACCTCTGCTCATACGTCAGAAAGATTCAACCCTATATTGCTGATAGAAACTTGTGGGTCCATTTATTTCAAGATAGTCTATTAGGGACTCAACTTGAATGGTTCTATCAATTGGAAGGAGCTAATGTCCGCAACTGGGAGGACCTTGTTGTTGCTTTTTACAAGCAATACCAGTATAATGCCGATCTTGTCCGGAAGAATAGCAAGATGGAAGATGATCTTAACTCAGTATGACATCCAATACACGACCCAAAAAGCAATCAAGGGAAGTGTATTGGCAGATCATTTGGCGCATCAGGCTGTAGATGACTACCAATCCATGAATTTCGAGTTTCCGGATAAGAGCATCATGTTGGTGACTGATTGTGAGAAACTTGGAACGGATGAAGGACCTGAGGAAGGATCCCGATGGTCTATGTACTTTGATGGAGCTTCAAACTCTTTGGGTAATGGCATTGGCACCGTGATCATATCTCTTAAAGGTTGTCATACTCCGTTCACAGCCCGATTATGTTTTAACTGCACCAACAATATGGCGGAGTATGAAGCGTGCATCCTGGGCCTTCGAGCAGCTATTGACCTAAGGATTAAGTTCTTGAGTGTATTCGGAGATTCCTCTCTCGTGATCAGTCAGATTAAGGGCGAGTGGGATAAGAAACACCCAAATCTTATTCCTTACAAGGCGTATGTATTGACGTTGCTTCCGCACTTCGAGGAGATAACCTTTGAACACTTCCCAAGAGAGGAGAATCAGTTAGCGAGACGCGCTAGCTACCATGTCTTCTATGTTCAAGGTCAGGTGGGACAATGAAGCTCCCCAGATTACCATCGAGAGGTTGGACGAATCCGCACATTGCTGTGACATTGAGACTGAAGAGGTAACAGATAAACCCTGGTTTCATGAGGTAAAGAGGTATCTTGAGGCTCAGGAATACCCCGAGGGTGAATCTGTTAATGATAAGAAGTTTCTGAGGAGATTTGCGGCAAAGTTCTTCATCAGTAATGGTATCCTTTACAAGCGTAACCATGACTCAGCCTTACTACGATGTGTGGATAAGAACGAGGCAGAAAGGATTATGGAAGAATCACATGAAGGTACTTTCGGAACTCATTCCAGTGGGCATACCATGGCAAAGAAAATCCTACGGGCAGGATATTACTGGTCCACTATGGAAACCGACAGTTATCAGCATTCCCGGACTTGTCATAAGTGCCAAGTCTATACTGATAAGGTTCATATACCTCTGGTTCCTCTGAATGTTTTGACATCTCTTGGCCTTTTGCAATGTGGGGTATCGATATGATAGGTGAGATCATACCTACTGCGTCCAATGGGCATCATTTCATCCTGGTGGCTATTGATTACTTTACAAAGTGGGTTGAAACAGCTTCCTTTGCTACAGTAACCAAGAACGTCGTGGCACGGTTTATTCGGCACAATTTGATCTGTTGATACAGTGTACCAGAGAGGATCATTACGAATAATGGTACAAATCTCAATAATACGATGATCACCGAGCTCTGTAAGCAGTTCAAGATACAACATCACAAATCTTCTCCCTACCGGCCGAAGATGAATGGGGCTGTTGAGGCAACTAATAAGAACATCAAGAAGATTGTGCAGAAGATGACAGTGACATACAAAGACTGGCATGAGATGTTACCATTTTCTCTTCATGGGTACCGCACCTCAGCGCGGACGTCAACAAGGGCAACGCCCTATTCTCTGGTGTATGTCATGGAGGCAGTCTTACCCATTAAAGTTCAGATACCCTCTCTTCGGATTATGAAGGATGCAGGTTTGAGCGAGGAACATTGGATTTAGACCCAGCTTGATCAGCTGAACTTTATCAACGAGAAGATACTTACTGCTATTTGTCATGGTCAAACATATCAAAAGCGGATGATCAAGGCTTTTAACAAGAAAGTCAGACGACAAGAGTATCAAGTCGGGGATTTGGTCATCAAACGCATCATACTACCGCAAGGTGATCCCAGGGGCAAATGGACCCCCACGTACGAAGGGCCATTTGTGTTTAAGAACATTTTCTCAAGAGGAGCTATGATTCTGACCACCATGGATGGTGACGACCTTCCTCACCCCGTAAATGCAGACATAGTGAAAAAATACTATGCATGAACAAAGACCCGCTAGGTTGACTGGCCTAGGCAAAAGTAAGGGCTTCCCGGCGAACCAAAAGGGTTCGGGAAAAAATAAGGGATGAAAATGAAAAAAAAAAGTACACCTGGCAAGTCGAAAACCTGAAAAGGCGGCTTGAGCAAAAAAGGGTATCCTGGTGGACTGAAAACCCGAAAGGGTGGTCCAGGCAAAAATTAGGGATTAAAGCGTAACACTATGTCTCATTGGATCATCTTGCAACCAGACTTCGGTATCGATTATCAAGTCTGAACGGCGCCAATCAATCTGATCTACCTTCAACCAAGTAGCAAAGTGATGAGACGCTTAAAGACATAGGGGAAATAGCAAAGTTGGAACTCAGTGGGATCGTTCACATAACTGTTTTTCTTTATTTTTCACAAATTGTATAAACTCTATCATTTCGGCGGCGTACTCTTACTAGGACGTCAGCCTCTTGTACAAAAACGCCTATTTACAGGCCAAACTTCAAAATCATTACGACTCATTTTCACAAAGAAATTTCAAATTTCTTTTCTTTTTCTGTTTTGTTTTACAAGAATGTCCAATGGTTCATTTTTGATATATGCATTTGACAATAATTGATGTTCATAAATATTGACATGCGAAACAAAAGACGATTACTCGTAATTTCAGAAACAAGGGCAAACAAGAAATATCCAAACCTTACAGTTGCTCTATTCACCAGGTACAGGGATAGACCTAGCTGAAGAATATGACTAAAAATGTATACACTCCCCGCAGAGTAGGAAGTACCAGAATACAGTATTATCAACTCTCCCCAGTTGAGGTTCGCAATCGCGAATGAGTCGGTAAGATTCTCCCCAAGCAGAGTTTATCTATCACCAGCATTGGAAGATTATCCCCGGTGGAGTCTGGAAGGTTATCCCCAGCGGAGTCTAGAAGATTATCCCCAGTGGAGTTTATTTCTTCCACAAACAAAAACTTTATCCCCGACAGAGTTTAGCACCGCCAACAATGGTAATTCATCCCCAGCCGAGGTTATTTCTCCAAATCAGCAGATCTTCTAGCAGATTATCTCCTCCCCACAGAGTCAATTTATTCTCTAACAGGATTATTCTCCCAATCATCTTCGGTCGTTATCCCCAACGAGTGAAACTCTTTATATTCTCCAATAGCAGTCCGGGGTTTATTTTCCCCAGCTAGAGAACATCATAAAAACATTTCATACAGCATGACATGCGCATATGCATCATATAACACAATCTCATTTATTTTGAGAACATCATTGCTCAATACATGTCATGCATCATGGCATTACATACGACTAATTCTTTACATTTCAGGAAAAGATACAATCAAATTCTCACAAAGTTTAAGCTATGAAGCCCGGGTACGACCAGATAGTATCTTGATTACTCCATCATATTGTGAAGCCCAGAAAATGACCGGATAACAGTATCAGACTACCGCGAAGCCTAGATTACGACCAGATAGTGGTATCTCTTAAAAGCAAGCTATAAAGCCCGGATTCGACCGGATAATAATTTAATCCCCAGCAAGCCGTGAAGCCCAGATTCAACCGGATAACATCTCAGCAAGTTATTGTGAAGCCTAGATTACGACCAGATAGAAATACAAGACCAGGAAGCCTGGATTACGACCAGATAATGATAGAAGACGTTGTGGATCCTGGATTACGACCAGATAGCAGCCAAAGACACCGCGAAGCCTGGATTACGACCAGATAGTGGTATATCTTTAATACAAGTTATGAAGCCCGGGTTCGACCAGATAGTACCTTGATTTCTCCAAAAACCATGAAGCCTGGATTCGACCAGATAATGGTATGAGACATCGCAAAGCCTAGATTATGAACAGATAGCGGTAAAAGACATTGAAGCCTGGATTACGACCAGATAATAGTGAGGGACACTGAAGCTTGGATTTCGACCAAATAGCAGTTCACCCAGCCAATTACTATGAAGCCCGGGTTCGACCGGATATTAGTAGGCCCAACAGTCAAAGGGAAGCCCGGAGGCGACCAGATAACCACTTGATTTCTTCTGAAGCCTGGATTTTGACCAGATAAGAAGTAAGGTATTGTGAAGCCTGGATTACGACCAGATAGCAGTACAGAACACCATGAAGCCTAGATTCGACCAGATAATGGTATAACACATCGTGAAGCCTGGATTACGACCAGATAGCGGTACAAGACATTGTGAAGCTTGGATTTCGACAAAAAAGCAATTTCACCTGGACAATTACTAAGAAGCCCGGAGTCGACCGGATATTAGTGTGCCCTGAATTCAAGTTGAAGCCGGGATGCAACCGGATAACAACTGAATTCATTCTGAAGACTGGATTACGACCAGATAAGAATCGAGAAATTGCGAAGCCTAGATTACGACCGGATAGCAAGTTTAATCTCATCTCCCCAGTAAGTCACTGTAAAGCCTAGATTACGACCAAATAGTAGTCGGTCTTATCACTATGAATCCTGGATCACGACCAGATAGTAGTTCATTCTCACCTCTTCAACTAAGAGACGATTCCTCAGTAGAATAACGGACGACTGAAGCTCCTAAAATTCAACCAAAGACGATTCCTCTGTAGAATAACGGACGACCGAAGCTCCTAAAATTCGAACAGAGAAGATTCACCAGTAGAATAACGGACGACCGAAGCTCCTAAAATTCTATTTCTCCCAAGACAAAGAACAACATTCCCCAGCAGAATCTTCCTCAACAACAGGTATACAAGCTCTCGCTAAGGAATCTCTTATATGATCGACACTTCTTCGGATGACATCTTTAAGCCCATATCCCGTCATCAATCTCCAAATGGCATCTGTAAGCCCATTCCCGACATCACAAGACAAATACTACTTCATGCGAGTGAAAATTTCTAGGCACTCTAGTGTTCAATCATCTTCCACCTTCAGATCACGAAAGGCGGACAAGCCAATCTAAATCTTCAGGTTTAAGAAGATTGAACAGGGGCAGCTGTTGTACCCCAAAATTTTCCCTCCCATATTTCTCAATTCATTTCAAGAAAGATCCTCAAGTTGCTCAAGGAAGTCCAAGGGTTGACCAGACAAGCTCTCTCCTAAGGCAGTCTACCTCAAATTAGGGTTTCATGTTGCATCAAGATACTTGAGTTCAAGGGATCCCAAATGCTCACCTTTGCCCTAATATGTTCTCAAGAGCATCCATGTCAAGTTTAAAGCCCCGCAGAGGAAGTTTGCTCAATCAATTGCTCAAAGGCCTGGAAATCGATTGTGCTAGGGCAAAAGTCAACTATGGCCTACATACAGTCAAACTTCAACATTTTTGGTCAACATCCTTATTTTGAAGTATCTTTCATCATTTGATCAAGGGTTGATCATGATTCATCAAGGATTTCTCCTAATTCATCAAGAACCAAAAGTTGCTAAATTAGGGTTTTGACCAAGCATAACTTTCTCATACTTTATGAGAAATGACCCATCCAAAGCTCATTTTGAAGAGGACACAATGCCCAACAATCCATCTTCAGCTCCCAAGTTCAAAATATGCACTCACAAGAAGTTATGAATTTTGATATTATAGGTCATTTTGAAAAGTCAACAAAAACACATTTTTTGTCAAAGCTTCATACATGAACATGGAATACCAAATTAAGATGAGACCAAAATGGTTGCTTATAGGACATCTCAAGCTTTCTAAAAAGTCCAAGAACACCTTCAAAGAGTCAAAATTGAGGAAGTTATGCATTGGTGAAGTTAACCTTTTTTGCAAAACTGTCAAAAGTCAACTATGCCTAAAATTGCAAATTTTGCTAAATGGGCCTAACTTTTTACACTTGTTTTGAGTTGGCAACATGGTCCACGAGCCCTAGCCATTTCCACTTGTCATTATATTGTTTTTATTATTTATTTTCATTTTTATTTGAATTAAATCAATTTTAATCAAAACAAATCATGAGAAAATCCAAAACATTTAAATCTCAAGATTTTGCACATGTTCCAGGTCCTATATCCAGCTAGCATGAGATTGAATTCATGTAAAGGCTTGGTGTGCATAAAAAGATTGGATTTGGACTATTTTTGGAAAGATATTCAAAGGAATCAAATCAAAATCAAAAGCAATGATGGAGGAAGATTGAGACCAGGTTTTTCAACCTTAATTCATTCCTCAATACATAAGGAACATTGGCATACCTAAACCAAGGCTAGAGAGAGGCGCAAGAACAAGAACCAAACTTTAAAAAAGTCATAAAAAGTGCAGACACGAATTCATAGTTCCAGGCAATTACAGGACCTTCTAGCCATCCCAATCGCTTCCTGGGATCACAAGGAACCTAAACCAATCAAGAACAAGCACTTTCAGGTCCTGAAACTCACTGTAAGTCAGCCAAAAATTTGATGTATTTTTGAAATCGATTTGCATAATTCTGGCATCTCTAGCATGAAATAATGGTATATTCTTGTTCACTGTCACATTTGCAAGCTATCTGGCACGTTTAATTGCATTTTTTGGACTGTATGTGATTTCACCATTGTTAGGGTTTATAGCTTCAATTTGGGAATTTTGTGTGCATGCAAAATTGGGCCATGAAAGGGGTACCATTGTGCTCAGCAGGTCCAGACGAACCTATCCATGGCATTAGTTTTTATTTATCACGTTTGTATGAGATTTTGAGAATTGCAGGACCTGTAGCAACAGACATGGTGCCGTAGGTAAAAGTCTGTTACTTTTACCAACGGTATAAAGAGGAAGATGACATACGTGCCTTCATCCCATTCGCTGATTTAAATTCTGGCGCTCTTTTTCCATTAACGCGCATATATTATATATTGTAATTATTGTTTATTCTATGTACAAATGAAACAGTTAGCCCAGTTGGTAGTGGAACGCTTGGAAAGTGCCTTGGGGCCTGGGCTCAAATCCCAGGTCCCCCCATTTGCTTCATGTTATTTTCTTTTCAATAATCAGGCGCGTGCTTGCTGGTGAAGACTACCATGTGACCTCCTCATCCAACCTGCTAGATGTCTTGATGGCCAGATCTAATGGCCATCATATGAAGGACCATCATGGGCTTCAGTCAACACATAACATCAGATCCAGAAAGTCAAGCGTGGGCCAAATTCTTCTTGGGCCAGATTGCTATCCACCCCCCTCAGATTGCTGTTTCAGGCCCATTATCTCTTTACCTTTTCTTTTTATATTTTGTTTTATTTAATTTATTTATTTATTTTACTAACAAAATTAATTATTTCTTTTTTATCAAAAAATCACAAAAAATATTTTTCACCCAATTAGAATTAGGATATTTATTTTTTATATAAATTAATTAATTTAATTATTTTATTTAATTTCTAGGGTAACTTAAATTCTTTTTGTAAAAAAATTAAAATTAATTAGAACAATTAGGGTTTTATTTTTAACTTAATTATATTTTCTTTTTCTTAAAATAACCAAAAACACAAAAATAGGCCATTTAATTATTTTCTTTAATTAATTTAATTACTAATTAATTGTGTATTTAATTTTAAAACCCAATCCTTTTCTTAAAAATAATTAAAAACAACAAAAAACAAATTTTCTTTCGATTAGGTTATAAAGGGTCAAAACCCTAGTTCTCTTTCGTTCTTAATTTCTTCGCGCGCACTTTATTATCTTATTTTGCCATATTAATGTAATTGCTCACAAGTTGTAATAGTTTAATTAGGTCTTTTATTTTCATTTATCGCTTTATTTTTTAAGGGTTTGTTTTTGGCTATGTAAATACCCGAAGCCTTGTAATAGCGTGGTTTAATTTCCGTACTTTAAATTCCACAAAATATTAACTGTTAGATGTATGAATAATAGGGATGCATGACAAGAATGTATGATTAACTTTAAAACAGTTAGCTAACCATAAATGTGCAAAGATAATAAACTTGAAATTGAATCATTCGCACATGCGCACTCCTAGGGTACACTCCCACTTCGGTTGCCTTTGGTAAACGGTCATTAGGTATAGGATGCTTTAGTGGTCGCTCTCTTGTCTCAAAGTTCAAAGTTGCCTCAGAATGGTTGCCTCGGAATTGTTGCCTCGAATAATTAATCTTAAGACATTAGGGTTATTACTAAGACGTCCTAACATTTCTTTAGTGACCGTACGTCCCTTTCGAATTGACCCTCAAACTCCAACGATGGTGCTACCTACTCACTAATAGTGGGATAGCACTGTCTAAAGGAAATGAAAATAGAACGATTCTTTTTTCAAGTAGGTAGATTAACTCTTAAGTACTTGCTCAATCCCAACAAACTTTTTCACACTTACACTCCTTTTCAAACAAAGTTTTTTTCAAAAAACACTTCGTAACACTCTTGAAGACAGAAGCAAGGGTTAAATCGAAGTCAAAACAAAAACTTTTCAAATCACACAAACACAAATAATTAATTTTGAAAATGATGAGCAAGCACCTAAAATCCCATAAATAACTACGGATAGAAAGGGTGCTAATACCTTCCCTTTCTATAATCTACCCCCCGTACTCAGAAAATCTCGAAAAAGGAATTTTTCTGTGCTTTTTTCCTTTCCTTGATGGATAACATAAAAGTCGGTGGCGACTCTTGCTTACCGTGACATTTTGCGAACACATACGCAAAACACAAACCAGCATTCCTAAAACAGTCGGTTCTGGCCACCGTATCACACAAGGGGAATCACTCTTTGGATTCACCAGTCAAATTAGGGTTTTGTTTGAGAAAGGTTATTGGTCAATGTACAAGTATTGATTTGGGGAGCTACAACATCTCATTGGTATTTGAAAAGTCTTTGCACAAGGAATTGGTCATGATGCCCAGAGGATTTGAAGTTCTGAAGATGCTTAATTAGTTTCCTAAGGTGTTGACCAAAATTAGGGTTTAAGTTTTTATCAGGATTTCTTGAGAATTTTGAAGTGAAACTTTGCACATGGCCTATATATATTTGGAAGATCATATGTCGGAAGTTTTGATCATCAATTTTGAAGGGAAGTGGATCAATTGATTCAGAGGGGCAAAATGGTCATTTTGGTCAAAATAATTGAAAGTCAAGGTTGACCAAGTGAATTTTTGGCCAACCATCAATTCAACGATGTACTTTTCATATTTCAAGTCCATTTTGGTCATTTGATCAAAGAGATCAAGGTTTGGGGTTTGGGAAGTGGATCAATTAATTTAGAGGGGCAAAATGGTCATTTTGGTCAAAATCAATCAAAGTCAAGGTTGACCAAGTGAATTTTTGGCCAACCATCAATTCAAGGATGTCATTTTCATATTTCAAGTCCATTTTGGTCATTGGATCAAAGAGATTGAGGTTTGGGTTGAAACTTGTTTTTGAAGAAACCCTAAAAGTTTCTAATTTTGGAAAATAAGGACTTAATTTCAAAAATTCATATCTTATTCACCTTTGATCAAAAAAATGCAAATGAAGAATGCTTGGAAAGCTAAGAGAATTATCTTTCACCTCCTTTTGGTCTCATGTCCAAATTGGCGAGGAATCAAGAATTATGGTCTTTTGAAGTCACAAAATTATAGGTCATTTTCCAAAATTAGTGAATTTCAAGATAAATTTTGAGGATCTTAAATGGTTCAATTGAAAAAACTCAAAACTAAGGGATTGTATATCTTTTCAATACCTTTCCAAATTGAGCTCATTTGTGTCAAAATTCAAAAGTATGAGAAAGTTATGGGCTTTGGAATTTTGAAGCATTTTATTGAAACTTGACAAATATGCAAAATGGCCAATTCATGAGAACTCAAGTTTCAGCCATTCTCTTTGTTTCTAATCCAGCCCATGAGAAATTTGCAACATGCTGAGGCCCATCACATGCACCATTTCGTGCCACACTTGACTTTGCACTTGTTGGATTGGAAAAATCACAAACTTGCCCAAAAATTGCAAAAACTCCAAAACTTTCTGATCAGATGGAATTGAGGTCCAAGATTCTAAGCATTATCTTCTGAATTAATTTGGCCCACAAAATGCATAAGAGGCTAAAGAATGCACGAACAAATCACCTGATTCTGTACACACTTCATTTTTGGCAAAAATTTCCAATCCTGCCCTCCAACGGCTTTGAGGTCACATTTCCACTTCTATGCTCCTCTATAAACTCTATATAAGAATAAGAAAGCCAGGTTATAAGGGGAGAGCGCGCCATTTGCAAGAATTTCATATCTGAGATTTACACTCTTCTTCTGCAACTTGTTTCGATTCTCTCAATTTCCTGGTGTTTTCTTCAAAATTCTTGTGGATTCAGCTTCAGTATAGGGAGTAGATCAAGCTAGCACCATTTGTTTGCATCTGGAGTGAAGGAGACAGTAGAACACTTTTTGCCTTGAGGTAATAATTCTAAACTTCAATCTTCGAGATGTGCTTGTTTATTGAGGTGTTTGAGCTTGGAATAATATTCATTGATGTTGGTGGAATGTTTCTGAAGCTTTATAGTGTTTGATTTGGTAAAGAATGCATGTTTGAGTACCCTGAAACTTGCGATTCAGAATGATTTTGCTCATATTCCTGACTTAATTGTGAACAATGTGGTTGATGTTTCGATTTGATTCAAATTGCAATGTGAAGTATGAAATGCTGGCTTCAATTTGCGCTTGATTTCATGAAAAATGATGTAGAAATGAGTATGTATGATAGATCTGAACATGAGCCCTAGAATAAGTCTTGCACGCGTTTTTGATTTGGTCCGGAGGTTGAAGATGATGTGGTGGCGCTTTCTCATTGGTCCATTTGAATATTTGTTTTATTTGAATTATTTGTTTTATTAGGCATTTTGTTTGATTTTATTTTCTGATCAAAACATTTTCAAAAATCATGAAAAAATTACCATAGGCCAATATTATTTTCTAGTATTTGTCATTTTTTTTGGATTTTTTTTTAAAATGATTTGATTTGTTTAAAAAATTCATAGGTTTAATTAATTGATTGTTCAAAGTTTATTTTTATTTTAATAGTTCCTTTGATTTAAAAAAATCTACGAAAAGTATTTTGAACTCATAAAATAATGTAGAATTTGATTCTAATTTTGGTTTAGCATTTTTTCCATTTTTGATTAGAAGTTTAATTTGAAAAATTTATTTGAAATATATGTTTCAGAATTTTTGGTTTTAATACTTCCTTTAATAAAAAAAATTCAGAAAAAAATCATGTAAGCTTGTTTTTAATCATGGAGTCTGAATATAATTTCATTTTTGACCTTTTGGTGATTTTTGGCTAGGGTTTGCATTTTTTCCCCTTAAATAATAGTTTAATTGTTAATTGTTTGTTTAATTTTTATTTTAATATTTCCTTTAATTCAAAAATTCCACAAAAAATCAGGGATGTGTTTTTTAGTTCTAATAATTGAATATAATTTTGGTTGGACATTTTTCTGACTTTCTGATTTAAATGTTATTTTGAGATGTGAATATTTGTTAATTGACTAATTGTTTGAATTTAATTTCATTTTTGACTTTTCCTTAATTAAAAAAAAAGTGAAAAATATATTTTCTGAAATTTAGGGTTTCTTGGTGATTTGTGTGATCTTGGCTTAAATTATTTGAATTTTGATCTTACTTAATCAATATTTAGGATTAAAAGTCAAAAATTAGGGTTTTATTGCTTATGGTGCAAGTTTCATTTTCAAAACCACTATGCCCTTGATTTTCAATAGAATTCAAGTCTTGATTAGGGTTCATGAATGTATTGAGGATTTGAAAATCATTTATCTTGATTTTTTCAACTTGGTTTGACATTTTTCCACAAATTATTTTCAAAACTTGTCTAGTTTGGTAGTTTTGCAAACTAGTCTTGAACTTTGGACTTCATTTGGTCTCCTCCTCAATCAATTATGAACTTAGGGCTTACATTCTGACTTCTATACCTTTCAAAGATGCTAATATTTTTTTGGTTTGAATTATGGACCCTTATTTCCATTTTTGATGTAATTTTGAAGTGAAGGTACCCAATTAATGTTGCATATCTTGTTACAATTTGTTTGATGGCCAATGAACTTGATTGAGGCCTATAATTGGGTATATAATGGTCATTTTGATTCTGATTATTCATGATAGCTCAAACCATTTTGGCTCAATGTCCCATGCTTGAATGTTTGAACCTTCTAATGCATTGTGTGGAACCCCTCTTCTATTATGCTTATGAGTTGTGATAATTTATTTGAGAATGGTTGAAATGTGCTTGCTACTGACCTTCATGGTCTTTGATTATATTGTTCTCAAGCTCCTATGATCCTTGATTTATATTCAATTATCAACTCAACATGGTGATAGAAAGGAGCAACATTCCTCTGATTCTTTTGACCTAATTGTGCATATGTCTGTTTCTTTTTTTGTCTACCATACCTAATGCTCTAATAATTGTTATCATGATTTTCTCACTTCATCATGTTTCATCCATCCCTTATGTGAATCATCATACAATATATGGGAATACTAACTTGGTTGTTAAATGTGCAAGGTACTTTGAGGAAAGTTTCCATTTTTTTTTTGGTTTGGGGCTATTGTGTTTTACTTTATTTGTGGAACACAATTTATTATATTGTCACTATTCTTGTGCTTGGCATATTTGATGGTTTATGCAGGATATACATACATGTGATTGTGAATGCTATACATTGCTCATGGAATTTGTTCATATCTGATAAATTACTTACATCCCGATGGTGTAATTTCTGACTCGATTTGTCTATTGATGCCAGCTTGCTTGAAGTTCTCTGGGTTTCTTTTTATTCTTGCTCAGTTGCTACAGATAGTTATCCGTTTGGTATTACACTATTTCCTTTCTTCCATTTTCATTTTGGCATAGTTCTTTGATTGCACGATGGGACCTCTGTTGCTGATATATGTCAGGAGGCCCTCTGTTTTTTTGTCTGATACATATGTTGTGTTTGCTTTTGATCGATGAGTCACTCAATTTAGAAATTGAGATCACGACTTCGCTCTCAGTGCATGTTCCCTATAGGATGTTTATTGCTTTTCTTCTTTAATTTTTGATCTACGAGTCACTCAATTTAGAAATTGAGATCACGACTTCGCTCTCAGTGCATGTTCCCTATAGGATGTTTATTATTTTTCTTGTTGATCGATGAGTCACTCAATCTTGAAATTGACATCACGACTTCGCTCTCATTGCATGTTCCCTATAGGATAATTTTGGCAAGCTTCCTTTAACATGTAAATTAGTGTAGGGTTTTCCTTTATCCTCAACTTTAGGATCAATCATTGTATGATAACACTAGGGATAGTGCTAGGCTAGTTTCCCTTAGTTGTTTTTCCTTCCTTTGCATTTTGCATCTTAAAACAAAAACTGTTTTCTTGGCAAATCATAAAAACACCTCTAATAAACTCAAACCCTTCTTCAAAGTAAAAGATACAAACCAATCTTACTTTTTTTGTGTGCCTCCTGGCTTTGCTTTTAAACCTGGTGTGCCGATGTTTCACCATCGCACATTTATTTGAAGCCGATGTTTTGCCATCGCATTTGTCTGTTATCCTACTTTGATTCTCGATATCATTGTTAGGTGTGATGTTTTGTCATCAAATTTATTAATGTTTCGTCATCTTTGCCATGATATTTTTGTTATCTTTTAGCCGATGTTTCACCATCACACATTTGTTTGAAACCGATGTTTCGCCATCGCACATGTTTGTTTATCCTACTTTGATTCTCAATATCACTGTCAGGTGTGATTGTTTTGGTCATCTATTTTATTGATGTTTCATCATCTTTTCCATGATTTCTTTGTTACCTTTAAGCTGATGTTTCGCCATCGCACATTTGTTTGAAGCTGGTGTTTTGCCATCGCACATGTTTGATTATCCTACTTTGATTCTCAATATCATTGTTAGGTGTGATGTTTTGTCATTCAATTTATTGATGTTTCTTTATCTTTGCCATGATATCTTTGTTACCTCTTAGCCGATGTTTCGCCATTGCACATTTGTTTGAAGCCGATGTTTCACCATCGCACATATTTGATTATCTAACTTTGACTCTCAATGTCACTGTTAGGTGTGTTATTTTACCATTTGATGTCTTGCCATCTTTGACATGTTACTTTGTTATTATTTAGTCGATGTTTTATCATCTCTTTTGTTTGATTGTTTTATTTGATGTTTTTCCATCTTGATTGTTTTTGTTGTCTTAACTTAAAAAACACAAACCAACCAAAACATATAAGCCAAACTACGGCTGCTCTGATTCCTTAAAAGGGATACGTAGGCATTGGGGTAGGGCCCAACCGAGCACAACTTTTATTTTCCCTACATTGTTTTCTTTTTTTTCTCGCATGCATTCCCTTTTCAACTGTAAGCCATAAACATAGGATTTGACCACACCCATTTAGATTAGACAACAAGAGTGGATACCGTAGAGTACTACGGGCGTGTGGGGTGCTAACACCTTCCCCTCGCGTAACAGACTCCCTTACCCGTTCTCTCGGTTGAAAGACCGTGATTTCTCCCTTTCCAGGTTTTCTCGATGTTTACCTTTCCCTTTTGGCGGGATAAAAGACGTTCGGTGGCGACTTCATTGATGTTTCATTAACATCTAGATGACAGGTTTCGGTCGTGTTGTTTCAGCTGGCGACTTCACTGGGGACAGATTGACCTTTTGCTGGTCCATCCCGGTGTCAATCCTAGCTCTTGTTTGTTTTCTTTTTGGGTGTTTATTTTACCGCTTTGCATATTTATCTGTTTGAATTGCATCCTATGTGCGCTTTACTTTCTGCATACTGGATTTGGCTGGACTGTTTGGATTTTGGATTTCTTGGTGGGTGGGTTGTTCCATGAGGTAAAAGGCCTCGTACCCAGGCTATGAGTGAATTACATAGGAACTAGGAATAGAGTGGCCATGGCAGCTATGAGGCGGATGATTTGTAGACCTGACCATGAGACCCATGACTTCGGAGGTAGTTCGGATAGGTGTTATCGTATGATGATACCGACATTCGAGCTCTCGTACTCTGACTTGGCTTTTAACCTTACCTTGACCTAGACTACACCCGTGAGAGGGGCGGGAAAATTTTTCTTACAGGTACAGGTACTGTTGGTGACTTTGTGTTGCAAAGGTGACTCAGGTTCCCATGTTAGTTTTGAAGCTTCAGGATTTTCTTTTGATCTTGAGTGGTGTTGTTCTGTAATGGTCCAGCCGTGATCCAGTGTGAAACTTTGATCCTATCATGTTGCATCATAGCATATTTATTTCTAAAAAAAATGATGTATAAAAAATAACTAGCATACGCATGTCATTTTCCAGGGACATTCAAGAGTCTTCTTTCTATCAGAAATGGCTGGCCTCCCTTCAAATGAGTTTGATTCAGTTCGTGTTAAAGAGCCCACCAGACATACTTTCTCTTATCAGATTCCTACCATTGATGTGGCCGAGTTGAAGAGGTTGAGTTCTTATCTGAAGGGTGATGTTCTGAATAATTTCAACAAAAATTATGGAAATTTGTTACTAGTCCTTAACACTCCAGTTGATCCAATGGCTTTGATCACCCTCTTCCAGTTCTATGACAAGGAATTACGGTGTTTTACTTTTCAAGATTATCAACTGGTTCCCACCCTAGAAGAGTACGCGCACCTGCTTAATATCAAATTGTCCGATGAAGTTCCATTTGTCCAGGTGCCGGAGAAGCCGAAATTCGAAGTTATTGCTGAAATTCTTCATTTGAGTTGGAAAGAGGTGAAAGACAATTAGAAGTCAAGTGAGGATACTACAGGGTTTTATTTGGATTTTCTAGTGAAGAAAGCTGAAGACTGGGCAAAGAAAGGGAATTGGAATGACTTCAGCACTCAGTTTGATCTCATGATATACGGGATTATCCTCTTCCCTCGCAAAAGAAATTTTGTGGATTTGGAGGCTATTTGTGTTTTTAGAAATAAGAACTCGGTACCGACACTCTTGGAAGATACTCTTTACACCATTCATTCCAGACATGGAAAAGGAGGTAATGTAAGCCTATGTCATTCAATGTTGTATCAATGGTTTAAGTTACATATACCAGTAAGTGGCCCTTTCGTGGATACCAGGCATTCTCTCCGATGGTCATCAAGGCTTGTCAACCTTACTTCATTTGATATCCGGTGGAATTATGACATGGGGGAAATACGAAGTGTTATCACTAGCTGTGGAGATTTCCCTAATGTTCCCCTCATAGGAACTAAGGGGTGTATCAACTATAATCCTGTACTTGCTTATCGTCAATTGGGATATGCAATGGATGGACTGCCAAAGGTTGAGGAGGTGTCTGAATCAGTGTATTTTGCTAGAGGAAGTGATCCTGTGATGTTGAAAAGAGTGACAAGTGCTTGGAAGGGAATTCACAAGAAGGATAGAACTACTTTGGGCAAGAAGGTTCCTATTGCTAGGGTTCCTCACTTGGAATGGATTAGAGCCAGGGTTAAGATTTTACGGTTACCATTTGCAAGGTCGGCTCCTATATGTGAGCAACCTCCTACTGTTCTGAGTAACACGGTGCCTACCGAGGTGTTCACCCAGGTTCATGTTGAGAACATTCAGCTTCGTGCAAAAGACCGTGAGGCAGGGATGAAACTCTATTGGGTAGATCAAGAAAGGGTCGACTTAGCTCACAAACTCAAGGAAGCTCAAGGGGAAACTTCTTATGTAACCAGTTTTAGGAAGAGGTCTCATGCTGAAATGGAAGAAGAATTGAGTAAGACTAAGCAAGAGTGTCGGAAGCTTCAGGTATCTGAGAATAGCTATAGGAAGAAGATTCAAAACTTGGAGAATCAGCTCAAAGACAAAGATGCTCAGCTTAAGAAGGAAGTAGCCCAGAAGCGTGTCGCAGAAGATCGGTTCTAAGAAAGTAAAGTGGTCGCATCACAACTTTTGAAGGAGAAAGCCAGACTTGAAGAGTACTGTCAACATCTTGAAGCATGTCTTTTTCCGGAGATTTAGTTCTGTTATTTACTTTTGGTGTATTTGGTCACCCCCAAAATTATTGGAAGGGACCATTTGATCGTTGTTATTATTCAGTTTTCTTTGTTTTTTTGTTAAGACATGTATTTAGTTGTTTATCATTTTACTCTTAATTGTCCGAAGTCACTTGAAGGACGTTTCTTTGTTTGTAAATAATTGAAGTGTTTGTCTTATTGTCCTTTTCCTTTGATTACATGCTTGGTTATATTTGGTCGCACGCTGTGACTGATGAATAAAAAGACTCTTGAATACCTGGAAATGACAAACATATCATGCACATCATGCATTTCATAACATTACAGGTTATATCAAGATGGTATTCTTATTCTTCTGTTTTTCTTATTCAGAATTCAAGACGACTACTCATCGGTATTCCACCAGAAACAATTTTCCAAGACAAATGGAACAAGTTCAAGTTGAACTTGCTGAAATAAGGGCCCATATGGCTACTCAGATGACTCAGTTCATGGAGGTCATCACCAATGTGAATTGCCGACAGGAGGAACTAGCTGCCATTGTTAACAACCAGCACCGTTATCCAGGGGATGGTGGAAATCAAGGGCTCTATCAGGACAATTCTGTAGGATTGGGGGATGTGTAAGATCAGCCTGCTGGAAATTTTCACGGGATGCTTGGAAACCCTTTTGTGCGCAACGTAGGGCAGTTTCCCCCATCTCCTGGACCTCGTCTTGTGGGGAACAGAAGAATTAACCAAGGCGGTGTAAGGAATTATCAGGAGCATGATTATGACTTTGATCAGGATGAAGATCAGTTTTCTGTTCGGCATTCAGAGCCAGAGGTTCAGATTGAGGATATGAAGTATCGGTTATTGGAAGAGCGTCTGAAGGCTGTGGAAGGGCAAGGAGTCCTTGGTATGGATGCTAATGATCTCGGGTTAGTGTCTGGGGTGAAAGTTCCTCCGAAGTTCAAGCCTCCAACATTTGAAAAATACAACAGAACGTAATGTCCTGTTACTCATGCAACTGCTTATTTCCAAAAGATGTCGGTGCATACTGAGGATCAGGGGCTTTTGATTCACTTTTTCCAGGATAGCCTATTTGGGGCATCCCTGGAGTGGTACATGAAGTTGGAGAAAACTCATATTCGTTGCTGGAATGATCTTGCTCAGGCTTTTGTCAAACATTATCAGTACAATATGGATATGGCGCCTAATCGCACTCAATTACAGAATATGTCACAAGGACCGAAAGAATCTTTCAAGGAATACGCTCAAAAGTGGCGTGAGTTGGCTGCGAGGGTTCAACCTCCACTCATGGAGAGAGAAGTCATTGATATGTTTATGAGTACCCTGCAAGGGCCATTCTATGAGCACATCATATGAAGTACTTCGGCAGGATTTGCAGACTTGGTTATGGCTGGTGAAAGAATTGAGGTAGGTTTGAAATTGGGTAAAATTCAGATTGGAGGTTCTAGTGGCTCATCAGGGGGCAGTAAGAAACCATTCAACAGTTACCCTAAGAAAATGGAAGGCGACGCAAGCGCGGTTTACTCTCATAGAGGAAGAAGAGAGGATCATCAGCACCAACAAATCAATGTTGTTTCTATTCTTGTTAATGCTCCTCCGCAGCAAAGACCGAATACAATGCCTCAGCAACAAAGGCAGCAAGATGCTCCCCGTCAGTATAATAATCAACAGCAGAGACAGCCGAGGAAATTTGATCCCTTGCCAGTAACTCTTACTGAAGCACTCCACCACCTGCTTGATTTGAAGTTGATCAGTTTGAGAAATATGCCACCACCACCCGCAAGACTTCCTCCTAACTATGATGCTAATGCAAGATGTGAATTCCATTCAGGCGGAGTGGGCCATTCTACTGACAATTGCTTTGTGTTGAAGTGCAAAGTACAAGACTTGTTGGATGCTAAGGCAATTAAGTTTACCCCAGTGACTGTTCCGAATGTTACTCAGAACCCAATGCCTATACATGGAGGGGGTGTTGTCAATATGATTGACGATAATGGTGAAGTGTTGAATTTAATCATGAATGTGGAACAAGTAACTACTCCGTTGCGGTATGTTAAGAGGTATTGGCTTGACAATTCTATTTTTCCAGGTTGTACTTCAGAGTGTGCCAAGTGTAGAGAGAAACCGAAGGGCTGTGATGATTTAAAATCCGGCATCCAGTTGTTGATGAAGGAAGGTTCCCCGCAGTTTGATAGGAAACTGAGCTACCGCAAGGTTACCGAAGAAGATGTTATTGTGGTATCTATTCCTTACACCCCTATGCGCATTCCCACCCCATCTAGGGCATCTCCTTTGATGATTACGGTACCTGGTCCCATGCTGTATACCAGTGAGAAGGAAGTCCCATGGCATTACGGTGCTGATGTTTATTACCATGGGGTGAAGCAGGAGGTTAGTTCCCGTGTGTTTGAGGAAGAACACACTAAAGATAATGAAGAGGAAGTTCATAACTTTTCTGGTGTGGGTCGAATGACTAGAAGCGGGAGAGTATTTGGTCCTTCCAATATGCAAGATGCAGCGGATGCTTCTGCAAGAGAAAAAGGAAAACAACAGGTAACGATTGGTAATCCCAGTTACGCCAGCCAATGTGACTCAATAAATTCCGATACTAGAGGCTTCTTCAGTTCCTGATGAGGTTGAAGAGTTGATGTGAATTATCAGAAAGAGTGATTATAGCATAATTGATCATCTGAGCCATACTCCTTCTAAGATGTCTATCTTGTCTCTGTTGATTTTTTATGAACCTCACAGAAATGCTTTGATGAAATTGTTAAAGAATGCGTTCGTGCCACATGAGATAACAGTCAATCAGTTTGAGAATGTCTGTGCTAACATATCTGCCGGGAATGGTTTGGGCTTCACAGATTTTGATCTTCCTCCGGAGGTACCAGACCATAACAAAGCATTGCATATTTCAATGGAGTGCAGAGGCACTACTTTATCCCGAGTTTTGGTAGATACCAGATCGTCTTTGAATGTATTGCCCAAGTCAATATTGATGAAAATTGATTATTCTGGACTGGAGTTGCACCCTAGTGATTTGATGGTGAAGGCGTTTGATGGGTCTCGAAGGTCAGTATTTGGGGAGGTGGAGTTACCAATCAAGGTCGGTCCTCGCACCTTCACGGCTACCTTTTTCGTGATGGATATACAACCAGCGTATTGTTGTTTGTTGGGGAGGCCGTGGATTCATAGAGCAAGAGCAGTCACTTCTACTATTCATCAGAAACTCAAGTATCCTGCAGAGGGAGAGGTGATAACTGTGTGCGGAGAGGAAGAGTATATTGTGAGTCATTTGACATCATTCCGCTATGTTGAGGTTGAAGGCGAGATACATGAGACTCCATTTCAGGCATTTGAGACAGTTCATGCTGTCAATTTTCCTCCTCCAGTGCAGAAAAAGAAACCGGAAACTGTTATGTCTTCTCTCAAGAATGCGAGAGCTGTGGTGGAAGGTGGCAACCCTGAAGGATGGGGTCAGGTGCTGGACGTTACTCCAAATTTTGATAAATTTGGTCTTGGTTTTAACCCGGTCCAGCAGAGTGCAACTCCCCGAGTCTCTAGTTTATCTACTCCTGTGAAGTTTTCCCACCCTTGTGCTACCCAAGAAGGACACACCAATGCAGTTGACGACGATAGGGCTGATGGCTACAATATCGAAGATTAGATTCGTCCAAGTATTCCAGGCCAGACACTCAACAATTGGACTTCTGTGGATGTTATCCAAGTTTCAAGCGTCGAGGAGTAATTTTCTTGTTTCTTTTATTATCATATCATAATTCCTACGCTCTGCCCAATGCGTAGTGGATCATTTGTGTAGGGCCACCATGTTTATTTTTCAAGTTTATCATGAAATAAAGAACGTTTTTGCATTCAAAGTTTTGCTTCTTTTTCTTTTTATTTTAATGGTAATGTTTCTCTTTTCACACACTGTCACTAAAAAACGCCAAAATGTCATTCATGCAGATGCACTTCCACCACCGATTCTATTGATAACAACTCTGCTATGGCTCATTATGAATTTGATACTCCTATTTATCAAGCTGAAGAAGAAGCATATGAGGATTGTGATCTTCCTGAGGAATTAGCAAGATTGTTGAAACAAGAGGAGAAGGTTATCCAGCCGAATCAGGATTCAATTGAGGTGGTGAATATTGGCACATAAGAGGTAAGAAGAGAAGTTAAGATAGGGGCAGATCTCGAAGAAAGTATAAATGTCAGATTGATTGAGCTACTCCATGAGTATTCTGATATCTTCGCTTGGTCTTATGAGGATATGCCTGGGTTGGATACAGACATAGTGGTGCATTGACTACCGCTCAATGAAGGTTGTTCCCCTGTCAAGCAAAAGCTCTGAAGAACTCATCCTGAAATGTCCAAGAAGATCAAAGAGGAGGTCCATAAGCAGTTGGACGTGAATTTCTTAAAGGTCGTCAATTATTCTTCGTGGATTGCAAATATTGTGCATGTTCCCAAGAAGGATGGTAAGGTCAGGATGTGTGTGTATTATATGGATTTAAACAGGGCCAGCCCTAAAGATGATTTCCCTCTTCCGCATATTGATGTGTTGGTGGATAATACTGCTCATTCTAGAGTATTTTCGTTTATGGATGGTTTTTCGGGTTACAATCAAATTAAGATGGCTCCGGAGGATATGGAGAAGACAACATTCATCACGCCTTGGGGAACTTTTTTTTATAAAGTGATGCCGTTTGGTTTGAAAAATGTCGGGGCAACATATCAGCGCGCCATGGTCACTCTCTTTCATGATTTGATTCACAAAGAGATTAAGGTATATGTGGACGATATGATTTCTAAGTATGACACGGAAGAGGAACATCTTGTTCATCTGGAAAAATTGTTCGAGAGACTGAGGAAGTTCTTGCTGAGGTTGAATCCGAATAAGTGCACCTTCGGAGTGAGATCCGGAAAGCTGTTGGGTTTTATTGTAAGTGAGAAAGGTATTGAGGTGGACCTGGTCAAAGTCAAAGCGATACAGGAAATTCCAGAGCCAAGGACAGAAAAGGAAGTACGTAGTTTCTTGGGAAGGTTAAATTACATTTCTAGATTTATTTCTCATCTCACAGCCACCTGTGAACCTTTGTTCAAGTTATTGAAGAAAAGTCAGACAGCAAAATAGAATGAGGATTGTCAGAAGGCCTTCGACAACATAAAAGAATATTTGCAGGAACCTCCGATACTCATGCCTCCAGTGGAAGGAAGGCCACTAATCATGTATCTAACTGTGTTGGAGAGCTCAATGGGTTGTGTCCTCGGTCAGCACGACGAGACAGGGAAGAAAGAGCAGGCTATTTACTACTTGAGTAAGAAGTTTACGGAGTGCGAGTCGAGGTACTCATTGCTGGAAAAGACTTGTTGTGCGCTTGCCTGGGCCGCCAAACGTTTGAGGCAGTACATGTTAACTCACACCACCTACTTGATATCCAAAATGGATCCAATCAAGTACATTTTTGAGAAGCCAACTTTTACAAGCAGGGTAGCCCGTTGGAAGATGATACTCACCGAATAAGATATCCAATACACTACTTAAAAAGCAATTAAGGGTAGTGTACTGGCCGACCATCTTGCTCATCAGCCCATGAATGATTATGAACCAATGAAGTTTGATTTTCTAGATGAGGAAATTGTGTATATTCGGGATTGTAATATGCCAGACCCAGATGAAGGACCCGAGTAGGGATCACGTCGGACGCTTGTTTTTTATGGTGCCTCCAATGCCATGGGTAACGACATCGGAGCTATTATCACTTCTCCTGAGGGATACCACATTCCCTTCACGGCTCGTATTTGTTTCGATTGCACTAACAACATGGCCGAGTATGAGGCTTGCATTTATGGCATTGAAGCGGAGATCGACCTGCACATCAAATTTCTGAATGTTTACGGGGATTCCAATCTTGTTATCAGCCAGATTAATGGAGACTTGGAAACTCGCCATCAGAACCTAATTCCCTATCGAGAGCATGTTATGAAGCTGATTCCGTACTTCGAAGAGATCACGTTTGAGCACATTCCCAGAGAAGAAAACAATCTAGATGATGCACTGGTAACTTTGTCCTTCATGTTCAAGGTTAAGTGGGATAATGAGGCACCTTCCATTACTATCAGAAGTTTGAGTGAGCCAGCTTTCTGTTTTGAGGCCAGTTTGGAACCAGATGGTAACCCTTGGTTTTATGACGTTAAGCGATATCTTGAAACACAAGAGTACCCTGAAGAGGCATCCGTCACAGATAAGAAGTTCTTGAGAAGATTTTCAGCCAAGTTCTTTCTCAGTGGTGGTGTGTTGTACAGGAATCATGATGGTCTACTGCTCAGATGTGTTAACAAGAAAGAAGCAGCTAGAATCATTGAGGAGGTAAATGAAGGTGATTTCGGGACCCATTCCAATGGGCATACCATGGCTAAAAAGATCCTGCGAGCAGGTTATTATTGGTCCACCATGGAGACTGACTGTTACAATCATGCACGGGTTTGCCACAAATGTCAAGTCTATGCTGATAAGGTGCATGTTCCGCCAGTACCTTTGAATGTCTTGACTTCCCCTTGGCCGTTTGCGATATGGGGAATTGATATGATCGGCAAGATTGAACCAACTGCGTCCAACAGGCACCGTTTCATTCTGGTTGCCATCGATTATTTTACAAAGTGGGTCTAAGCTGCATCATATGCCAATGTCACCAAGCAGGTGGTAACTCGGTTCATTAAGCACAATGTTATCTATCGCTACGGAGTGCCTGAAAAGATCATTACCGATAATGGGTCTAATCTGAACAACAAAATGATGAAGGAGCTTTGTGAGTCTTTTAAAATCAAGCATCATAACTCTTCCCCATACCGACAAAAGATGAACGGCACTGTCGAAGCGGCCAATAAGAACATTAAGAAGATCGTGCAGAAGATGGTGGTAACCTATAACGATTGGCATGAGATGCTGCCTTTCGCTTTGCATGGTTATCGCACTACTGTGCGTACTTCGACTGGGGCAACCCCATTTTCATTGGTTTACAGCATGGAAGCAGTATTGCCAGTAGAAGTCGAAATTCCTTCTCTTAGGATCATGAGGGATGTTGACTTGGATGAAGGTGAATGGGTATAGAATCGGCTAGATCAGTTGGAACTTATTGACGAGAAGAGGTTGACGGTTGTATGTCATGGTCAGGTATATCAGCAAAGGATGAGGAAAGCTTTTGATAAAAGGGTACGACCTCAGTGTTACAAGCCAGGTGACCTTGTGCTAAAAAGGATAATTCTTCCCCAGGGAGATCCCAGGGGCAAGTGGGTTCCAACTTATGAAGGTCCTTTCGTGGTCAGAAAAGTTTTCTCTAGAGGGGTGATGATGCTCACGACTATGGATGGAGAGTACTTCCCTCTCCCTGTGAATTTCGACGTAGTTAAAAAATAATTTGCATAAAAAATAATAAAAACCCGCTAAACTGAAAACTCGAAAGGGCGGTTTAGGCAAAAAGAGGGTGTCCTGGTGAATTGAAAACCCGAAAGGGAGATTTAGGAAAAAGTTAGGGACTTAAAGCAAATGACTACGCTCAGCATGAGTTCCTTTGTTTCTTTCCTACGTTCTGTCACCTAGTATAAGTTCGAATCTAATCCAAGAATGATCTGTCTGGAAGCAGGAAGCATGAGAGTCATAAGAGTCATAGCAGAGTTGAGACTTGATGGATATCCACATTTACATTGCCATTTGTAAACACTTGTTTGTTTTGATTTTATAATTACTTGCTTCCAAGTGTAAACGCCTTTTTCACAGGCTGATTTCTCAAAAATCAATGGAATGTCTTCTTTCAAGTATACGCATGCTTCTTCTTTTCTATTTTCTTTTTTATTACTATTTTGTTTGCAAAAACGTCCAATATTTTTGATAAGTATGTGCATATAAACTTTTTGGGCCTTACATGGAAATGGTAATACAAGTCATGGTTGGGGGATCACTTGAAATGAGGATAACAAACACAGCTACTACCTGTGCGAGGGGCACGTTTGTTTCTCTGATTGATGTTTTTTTCAGTCACTTGGCTGGTGGATGCCTTGCCATTTTGTTTCACCGCTCCGTGCTGTTGGCAAAGGTCGTGGGTCAGGGTAATATCAATATTACAGCAAGTCTGCGAGATCAGCGAGCCGAATTAGGAGCATTTCTCCCCCATAATGGCTTTTATTACGTTTCTTTACCGCACTTTCATGTGTTATCTTGATTGATTGTTTTAGCATTGTCTGCATTGTAGGATTTTGTTTATAGTCGAGTGTCAGTGTTGGTGCACTGAATATTTTTGCCTTAAAAAAATTGTTTCATTTTACTTAATCCATCCAGTATTACTCTCTAATCATTTTTTCGGGCATTTTGATACCAACTATGCAAATTCTTTTTCTTAGCCAAGATTTTTAAGGAAGGAGTTTGGCTAAAAATAATGACCGTAGTGGTATGCTTTTGAGTAGAACCTCATTGACGATGTACATGCATTGTTTCAATCCCCAAACATCGGATATATAAGGGAGTTAGACCCTCGTTAACCCCTCTGAGCCTTCGAAGTAGGAGTTTCTTTTCCATTAAAAAAAACTTTTTTTAACCAGGGGCAGGGTAGATGTTCAGTTGATTTGCCCAAACATTCAAATTTCAGAAGGAATGTCCCATCTGAGGATCATTACATTTTATCTTTCACATCATGAGATAAAAAAAAAAAGAAATGTGTGTCTAAACCACGATGTTCATTTCCTCACAAAGCCCTGAGGTCGAGATCGAATCGATACAATAATGGCTATCCCTCGCCGACCAAGGAATGAGGCATTTGTTTTCGAAAAAAGAGAAGAAAAAAAAGTCCTAAAGTCATATTGACTTGTTCTAAGTGGAAAGCGTGAATAAGAAAGAAACAAAAAGCCCCGCTAAGTCAAAACTTGAAAACAAGTTGCTTAGGCAAAAGTTAGGGCATCCTGCTGGACTCCCAAAAATCAAAATTAAAAAAAAAACTTTATCCAGGAAAAAGTTAGGGAAAAGAGAGCCTAAAAGGCAAAAAAAAAAGAAGATTATTCAATAAGATTTTCATCAAAAGAAGAGGAACAATAATATCAAAAAAAAAATAAAAGCAGCAGAAGTTAAGTGACAATCATGTTGGAGAATTTGTCGTGATCACCCAACCATTATAAATCCTTTTGAAAGATGAATGCTTGAGATAAGTCAGCTGAACTTAGGATAGGAGAATATCACGAAGGGGGTGGGCACCAAATAACTTGAGCCTTGAAAAACTTTTTTTTCTAAAAAACCTCAAACCAGGCCACGTTACAACCTCTAAAAGTCCAAACTGAAACAAGGGTTTAACTCGAAAGCATACTACAACAGGATAACATTTCCTAAACTCCCCAAATATGTGTTGCATAGCCGTGTTGGTATCTTATCACCCGCATCTTGACTCATTTTTCAAAAAGGGGAAGAAAAGTTTTGAAATTTTTGCACTCTAGCCAGTGATTCGTTCACAACAGAGATGCGACATTTTGTTAAAGTTTTCAACTTCAAGGCTTAAATAATCATCGCATCAGGTCTGTTGTTCTCAAAATAAACATCTTCCTGCATGCAAAACATTGGTTTAACATCAAAATAGATTTTACACATTAAACACCTGTAAAGATCTTAATGATTGTCAGGAAGGGAATGTTTGGTTTTTCTTCTGTTAGACAAAGCCTATGTATGAATAGGACTTTACTTATCCCCATTGAAGTTCCATTTCCCCAGTGAAGTTTCGTTTCCGCAACGAAGTTTTATTGCCCCAGGAATCTTCTTTCAAAAGCTTCATTCTAAGACTTCAAGTTTGGATATGTCACACATCCCCAGTGGAGTCGTTTAAATAGGAACTCACATTCTGAAGAGATTTAAACTCCCCAACAGAATTGCTAACGGAGGTCCCTCGCCATGACCTCTCACTTCCCAGCTGATTTGCTGACTGGGACATATTTATATTAAGATCTTTCCTTATCCCCAGTGAGGTCGATACTGTGTGACTATCTGCATGATCCATCCAAAGGTTTCATTCCAAGAAAATCTCTCTCCAACAAAAATCTTCAACAAAGTTATGTATCCCCGGCGAAGTCCCGCTTCCTCGGCAGAGCTTTGTTCCCCTAGCAAAGGTTTTCACCTATCACGTCGGGTTTGTTGTCTTGATATCATCCTCAACACGGCCGTGTGCTGTCCTTTCCAGAGATTACAGTCTTGTCCTGATCTTCTCCCTCAATGTCTAATCTTCGGATAGACGTCCCTCTCCGGAAGCTGCAGTATTAATCTGATCTTCCCTAGGAGTTTGAGATTTATTTTTGCAGCTCCTCTCAATGTTTGTGGCCCGTTCCTACTGGTTGCTCGGATGTTATTCCCCGCAAAGCTTCATCTCTTCGAGGTTCCCTCTCTAGTGGTTCCCCATATCCTCTCCTTTGGATTTTGCAATTTATTTTTGCAAGTTTGGTCAGATTCTGACTTCTTGGTTATTGGCTTCTCAATTGGCTGTTCCCCAGTGAAACTTTTAAACATGCATCATTACATTGCATCTACAAAAACGCGTAGCATTTCCATTATATGGAGCATTGCGCTATATAAAAAGAATTTAAACATGCATCGAAACATAGTCCATTAGTGTTTCTATCATCCCCAGTGAATTCGCTACTACTTCGGATTAAATCCCCAGCGATGTCTTCGTCCTCATTATCTCAGTTTTCCTATCATACCAGTATCCTTTTGACGTCAATCATTTATTTGTTTGAGTGTCTACTCTTGACCGTAGTTCAGTTTCACCCTGGCACGGTCTTCTCGGGTTTAGTCTTCACTACCCTCTCCGGTTGATTCCAATGTCTATTGATGCACCTTTTCGAATACCAGTTTCGTCCTGATATTTGCTTTCAGCAGGTTTTTAGGTGTACACCCTAATCTCCTAGTTTGGGTCGAGTTTCGCCTTGTCGCCTGTGCATGAAATCTAGTTTTGTCTTGGTACTCATCTAGCTTAGTTTCACCTAACTAGTTATTGAATCGAATTTTGTCTCGTCTTTGTTTTCATACCTTGGACCCTTTGACGGTGTTCGTTTACCGAATGCAGTGTTCGTACTGCGTCCCTGGTTTGAAATCAGTCTCTTTTGTTCCTTGGATTCCTCTATCAATTTTCGTCACTGTTTATCCATTGATCTGAGACCAGCAGGTGCTCTGAGAAACATGCACTCTCGTCACTTTTCTTTGTATCGAGTTTCGCCTCGTTACCCGTGCGTGAAATCCAGTTTCGTCCTGGTCCTCATCTAGTTTAGTTTCGTCTAACTGGTTTTGAGTCGAGTTTCATCTCGCTTTTGTTCCTCATCTCTGAGATTCTTTCAGTTCCTTCATACTGTTTATCTTAGTTGAGATTAGAAAGTGCTCCTAGAATCACACACTCTAGCCACTTTCTCCTTGGGTCGAGCTCAGAGTTTCTCCTCCTCACCCGCGTATGCTTTCTTTTCCAGAGTTTAGTTTCACCTACTCTGTAGTTTGAGTTTTATCTCACCCATTTTGAAGCCCAGTTTTGCCCTGACACGTTTTTCCGGAAGTCTAGTTACGTCTACTCTTTTTTGTTTTTGTTCTATTCCAACCTACGTTACAGCTTCATTCTGACGCATGACTTGGGGGTTTTCTTCTTCTATTTCTTTCTTCTTCAAGAGTGTAAATTTTCGTGTTCTTTCGTATTCAAACATCTTCAACCTTGTACGCTCGAAGTTGTCACTTTTCTCACTTACCATGTTGAAGATATTTGAATAGGGGCAGCTGTTGCACCCCAAAATTTACCCTCTTGATTTAGACTTATGTTTCATCATAAACATCATATTGCATTGCATTCACACTTTGTGATGGGATCAAAGTACTTTGGTTATCTAGTCTTCCTCAAGCTTTGAAGGTTGGTTGCATTGACAAGTTGCTCAAGTAGAATCTTATTATCTAAACCTCTGGATCTTTCAAGCTCAAAAGTTATTGCATATCTCAAGATATTTTATCCATCTCTTTGGATCATCAGAGGATTGAAGTTTGTGTTTGATTACAAGGGGAATCACTCTTTAGATTCACCAGTCAAATTAGGGTTTTGTTTGAGCAAGGCTATTGGTCAATGTACAAGTCTTTATTTGGGGAGCTACAACATCTCATTGGTATTTGAAAAGTCTTTGCACAAGGAATTGGTCATGATGCCCAGAGGATTTGAAGTTTTGAAGATGATTCATCAGTTTCCTAAGGTGTTGACCAAAATTAGGGTTTAATTTTTTATCAGGATTTCTTGAGAATTTTGAAGTGCAACTTTGCACATGGCCTCTATATATTTGGAAGATCATATGTCTGAAGTTTTGATCATTAATTTTGAAGGGAAGTGGATCGATTGATTCAGAGGGAAAAAATGGTCATTTTGGTCAAAGTCAGTCAAAGTCAAGGTTGACCAAGTGAATTTTTGGCCAACCATCAATTCAAGGATGTAATTTTCATATTTCAAGTCCATTTTGGTCATTGGATCAAATAGATTGAGGTTTGGGTTGAAACTTGTTTTTGAAGAAACCCTAAAAGTTTCTAATTTTGGAAAATAAGGACTTAATTTCAAAAATTCATATCTTATTCACCTTTGATCAAAAAAATGCAAATGAAGAATGCTTGGAAAGCTAAGAGAATTATCTTTCACCTCCTTTTGGTCTCATGTCCAAATTGGCAAGGAATCAAGAATTATGGTCTTTTGAAGTCACAAAATTATAGGTCATTTTCCAAAATTAGTGAATTTCAAGATAAATTTTGAGGATCTTAAATGGTTCAATTGAAAAAACTCAAAACTAAGGGATATATCATTTCAATACCTTTCCAAATTGTAATCATTTGTGTCAAAATTGAAAAGTATGAGCAAGTTATGGGCTTTGGAATTTTGAAGACTTTTATTGAAACTTGACAAATATGCAAAATGGCCAATTCATGAGAACTCAAGTTTCAGCCATTCTCTTTGTTTCTAATCCAGCCCATGAGCAATTTGCAACATGCTGATGCCCATCACACCCATCATTTCGTGCCACACTTGATTTTGCACTTGTTGGATTGGAAAAATCACAAACTTGCCCAAAAATTGCAAAAACTCCAACACTTTTTGATCAGATGGAATTAAGGGCCAAGATTCTAAGCATGATCTTCTGAAGTAATTTGGCCCACAAAATGCATAAGAGGATAAATAATGCACGAACAAATCACCTGATTATGTACACACTTTATTAGTGGCCAAAATTTCCAATCCAGCCCTCCAACGGCTTTGAGGTCACATTTCCACTTCTATGCTCCTCTATAAACTCTATATAAGAAGAAGCAAGCCAGGTTAGAAGGGGATAACGTGCCATTTGCAAGAATTTCATATCTGAGATTTACATTCTTCTTCTGCAACTTGTTTCGATTCTCTCAATTCCTTGGTGTTTTCTTCAAAATTCTTGTGGATTCAGCTTCAGTAAAGGGAGTAGATCAAGCTAGCACCATTTATTTGCATCTGGAGTGAAGGAGACAGTAGAGCACTTTTCGCCTTGAGGTAATAATTCCAAACTTCAATCTTCAAGATGTGCTTGTTTATTTAGGTGTTTGAGATTGGAATAGTATTCATTGATGTTGGTGGAATGTTTCTGAAGCTTTATAGTGTTTGATTTGGTAAAGAATGCATGTTTGAGTACCCTGAAACTTGTGATTCAGAATGATTTTGCTCATATTCCTGACTTAATTATGAACAACGTGGTTGATGTTTCGATTTGATTCAAATTGCAATGTGAAGTGTGAAATGCTGGCTTCAATTTGCGCTTGATTTCATGAAAAATGATGTAGAAGTGAGTATGTATGATAGATCTGAACATGAGCCCTAGAACAAGTCTTGTGCATGTTTTTGATTTGGTCCGGAGGTTGAAGATGATGTGGTGGCGCTTTCTCATTGGTCCATTTGAATATTTGTTTTATTTGAGTTATTTGTTTTATTAGGCATTTTGTTTGATTTTTTTCTGATCAAAACATTTTCAAAAATCATGAAAAAATTACCATAGGCCAATATTATTTTCTAGTATTTGTCATATTTTATTGGATTTTTTTAAAAATGATTTGATTGGTTTAAAAAATTCATAGGTTTAATTAATTGATTGTTCAAATTTTATTTTTATTTTAATAGTTCCTTTGATTTAAAAAATCCACGAAAAGTATTATGAACTCATAAAATAATGTAGAATTTGATTCTAATTTTGGTTTAGCATTTTTTCCATTTTTGATTAGAAGTTTAATTTGAAAATTTTATTTGAAATATTTGTTTCATAATTTTTGGTTTTAATACTTCCTTTAATCGAAAAAATTTAGAAAAAATCATGTAAGCTTGTTTTTAGTCATGGAGTCTGAATATAATTTCATTTTTGACCTTTTGGTGATTTTTGGCTAGGGTTTGCATTTTTTCCCTTAAATAATAGTTTAATTTTTAATTTTTGACCTTTTTTTAATTTTTGGCTAGGGTTTCCTTTAATTCAAAAATTCCACAAAAAAATCAGGGATGTGTGTTTTAAGTTCTAATATTTGAATATAATTTTGGTTGGACATGTTTCTGACTTTTTTATTTAAATGTTATTTTGAGATGTGAATATTTGTTAATTGACTAATTGTTTGAATTTAATTTCATTTTTGACTTTTCCTTAATTCAAAAAAATGTGAAAAATTTATTTTCTGACATTTAGGGTTTCTTGGTGATTTGTGTGATGTTGGCTTAAATTGTTTGGATTTTGATCTTACTTAAACAATATTTAGGATTAAAAGTCAAAATTTAGGGTTTTGTTGCTTATGGTGCAAGTTTCATTTTCAAAACCACTATGCCCTGGATTTTCAATAGAATTCAAGTCTTGATTAGGGTTCATGACTGTATTGAGGATTTGAAAACCATTTATCTTGATTTTTTCAACTTGGTTTGACATTTTTCCACAAATTATTTTGAAAACTTGTCTAGTTTGGTAGTTTTGCCAACTAGTCTTGAACTTTGGACTTCATTTGGTCTCCTCCTCAATCATTCATGAACTTAGGGCTTACATTATGACTTCTATACCTTTAAAAGATGCTAATACTTTTTTGGTTTGAATTATGGACCCTTATTTCCATTTTTGATGTAATTTTGAAGTGAAGGTACCCAATTAATGTTGCATATCTTGTTACAATTTGTTTGATGGCCAATGAACTTGAGTGAGGCCTATAATTGGGAACCTAATGATCATTTTGATTCTGATTATTCATGATAGCTCAAACCATTTTGGATCAATGTCCCATGCTTGAATGTTTGAACCTTCTAATGCATTGTGTGGAACCCCTCTTCTATTGTGCTTATGAGTTGTGATAATTTATTTGAGAATGGTTGAAATGTGTTTGCTACTGACCTTCATGGTCTTTGATTATATTATTCTCAAGCTCCTATAATCCTTGATTGATATTCAATTATCAACTCAACATGGTGATAGAAAGGAGCAACATTCCTCTGATTCTTTGGACCTAATTGTGCATATGTCTGTTTCTTTTTTTGTCTACCATACCTAATGCTCTGATAATTGTTATCATGCTTTTCTCACTTCATCATGTTTCATCCATCCCTTATGTGAATCATCATAAAATTTATGGGAATACTAACTTGGTTGTTAAATGTGCGAGGTACTTTGAGGAAAGTTTCCATTTTTTTTTGGTTTGAGGCTATTGTGTTTCACTTTATTTGTGGAACACAATTTATTATATTGGCACTATTCTTGTGCTTGGCATATTTGATGGTTTATGCAGGATATACATACATGTGATTATGAATGCTATACATTTCCCATGGGATTTGTTCATATCTGATAAATTACTTACATCCTGATGGTGTAATTTCTAACTCGATTTGTCTACTGATGCCAGCTTGCTTGAAGTTCTCTGGGTTTCTTTTTATTCTTGCTCAGTTGCTACGGATAGTTATCCGTTTGGTATTACACTATTTCCTTTCTTCCATTTTAATTTTGGCATAGTTCTTTGATTGCATGATGGGACCTCTGTTGCTGATATATGTCACGAGGCCCTCTGTTTTTTTGTCTGATACATGTGTTATGTTTGCTTTTGATCAATGAGTCACTCAATTTAGAAATTGAGATCACGACTTCGCTCTCAGTGCATGTTCCCTATAGGATGTTTATTTCTTTTCTTCTTTAATTGTTGATCGATGAGTTACTCAATTTAGAAATTGAGATCACGACTTCGCTCTTAGTGCATGTTCCCTATAGGATGTTTATTATTTTTCTTGTTGATCGATGAGTCACTCAATTTAGAAATTGAGATCACGACTTCGCTCTCAGTGCATGTTCCCTATAGGATAATTTTGGCAAGCTTCCTTTAACATGTAAATTAGGGTAGGGTTTTTCTTTATCCTCAACTTTAGGATCAATCATTGTATGATAACACTAGGGATAGTGCTAGGCTAGTTTCCCTTAGTTGTTTTTACTTCCTTTGCATTTTGCATCTTAAAACAAAAACTGTTTTCTTGGAAAATCATAAAAACACCTCTAATAAACTTAAACCCTTCTTTAAAGTAAAAGATACAAACCAATCTTACTTTGTTTGTGTGCCTCCTGGCTTTGCTTTTAAACCTGGTGTGTCGATGTTTCGCCATCGCACATTTATTTGAAGCCGATGTTTCGCCATCGCATCTGTTTGTTATCCTACTTTGATTCTCGATATCATTGTTAGGTGTGATGTTTTGTCATCCAATTTATTGATGTTTCGTCATCTTTGCCATGATATTTTTGTTATCTTTTAGCCGATGTTTCGCCATCGCACATTTGTTTGAAGCCGATGTTTCGCCATTGCACATGTTTGATTATCCTACTTTGATTCTCAATATCACTGTCAGGTGTGATTGTTTTGGTCATCTGTTTTATTGATGTTTCGTCATCTTTGCCATGATATCTTTGTTACCTTTAAGCTGATGTTTTGCCATCGCACATTTGTTTGAAGCCGGTGTTTTGCCACCGCACATGTTTGATTATTCTATTTTGATTCTCAATATCATTGTTAGGTGTGATGTTTTGTCATTCAATTTATTGATGTTTCGTTATCTTTGCCATGATATCTTTGTTACCTCTTAGCCGATGTTTCGCCATCGCACATTTGTTTGAAGCCGGTGTTTCGC